>OY971429.1:5160000-6360000 GCA_963853865.1 Helleia helle
ATAAAATAGGTAAGATTTGAGAACAGTAGCTGTATAATAGTATCTAATTATGCTCTAAGTCAGCTATTACGCAGCTATTATACAGCTGTTAGACAGCTAGATTTACACTTAAAGCTGTATAATTTGGGGCCCAAATTGCGGATATAAGTGCTGTATATCCGGATATACAGCCATAATACAGCCAACTTGTACAGCCTAAGCCCTTCAAAATTTCCATTGTACAGTCTTTATACAGCTGTCACATGCTATCTGGGACTACTCTACCGACAAGAGCAAGGCTCTTAAATAGAGAGAGAGTGAGAGATCATGAGACGTGAGATGTCGTAAGTCTCGGTGCCATTAATTTATCCATCCGCATGTCCTGACCGTCTTTTCGATACAGCAATGCTGTGTCACTGAAAAAATAAGCGCAATAGCACATGAACAAGAAAAGCGCAATAAAACTGAACTTTGTACACGAAAAGTACCGTATTAATACATTGGTAAGTAGGTATGCTATTAAGGATGGAACAAAAAAAACGGCGAAAGATTTTTAAATGTTAATAATAAAGATAACCTCTGTGACTCAATGGATAGCGCGTTGGCGCTCAAGCCGGGGGGTAGCGAGTTCGAATCCTGCCAGGGAACAAAAATTTGTTTATGTTCCTGGGTCATGGATGTGTATTAAATATTTGTATTATATAATAAAAATCTTAAATATATGTATAGTATGAAAGTATTAAATATATTTCCGTTGTCTGGAACCTGTAACACAAGTTCTTCGAGAACCACGGCACCAGACTAGCGTGGTGTAAAAGGATCCATAGATATTATTATTATTATAAGATGCCATTGGAGGATACAAATTATTTACCACGGGTAAATAAATATCAAACAGAGTTTATATTTGATTCATTAGTTTACCTTTCTGCTAGCTCAACTAGTGTATAGAACTATTCAATTTTATTAAATTCTCCATATCAAAGGCGAAGCGGAACAGGTGACATAGTTGCCATTCAACTTGAAAACTTTCAATAAGTTGTGTGCTGTGCAAACGTTGAGTTTTAAAATGTGTTTTCTGGTACAGTTACTAATTTTGTAACAAACAAGTCTGGTTTTGATTTTCACATCTGTGTTCTGTGGCCGGAAGATAAAGACTTAACATAATGAAAACTGTGTAGTAGTATGTATGGCTATAGTGAATTATATCATTTATTTGACGACTTCTATGGCTCAATGGTAAGCGCGTTGGCGCTCAAGCCGGAGGTTTGCGGGTTCGAATCCCGCCTGGGAACAAAACTATTTTATGTGTTCCTGGATCATGGATGTGTGTTAAATATGTGTATTTTATAGTATTTTTTTAAATAAATGAATAGTATAAAAGTATTAAATATATTTCCGTTGTCTGGTACCCGTAACATAAGTTCTTCGAGAACTTACCACGGGACCAGATTGACGTGGTGTAAAAGCGTCCATATATTATTATTATTTAACATCACTATTGGACATAGGTCCCTTTTAATGAATGCCAAGACTACCGATTTTTGATCTGAAGGGTAAATGCCTTTACGCATACGCCAGCTTTGGGGGGGCGGCCGGTTATGTGGGACTCGGCATATGCATACCAAGGCTACCCGTAATATCCACCCAAATACAAATTAAGTCTGATGTGTCTGTGACCGTAAATCAACAATGTTTTAGGCCTTAGTGCAAAAGAATTGAAAATATTGTAAAACTCTGAGAGAAACCTTTTTTTCTTTACGCCAGGAAATGCTCTGAGGCATCCCGCCGGAGAGTGGGTCTCCCCACGCGGGTATGTGGGACTCGCAATGCACCCGAAATCTGGTAAGTGGATCCAGCTCTACCCACTAAAACCCGGCGAGTGCCACCAATGCCGCCTTTGGTGAGGTGCCCCGGATCTGTTGAGCAAACAGGGCACCTCGACGGCTAGGACCGTCGTCAGTCAAGGGACCGACGCCACCTCCACAGAGGGGTTGTCACCACCACGCACCACAGAATATCCCCTACCAACGTTGGGATAGTACAATGGGGAGAGGTTCCCATCCTCGCCCCTTGTCCCCCTGCTCTTTTATCTTCTCTTCTTATAAGAGGGGTACAAAGAGCCCCCTCGGCTCAATTCACTTCGCCCAAGGTGCTGGGCTACTGAGCCCCACCGCCACGACAAGGCTTGAACCATGGTGGGGACCCTTAGAGAAACCCGTTTCTCAGCTATGGAAACCTGAATATCCTTAATATTATAAAAGCAACACATTTTTCACTGCTGCACATAGGCCTCCCTCAATGAACGCCAAGACGACCGATCCCTCGACACTCGCATTTCATCATCAGTGGATGGAGGCTGATGATGATGATGATGTTGATGAACACGTTTTTCGTAGACCTTTTCAAGGTTTCGGACTAGGCCGTACTATTACTATGAAAAAAGTCTCTCTTACTCACTGTCGGTTTGCTACTTTTTCACATCTGATCACAGATTTCAATGAAAATCGGCAGTCACAAATTGCTCTGAACTCTGAACCTAAGGTGAAGCGAAATCAGTAACTGTATATACGATGTATATGTAGGTATAGAGAGAGTAGGCATAGATTCTAAAAAACATTACTTGATTGACTCAGTCTCTATTTCAGGTTTGCCCAGTTCTCGAACGGACCACACAAGTCCATTTAATTTAGTACCTTGGTGACTTTTACAAGAACCGTTTGTAATTTTACTAAAAGGGGCGCAGGGTCGAGCAGGTATTTATATGTTAATTGTAATTTTACGCACCACGCATATACTGGGATTATGCGTCCCTAAAAAGGCTTTGGCAGTTTTACTGAAATGGTTACGTGACTGCGATGGGATGACTTTTATATTCATGTATGTTTTTTTTTTTATTAAAAGTATATGATAGTATTCTTCGCGTGATATCGGTAGCTTTAGTTATCTGGTGGATGTCTTCGTTCCGAATCCTATCTGCCAAAGAAACACCCAGCACGATCCATAGCACGTTGAGCTACGGCAAACTTTCGGACCAGTCGTAAATTTAGAGTTGAAGTGGCAGTAGGCTGGTCACACACATAGGAGAACGGATGGCCGATGGGCCAAGGTTCAAGAGTGAAGGCCGCGTTTAGATGACGCAGGTGGAAAGACTCCGTGCAGCGGCCTGTCCGTGTTGGATGCGAGTGGCAATAGATAGGTCATCTTGGCATTCATTGATTGTCCCGCACCACAGAACAACCCTTCCCAACGTCGGGACAGTACAATGGGGTGAGGTTCTCGTCCTCGCCTAATGCCCCTGCTCTTTTGTCCCCTCTTCTTATAAGAGGGGTACAAAGAGCCTCCTCGGCTCAATTAGCTTCGCTCAAGGTTCTGAGCTCACCCTAGACTACTGAGCCCCACCGCCACGTCACGGCCTGAACCATGGTGGGGACTTACTAGACATCTACTGGATGGTTGGCCGATGGGACGTACATACTGATTAAATTGTCATTACGACAGTGACAAATCACTGACCAGTTTCGGAATTTTATGCATTACGTTACTACTCTATTCGGTTATAAGCTGGGTGTGCAGGACAGATGAGTTGTGACATAGAAAGGGTGGACCAATAATTTCATTTATCAATCTAATCATACAATAAAAACTAATACCTACTGTTTTATTTTTATTACTATTACCATTAGGATTAATAGAAAAAAAGGAAAAAGTATTTCTTTTCCATTTATTTCGCTTCCTCACTTTTCCATTACACACAAAATCGATATCCGGAGATAATATACATCGGTGGCGATTAATTTGAGGCAAAGGATTACGGGAGTGTTCCCAAACCCGGCAAAGCTCCTTCCCGAGGGAACCGGAGTGACAGCTGCCCTGAACACCGGGTATATACTGGAGATAGTAATGCCTATGCTTTAGGATATATTTATTGGAATGTATCCTAAGCATTAGGCATTCGATTTGTGAGTATTTTTGTAGCTAACGTTTTATAAAACTTGAATTTATTTTAATAGATTAAGCCGTTTCTGCCGTGGGTGATAACAGCCACTATTACTTCTGTGTAGCCAGGATCGACAGCGGTGACCACCGAAAATATACACGACACGATATTAAGGAGCGCGTAGGATATTGTACGAGTTACTAACTGTACATAATTTGTATACTATATATTGTATCAGCATTTTCTTTCTCCGCGTCTATTGTATACGCATGCAATTAGTAATTAGCATTTTTAATTAGCTATAGAATATTAGCAGTTATCATTCATCACTCAATTGGAACAGATTATTTATCATTCCCCAATTGTTCCGCCTTAACATTTTATACTATTTTTTTATGTTAGTTGGATAGGTAAACTGGCAAACATTCCACCTGATGGTAAGTGGTCAACGTCGCCCATGAACATAAACCAGTTTACCTGGAACGAGCTCAGGCCACTAATTTATGTGTTGCCTATCCTGAGACATAAGATGTTAAGTCTCGGTGCCAGAAATTACACTGCCTGTCTTACCCTTCTTTCCGAAACACAGCAAAGCTGTTTCATGGGAGAAACAAGCAAGATGGTGGTACCCATGCAGCCGGGGGCGCGGCACAGCGCTTCCCTCCCACCGGTATGTATTGGAGGTTAAAGCATTAGCCCCTACAGATATGTTAGATTGTTTTGGGACCGCAACAAATTTAATCAGAAGAATTCAGGAGGAGTAGAAAAGTATTATGTGTCTATTGTTGATCGAAGATTATAGTAATATGTTTAACATAATATAGATAAGTGATAATTGATATTAGTAAGTGGTAAGTAATTTAACGAGGACGGAGTTGCTTGTAGCAGTTCATGACCTCTGTGGCTCAGTGGTGATCGCGTTGACGCTCAAGCCGGAGGTTGCGGGTTCGAATCCCGTCAGAAAACAAAAAAAAAATCTGTGTTCCTGGGTCATGGATGTGTATTAAATATTTGTATTATATAATAAACATCTTAAATATATGTATAGTATAAAAGTATTAAATATATTTCCGTTGTCTGGTACCCGTAACACAAGTTGTTCGAGAACTTACCAAGGGACCAGATAAACGTGGTGTAGAAGCGTCCATAGATATTATTATTATTATAATTAAAATAGTATAGCATAGTATATTTTAGTTCATCATCATCATCAGCCTTGATCCGTCCACTGCTGAACATAGGCCTTTTTTTTACGCCGGGAAATGCTCTGAGGCATCCCGCCTGGGGAGTGGATCTCCCCAGGTGGGTATGTGGGACTTACTGCACCCGAAAGATGGTAAATGGACGCAGCTCTACCCACTAAAACTGTTCTGTTAAGCTAACAGGGCACCTCGACGGCCAGTCAGCCCCGCAAGAGACGGACGCCACCTCCACAGAGGGGTTGTCCCGCACCACGGAACAACCCCTCCCAACGTCGGGACAGTACAATGAGGTGAGGTTTCCATCCTCATCCCTTGCCCCTGCTCTTTTGACCCCTCTTCTTATAAGAGGGATACAAATAGCCCCCTCGGTTCAATTGGCTTCGCCCAAGGTGCTGGGCTCACCCTAGGCAACTGAGCCCCACCGCCACGACAAGGCTTGAACCATGGTGGGGAACATAGGCCTCCCTCAGTGAACACAGTTGGTATAATATTATTAAACCCCGCGGTTTCTATACTTTCAATACTCTACTTTTTTTTTCTTTAACGCCGGGAAATGCTCTGAGGCATCCCACCGGGGAGTGTGTCTCCCCACGCGGGTATGTGGGACTCGCTGCGTCCGAAAGCTGGTAAGTGGACGCAGCTCTACCCACTAAAACCCGGCGAGTGCCACCAATGCGATTTGGTGGTTTTGCCCCGGGCACCTCACCAAATCGCATTGGTGCAAAATCTAGCAAGAAAACAGGGCACCTCGACGGCTAGTCAGTCCCGCAAGGGACCGACGCTACCTCCACAGAGGGGTTGTCCCGCACCATAGAACAATCCCTCCCAACGTCAAGACAGTATAATGGGGTGAGGTTCCCATCCTCGCCCCTTGCCCCTGCTCTTTTGTCCCCTCTTCTTATAAAAGGGGTGCAAAGAGCCTCCTCGGCTCAATTATCTTCGCCCACGGTGTTGGGCTCACCCTAGGCTACTGAGCCCCACCGCCACGTCAAGGCCTGAACCATGGTGGGGATTCAATACTCTACTACTATCTATGGTATAGGGATAAATTATAGCTTATGTGTTATTCTGATGTATAAGCTATTTTATTGTAAATTATCGTTAAAATCCATTCAGTAGTTTTTGCGTGAAAGAGTAACAAACATTTACACACAAACTCTCATGTTTATAATATTAGTAGGTTAAAAAAATAATGTTTGCGGCCACAATGGCTACAAAATTAACCATCATCAGTCCGTTTACGGCTGTCAAACTAAGTCAAGTTGAAGGCAACAGCTAGTGTATTTCTATAAACCATAGTCGGCCAGTGAACGGTAATATAACAATTTCTAGAAATATCCATAGTAAAAAGCAGACAAATTAAACTGTTAGCAAGTGACATTTCCATTTCCATTTTCCGGGATTTATGGTTTGACGTTGACAGGTCGATAAATACTCGATAGACACACGTACCAATAGATTTACACATGCGGTCCTCCAATCGTATTAGTAATTGACAGTGATTGTAAGTGAATAGACTTCGTACGTGTTACAGTTTTAAAGTTACTAGGCAATTGATAGTTCCACCTATTACAGTTTTAAATATACATAGTATACTCTTATTTGATACTTGAAAGCAACGTACCTGCTAATCCTCTGGTGTAGTGGGTGTCTGTCGCTTATCACTTACCACCAGGTGAACCACCAGTCCGTTTGCCCCCTCTTCTATATAAAAAACAATAGAAAGTTTATTTACACCAATTCAATGCCAATCCCTTATAAGTAAATAATAAAAAAAGAAAAAGAAAACATTTATTCGTCAAAAATTGGAGACACACAGACATAAAGAGATACACAGAAAAACATTTTTGATCGTACAAACCTAAAAATGAGACGAAAAAAATGAAGCAAAAACAATTATTGCAAAATAAAAATGTATACCTAATTTAAAGTGTGTGTCTTAAGTAGAACTATAATATATTTAACCAAGAACATGATCATGAATAATTTTTGGCCTTTTTACCTAGGGTATTATTGAAGTGTTTTTCTACCGGTAGCACATACTTTTTGAAGAACTTTGAGTCGCATTCATTCAGAAATATAATATGGATAATGGACATCCATAACCCCCTTTTTTAATCCCATGGAAATCCTAATGGATGCAGCCAGGATCATCTTGTCCAATGTGGGATTCACACCTGGGAGAGCCCACTCTAACTAAAACCACTGCGAGCGCCTTCAACAGCTTTTTGAGGGGACATCCATACCCCTGACAAATTCATATATATTCTTCAAATAAATCTTATTCCTTGACGGAAATCTAATCTGCGACTGATCCGAGTTGTTTGGAATCATTAATGATTTAATCAACATCACCGTTATACCATCTGACCTAATAGGTCAATGGCCTTTCACATAGAAAATGAATACTCAGGTTGCACAAATATGAAATCCATACAAATATTATAATTTTCATCCAATAATAGGTAATTAAATGTAAATAATTTCTCCATTTTGATTGAACCAATGTATTTACCCAGGTAATTTATAGTCGTTCTGATTCCGATTACTGATATGTAATCCTCTGGAGGGTTCAATTTAACCCAATCCTCGAATTTAACTTTTATTTATCATGATTTTGGAAGGAACTCCCTGTAGGCTTTCGTTTGAAAATTAGAGGTGTAATAAAATAAAATTTACCTGTACAATCGCCTTTAATCGCCTGCTAAAGACGGGTCCTCGAAAACGAAACCAGGCGACGGCCTTACGCACTGAAAATCCTCACAAAAAAATCTACTTATACACTCACGATGCTTTCCTTCGCCGAGAGGAAAGAAAATTGAATCTAGGAAAGTTATGATATGCGTTAAAAAAGGCTAACTTCGTGTTTATTATTGTCTCGGTTAAAAATGTACAGATATTGATGTACGAGGAAATTGAAAACATACAAAATATGACGTGCTAATTTCCAATTTGGGATTGATATATCTCCTTTTCGGGAGTTTGGGCCTTGTTCTGGTAGTTCCGGGGGGAGTCTGCCGAGCGCCTTCACGACTTTCGGCCCTTACATTGAGAAATGTGGTCCTAGATATTTGGTATGGGGGCTCATCCTGACCTCCAATCTGGAGGGCAGTCCCCGGTGGTCTCAGCGCCCAGTCCTGCGGAAGAGGAGGGCTTTGGTCTTCTCCACTCTGGTCACAAGGTCGAGCCCGACATCGATCAACCGCACGCCTCGTACGGGTGTGTCGGGGAAGAGTTCTCTGACGATCCTCCCCAGTGAGGAAAGGACCCTAAACGGAACCCTAAAAAATGTATCAAATAATAAAATATGTAGCAAATACTTTTAAAATCAAATCTTGTAAGGATAATCCGCCTCCCTCGGGTATGTCACTCCGAATCCGGAGTTTTATGTATTGACAGAATAAACAGACTAAATGATTTTGGGGTTTCAATACAAGTGACAAATGGATCTCTCGGGTGTGATCATTTGCATAGTCTGTGCCGAAATAACGTATTATCTACATTTATTGTAAATATAGGCGTTTTTTTTAAATGTCAATTGGCATGTAATGTCGGTTCGAATATGTAAAAAATAGGCAAAATGGCCAATGTGCCGATGGTAGTAAGTGGTCGACGTCATTAACATAAACTAATTTACCTGGAACTAGCCCAGGCAACTCATTCATGCCGATCGAAGTTATGCGAGGCAATGATATCCCAGGAGGCCGACGAGCGGGTGAAAGGGGATGCCTCCGACGAGGCCTTCCCCCGCGGGCGACGAACGGGGGTGCGTTGGTGGTTAACTACTTAATGTGCCTCAAGTGACGACTCTGTGCTCGTGCCGGGTTCAAGTTGGGTACCTTAACATTAATTTAAAGTGATATTTGTCTAGGTAGTAGGTAAATATGCACTGGGTACAAACCAAGCTAATTGAAAAAAAATGCTGTCTGTGACGTCGATTTACGGACGATTATTTTAAGTGATAACATCATAATGCACCTGATTTCTGAACACGCTTAGGCCGATTATGCCTCTCTATCGCTTCTTCCACGGTCTCGCTTTCTCGGAAAACTTTATAAATGCAACTGGTGTCAGACTTGGTTATTTATATATTAATATATAATTCGTCTGTACGTGTGTATGTCACTAAACTCCTAAGCGACTGGACCGATCTTGATATTTTTTTTGTGTGTACAAGTGGATTCGAGCATGGTTTAGATTTAAAAAAAATGTACAGGGCAACGTCTGTCGGGTCATTAGTATTATATAAACTCTTAAGTAAACCCATAAATCAGGTATGAGTTACACTAGTCAGGAATTTTATAAATGAAAGATAAAAACGGATAGAAACTTAATGAACTTGGTTCCAATAATCCAGACAAATATATCAAACTAGCTGTTGCCCGCAGCTTCGCCCGCGGTAATTAACTCAACTTAACTACTGTTAGTCACAACGTGATGTTATATAGCCTATAGCCTTCCTCGATATATGGGCTATCTAACACTGAAAGAATTTTTCAAATCGGACCAGTAGTTCCTGAGATTTGCGCGTTCAAACAAACAAACAAACTCTTCAGCTTTATAATATTAGTATAGGTGAATGATCAGGATTTTCCAGTTCCTAAGGTTATGTGACCCTTCCAAAATTTTATACACACTAATGAAGCTGATAAAAAGGGTACTAACATAAATTTTAGTTTTACACTTATACAAAGGTACTGACTTGTACTTCACAATATGATTGTATGATGTTATAAAACAGAAGGTTGATATTAAAATATATACGTTAAAAAACAATCTAGCATATCAATGGCTTTTGTTAAATCGAGAACATTCCGAAGCCACTCAAATTAACGGAAACATGCTCTCACATAACTGTTGACGATTTCGAGAGCGCGATCAAAAAGCCAACAACACTTATACTGTTCAAAATGTAAATGACACAGGATTCAACTACAAAAAGTAGCCAATCCTTGTATATTATTATCATTATTAAAAAAAAAATAAGCAAACAGCATGGAAATAATCATTTAAAAAATATAAATCAATAAACCATTGATATCTCTTGTTGTGGGTGGAACGTTAATATAATAAATGTCCCATTGTTCGGCACGGATCTCTACAAAAAACGCGATTAGGTCATATAGCCTAAGTGCTGTAATGCACTTGCATCGCGTCAAAAACATCTCGCTGCAGGAATGGCCGATTAAAAAAACCGGTCAAGTGAGAGTCCATAGTAGTCCACAGTCCAACATATTTTTACTAAACTCCTTCAAAAAAAGGAGGAGGTTCTATGTTCGACGTTCGTTCGGTATTTAAACTAAATATCGGTCTAATATATTGTAAATTATTACAAAATTTAATTATTATGTGGCCATAATTACAAATGGTGGTTTTTTAATTAAAGTGTTTCGACCGTTTCGGGTATGTAATATTTGCATTGTTATATTATTATCTATAAATAAACAAAACGATATATTATTTAATAATACTATTTAGCAAACGGTATATATTAGTTTCGTTACGCAAAACGAGCGAGTAGCAGGTTTAAATCCCACCAAGGAGATTTGTATGAATAAAGATTACTTTGTAGGTATTTGTAGGTAGGTAATACCGGTGAAAATATCATGAGAAAACCTTCATGCCTGATGAGTTTAAAAGTATTTGAAGGTGTGTGAACTATGGCCCGACAACCCGCCCGTTCCCAGCAGTGGGACATAATATAAGCGTTGATATATATCCTATGCAATATTTCTTCACTTTTCGGCTAATGATGATGATGATGATTATAATATATTTATTTAATACACGAAATTAATTTGTATATCTACAATTTTGAGAAAAGTTGCGTTCTTTCTTTCATAACCGTATTCTTAACGAGTGCAATTTACTTGTTCGAATATCAAAGTTTAAGTCCATTTTCCAAACTCAATAAAACTAACATTTATACTGTGGAAACGTAACAGAAATTTCTAGAGAACATTTTACAGAAGTTTTTGATGTGACATACAATACAATCGAAGAGCTATCGAGAAGGGCTTAGCTGACGGGAGAATTCTGCAGCGGAACTAAACCAAGCGTGCTCACATAATATACTTCATACGAGATGGATTTGATATTTGGAAACTCAGATCTGGCTCTACACTCTGTATAGATCTCTGATGGACATACTTAGAAACTTGCATTTGATAAGAGTTGCTAGAATTGTACAATTTACTATAATAATAAGGAAAATTATAAAGGAATTCCTGACAATTGTGCATATAATTATTTACAAGTAAATAGTTTTAAAAAACTCGACTACGATAAACATATCTCTTGTCTTTGAAGTCGGTTAAAATGTGATCTATGTTACCCGAATTACCACAACAAGTTAATTGACACATCACCCATCAAAAGCGGAATAGTAGTTTAGGCCTTATGACAAGACATACGTAAATAAAAATTATTGCCCTTCCTTTCAGCTTTGCCGTAGTTGCGTAAAAGACTGTTGGTTTCTTTGGATATCTGTTTCCAGACTAAACAAGACTTCTAATAAGGAGCTTACACAGTGCTCGGCTAATTTATTTTATTTATTTATTCACAACTCACAATTCAGATATCAAAGATCCCTATAACTATGATATGAATGAAAAGCTTAATTCTAACTAAGGCAAACATTCACTCTTTTAATGTTGGTTAAAGTAGCCTACTTGAAGCACTGAAAGAGAGGAGAGCTGGCGGAGGCGCCTAAGAAAGTGGGTGCTACGTAAATGGAAGGAGCGGCTGGAGGAGCCGAGTGCGGGCCATCGCACGGTGCAGGCCGTCGGTCCAATCCTGGAGCAGTGGGTTGACCGACGGCATGGCATAATCACCTTCCACCTTGCGCAGATCCTAACGGGGCACGGCTGCTTCGGAAGGTATCTGTGGAAGGTGGCAGGCGCGGAGGACTCGCCAGGGTGTCATCACTGTGGCAGTAGTGAAGACACTGCAGACCACACCCTGGCGGAGTGCCCAGCTTGGGCAGAGGAAAGGGCGCCACTTATCACTGAAGTGGGCGCGGACCTGTCGCTCCCTGCGGTCATCCGATGACTGACAGTGAGAGCGCATGGCAGGCGGTCGTCTCCTTCTGCGAGGTAGTGATGTCGCAGAAGGAGGAGGCGGAGCGGGAGAGATTGAGCGCACTGGCGCCTCATCCCGCAGGAGAGCACGGCGGCGACAAGCAGTTGCGCCGCTGTGAGGGACCTGTGCGCGGTCGATCGGGGGATCCACCGCGCGCGCTTAAGGTCCGGGCTATAAGGCACCCTTGTGTGTTCCAGGTGCCTTAAGCGGAGTAGGAGGAGGGGATGTCGTCCCCCCTGCCTCCAAAGGAGTGTGCCAGATGGCATTCCGTTGTGGCCCGATGCGGACGTCCACAGCTCCCGCGCCGGGTCTCCCAAGACGACGAGGAGAACACCGCTGGGGTTTAGTGGGTAGAGACTGCGTCCACCTTACCATCTTCTCGGGCGCAGAGAGTCCCACATAACCCCCGGGACCCCCCGGACCCAGGGGTATGCCTAAACGCATTCCCCAGCGAAATCAAAAAAAATCCTACTACAAAAAAAAAGCCTACTTGAAGCATAATTAAGAATCGCCATCAATTATTTAACATACTAGAAACTAGATATCGTATTTGGATGAAGTGAGTTCACTGATTGGTAGGAACAAACATAAATACAAACATATATCATTAATTTTATAACTCTTCTTAATCTTTTGGTTGCCTTGAAATAAGCTTATTAGTTTTAGTTAGTTGGGTAAGCGAACGGGCAGAGGAGCATAAACTAGTTTACCTGGAACTAGCCCAGGCAACTTGTTCATGTGTTGCCTATCCTGAGACATAAAATGTAATGTCTTGGTACCAGTAATTACACTGCCTGTCCTTTTTTTAACACCGAGAAATGCTCTGAGGCATCCCGCTGGGGAGTGGGTCACCCCAGGCGGGTATGTGGGACTCGCTGCGCCCGAAAAGCTGGTAAGTAGACGCAGCTCTACCCACAAAAACCCGGCGAGTGCCACCAATGCCGCCTTTGGTGAGGTGCCTTGGATCTGTTGAGCTAACAGGGCACCTCGACAGCTAGTCAGTCTCTCAGGGGACCGACGCCACCTCCAGAGGGGTTGTCCCGACCACCACCACAGAACAACCCCTGCCAACTTCGGGACAGTACAATGGGTTGAGGTTCCCGTCCTCACCCCTTGCCCCCTGTTCTTTTGTCACCTCTTATTATAAGACCTTTGTACCCCACAAAGGGCCCCTTAAGCTCAATTAGCTTCGCCCAAGGTGCTGGGCACACCTTAGGCTACTGAGCCCCACCGCCACGACAAGGCCTGAACCATGGTGGGGAGATGCCTGTCCTGCCCTATCCGGAACACAGCAGAATTGTTTCACAGAAGAAACAAGCAGGATGGTGGATGCAAAAGGGAGGGTGATAGAAGCGTATCATTTACATTCGCTTTAGTTTATTATTGAAATTCATCACTGATAAGCAATATTATGATCTATGTTAATAGTATGTATTCTGCAAACTGCAACTACGTTTACCTACCTAGATACTGCCAAGTATTTGGTACACGCCAAAACTTGTAAGCCGTGAGGTGCAGACACTTAATACCTTGTAAGCTTCTCGGCTTGAGGATCTTAACTTTTGCATACCATGGCGTCTTTGCGAGATTCTCTTGGATTTAAATAAATAATTGTAAATCAAAATAAACTGAACATTTTCGTAAAATTACAAAAAACAAACAAACGCAACTGTAGGTAAGGACCCAAAAGAACCGAATTAATACTCAAACAATGGTTTAAGGATGTGTATGGGCGTCAGTAGTCACCATACGGCTCTGAATGCTCGGTTGCCTCCTTATCTTATATCTTTAAATTAGCAATTCTTGTGTATATATATATATATATATATATATATATATATATATATATATATATATATATATATATATAATTGGAATCTCGGAATCGGCTCCAACGATTTTCATGAAATTTAGTATACAGGGGGTTTCGGGGGCGATAAATCGATCTAGCTAGGAATCATTTTTAGAAAATGTCATTTCATAAAAAATAAAAATCGGTCGGTCATCCAGGTACTGGTATAAAAAAAAGGATGAGAAGTAGTCTATGAAATACATACTGTATGACTGATGCTCTGGCCAGAAGGAGAACTGATTAACTTGGGTGCTCCTATCTGTCGCTAGGTGGTTACAGCTTCCCCACCAAGGCTTAAGCCTTGTCGTGGCGGTGGGGCTCAGTAGCTAAAGGTGAACCCATAACATTGGGCGAAGCAAATTGAGCCGAGGGAGCTGCTCTTAGTACCCCTCTTATGGACAAGAGAACAGGGTGATAAGGGGCGAGGACGGGAACCTCACTCCATTGCACTGTCCCGACGTTGGGAGGGGTTATATGATAGACACAGATATATATAGACACAGGTTACATGCACCAATGATTAGACTTTCGAAAGTAAGCAATTCTTTTAAAGGCAACTGTATACGCTTTTACAATAGGATCCCAGAAAACGTTCAAAAGCTCTCCATAAAAAAAATCAAAAAAGTTGTTAAAGAACGTTTGTGTGGTAAAGCAATTATAAAGTAAAAGATTTCATGGAAGATACCACACCCTGGGAATAAGGCGTTCCTCCCGGGCATTTCAAGAAAAGATGTTAAAATTGTTATTAATATATATTATTTGAAAAGATTAGTTCCACTGAGTTTGTTTCGCCGGTTCTTCTCAGTGGGCTTACCTTGGAACCGGTGGTAGATTCAATTGACGTTCAAAAAGATACTGTATTAGTACTATTTTGAATAAAAAAAAAATGATTTTGATTTTGATTTTATTCTGTGGTGCGGGATGACCCCTCTGTGGAGGTAGTGTCAGTCCCTTGAGGGACTGACTAGCCGTCGAGGTGCCCTGTTTGCTCAATAGATCAGGGGCACCTCACCAAAGGCGGCATTGGGGGCACTCGCCGGGTTTGAGTGGGTAGAACTGCCTCAGAGCATTTCCCGATGTAAAAGAGAAAAGGTGGTTACAGCTTCTAGGAAGACGGATAAGCAAATGTGGGATAGCTCATGAGAGGGTTGTAGAGATATACCGGACTACTGGTGTCAAGCCTGACTTGCAAGATACTATTACACTCCAACTTTAATTCCATCTAATTAAAAGATCTCCTGTTCTTGAGGCGGAACGCAAAGGGGAGGTGGTGGTCGCGGTGTCGTTGGACATCGCGAACGCCTTCAACAGCCTTCCCCACAGTGTGATACGGGAGGCACTATATTTCTTCGGTGTGCCCCCGTATCTGAGGAGGCTGCTGGAGGCGTACCTCTCCGAGAGGAGGGTAGTCTACGAGAATCGGTCGGGGTCCATTGAGTGGCGGCGAGTCGGCTCCGGTGTCCCACAGGGATCGGTTTTGGGTCCGATCCTGTGGGACATCGGATACGACTGGGTCCTGCGAGGCCGCCTCCTCTCCGGGATGGGTGTCATATGCTACGCGGATGACACCCTCGTGTATGCCCGGGGACGAAGTTATAAGAAGGCGGCGCGGCTGGCCGAGGTCGGGCTCGACCTCGTGATCAGCCGCATAGAGAGGTTAGGGCTTCGGGTCAGACCTGAGAAGACCGAAGCCCTTCTCTTCCGCGGGACCGGGCGGAAAGGACCCCCACCGGGGGCTGCCCTCCAGGTCGGAGGGGTGAGGGTCAGGATGAGCCCCCATATCAAATATCTGGGGCTCATCCTTGACGGTGGGTGGACCTTCGGCCCACATTTCTCAATGTTGGGACCGAAGGTCGTGAAGGCGGCAAGTGCGCTGGAGTCTGCCGGAGTATGGCAACCTACGGCGCGCCCATCTGGGCGGGTCACCTTACCACGAGAAATAAGGCCCAGCTGCGCACGGCACAGCGGGTCATTGCGGTAAGAGAGATCCGGGGGTACCGTACAGTATCGGGGGCGGCAGCCACTGCCCTGGCCGGTGACCCCCCGTGGGAGCTCGTGGCTGAGGTTCTTGCCGAGATGCACTCCTATGTCTCGGATAGGAGGTCTTTTGGCGAGAGCCTTACGCTAGACGGAATCCTTCGGGTTCGCCGACTAGGGCAAGAGGCGTTAATGCGAAGGTGGGGGGAGGACCTGGCGCAACAACCGTACGGCAAAAGCCTAACGGTTGCTCTGCGTCCGGTCCTTGAGCGGTGGATGCGCCGTAAGCGCAAACCCCTCACCTTCCGTCTGACACAGGGCATGGTTGCTTTGGTGAGTACCTGTGCCGGACGGCCCGCAGGGAGCCGTTGACAGTGTGTCACGATTGTGGCGCGGCGGTGGACTCGGCCCAGCACACCCTCGAGGTGTGCCCGAGATGGGCGGCGCTGCGTCATGATCTGACATCAGTCATCGGAGGGGACTTGTCTCTGCCGGGTGTCATCATCGCGATGCTCGGTGACGACGAGTCCTGGACGGCGATGGTTTCCTTCTGCGAGGCAGTAATGTCCCAGAAGGAGGCTGACGAGCGGGTGAGAGAGGAGGCCGCCGACGAGGCCTCCCCCCGTGGGCGACGAACGGGGGTGCGCAGGAGGCGCTGCTTAATGCGCCTCCAGTAGCGCCCCTGTGCTCGTGTCGGGTTCAGGATGGGAACCTGGGCCCAGTATGACACGACGTCGCGGGGACTGCCCAAGCAGCCGGGCAGCCCCCCTTAAGAGGAGTAGTCTGGCCTTCGCCGGAGCCAGCCTGTCGCTGAGATGATCCTGTCGAATGCCTATCCGGGACCCTCAAAACAAAAAAAAAAAAATCTCCTGTTCTTATATTTTTCGATATTTTTTCTTTTCTTTTACGCCGGGAAATGCTCTGAGGCATCCCGCGGGGGAGTGGGTCTCCCCAGGCGGGTATCGCTGTCCCCGAAAGACGCAGCTCTCCCCACTAAAACCCGGCGAGTGCCACTAATGCCGCCTTTGGTGAGGTGCTCCGGATCTATTGATCAAATAGGGCACCTCGACGGACAGTCAGTCCCTCAAGGAACCGACGCCACCTCCATAGAGTGGTTGTCCCGCACCACAGAGTAACCCCTCCCAACGGCGGGACAGTGCAATGGGGTGAGGTTCCCATCCTCGCCCCTTGTCCCTTTGCTCTTTTGTCCCCTCTTCTTATAAGAGGGGTACAAAGAGCAGCTCCGTCGGCTCAATTTGCTTCGCCCAAGATGCTGGGCAAACCTTAGGCTACTGATTCCCACCGCCCCGACAAGGCTTGAACCATGATGGAGATATCTTTCCATATAATTTTTTAGTTATCATCTTATGAATAACTAGCTTTATACATGAGGCGATTATAATTAGTAGTGTGCCTATTCACGTATTATTATTATTAAAATCGCGTGTGTAATTAGGTCTTGTAAGGTGTATGATTATACATCATTATGTGTACATTATTGCCGCTTACGATAATATTGCAATGTATTTATAACTTCTACACGTAGCAATATTAAAACTTATGAATATGGTGCTACAATTACCTCATTAACCTTTTTACTTTTCATTACCTCAAATGAGTTACGACGTTTTTGTAAGACAAACGATAAAGTAAATTACCATGAGCGCAAATTATTTCACCCAGAACAATACGCAACAACATGAATTAAAAATAATTAAAAAAAAAACAAAAAAACCCAACTGCAAAAAACGCCATTTTCCTTTTTTTTGTTATGATATACTCAGTGTCACTCTCATAGTAAATACGAATCTAACGACATCTCTCAAGCTAAAATCCATCGAGCCGTTCAGCCGTACATACATCCATATTCTCGAAAAACGTAACCCTCCTTCTGGCGCAGTTGGGTTAAAAACACTACAGCCTGGTTTTTCACAAGCAGATGCGATAAATTTTAAATCCTTTTTTTAATCTTCATATTATGCCAAAAAATAAAAAATACTCTTTTCAAACATTTCTTCAAGTCTATAGTCAAGTTTAAAACCAAACATCTTCCTAAGAAAGAAATCTACATTTTTTACGAGTAATAAAAATAGGACATTCACTACAGCTTAGAAACTAATCACAGTATTTCGCTTTTTTATAAATAATTTCAAGATATATCCAGAATCAGAGATAAATTAGATTATCTACAACAAGTTACAAGTTAAAGTCGTAGATAGATGACACCAAAGCTTACAATAACGAACTGCTTGAGTATTCAGTTGGCGTCTCTTGTTACGTGGATCCAGGTGATAGTCTCAACTTGTTGGTACAGATTTGAATATACTGATAACTAGCTATTCCCCGCGGTTTCACATGCTTAAAATTAAGGAAACAAACCTGCAAAAATAAGGAACCAGCAAGCTTCAATAATTGGAGTATGATATACAAAAACTTTTAAACCTGACTGGTTGTTTCAAAGCTTGCGTTCAATCAAACAAACTCTATTATATAATATTTTTTTCAGTGTATGCAAAAAATCTGGTATAATACCAGTCTGATATAATATCTTTGTAAATTTTGTAGGTATCTTTTTTTTTGTTAAATATTTTTCATACTTATTCATTATAATATAGTTTTCTATGGATAAAAGAAAAATATTATATAAAATCAACTTGTAGTAAGAAACAGGTATCAAATAAAGGCAGGCATCACATAGGGTTTATTGATGCTGTTGAAAACAGAAAAGCAATAAATCTTATCAAAGACTTGTTAGTAATCTTAAAAGATTTAAAGATACATGTTCCACTTGCATTAAGCGACTTCAGATTAAAAGTTGTTATAAAGTTTTAAGTGAAGTTAGGAAACTTCTTTGTCAACTAAGCCTTTAAATCTTCAATGTGGTGTCAAATGAGCTTATAAACTAAGATGTTGGTCTCATAAAATATTAATATACAAACCGGTTCAGGTACATTTGAAGGACTTAACAAAAGTACTGAAAGCTAACAGAAAAAAGCACAAAGCTTTACAAAAAGTCAGTTTGAATCAATATTTTGACGACGAAGAGATTAACATCAGTGTTTTAACAATGGGATGGTTGTTCTATTTGATGAGAGCCTGATTCATTTCCGTAGGTACATTTACTTGTTGCACCTAAAATGCGTTGTTACCTTAGAATAATTACACTATAGGTCAGTCTTCATACAAGCGCTCTGTCAAAAATGAAGCACTAAATCGATTCAATGTTGCCAGTAGTGGTGAAGTTTTCCCGAAAAAGGGAAATGATTCGGCCGCTGATAACAATTTGTTATAGCAATAATATTTAATACATAAGTAGCTAGGTGGGCATATCTATTTATGTATTAATTTATACCAACTTTACATAACCATGTATACACAAGCTATATTTATTATTATGTATATGCCTGGAATAAGAAATTAGATAGTTGTTTGCTTGAATATGGCTATAGAAAATCAAAGATTGAACAATACAAAAAGTAAAAAAATACATGTATGTATACAAAATGAATGTACTGATCTGAAGGAAATGTTGTCAAGTCGGTTTAGAATAAAAGACTTAGGACAAGTAAAACAATGTCTAGGGATGAATGTAAAATTTGATAAGTCGGAAGGATCTGTCGCCTTGAGTCAAGAACATTATATTGATAGTTTATTGCATAAATTTAACTTAACAGATAGCAAAACTTTTGATACTCCAATGGAGCATAAATTGAATTTAAACATAGATAAAAATGTTAATAATAAAGTACCTTTTCAACAACTTATAGGTAGCCTTATGTACTTATCTGTCTTAACCAGACCAGACATAACGCATTCGGTCAGTTATTTAAGTCAATATAATAAATGTCATACAGATGAGCATTGGGGTTATGCTAAGAGAGTCTTAAAATATTTGAAAAAGACAAAATCTTATGGTATTAAGTATTGTAATAATGGAATTTCTAATATAGAAGGTTTTGTGGATGCCAATTGGGCAAATAATACAATAGATAGGCGGTCTTATACCGGATTTTGTTTCTTATTGTCTAATGGTGTTATATCTTGGGAATGTAGGAAGCAAAAGACTGTAGCTCTATCAAGTTGTGAAGCTGAGTATATGGGAATATCTGAGGCTTGTAGAGAAGCAATATACTTAAGGGCTTTGCAACATGAAATAACAAATATAATGTACACTTCACTACATACAGTGAGACACGTTCGACTCACTTTGACATAGAAGACTAAGGAGTGGGCCGGCGTTTGGAGTCATTAATGGCTCCATCAAAGGTGCTTCAAAAGGGGTGCGTGGACTAGGTTTCTATAGTGTTATTATTATAATGTTGTTACAATTAAAAGGATAAAATGATTAATTTAATCAGCTAATTATTTATGTTTGACTAGAAGTCAATAAGACCTTGACTTCGTCCAATCAGATGGCTTGTCTACGGATTTGTATATTTTTCGTGTAAAAATAGATAATCTTGTGAAATGAAATGCCTAATTCATTTTTGTTTTTGCTTAGATTTTCGGTGAAAACAGGGTTATGTTTAAGCATTTACTGTGTTGTTTAGATATCGAAATACAACATGACCAGAGATAAATTATTTCTAAAGTCTAATATGATTTGATTTAAAGCAAAATCCTTTCATACCGTATGCAAGATTTAACTTGCTCTGAATGAAGTTGGTATAAAGTTTTGTAAGAAAAATCACTAAGACGTCGCAAACAAGACTCTACCAAATTTCAGTCTTGCCAACTTAAGCTGTACCTACTGCTCTTGCAGCAAATCCAATCAACTCAAAAAAACTTATGAAAAATGATACGAAAAAAGTAAATTTTTTAAATTCAATCTTGTGTGTGGTATCTACCATGAAATCTTTTACATTTACTAAATATCCAACCAGCACCATACAATACTGTTGCTTTGACATTACATAGTAAAGATCTGACAATACTATCAAGTATATACTATCATGTACTATAAATATTGGGAACATGGCGTGTTTGCTCACGTGCGGAGTGCCGGCTACGTGATCTACGGGTGAAATGGAGCGTGGAGATATGAGAGAAATGCACTTTTAGATTTATCCGTGTTGCCTTTCAAGTGGTTTGGTTACATGCATATGACATTATCGTATTTGAATTGAAATTGGTAATTTTCCTTCCGTTCCGTTTTTATTTTGTTAAAATAATCTAAAAAAATAGTAAAACCATTCAGAATTCGCAAGTTCAAATCCTGCCAAGGACATAACATTGATATAATATGATGAATATAGATATGTCCGTACTGGGCTATAAATGTACACATATAAATAAGGATATCACATACATTATAATATTTGCTATGTAGATTTACTAGCTGTTGCCCGCAGTTTCGCCCGCGCTAGCCTATATGGACAGCCATATCGTTATCATAAAAAGATTTTGTCAGACCTACCTGACATGCACACAAAATTTCATGATAATCGGTCGAGCCATTTCAGAAGAGTTTAATTACAAACACCGTAGAGACATGTATAATGAAATAAAAGTTATATAAACTATGACCAGTATATATACAGAAAAAAACGAATGAAACCTGAAATTAACAAACAAAGGGATATCAAATCAAAATTTTATAAGCATTTAGTTTATTTCATATTTATGAAGTGACGAAGCTTATCTCGAAGGTAATGACTAAAGTTGGTTCTTTCCCGGGGTTTTCCACAAGAGTTAGACGTCGAGTTAACTTTCGCTGTAAATTAACTCAAAAATGGACTTGTCACTTGCCTCGAGCCGGGGCTGGATCTCTTAATAAATAGCCACCTTTTAATTAAAATTTCAGCTTCGTGTCCACCGGAGTTAATGAGAAGTTATGGAGCTTTTGTGATAAATCCTTATTTAAATAGCGGATTGTCGTTGTTTTTTAGTAGCTTTTTAAGGACTTATTAAGTTCGTTATTCAAAACGTCGCTTACATCCAAATTTTTTCGTAAATAATCAATCTGTCGGAATCAAATAGTAAATACTAAGGATCTTTATAGTTCTCTAATTGTGGCAGCAGGGCTGCAATCCTCTCAAGACTTCCAAATATAGCATGTATATAGCGAAACACGCTTTATAGGGGCAGCTCCATTTCGGACTTGCAGAGGCATGTTTATTAAAATTTAAATTGAAAGAAATTGTCAATTAATGCGTAGCGTGTCCGTCCGTGGGTTACAGTGGAAACAATCACATAAATTTTCTTGTTAAGTGAAACTTGTCAAATGTGTGTAGGCTCACCGTGCGCCGCAGTGGAGCCGCGCCCTTACTCACACAGGCTCTCTGACTGTCACTCACGGAGCTGTCACTGTCACGACCGACGTCACATACCTACAGACTGCGGCAATATTTTCTTTTTGCGTTTCGTGACAGTAACGTGTAATTACCTACTGGACACGGGACCACACGCAAAATTCCGGGACTTTCCCGGAATCCCAAAACATTTGACAACCTTTTTTTTTGTCTTTAACGCCGGGAAATGCTCTGAAGCATCCCGCGGGGGAGTGGGACTCGTTGCGCTCAAAAGCTGGTAAGTGGACGCAGCTCTACCCACTAAAACCCGGAGAGTGTCACCAATGCGGCCTTTGGTGAGGTGCCCCGGATCAATTGAGCAAACCAGGCACCTCGACAGCTAGTCAGCCCCTCAGGGGACCAACGCCACCTCCACAGAGTGGTTTTCCCGTACCACAGTACAAGCTCTCCCAACGCTGCGACTTTGCCTCGGTTCTGCGCTCTGATTGGTCGTCTGATGGTCATTGATTGATGATTGGCCGATGGGACATTCATATATATCACTTGTTGGTTGAATTGATATTACGTCAGTGACAAATCACTGACCGGTTTCAGAATTTTAAGGCTCACATTACTATTCGGTTATAAACTCGATGCGTGTTACAGATCCGATAATCAGCGTTACAACACAGATACAATTTCGAGCAAATTATGTCATAATTGAATCTTTCACGAAAATGAAAATCGTAGTGTACACAATTAATATTAATTGTGCCGAAATATTTTATTAGTTTCATTAATTACAATCCAATAATTAATTTAATTATTGAATAAATTGTCCAATTATTAGAAAATGTCAGATGCGGTGTTTGCGTTGGTTTCAAATAATGTATTATCAGTTTTCTCGTTTCTTGAACATTATTTAATGAACGCTAAAAACTTGTTAGAAATGGGAAACTTAAGGATTACTGGTTTGGTATTGTTCCAAGTTTTTAGGCGTGTCTATGTAGCTTATAACAAACAAGTAAATAAAAATAAAGTAAATGTCCTTTTTTTCCTTTTTTTTTGTCCTTTGTAAATGGAGTGTTGGTGGGCCATTAACCAGATGGGAAGAAGATCTCCGTGCGGTGACCGGTCCGTGTTGTATGCGAGTGGCAAGAGATCAGTCGTCTTGGCGTTCATTGATGGAGGCTTATGTTCAACAGAGGGCGGATGATGAAATGTCCTTCTTATTTACGTAACTAGGATATACGACGATCATCGTCAAATATGTTATGGTTACTTTTAACTGGCTCGTTTTATTTTATAGAAGAGGAGGTAAACGGGCAGTCGGTTCACCTGATGGTAAGTGAAAAGTAACATCCACAGACACCCGCTACACCAGAGGATTAGCAGGTGCGCTGCCTTTCAGATGAGTATGCTCTTTTCTTGAAGGTCCCTAAGTATCGGTTCGGAAATACCGTAGGTGGCAGCTGATTTTATAAATTTGTCATACGTTTTATATAGCTATTCCTGCTTTTGATCTAACGTACTTATGTTGTAAGTTCCGACAAATATATTTAATCCTTATAACTTTAATACAGATGAATACAGGATCGTGGATTAACAGATCAATAAAACATCTAATCATAATGTTACAAAAGAAGTCACAATCGAAAATCACTCGGTCGTAACACCTAACACCGACGTCCGATTAAAGACTTCCGTTTGTTTCCTCAGCGATTATCTGCCCGATCTTTTTTCGTGTAAAACAATTTGGTGGATTCAATGATTGATTAAAACGTATTTTTGTTATGTTTCGGTGAATTTCTCTCATTATAATTAACAAAATATTTAGGATCTATCGCTGTTTACGAAGATTACATTTCCGATTTCGGAATTCTATACCACGGTAAAATCTGTCAAAAGTTGTTTCAAAAGCATTATAATATATTATAATATTTATCTATAGGTACTAATATTATAGCTGACTGATTTGTTGGTCTAGTGGTTAGTGACCCCGACTGCTAAACCAGAAGGACGTGAGTTTGATCCCCACCCAGGACAAATATTTGTGTGATGAGCATGATCATTTGTTCTGTGTCTGGGTGTAATTTATCTATAAAAATGTATGTATTTAGGAATATTTAAGTATGTATCAATTATCTGGTTGCTATAATACAGGCACTGCCTAGTTTGGGATCAGATGGCCGTGTGTGAGTTGTCCTTCTTGGGGGTATTAGAAGTAACATGATACATTTTATGAAAAAAAAACTAAAATCTTATCCTGCGCAGACGAAGTCGCGGGCACCAGCTAGTTGATAATAGTTTGTGGATATCACAAGCCGTGTAAGGGAGCAGAAAAGAACTTATAAAAATCGAAGCCCTGTAAAACCAGCAACAGTTCATCATCGTCATCGTCATCGTCATCATTTATTATGCCTTTATTCGTCCACTGCTTAACATAGACCACCTTCAATCCGCGACGCTCGATGATAACGAGTCCTGGACGGCGATGGTCTCCTTCTGCGAGGCTTTAATGTCCCAGAAGGAGGCCGACGACCGGGTGAGAGAGGAGGCCGTCGACGAGGCCTCTTCCCGCGGGCGACGAACGGGGGTGCGTAGGAGGCGCTATTTAATGCGCCTCCAGTAACGCCCCTGTGTTCGTATCGGGCTCAGGATGGGAACCTGGGTCTCTATGGCACGACGTCGTGGGGACTGCTTAGTATCGGGCGAGCAGTCCCCCCTTACGAGGAGTAGTCTGGCCTTCGCCAGGGCCAGCCTGTCGCTGAGTCGATCCTGTCTGTTTCATCAATTCCGCCTTTGGTGAGGTGCCCCGAATATGTTAAGCAAAGAGGGCACCTTGACGGCTAGTCAGTACCTCAGGGGACCTACGTTACCTCCACAGAGGGGTTGTCCCGCACCTTGGAACAACTCCTCTCAACGTCAGGACAGTGCAATGAGTGAGGTTCTCATCCTCGCCCCTTGTCCCCTTTTTTTTTTTTATTTGATTCGCTCAAGGTGCTGGGTTTACCTTAAGTTACTGAGCCCCACCGCCACGACAAGGTTTGAATCATGGTGGGGTGTTATAGCGTGTTAAAACAGATCTAATAGTCAACTCACTGTCTAACAATTTTGAGCAAATCAGATCATGAGCCTCATCTCAATGACATTAATATCTAATTCATGAAAATGCATACTGTAGTTGATAATTTGACGGCCTCTGTGGCTCAGTAGTAAGCGCGTTGGCGCTCAAGCCGGAGGTTGCGGGTTTGAATCCCGCCAGGGAACAAAAATATTTTCTGTGTTCCTGAGTCATGGATGTGTATTAAATATATGTATTATATAATAAAAATCTTAAATATATGTATAGTATAAAAATATTAAATATATTTCCGTTGTCTGGTACCCGTAACACAAGTTCTTTGAGAATTTACCACGGGACCAGATTGACGTGGTGTGAAAGCGTCCATAATAGATAGATATTATATTATATTATTTAATGTGTGTACCTTATAAGCAAAAAAAGATCACATAATTCAACTATACCAAGAACGGACATATAATCAAAATCAATCATTTAATGAGTATGTCAAACTATATTCTAAAACATTTAAACAAGTTCGCGTTGCGGCTAAATTACTTCATATCAAAGAAAAAATTAAAAAAGCAAGTAATAAAATAAAAACGACTTTGAATATAATAAATTATGAAACTGGAAAGGTTGGTAGTCGTAGCTTAAGCTTTAAGTATTGACAATAGAATAATTAAGTCTGACGAAGAAGTTGCGAAAGTATTTGAAAAATATTTTGCTGACATTCCAGTTTCAACAACAAAAAATTTGATCTCATGTCCTGCCATTGCCGAATCTTTGCTTAAAACCAATACAAAAAATGTGAAGTTGACTTTAACTTAAAAATAAGCCCAGAAGATGTCATAAATACTTTTAAATTATTAAACGATAAAAATACTACTGATGTATGGGGCATATCTGTAAAAGTTACCAAGTGCATAGTTGATGTAATTGCACCCCATTTAGTAATAATTTTTAATAAATGTATCGAAGTTGGCGTTTTTCCTGACCTAATGAAACATAGTAGAGTCTTGCCTCCTTTTAAATCTGCGACATAACCAACTTTCGTCCAATATCGATACTCCCCACATTCAGTAAAATTTTTGAAAAAATTATATTAAATCAGTTACATTAAATATTATTTGAAAATATTGTCCAGGTCGTTCGATTGTGTACAGCATGAGACATTGGTCAGGAAATGATCTGCTCTGGATCTTATGAATTCCTACCTTAACAATAGTACTCAAAGGGTAGAGATAAACAGCAAAAGATCCTCCGGAACTAAAATAGAGATGGGGGTTCCACAGGGGTCCATTCTAGGTCCATTTCTTTTTCTTATTTACATTAATGATTAATTGCCGTATTTAGTTAAAGATAATCAAGAGATAGTATTGTTTGCCGATGACACTTCACTTATTTTTAAAATAAAACGACAAGAAACTAATTATGACGAGGTAAACAACACTCTATCGAGGATGGTACATTGGTTTAGCGTTAATAACTTGTTTTTAAATAGTCAAAACCTAAATGTATAAAATTTTCTTTGCCAAATGTTAAGAAAATGTAAACCAATGTACTATTAGAAAGTGAAAACTTGGAACTGGTGAACTCCACAGTTTTTCTAGGTGTTGTCACACACAGTTTTTCTAGGTGTTGTTACAGTGGGGTCCCCATATAGCTAAATGGGCGAATAGGTTCTGCAGCATATGCAGATAGAAAAATAAGACAGTTAACTGATGAAGATACGGCGCGAATAGTTTACTTTAGTTATTTTCACAGCGTTATGACTTATGGCATACTATTATGGGGAAGTGCTGCCGATATTAACAATATTTTTGTGCTGCAGAAGCGGGCTATCCGTGCGAATTACAAGCTGCCCCCCCCCCCCCTCCCTATGCATCATTAAGGGAAAAATTTAAACAAATTAGAATTCTGACTGTCGCGTCTCAATACATCTTAGAAAATTTACTGTATGCCCGGAAAAACATAAGTAATTTCTGTAAAAGAAGTGACATACATAATAGGGATATACGGAATGGGCACAGGCTGGATGTACCAGTGATTACTCACTCTCTCTCACAAAAGTAAGCAATTCTTTTAAAGACTATATATACTATAGCCTAGGCGATGTATATGCTTTTACAATAGGATCCCAGAAAATGTGCAAAACCTCCCAATAAAAAAATTCAAAAAAGTTATTAAAGAGCGTTTTGTGGTAAAGGATATTATAAAGTAAAAGATTTTATATACCTTGGGAATAGGGTGTTCCTCCCAGGCATGTTATTATTCTGAAATAGAATAATAACATGTAAAATTTGTTATAAAATATTTGAAAAGATTAGTTCCACTGAGTTTGTTTCGCCGGTTCTTCTCAGTGGGCTTGCCTTGGAACCGGTGGTAGACTCAATTGACGTTCAAAAAGATACTCTGTTGGTACTATTTTGAATAAAAAAATTGATTTGATTTTGATTTATACTACAATTACAAGAATGATAACAAACATCAGAATACTACATCTTGCTCTAAGCGGTCTATTTCTTACAATTATAATACTAACGATGACGCCAAACGCACTGACTTAACTGATATAAGAAAATAGCTCGGACTCAAATTAACACCAAGTGATTTTAATTATTAACAGACCGAACATTCATGAATTACGATTTCGATGTAAAATCTAAATTTTCATCGAACAGGCGTGATGCGTGAGATCGCCGAGGGCTGTTCGTCGAATGTCGATGATTCGGTTACATAAATTGGGACAGTTGGCCCGCCGAGGCGAATATTTGTCTTCCCAAACCAAAATATTGATTTGGTTTTCGGAAATAGCCAATTACGTGCTTAAACTTTGTACTGGTTAATGTTTGCTGGCTGGTGGGTGGATACAGTGGTCGCGGATTCGATTCTCACCTAGTGCTTTTATATGATGAATCTATAATATTCATATAGATAACACCGGGTCAAGAATATGTACCTATATAATATTATTGTGTATTCATTATATCTAGTCCTGGATAAACATTTCACACCATCAGGTGACACGTTTGACAGTTCGTTTTTCCTTTTTTTATGTCAAACGCAGGCAACCCAACCCAGCAGTCGAAGCCTCATCGTGACTATCGGCACCTATAGACATCCGCACAACCAAAACAACTTGTAAGTAGGTTTATTTAAATATAATAATAATGAATATAATGCACTAGTATTGTCTATGTGTATTATCTCAATGTGATGTGTTTTTTGTTAGTTTGTAATTTTTGTGCTTACTGCCATATTTGTATTTTTTTTCTTCTATCGAATACACAAAGGTTGTCTGGAAGAAATTGGTATGCAAGCAATAAGACCGCCTTTGTGTACACAAATTTGTGTGACATAATATTTTGTAATTCTGTCTTTATGTACTTTTGTTTGTGTGCACAATAAAGAATAATGCATTCATTCATTCAAAAGTTATACATAGTAAATAAATGTAAAATATTTTAATAGATATTTGTTAACAATATTCCCCGAACACTAATAAAATAATAATACTAATATAAATAATATGTAATAAATATTCTATTTAGATTCTGTTAACTATAAAAAAGGAAGCGATAGTATAATTTGTCTTCCAGTCGGGACTAAAACCTGCACCCCCGCTGTTCCAGGCGATAATACATTGAGTACTGTATTGCAGTACAATATATCACTCGGTAACGAAGCGTGTTGATATAGTGCACACATTCGCCCACCTGTCAGTATATGGAACTTACTAGAGTGTCTCTTATAACTGGATCATAACTTATATTTGTGTGGATCTGATCAATGTCGTCTTTTTTAAATGATGCAGTAATGATCCTACACGGATCTTCTCTATAGGCGAGGCCACGAGGTTCAAAACTTTTGTTTTGAAGATAAGATTAGTGTGTTTGGAGGCCCTTATGGGGCCCCCGTTATCAAAGAGACGGGGCATCGATGTGAGCGCTGGGCTTCTAATTTCATCCCTGTCAAAATCAAATCAAATCAAATTTTCAAAATAGTACTAATACAGCAATACTAATTCGTTGTAATACAGTATCTTTTTGAACGTTCCAACCGGTTCCAAGGTAAGCCCACTGAGAAAAACCGGCGAAACAAACTCAGTGGAACTAATCTTTTCAAATAATAATACTTATATATGTCGGCGTGCTGTCACGGTACGAGTCTTCAGGGTCCATATTTGCGGAGATATAAAACACAGATGTTTTACAATACTGTATTATATTTAAATATAGCGTATGCACAAAATAAAAGATGTTTACACTTCAACAATTTTTAAACGACTTCACCTGCTGTGGACAGTATTCGCCTTTTTATACAAAATTACAAACAAAGCACTTTTACAAACAAACATATTTCGATATAAAATAAACATAATTACATGTTATTAAATCAGACATGATTTTTAAATATTGTATTACAATTTAATTCCCGTAGGATAATTTATTTCATATTAAACAGGAACGATACCTTAACAAATGACAATCATATTTGAGTTTGATTTTACTAAATAATCTTTTTAAATTCTGATTCGAGTGTATAAAATAAACATATTTATATAAAATAAATTGAAATTAATCTTATAACTAGTTTTACATACATTACAGTTTTTATAACATTTTTAATATTAGCTCGGATGTGACGTCATTTTAACATTTTATCATTAAAATCAATACAGCGCCCATACGGCCATTCTGATCAAGCGCGCTCCTCGCGCTGATCAGTAATCAGTTACAAAATAAGCAATTAATCTATATTAAACTAAATACAAACAGATTTCTTACATCATCACCCATCACGGGATCTAACAAACAATGCTTCACCCATGACGGGATCTTAGCAAACTCAGGCATCACCCATCACGGGATCTAGCCCACACACAAGCATCACCCATTACGGGATCTAGCTCACACACAAGCATCGCCCATTACGGGATCTAGCTTACACAAGACCAGGTAACAAGGATACGCGTGGTGGCCAGCCAGCGTTTGAGGAAGGAAATTAGGATGGGTAGCTGAAAAAGTCTGATAATTATTGCTCATCCGCCCATACGGCATTATCGCCATGATAAGGATCATCCTGCGCAATTAGCGCTGGTCTCAAAAATCGTGACTAACAATTTTTTCACTACAACCTCCAAGATTAACATGTTTAATTTTATATCAAAATTATTTTTAATTTTTAATTCAAAATAGAGTATCTTATTGAACGTCAATTCAATATACCACATCGGTCATTAGTTAATATTTCTAAGAGCCCCATAGGACCCTCAAATTTAGAAAAGACTGCTCGTCCATCCTATTTTTGAAACAAGATCTAATAGCGCCCAAATCATCCACCGATTCCTCATCGTCAATTTGGAGGAGTTTGATAAGCGGAGGAGAACATTTTTTTCCGAATATAATAATTCCATAGGACTTTTTACCAGTGCCCTGAGCAAAATCTCAGTGCAATTGATAGCTAATTGTAAGTCTTATAGTGCCAAGGTTTATTGATTACAACAACAGACTTATATAATATTGTCGTTAATAATTTTCATAATGCGTTCTACTTGGCCCTTTGCTCTACCAACTCCTTTAGCTACGACGTGATATTCAATATTAAAATCTTTACAAACGATTTAAATTCTGATTAAGTCATACTTTTATCTTGGTCATTAATAAGACGCGAAGGCGTTCCAAAAATTGAAATTATTACTTCACGAAAACAATTGACGGCTGTTTGCGCTGTGCGGTCATTAGTGTAAATAAGGTGAACATATTTTGTAAAACAATCAATAAAAACAAATGCATATTCAGGTTGATTACGCTTTCCGTTCAAACTACCAGTAATATCGGCATGAATTGTATGAAAAGGAAAAGCTATTTTATCAATAGGTCGAATATAATTTATTATCTGCCTGGCTCCTGATGTACCTTTGCGTACGCTACAACTAGCACAATTTTTTACACAAATTTTCGAACTAATTTTGACATCTCTGGAAACCAGTACTGTTTTTAGCTAAAACCTTTTTCCAACTAAAATTTTGTAAAGAATTGTGTTAATGATTGAATGGCTCCACGGAACAATAATAAATTTTTTAGTTTTATTTTCTATTTGTATTTTTCGTTTTAATAATTTGTCGCCTAGAATTAGATTATTGTTTGGGGAATAGAATCCGATTTTAATTGATCAACTATATTTTTAAGCACAGGATCTCTTTGTTCGATTAATAACCAATTATGATCAAGTGTAGTAGAATTAATGAGACAACGTAAAACTAGAAAACGTAAAAAAAATATCCGCCCGTTTCATTTAATTACGACAAAACCAAAATCCGCTTGAGCCAAGCGTTCTCCCTTTCGATATTCAATCTCGAACCGAACATTTTGTAAGAAAGTCCATATAACTATACACAAATCTGTATGTAGTTCAGTCTGTAATTCGGGGTCAAATATAGTTAACAGTGGAGATGATGATCTTTTCTCTCTGTCCAATTAAATGAATATTAGTTTTCGTAAGTTCATATAAAGGGGTCATGATTCTAGAAAAATAAGGATTTTTTTTTTCTAAAATAGCCAGCTAGACCATTAAATTGCCTCTAAACCATTGCCATTAAACTCGACCTAATTGTCCAGTTTTCTATTATAGGTATTGCCTAAATATTCCAACACTAGTTTTGAGGAATGAGCATTTAGAAATATTAAGCGTAAACCACAATCAATTAATATTTTCAGAACTACATCTAAATTGAAGAGACCGTCATTAATATCTGATATAATTAACACATTATGGACATAAACTAAACCGATTTTATCGCGATAGTCTCGCATTGCTTTATTTATAGCACGTTGATAAACTGATGGTGTATTGCAAAATCCGAAAGGCATTCGTAAATATTTATACCGGCCATCAGGAGTCTCAAACGCGGTTTTTTTCAATAGAATCCTCCACGATACGGATTCCATGAAATCCGGATACCATATCGACACATGTAAAATAACACGCTTTGCCTAATTTATCCAGTTGGTCAGCGATAAGCGGAAGTGGGTAGTTATCTCTAATGGTATTGGTATTTAAATCTTTGAAATCTACACAAAGTCGATCTGAGCCATCCTTTTTAATATCATAACATCGGGCTACTAAAAGGAGATGAGCTATCGCGAGTAACGTTGTTGGCTTTAAGGTCATTAATAAAAGTGTTTCTCAGATACACGGTTCCCTGTAATATGATTGTTTTTAAATTTGTCTAAAATATTATTTTATCTTTTTTTAATAAATCGGGATCCTGTAAATTATTGTTCAGATTAAAGTTATCGAAACTTTGTAAAAATGAACACTCATTAACAATTAAATTGCGCTTTATTGAAATACCGTCTTTACTGAAGGTCTAAAGTCTTTACTGAAGGTTATGCCGAGTCCAGGAGTTTTAAAAACGGCATAACCTATGAGGATATAAAATTGGGTTTGAGAATCTTCAACGACATAAAATTCTACAAACACTGTTGATTTCTACAAGAGTCGTAATTGTTTGAGAAAAATTAACGGGGTACCGCCTATACCCGAAAAAAATAACGTTTACTATTTTCCGTGTATGGAACTAGTAAGCATATTTCTTAATAAGGAACAGTCTGCGTAAGTATCTAAAAGGCAGCGATAATTTTTCTCACCTATTTTAATTTCAGTTATAATTACGATACACGAACCAGATACGTTATTAGACCGTTTGTTTTTTCAACCTATCGTCATTTTGTTTTAGGAAACAATTCATCTAAAAGACCTTTCTTATGACAATAATCACACACAGATTTAATTGGTATAGTAGTTTTGTTGTGCAATGAATTTGATAGCTCTTCAGAAGTAATAGAAGAGTTGTATTTACAATCTCGAGCATAATAGCCCGATTTATGACATTTAAAACAAGTAATTGAAATCTTAAAATCTGAAAATTTTGGTTTTTTTTTAAATCTGATTGTTATTTTTTTTTAAGTCATCCACTTTACGTTTTCGAATTATTATTTTTTTAAACAGATGAATTTGGGTAACGATTCAGACGTATTTCTAAGTAGTTCATATTTAACATACCAGGATAAATACCTGTGATGAGGGCGTCGATCACTTCAGCGTAGGTTCCCTCCGAACGAACCCGTTTGACCAGTGTCCACCCAGTATTCGCGTACTCAGCATAGCTTCTAGCCTGGTCGGATGTGAAGCTGCGCCACTTCTGCACATCATCACGCCGAAGGTCTGGATAAGGTCTTGTTTGTCCCAAACATACTTCACGTTTCGTCCACATCGGCAATCAAATCAAGGTTGGCATGAGAGCGGACATCCGTATCAAATGACGGTAGATAAAAGTTCGTACTTCCTTCAGTTCTTTGTCTCGTACAGTCGTCTGAACAGGTTTAGCTGACAAAACAGCAGCTACAGCGCTCGCAGCCGCCTGCTTTGTCGCCGAAGAAACCATACTCATCTTTTGCATAGTGAAGGTTGGCTGGTCGTCACTCCTTGGGCGGGCGGATCCCAGTATAGGGGATCTGTATCCCACCGCTGCTGTCGGCGTGCTGTCACGGTACGAGTCTTCAGGGTCCATATTTGCGGAGATATAAAACACAGATGTTTTACAATACTGTATTATATTTAAATATAGCGTATGCACAAAATAAAAGATGTTTACACTTCAACAATTTTTAAACGACTTCACCTGCTGTGGACAGTATTCGCCTTTTTATACAAAATTACAAACAAAGCACTTTTACAAACAAACATATTTCGATATAAAATAAACATAATTACATGTTATTAAATCAGACATGATTTTTAAATATTGTATTACAATTTAATTCCCGTAGGATAATTTATTTCATATTAAACAGGAACGATACCTTAACAAATGACAATCATATTTGAGTTTGATTTTACTAAATAATCTTTTTAAATTCTGATTCGAGTGTATAAAATAAACATATTTATATAAAATAAATTGAAATTAATCTTATAACTAGTTTTACATACATTACAGTTTTTATAACATTTTTAATATTAGCTCGGATGTGACGTCATTTTAACATTTTATCATTAAAATCAATACAGCGCCCATATATACTATAACAATTTTATCATCATTTCTTGAAATGCCCGGGAGGAACGCCTTATTCACAGGGTGTGGTATCTTCTATGAAATCCTTTACCACACAAACGCTCTTTAACAACTTTTTTGAATTTTTTTATGGAGAGTTTTTGAACGTTTACTGGGATCCTATTGTAAAAGCGTATACAGTTGCCTTTAAAAGAATTGCTTACTTTTGAAAGTCGATCACGGGACCGACGCGCAACGGTCGGATCAATGTAGCCCACGGACATACATGACTTCATCTGAGCCTGTTCAGGCAACTCATCTTGGGAGGAAAGGGTCTTGGTACCAATAATTACCCAACCCTTCTTTCCGAAACACAGCAAAGCTGTTACAGCAAGACTGTGATAGTGTAGGTATAGGAATGAGCAAGATCGTACTCATCTCACAAACACACAAACACACACACACACACGCACACGCACTTAAACCCATACACACTCCATTTTTCTACAAGCAACTTTATTATGTTTTTCCACCAGCTTGGTCGTGATAGGTCTATCTCACCTCAAGATGTCCTGGACATCTCCGACGTCTTAGTACGACATTGGATCTCGGTATTACGGATACACACATTTTCGTGTGAGCGACCATAAATCGGTACCGTAAATCAAAGGGGCACTTAGTTGAGATATGAATTTTATTCTCTGTGGTATTTTTGATCGAAGAATGTGTATCTTTTGAGGATAGACGAATAGAAATCACCTTATGCTAGCTGACTTAATTCAACCCTTAATCCCCACCCCATAATCAATATAAAACTGAATAAGCTAACTTAACTAAATCAGCCATTAGTTCGGTCGCACATGCTGAACTGATTGCCTTTTGACCTTAACCTTTTTTTACATCTTTTCAGATATGTACGTGTATTTTTGTCAAATAAATCTAATTCTTTCTTTATTTCTTAATACCCTCCTTAACCATTGTATAAAATTCCACAATAAACTGTCAGGAATGAAAAACACCTCTATAACAGTTTCCTAGTAATAAAACTATCTCTGATATAAAGTTTCCAGTATCAAAGCAACTACGCCGTCCGTCGCCACATAGAAAACTTGCTATCTCGTGCACTAGTTTTCTGTAACTATGGAATTCATATGCTGTTAATTGTACACTAGTTCTATATCAACTAGATTGTTTGTAAAGGTATTGCTGGATCTAAATATAGTCTATTGAATAAGTTAAATAAAGCTTTGTATTTGATTTCTGTTGCAACGTAGAAGTGGCATTCGGAGGTATTTAAAGTTTAATAAATAATAATAAATATTATCCAACGATTACACCACGGTAACCTAGCCATGTGGTAAATTCGTAACTTGTATCACAGGTACTAGGAACGTAAATAAATTAAAGAAATTCATAATATAAATACATAATATTATTATATTCATGTCATGTCAAAGGATCGGCCGTCTTGGCGTTCATTGAGGGAGGCCTATGTCCAGCAGTGGACGGATAGAGGCTGATGATGATGATGATGGATTTTTAAGTTAGGTTTTACTATAATTATGTGTACGCCACGTATTCTCTACCGCTACTGCTGGACATAGGCCTCCCTCAAGGAACGCCTAGACGGCCGATCCTTTGACATGACATGAATATAATAATATTATGTATTTATATTATGAACTTCTTTAATTTATTTAAGATAAAATATTCGTATTTTTAACACTTTTTAAAGCATGAGTTAAAGCAAAGTTAATGAACTTATGATATGGGGCATATTAAGTGTTAAAAGAAAGCTCATCGCTGGAATGTCCGATTAAAACAATTGGTTCTTCTCCATTACAATATATTTCGGCAGAGTAACGCCCTTTACAAATTATACTAGTAGACGCATGAAAAAACCGCTATTGGCGTCCTTCTATACCAAATCTCTTTATTATTAATATCGCCTTAATATTATAAATAATTATTTTAAATACATCTAAATAAATTATTCATTATTTAAATTATTAATCACGTAATTTAGATTCATTAATGTTATACTTTAATAATTAATCAATATTATCTTCATGGATGGCACAACCCTTCGGAACCGCCACCGGAACTCCATAATTTCAATTACTTTAATTGGTGTATTTAAATATACAAACGGCGTCACATCCGGCTGGTGTTGCCAGTGGTTTGTAACATAATATGATAATCGTGACCTACATACGCCCGCAAATTGAAAATTCGAGACCTTAAGAATAGTGTAGGAAAAAAAAGGACCTATATAAGAGAATTGTCGCATTGAAACACCGTAATATATCCAGTGCTCTACATTTTTTGACCTAGCTCTCTTTGGTAAATTCCGGTAAGACCTGCTTAAAACGTAGAAAATGATCACAAGTTTGATTAATTCAACTGTCAACATTGGAATATGATCTGTCCGACCAGTTTTGGCCATGGCGACCATTTGAAACAGGAGTCTTAAGTGGTTTTAAGCTGCTAGGAAGCCGGGAATTTGGTGCTGATGTGGTCGAAGATGGCTAATGTAACCTATTTTTGCGGCGAAACTCCGTGCACACTGAGGGCACGTGAGAACGCCGTTCACGTAGCTGTACGTTATGGCAGCAGGTGGGCAAACCTTCAACTGGTCGCGTGTTGTCAAGGTTAGCTCCCGAATTCGCGGACTTGGTTGTCATTGTTGACCAATAAAAACTTATTATTAAGAAAATACGGTAGATATCCCATTTACCCTCAGCACTGATGTCCGATTAACACAATTGATGTTTTAGAGAGAAGACAGGAGTGTAATTACTGGCACCGAGACTTAACATCTTATGTCTCAGGATAGGCAACGCATCCCCACCATGACGTGGCGGTGGGGCTCAGTAGCCCAGGGTGAGCCCAGCACCATGGGCGAAGCCAATTGAGCCGAGGGGGCTCTTTGTACCCCTCTTATAAGAAGAGGGGACAAAAGAGCAGGGGGCAAGGGGTGAGGATGGGAACCTCATCATTGTACTGTCCCGACGTTGGGAGGGGTTGTGCTGTGGTGCGGGACAACCCCTCTGTGGAGGTCCCTTGCAGGACTGACTAGCTGTCGAGATGCCCTGTTAGATTAACAGATCCGGGGCACCTGACCAAGAAGGCACTGGTGGCACTCGCCGGGTTTTAGTGGGTATAGCTGCGTCCATTTACCATCTTTCGGGCGCAGCGAGTCCCACATACCTACCTGGGAGACCCACTCCGCAGGCGGGATGCCTCAGAGCATTTCCCGGCGTAAAAGAAAAAAAAAAAGGATAGGCAACACATAGATGAGTTGCCTGGGCTCGTTCCAGGTATACTACTTTATGTTCATGGGCGATGTCGACCACTTACCATCAGGTGCTACGTTTGCCAGTTTGCCTAACCAACTAACATAAAAAAACTGAGTCTCCTTGATCGCAATATAATCCGGCAGAGTAACGTCCTTCTCAAAGTATACTGGTAGAATAGAACCATTGAGCCCGTCTGTGCGCTATTGGCGCCTTTTTATAAAGTACTACATTGATACAGTCCACTACAACAATTTAAACTTAAATTATTATATTAAATATCATCATAACATTATAAATAATTATTGTAAATACATTATTAATTCAAGCATTTTCAATAACATTAAGATTTATTGGTGTTACACTTTAATTAATTATTATTCAACATTATCAACATACAATACATAAAGTTTATAATTATTATTATTATAGATGTATTTAGATAGGTAACCAGCATCACATCCGGCTGGTGTTGCCAGTGGTTTGTAACAATATAAATAATTCAAACTACTGAAAATCATGACACTATTAAAACTGTTTGAAACATGATATTTACTGAGAATTTCATTTTATATCTCGGAGCTATATTTCGGAATTCGTATTAAATAACCATGTTAGATTACAATGTAATACCAGGGAATTTCTTTTTAACCGACTTCAAAAAGGAGGAGGTTTTCAATTCATCGGAATCTTTTTTTAGTGGACCAATATATAAAACTAAAAAGCCCTAAACTAATAGAAAAAAGGCTCAAGTCTTATTAAAATTTCATCCCCCGTACATTTAATTTCACTACCCCGGCCCAGCGGCCCGGCACCGCACGTCGCAGGTCACATCACATCAGGGTTGGATAAATACGTTCTTTTTCGTATCATAAGGGTCTGTCCAGGAACTTAATGATTTGGAAACACTTTGCTCGTCTAATGCGATGGGTCGTTTTGGCATGTGTACAAACTGAATCTTTGCTCTATGTTATTATTTTGTTTTAGGACATACCATATTTATTTGAAAGTAAAAACTCTTTGAAAGTTTAAACTCTGAAATAAATTAATGAATGGCTATCTCCGTGCAGTAACAATGTTGGATGTGAGTTAAGGATCGGTCGACTTGGCGTTCATTGAAGGAGGCCTATGTTTAGCAGTGGCTGATGGTGGTGATGATGATGATGATAATGATGAAGTATAGTTTTGTTAGTTACGTTATAAAACGTAAGCGAAAAAATATGTAGGTTTACAAGTGCTTATAATAGTAAATAATAATACATAAAACATTTTTTATATTAGTTGGATAGGCTAAATGGCAAACGTACCACCTGATGGTAAGTGGTAGACGTCGACCATGAACACAAACTAGTTTACCTTGAACGAGCCCAGGCAACTATTTATACTGCTCCAACCCGTCGGGTTGGAGCAGTATGTATCTATAAATGTATGTATCTAAACCCAAAATTTTGTCGACCCCTTTTTTCGTATTATTTCATACAGTTAATACGAGAAAAGGTGTAGACAAAATTTTGTCGTGCGCGCATGCTAGCCCTACAGGAGGCCGTGTGGTCGCAGACTGCATGGTTGACGGGGGGCAACCCCAATTTTAAAAAACCAATAGTGAGCCAAATGGGCTCACACTAATCCATCGAAGCATTAGGGCCTTTGGGCCATTAGCATAGATCCCTCCGGAAAAAAATAGATGCATACTAAATATGATACGCCCCAGTATATAACTCAATATAAAACGTTAAAAAACGGATCAAAGTTGAAACATTGAAATATTTTAATTAGTGGGTCTGCATAAACCTTTGGCTCATCGGAGCTTGTTAACAAAAACGCACCGTCAGCGTACGCTTGATTAAATTTTAATCAGACTTTATTGGACGATAGAACGTTTCAAGACGTTATTGTGTATTTTACAAATTGTATTACTAGCTTTCGCCGCGGCTTTATCCATTTTAAGTTGTAAACCTTCCTTAATAACCGGGCTATCAAAAGAGTAATTCATGTTGTTATTTTTAAGGAAAGTCTTTTCGGGTTTTCTTACTTAAAATCCTACGTGAATAAAACTGACGTAAGGCAAAAGGTTACGTTTGCATTTCATTAGTTTCAATTCCTTTTTTTTAATATCTTATATATTATCTTTCAAGTTTCGACAGACATTTTATTTTATTAAAAGATAATCTAAAAATTCCAAACCGAACTCTGATTTTCTGGTTGAATGAATAATTAGTTTATACATGCCCGTAAAATATATACGTCAGCGAATTAAATTAAAAGCTTGATTTTTAAAAGCTTTGATAGTTTTTTCGACGTCCAATTGTAATTCAGGCTCAAGCAGATATCGCGGAATTGAAGCCTAGAAAGATAATAAGAAGGGAGGTGCTTTTTGTAGCCCTCTTATAAGAAGAGGGGACAAGAGGAAAGGATAGGAACCTCACCATTGCACTGTCCCGACGTTGGGAGGGGTTGTTCTGTAATGCGGGACAACCCCTCTGTGTAGGTGGCATCGATCCCTTGAAGGACTGACTAGCCGTCAGGTGCCCTGTTTGCTCAATAGATCCGGGGCACTCGCCGGGTTTTAGTGGGTAGAGCTGCGTCCATCTTACCACCTTTCAGGCGCAGCGAGTCCCACATACCCGCGTGGGAGACCCATTTCCCAGCGGAATGCTTCAGAGCATTTCCTGGCGTAAAAGTAAAAAAAAAGTTTGTTGTTATTAACTTGTTAATTTATTTAAACAAGCAGTCTGAGCCTTATGGTTACAACCGACGCCAATTGACATCCGCAAAACCAAAAGTTATGCAGATGCGGTGTCCTCCTCAGAAACTCACAAATCGCATGAAACGCGACAGCATAGCCGTCACTTGACGCCGGTGTTATGTGAGCGAGAGTCAGTCGGAGTCGGGAGAGAGGGCCGGTACGACCCCGGTGGTGCCGGCCCGGCTGCAAAGCAGCATGGCCTTTTTTTTTCTTTAACGACGGCAAAAGCTCTGAAGCATCCCGCGGGGGAGTGGGTCTCCCCACGCGGGTATGTGGTCCTCGCTGCGCCCGAAAGCTGGTAAGTGGACGCAGCTCTACCAACTAAAACCCGGTGAGTGCCATGAATACCGCCTTTGGCTAGGTACCCCGGATCTAATGAGCAAACAGGGCACCTCGATGGCTAGTCAGTCCCCCCAAGAGACAGACGCCACCACCACAGAGGGGTCGTCCCGCACCACAGAACAACCCATCCCAACGTCGGGACAGTACCAACAATGGGACTAGGTTCCCGTCCTGCCCCCTTGCCCCCTGCTCTTTTGTGCCCTCCTCTTAAAAGAGGGGTACAAAGGGCCCCCTCGGCTCAATTAGCTTCGTCCAAGGTGCTGGGCTCACCCTAGGCTACTGAGCCCCACCGCCACGTCAAGGCCTGAACTATGGTGGGGAAAGCAGCATGGTCTACATCTTACACGTTACTGTTTCTTTTCAGCTCATGGCTAGTTTTAGCTACATTTACGGGACAAAACAAAGTGGTGTGTTACAATATTATTATTGATTTGAGTTTATTGATATTTATTTGATATCTAGCTGTTGCCTGCAGCTCCGCCCTCGGTACGCAACTCCTATAAGTCACAGTGTGATGTTATATTAGCCTATAGCCTTCCTCGATAAATGGGCTATCTAACACTGAAATAATTTTTCAAATCGGACCAGTAGTTCCTGAGATTAGCGCGTTCAAACAAACAAACAAATTCTTCAGCTTTTCATTATTAGTATAGATTTTGATAGCTATTGAATATCAACATATTAGCACTAAATTACACAAAATACATAAATTTTGTTTATAAAATCACTATATTATATTTTTAAAAATAATAAAATCATTCTATCGTATTCTTAGGGAATGCACGAAAATGAAAAACAAAATCTTATCTATCACGAAAATCGTTAACGACGTTTTCAAAATACATGTATGCAAGACTTCCATTATATATATCTTAATCGCTAAAAACGTTTTTAAAACACAAATATTGCTCAAGTATAGAATAGATAAACATTTTCGTTTTAAAACATACAAAAGTGAACCGCGAACAATGGAGACCTAAAGATAACCATATTAAAGGTCGTTGAGACCCCAGAACTAAGAGCACTTAGAGAGCTTTCATTTACACGGATTTTCATATTTTTCGTGAATTGCCCTCAGCTAAAGAACCTGTTTTGTGTATTTATACCATTATTTTTAACTGAGCTTTAGGTTACTCCCGTAAAGAACATCGGTGAAGCGGTTTCAATTATTTTGAGCTTACGTTGTGTAGTAGAGACTTTTATAAGCTTTTTATGTACTTCAATTATAATTTGTTACGAATAATTTAATGTCTTAAATGTGTGTTTAGTAATTAGGGATAAGTTCTTCTTCTTCTTTGTCGTTACACTCTTGACAGAGCGGTCGTGGTCGTTACTTCAGCAGCATCGGTGTTGGTGGTCCGCCTCACAATTCGACGCCATTCCTGTCTTGAAGCTGTTTCTTTGAGCACACATGTAGAGGTTCTTTTGTGATGGTTTTTATTAGGTCTGTCCATCTTGTTAGTGCTCTGCCGCGTGCTCGAGTGCCCCCGACTCTACCCTCGATGGAGGTTTCACTTCGGCGAGACGTATCCGAAGAATACGAGCTTGCACGAAGGAAGACAAACGGCCTGTAACGCCGGGGTCCTAAAGTATCAAGACATTTGTTCGGTATTCAGTCCATGATGCTCCAAGTATTCTTCTCCAGCACCACTTTTCAAGAGCATCTATCCTTCGTCGCTCAATTTCTCGTAGGGTCCTCGTTTCTGAGGCATACAAGAATATGGGAAACACTAATGCTCTGACGATCCGGATCTTTGTGGCTTTGGTTACATTATGGTTTCTCCATACCTTTTTCAACCTCTCCATAACAGATTTAGTAATTGCCATGCGATGTCTGATCTCATCGACGCATCCGCTATTATTATTAATCAACGCTCCCAGATTACGATTGGACCACATCACAGCGATTCGCGATTCGCGTCACCTCTGGCGAAATAAGCTATGTCACTGAAAATACTTCTAACTTATAATGCACGTACTTTTTTATGGTACAACGAGATATTCGTAGAGTCTCAATGTTGAGCTCCGCGAAATATAACCGGAAAACATTAAAAATCTCTTAAATAAGCAATTTTACCGGTTATTAGTTTAGTTTATATTATTATGTTTTAATAATTTATTTTAAAGTTTGAATTGACTAAATATTGTGTATGTTAGTGAAGAAATATTTATATATTATATTGTATTGTATATATATTATATTGTAAGACTTTGGATAGATTAGTCCCACAGAGTTTCCCTGACTTTTTCCGTGGACTAGCTTTGGAATCGGTTGTAATGTACAAAAAGATACTTTTTTTATGTACAACATTGTTTTTTTTCTTTCCTTTTAATTTAATTTACTTGCCCTGAACTTAAATTTTAACCCTATTTTATCTCTTTTAACAGGTAAATATAACTAATGCGTGTTTTAAATACAGAATTATTATCATTTTCCCGCAAAAAAGTAAAGAATTTTCATAAAGGTAGGTCACAAACTAATGCCTGGGCCGGATGTTGTTAAAGCCGGTCCCGCCGCGGTCTCAAAGGCTTTAATAGTTGAAGGTCTCAAATACCGCCCACTCTGATCCCAGGTGCAGTCTGAACTTACAAAATAAATCAGTTTCTTTCATTATACCGGGTGTATTTGGAACGCTTGCAAAAACGAAGAGGTATGATAGTGTTGGCATAGCCTGACATGATACAAGTGAAAAAAACGCGTTTCATGTTTGTTTGTTGTCATTTGTATGGAAACAAATTTCGCCAAATTTGTGCTGGTTTGGTTAAAGGTATATTCAGAAGACATAATTGATAAAATTCAGTTTGTTTCAGCATCTCTTATAAAAATATAGTATCTTATATTTGAAGAAACAACTTTAAGGCAAATGTAAAAAAATGCTTAAAACTAGTTCTAAGTCCTTTGGTATAGCGGGTGTCTACGAATGTCGGTGATCAACTCCAGGTGTACTGACTGTCCGTCTATAAAAAAATTAGTCAGCGCTTCTTAATTATCCTCGTATGACGATCTCTAAACTTTATCTGAAATTAATAAACAAAGATGAAGTAGTAGGAAAAACATAAGACTGAAACTAATTAATTTTTAACCAGCGCCCAGTATTCCCAAAAGCTGAAGAAATTTAATGAAACTTCATCCCGTTGTCTTGAGATCGAGGTTTTATTGTACCAAATATTTTAGCTGATTAAATGTGATTTGGCGTTTTATATGAAATATCAAAATTTAATTTGTTTACTGTTAATTTAATTAATTTAATAATAAATTAATTTTCTGCTCTTTCTGTACGGGTATGGAGTTTCGAAAATATGAAAGTTTCGATAAATAGGTTTTTTTAACATTTTTACACTTGACCTCGTTAAGATCGCTGATCCACTGACTCGTGAGGAAAGCTGCTGTGCATTCGATTTTGTACATCGAGCTTGTAACCTGATAGAGTAGCAATGTGAGCCATAAAAATCCGAAACTTGTCAGTGATTTGTCACTGGCGTAATAGCAATTCAACCAACCAGTGATCTGTATGTACGTCCCATCGGCGAATCAGAGCGGAAGCGACGCAGCGTCGTAGCACAAATTTGGCGGAATTTGATTGCATACAAAAAACATAACAGTCTCTCTATTCCGGTTATATGCTCAATGATTTTATATAGCTAATATAAAACAATTAGAAAGAAAAATGAAACCGACGTCAAAAATATAAAAAAAAGAACTAAAAAGTGATAAAATAATCGCGTTTCCTTAATTTTTGTGTCTTCAACTAATAGTCAACTCGTTATTATTTTACTAATTACAATCTTTGCGTTTACCCTGTCATTGTTGTTACTATTGGAGTCGGTGTCAGCAAAGACAGGTAGGTAGGTACAGCAACAAATATGATACCGGTGACTGACGACGGTTTCGGTGATGTACCTATTAAACTTAGCTGACACCGACTCCAAAAGTAACAATTACAGGGTAAACGCAAAGATTGTAATTAGTAAAATAATAACGAGTTGATTATTAGTTGAAGGCACAAAAATTAAGGAAAGCGATTATTTTACTACTTTTTAGTTTATTTTTAATTTTTGAAGTCGGTTTCAATTTTTGTTTAAAAAAAATTATTTCTTATTTTTTAGTGATTCCGACATTCGATAACTGATTTTATTTGTCTAAAAATATGAATAGATTTTTTTACATCGACAAGTAATATAATGATACATCATTGACTACTACTATTTTTGTACGAGCTGAACGTTTTAGCATATTGAACCGTACGAAGTAAACTCAACAAATTAAGCTGTAAATTGTTGAGGAGTTCCCTCGACTATCTATGGTCTGGATCATCAGACCTATAATGACACTTATTACCCATATGGGTGCAAATTACTCGTAAATATAAATGAATTAAATCCAAACACAAGGTAGCTACTGCAAACCGTTGAGGAGTTCCCTCGATTGTCTATGGTCTTCATCATCAGACCTGTAATGACACTTATAACCCATATTGGGAGCAAAGTTTTTGTCAATATAAATGAATTAAGACCAAACACAAGGTAGATACTGTAAACTGCTGAGGTGTTCCCTGGACTGTCCTTCGCCTTCATCATCAGACCCCTAATGATAGTCACAATCCATCAAGGTGTAAAGTTCTCATCAATACAAATTAATCAAGCCCAAACACAAGGTTACTGCTGTAAATCATTGAGGAGTTCCCTCGACTGTCTTTCAGCTACATCATCAGATCAACTCTTGACCTTCATGAATTTGTAGTGCTTTAAAATAATTATTTAAAAAAATATTAAACGCACTAGTTACTCCTACGATTTTTGAAAGTTCCCCTCAATTTCTCTAGGATGCCATCATCAGATCCTGGTTTCCTTATTCATGGAACTACTTAACCGATCATCATGAAACTTTGTACACATATTTTTGAAGGTATTAGAAGAAACATAGTATATTATTTATGAAAAAAAAACTTAAATCTTATCCTGCGCAGAGCAAGTTGCGGGCTAGTAATATTATAAATGCGAAAGTTTCAAACTTTCGCATTTATAATATTAATACTGTTGTTACTCAATTACTACAAAACTACTGAATGGATTTTGATGAAACTTGACATTGTTGTAGCTTGTATACCAGAATATATACTATTATTAAGAAGCTACATTATTAATAAGCTACATTTTATCCCGAAAAATTTAATATTCCCATGAGAATTACATTTGCCTTTTTATTAGTAGTCACTTAAAATGTCAAAACGACATAATTGTCAAACACACAAGATTTATATCTACTGACCGAAGGCAACAAGTATGTTTTTTTTTTTTTCGGAGGGATCTATGCTAATGGCCCGAAGGCCCTAATGCTTCATCGGATTAGTGTGAGCCCATTCGGCTCACTTTTGATTTATAAAGTGGGGAAGTTGCCCCCCCTTCCGTGCAGTCTGCGACCACACGGCCTCCTGGCGTCGGTTGTGAAAAAAATTAAACAAGTATGTATGTAGAGATGTGTTACATTAAAACATGTCTTTATATTTTATAATATTAGTAAGGATAAAAACTACTTATTTGTTTGTTTTTGAAGTGTAAACTTCTTTAGGCGCGGTACGCATATTTTAAGTTGAGATAAAATCTCTGGATTCACGACACTGTTACATCGTACACATACCGTCATGTGGTCATTTTGTGAGTCGTTTAAATTGTATAGGTTTTCGTAATCTTTTACATCCTGTGTTATAGGTATTTCAATTTAATAGTTTTGTTTTCACCTCTATCGGCAGTCCCTGTGACTGGTTGGGTTAGTTTTTTTTTATCTCATTCCAGAATGGAAATACATAAGCTACTTTTTCGAACTCCACGCGGGTGAAGCCGCAGGCAAAAGCTAGTTGTGTTATATGTGTTGTGTTATTGTTAATCTAAAATATAATCAATCAGGTAGTAAAAGTATTTAGACTAGACGGAGAGATGCGGAAATATTCAGTTCCATATAAAAATTAAATTCATCGGAAAAATCATGACGTAATAAATTATAATAACAAGTGTTACACTTGACCGATATGTATCTGTAATCTGTATGTTTGTCTGTCTGTGGTACTGTAGCCTCTAAACGAATAAAATAATTTGGACGCGTTTTTGATATCGGGATTTCTAGCGGTATTTGTAACTTGTGACATAGCTTTATAAAGAGACATTATATCCATATAGGTTTGTATTTTATTAGCAAACAACATATCATCAAAATTGCACTTGAACAAATGCATGTCCCCGCATGGCCGTCAGCGACAATGTTTGGTATTTCACGCATTCGGCTTGTCAGCGGCTAATTGATAGGCTATACCTAATTATATCACAACTCGAGAGGACAACGCATTGTTTAAATTTCGAATTCATTATCATTTTCAATCGCGACTACTAAAAATAATAAAAATCTGTCGAGCGTCTCGCGACACCACAATTTTTGAAGTGAATTTTCTGCGCGCGTATTTTTTTACGGATGAAACGTCACGAAAATGTGCAACGTTTTTGTCCAAGAAGAGGGAGTTATTGAGACCGATTGAGAGAGATTGAGAAAGGGCGAACGTAGCATGGAGCACATAGCCATGGAATGAGAGTAGGGATTGCTCTCTACTCTCACTCCATGGCTATGTGCTGGCGAGGCATGGCAAGTGAGAAAGAACAAGACAGAGAGAGTGAGATAGAGCGAACTTCGCATCGCAAGTCTCGGAAATTTAAAGCTTTAGATTAGTATAAATATAAACAACATTTAAAAATTAGTTTACCAAATAAGTTTCACTTCTGACATGTGTTCTTTGTATTTTAATTTTTTACACTTTTTTACGTCTCAGGATAGGCACGTGAATGAGTTTCCTGGTAAATTTACGAACACTTACAGACACGGGCGATTCTGGCTTACCATCAGAAAACTCGTTTGGTAAGTAATATCTATACTAATATTATGAAGCTAAAGAGTTTGTTTGTTTGAACGCGCTAATCTCAGGAACTACTGGTCCGATTCGAAAAATCGTTTCAGTGTTAGATAGCCCATTTATCGAGAAAGGCTATATAGGCTATATAACATCACGCTGTGAGTAACAGTAATTAAGTTGAGTAAGTTAACGCGGGCGAAGCTGCGGGCAAAAGCTAGTAAAGGATAAAATGGCTGAATATTTCCTAATATCAAACGCCACAAATCCAATTAGTAAAATACTGAATCGAACTGTCATAGTATACTAACTCAGCTGAAAATAATAATTGCTTATCAAAATGGCGGCCTGGACATTAATGTACCGTTATAGCGTCGATAGTCAAGTGATTTTTTTTTTCTTTAACGCCGGGAAATGCTCTGCGGCATCCCGCGGGGGAGTGGGCCTCCCCACGCGGGTATGTGGGACTCGCTGCGCCCGACAGCTGGTAAATGGACGCAACTCTACCCACTAAAACCCGGCGAGTGCCACCAATGCCGCCTTTGGTGAGGTGCCCCGGATCTAGAAAACAAACAGAGCATCTCGACGGCTAGTCAGTCCCGCAAGGGACCGACGCCACCTCCACAGAGGGGTTGTCCCGCACCACAGAACAACCCCTCCCAACGTCGGGACAGTACAATGGGGTGAAGTTACCATCCCTCACCCCGTGCCCCCTGCTCTTCTGTCCCCTCTTCTTATAAGAGAGGTACAAAGAGCCCCCTCGGCCCAATTAGCTTCGTCCAAGGTGCACCGCTCACCCTAGGTTACTGAGCCCCACCGCCATGACAAGGCCTGAATCATGGTGGGGATAGTCAAGTGATACGGTCTCGCAGTAAGTTTTTTTTTTTTTGTGAAACTTCTTTAACATGATGGCGTAAAATACGTTGGCAGCACGTGAGCAGCAGCGTTATACAATTGAATTCAAACTAGCTGTTGCCCGCAGCTTCGCCCGCGTTAATTTATATTTACAGCCGTACCCGGATTGATAATAACTATTTTATAGCCTAAGTTACTCCTTATAACATCAGCTATCTGCCAGTGAAAGTCCCGTCAAAATAAAACTAGCCGATTTAGAGATTAGCCGGAACAAGCAAACAGACAGACAGACAAAAATGCTATTTTGGTATATGTACCGCGTATACATTCATTTGCAATGAATAAAGAGTATTTATTTTATTATTACAAACAGACACTCCAATTTTATTTATCTGTATAGATTTTACAGCAACCATTGTCACGGGAGGACTTAATAAACCGCCATAAACTGCTTTAAACTTGTTTCATGATGGTCGACCTCCGTGGCCCAATGGTTAGCGCGTCGGCGCTCAAGCCGGAGGTAGCGGGTTCGAATCCCGCCAGGGAACAAAAAGTTTACGGTGTTCCTGGGTCATGGATGTGTATTAAATATGTGTATAATATAATAAAAATCTTAAATATATGTATAGTATAAAAGTATTAAATATAATTTCTGTTGTACCCGTAACACAAGTTCTTTGAGAACTTACCACGGGACCAGAAGGGCTTTTCATCAGTGGTGAAAAGCGTCCATAGATATTATTATTATTATGAGTGATACTCGTGTAAACATTAGAAAACAATAGTGTAATAATTTATAGTGTCAGTTGAACATTGTAATACAGATTCATATACCAAACAAACGTTTATTGAATTACTATTGCCGATGAAATACTGGCCAGACCCTATTTATTGCGGTATATTGGTAATTGGAAATTAATTTCAATAAACTGATGTTTTTTAAAATGGCTTCATCCTGATAATATAGGGGGTTTTATAAATTCTTCTTCTTCTTGGGGTGCCATCTCCTACCGGAGGTCAGCTATCATTAAGGCTATTTTTACTCCCCACCACGGTTCAAACCTTGTCGTGGTGGTGGGGTTCAGTGGCCTAAGGTGAACCCAGCACCTTGGGTGAAGCCAATTGAACTGAGGGAGCTGCTCTTTGTACTCCTCTTATAAGAAGAGGGGACAAAAGAGCAGGGGGGACAATGGGCGAGGGTGGGAACCTCGCCCCATTGTACTGTACCGACGTTAGGAAGGTTTGTTTTGTATGTCTTCTGTGGAAGTGGTGTCGGTCCCTTGAAGGACTGACTAGCTGTCGATCGGTTGTTTGCTCAAAAGATGCGGGACACCTGACTAAAGGCGGCATTGGTTGCAATCGCCAGGTTTTAGTGGGTACAGCTGCGTCCACCTTACCACCTTTCGGGCGCAGCGAGCCCCACATACCCGTCGGGGGTGTTCCTACTCCCCCGTGGGATGCCTTAGAGCATTTCCGGGCGTAAGATTAAAAAAAAACTAACATCCCACGTAGATAACGTTAAAGTAAGTTTTCTGGGGTAGATAAGTTTAGGATGAAGGGTAGCGGGGTAGTAGAGAGAGAGGACTCGGATCAACTTTATATGAAGGGTAGCGGGGTAGTAGAGAGAGAGGACTCGGATCAACTTTATATGAAGGGTAGCGGGGTAGTAGAGAGAGAGGACTCGGATCAACTTTATATGAAGGGTAGCGGGGTAGTAGAGAGAGAGGACTCGGATCAACTTTATATGAAGGGTAGCGGGGTAGTAGAGAGAGAGGACTCGGATCAACTTTATATGAAGGGTAGCGGGGTAGTAGAGAGAGAGGACTCGGATCAACTTTATATGAAGGGTAGCGGGGTAGTAGAGAGAGAGGACTCGGATCAACTTTATATGAAGGGTAGCGGGGTAGTAGAGAGAGAGGACTCGGATCAACTTTATATGAAGGGTAGCGGGGTAGTAGAGAGAGAGGACTCGGATCAACTTTATATGAAGGGTAGCGGGGTAGTAGAGAGAGAGGACTCGGATCAACTTTATACAGATACTCTGCTATGACTGGGATTTGAAACCGCGATCCCCGTCTAGAAATATAACTTACCAGCCACAACAAAGACACATAATATACTGTCACAAACAAGATGTATTAAGACAGCCAACTTGGTAAGCATATTGTTTACTCATAAATAATGTATTTCACTAATGTCTTTGTAATGTTATTACATTGAAAACTGCAATGTAATACATTTCAGAATTACATTACATTTCAGAATGATTCGAATATCGAAAATGGATTCTACTTACCTAAATGAAAAATTCTGAAAAAAATTGGCATTCATAGGGACTGCCGATGGAAGTGAAAACTAATAATTTTGAATTATGACAATATGATACTCACGTGACGGTGACGCGGGTTCCATGGTGTTTGTAAAAAAAATGTGCTCAACGCACCTAGACAAGCTTTCACTTCAAAAAATATACATGATAGATATTGGCTAACGTGATGGTAAGTGGTTACCGTGACCTATGAATGACTTTAATGGCACTAGCTCTTATAACTTTTGAAATGCTAAAATCGCGAAATATTCGCAAAACAATCGATATCCAGTCAACGTCACCCAAGACTATAAACGAGTTTAAAATGACTTTTTTGTTATGGGTACTCGTATCCCAAAATATCGTTATCTGATTGGCTTAAAAAATAGGCTTATTTCTGGAACAGAAAAGCTTGAAATTAAAAAAAAATTGGAAAATAGAATAGAATAGAAGAACATTTATTTAGGTAAATTATTACACTGTAACAGTGTCTTATATACATATGTAACACATATTATAGTATAATAATTATTATCTACTTACGTTTACTAAGATAGAAAAGAAAAAAAATATATATTTAATTATTCTAATGTACATATTATCAATCATATAATAAAGTGTACCAGGTATGAAATAACAAAAACAATACCTAAAAAAAATATGTGTATATATGATTTTATTTTAATAATATTGGAAGCACTGTAACAAAATAATAATATAATAATAATAACTGTAATAAAATGCCTATATTTTGTTATTAAAATACTGTACCTTTCAATCAGATTCATAATCACATCCAATTGTTCTGTAAAGCAGATTGGTATCGAAACCAATCTTACTCTTAATTTCTCTAAAAATTCCAAATTGAAATTTAACAAAATAGCATCAGAAGCGTTAAGTTAATGTCATCATCATCAACCCTTATGTCTCACTGCTGGGCACGGGTTTCCTTTTCGAATTTATTAAATGTAAAACATTTAATAAATCACTATATTATAAACTATATATTTTTTGACGTGACAACGTCTTATAATTCGATGGAGCCGGCTGCATGCACGAAAATACATGACTCATGCGGCGTTACCTCGCTCTGAGGCGTTTTCTTATAACGTTGTCACGTTCAACTATCGTCAGTAAACCGACTTTACAGACAACCGATGTTTATCATTATAATGAGTTGTATGCACACAAATATTACAGACCAATACTTATATAAAAACTATCAACTTTATAATCAAGCAAAATTTAGCAAGAGTCATATTATTTATCTATATTCAACTATTTAAATCACAAATCACCTATTATTAAAATAATCAAACAATACCTACCTTGTCTTAATTACGGCAAAGCAATTTTACTTTATATTAAGAGCAAAATTAAAATACGGGTGTTTAATTTATGTGTTAACTAAAACGTGTACTCGGCTTCAAATTAAACTATATTAAATACTGTGCTTATTTGCACATAAATTAATCAGTAATTAATATAGCTTTTTGAAATTTGCTGATGAGTCTCCTAATGGTAAGTGATCAGTGTCGGCTATGAACATACACGAACTACCACTATATGAAACCAGCTGCCTATGGTATTTCCGAACCGATACGACTTATTGTCCTTCAATAAAAGAGCATACTCAAATTCGAAAGGCCGGCAACGCACATGCTAATAGCGGTGTCTATGGATGTCGCATATCACTTACCACCAGGTGAAACGACTGTCCGTTTGCCCCCTCTTCTATAAAAAAACGAGTATACAACTAGCCCACACATCTCATTCACGTGTTGTCTATCCTGAGACATACGATATATCTTGGTTATTAGGTTACACTACCTGTACTACTTCATTATGGTCATCGTATGGATGTGTGATTAAACTTAATAATATATCTTGTCCTATGTATATAGAGAATAAAACATATAAAAAAAATATATAAGACCCCTTTCCTCACATAAATAAAACATCCCAAAGTACAATAGTAAAAAATCGACTCAATATTTCACGGGGATAAGCGTAACGTGTTTGTATTGTTGTTTATGAAACGGGATATGGGATAGGATGGGATAGGGATGAGATGGGATAGAACGGGATAGGTTGCCGGACAACGGAGGCTGATTTACGACGCTGGCGTTCAAGACCGTACATTTATGTTCACGGCTTATTCAAATGGGTTGAAAGCGATCCTAACGATTTACCTGCATGCATTTATGAAAGATCCTTTAAAGTGAGGTGTTTATAATCATCAGCAGCAGCCCCTATCCGTCTCCTGAACAAAGGGCTCGTTCAATGAACGCATCGAACACGGATCGGTCGTCGGCATTTGTCGTATGTACGTTTCCTATATAGATGCAAAACCGATTTAAATATTTGATTTTTTAATTTGCGTCATTGAAGATTAGTTACATTTTTGTCCGCTGTTTCGGAGAAAAGGGCAGGATAGGCAGGACACATAGATGGCTTATCTTTTTTTCGTTTTTTTTCTTTCGCAGGTAAATGCTTTTTACGCATGTAGCCTTCTTAGGTTTGTAGATCTTGGGTAGATCCTGAACCTATGTGGGACTCGCACCTGGGAGTGCCCTACCCGTAAACTAAAACACTGCAAGCGCCGCCTTCAGCCGCATTATGAGGGTCCCGGATTGGCATTCAACAGGATCACCTCAGCGACAGGCTGGCCCCGGCGAAGGCCAGACTACTCCTAGTAAGGGACTACCCGGCCACTACTAAGCAGTCCCCGCGACGTCGTGTCATACTGGGTCCAGGTTCCCATCCTGAACCCAACACGAACACAGGGGCGTTACTGGAGGCGCATTAAGTAGCGCCTCCTACTCACCCCCATTCGTCGCCCGCGGGAGGAGGCCTCGTCGGCGGCCTCCTCTCTTACCCGCTCGTCTGCCTCCTTTGAGACATTACTGTCTCGCAGAAGGAGACCATCGCCGTCCAGGACTCGTCGTCACCGAGCATCGCGGTGATGACACTCGGCAGAGACAAGTCCCCTCCGATGATGGATGACTTGTCTGGGCTAGTTACCAGGGAAACAACTTATCTATATAATATACAGGTGGCACGTCTGCCAGTTTTCCAACTAACATGAAACTACATTTAAAAAAAAACATCTATTTGTTATGTATTTGTATATTACAACACGTTTTAACGAGATTTTATTATCACAATCATCATTCGTGCACGTAAGGGCACTCTCATCCTACTTAAAACCTTTTTCTTCCACCGTTCCATATCTAAACCATTTTATACTTTTTAAATCGAAGTAAAAATTGAAGTAGATCAACTCGGGGCTGCACACACGTTAAACCCTTCATAAGTCAGCGGCAATCATCCGTGAGATAGAGCCATTTCCTCTCGTCGTGCTCGTGTAATGAGCTCACTCCGTTACTGCATCAGATAATGGCAAGTGATTGGTACACTTTTCTAGAAAAAAACTGAAAATACTAGAAGTAAGACTTGAGAAATGCTAATAATAAAAATGTTGGCCACGGTCTCCTGGATCATATAAACTTTACACACCTTCAAAGACTCACGATGTTTCCCTTCACCGATGTGGAAGCGTTGTTCTGATGTTTATTAAATGTGCACGGGGAAATTAAAAAAAGAACAATGTTATGGTCACCGGTTATCAAGGAGAATCCCCACCATGTTCAGGCCTTGACATGGCGGTGGGGCTCTAGTAGCCTAGGATGAGCCCAGCACCTTGGGCGAAGCTAATCGAGTCGAGGGGGCTCTTTGTAGGTACCCCTCCTATAAGAAGAGGGGACGAAAGAGCAGGGGGCAAGGGGCGAGGATGGGAACCTCACCCCATTGTACTGTCCCAACGTTGGGAGGGGTTGATCTGTAGTGCAGGACAACCCTTCTGTGAAGGTGGCGTCGGTCTCTTAGGGGGCTAACTAGCCGTCGAGGTGCTCTGTTTACTCATTAGATCCGGGGCACCTCACCAAAGGCGGCATTGGTGGCACGGGCCGGGTTTTAGTGGGTAGAGTTGCGTCCACTTACCAGCTTTCGGGCGCAGCGAGTCCCACATACCCGCGTGGGGAGACCCACTCCCCGCGGGATGCCTCAGAGCATTTCCCGGCGTTAAAAGAGAATAAATGTGTGTGTGAAATAATTGTCGGTCCTCTGGGGCTCTGAAGCTGACCAGGGCCCTGGGCAAGGGCACCGCGTGCCTTAACATGTAAAAATCCGTAAAAGTTGTTTCATTATATTGTAATTTCTTTGTCGGCTCGTATTACACGTCCGACGATACATTAGCGGCGGTAATTTCACGTCGGCTCTGATTTATTCAACACATTCGGAATGCATTACAATGAATATGGTAACGTACCGGCCTAGTGTAGACAGGTGTAAATATAACGTTATAGTTATTACATTAGCTGTAATGTAGATTGTTTTGTAATATTGTTAATGGCATTCATGTATAAATAGTAGATTGTAACATAAGGGTGCAAAATAATATTTTTACGGCGAGGGCGCATTTTTGAATCCCGAGCGTAGCCGAGGGATTCTAAAGTAGGATCCTGAGCGTAACGAGGGATTCAAAGTACGTCGCCCGAGTGAAACACTACGATTCACCACCCTTTGTGAGAACTTTACTATTTCACCATATACGATACATAGTTACTTACTTTTACGGCAAGACTTTGTCGGTTGCCTCATTAAGGAAAGTCTCCCCGTTTTTGACTGAGAGCACTTTGTTTTTTTTACGTTTAAATCCATCAGTCATCCTCTTCAGATACGCTATTAATTTCGAATATGTTTCAAGTTTTACGTCGTTATCAGAAGTGACTGTTGATTTCAGCATTGATTAGGTGCTCCAAAGAGTGAAAGGTTGTATAGTTTGGTTAAGTACTGGAAGTAGGCCAAAAACAGAGATTCTCAAAAATTCTTGGCACCTCTTGCGTTCGCCATTTAATAAAATTACCACAGGCTTTTTCCCGCGATTTTGCAGTTAATAGATTATCCGTCACACTTCTTGCGTCACTTCTAATACTTTCAGGAGTTAATTCTAGACTTTCACTGTCACTTGAAGAATCCATTTTTCAAAACAAAACCATGAATTTCTTACAATCTGTGAAAATTTACGAAAACGCGGGCTGTTTCGCGCGTTTTTAATTTGATAATTGCAAATTTGCCTATAAAAAGCAAGGTGCAGATAACAGTGGGACCTTTATCCACCTGTGGGCTCGAGGAAGATGGAAGTCTGGACGAATCACTATTGGTCATGCTATTCTAAGTATAAGTCAAGTAAGATCATGTAAGCGATTGTTCCTAATTGTTGAAATCTGATTATTAAAAATATATATTAAAAAAAACACACGTTTATAGTGACAAAACCTGAAAACCTAATCTACACCGCAATTCATCTCGGGTGACAATATTATACTCGGTCGTAACATTCCGGATCGAATAAAGAGTATTTGCATATCGCAAGTTTAAATTGAATCGCCGAGTTGTCACTGGCTGTAGGATCGGGTATATGACGTTATAATTGTCAGACTTTTTTCCCACTTGAAAATGGACTTCGCATAGTTCGCGATATTAGAAAAATCTTTGAGATGACTGAAATTAATTGTTAAAAAAATCGGTTGTCTGTAAAGTCGGTTTACTGACGATAGTTGAACGTGACAACGTCATAAGAAAATGGAACGCCTCAGAGCGAGGTAACGCCGCATGCGTCATGTTTTTTCGTTCTTGCAGCCGGCTCCATCGAATTAAAGGACGTTGTCACGTCAAAACCACTATATTATCAGGATCATCAGCATTGTAAATAACACTATAGACAAAATGAGATACGAATATTATATCAGCAAAAAAGTGTGACTACAGATATTTAAATAAGAAATTAGAAATCTTGCCAAGTCCTTGGAACAAATGACATAAAATATATTTGAAGTAATTTAAGGAGCTTTTATTATAACTCAGTTAACAGTGAGATGTTAACTGAGTTCTATAAAATAAGGAAGTTTTTATTTTTACATAAATATAAATTGTAAGGCAAAGAAATTATAATATGGTGAAAGAATTATTTCAATAACTTGAAAAATGACAAAACTAATCTTGACGAAACGAAAAATCTTTTACTGAATCTCGAACGTGCGCGGAGCATTTGCTCTGTGATGTCACAAGTCTCGCCGTCTACGGTATGGGCGGTACTCGGCTCGAGCGAGGGAGTCACGGCCCGACAGAAGCCGAGCGCTCAGAAGTTTAAAGCGGACGGGAAAATTTTCGTGGAGATAATTGAGAAAAAAATCTATGAGCTTTTTTGTGTATTAAGTGCTATTTTCAAAGCATAAATTAAAAAAAAATATCTCGCCCCAAAGGTTACAGGCCTTTTATTGTGTAAGGACTTCCCCTTACACAATAAAAGGCCTGTAACCTTGCCAATATTTAGGCTAACTAAAATGCAGAAAGATTATTTAAAATCCTTGTTACAGTTTTAGAAATTTGCGCGAAAAAAACTAAGCTATGCATATAATATATTCTATTCTGTGCACTTCAAGTACTCCACATGGATATCTGAGTTAGGAAGTTACGCCCTCCGTAAAAAAAATAATTTTATTAAAAGCTCCCAAAACTTGTTTAATATGTTAATTTGGCAGTGTGTTTAGGAACTGATGAGATTAATATTGATTTTATCGAAGTGTGTCCCATAATTAATTACTCTCTTAAGCTCACCTAAAATAACTTCAGGAAGCTAGTTAAAGGATTAACGGAGATTTAATTGATTTATATTAGAAAATATTATATATGGCGAAAGCCATTTAAACTTACTTTGTTACGAATTAATCTTTTGTTATTAATATTGTATTATATGAGAAAACTATTATTAAGTTATCTTTAATGTTTTACATTGCTGCTAAAGTTTTACATTTTAGCAGCAATAAAACGTCATGATTATTGTACGCATCAGTGAAACTATGAAACAGGGCGCGAGAAATAAAGTACCACCACTATGTAATAATAAAGCAAATGTTAAGGAATTAGGAACCCTAAGGAACTTTGAATTTTTCGGGATAAAATGTAGCCAATGTTTATTAATCCAAGGTTTGCCATTTCAACTTTCAATCAAATCAAATCAGACATTTTTGCTGTGAAAGAGCAACAGACCAAACTTATAAAATTTCGCATTTATAATATTACTAGCTGTTGCCCGCAGCTTCGCCCACGTTAACTTACTCAACTTAATTACTGTTTGTCAGAGCGTGGTGTTATATAGCCCATAGCCTTCCTCGATAAATGGGCTATCTAACACTAAAAGAATTTTTCAAATTGGACCAGTAGTTCCTGAGATTAGCGCGTACAAACAAACAAACAAACTCTTCAGCTTTATATTATTAGTATAGATTAATAGGATACGAATAACTTGGTCAATGGGGATATCTACAAAAATCTCCATAATTTATAGCTAGAATTTATTAATAATAAGGGTACTTATTAAATATAACGAATTATAAAGACAATATTTTAGTTGTTATTTACTTATTCGCTAAGTTCGTAGTTTATAGTATTACATTCACGACCGCGGGGCACAGCTAGTATAGAAGAAATGCGAAAAGCCTTTTAATATCAAAGAGAAATGGGGTAAATGTGGTTAAATTCGTCAAGGAAACTGAGACATACTAGTGTGGGAGGAACTAACGTATGCAAATACAAAGTTTGAGAGAAACTAATTTACATTATAGACGTTTAATACGTGATAAAATTACCTAATGCTTAGGAATATATATTACTTAAAATCACAGTTTGTTAATAACAATAGTTTATAAACCCTAATAAAGTAATTAATATTATCACTTAACACATTGACATTAATTTCAAAGTATTGTTAACATGTACGATTCTCTTTTTGAAATTTGTAGATATACGTATCTAAGTGTATGAAATTCAATAAAGCTTAATTAATTAATTTAATTTAAAAATAAATATAATTTACAAAAAGCTGTTGTTCTGCGTTTAATGGTTCAGGCCTTGTCGTGGCGGTGGGGCTCAGTAACCTAGGGAGAGCCGCTGCACCTTGGGCGAAGCTAATTGGGCCGAGGGGGCTCTTTGTACCCCTTTTATAAGAAGTGGGGACAGAAGAGCGGGGGGCAAGGGGTGAGGATGGGAACCTCATCCCATTGTACTGTCCTGACGTTGGGAGGGGTTGTTCTGTAGTGCGGGACAACCCCTCTGTGGAGGTGGCGTCCGTCCCTTGCGGGACTGACTAGCCGTCGAGGTGCCCTGTTTGTTTACTAGATCCGGGGCACCTCACAAAGGCGGCATTGGTGGCTCTCGCCGGGTTTTAGTGAGTAGAGCTGCGTCCACTTACCAGATGTCGGGCGCAGAGAGTCCCACATACCCGTGTGGGGCGATCCACTCCCCCGCGGGATGCCTCAGAACATTTCCCGGCGTTAAGGAAAAAAAATAAAAGTATTGTGGGAAAAGTACGCGCACAAACAGAACATGTTAGTATACCGTTTTGTAGTTGTATGTTATAATTATATTATGTATACTCTATATATAATAGAAGGTGGATTATTATTCATCACTTTAATGTCAAGATCGCACCTTCCTTGATCTTCAAAATTACAAACTTCCTGTTTTATGAGGCGACTCCACTCTGTCCTATCTGATGCTATTTCGGTTTTAGATATACCATGGACACGGGGATTATAGTTGCTTTAAAGTATTTGTTACATTTATTTATTTATTAAATAGATACACCAACAAGGAACAAACATTGTTAAAAGCTAAAATTGCACATCTAAATGCTGCCTTAATTATACGTGTAATACACGTATAATTAAGGCAGCATTCTTTTTTAATTGCATCTTATATAAGTAGGTACTATTTTTTTTTTTAAATACAAATTAAACAAAAACTTAATCAATAACTTAACAAGTAGCGAGAAACAAATGAAAAAAATAAACATAACTGAGAATAACAATGGCTGAAACTAGGCAAAGTTGGTCGACAATTACATCGATTTTGATTTTTTTTTTTTTTTTTTTTTATGGCATAGTAGGGCAATGAGCAGTCGAAGCCGTTTGGCGACTACCGACGCCCAAACACATCCGCACAACCAAAGATTATGCAGATGCGTTGCCCTCCTTTTCCCTAACCCCCCCGCCAATGGGCCACCGGAAACTCACAAACCGCACGAAATGCGACAGCATAGTTGTCACTTGACGCCGGTGTTATGTGAGCGAGAGGTACCACCCCGGTCGTGCCGGCCCAATTCGACTGCTAAGCAGCATGGCACTGATTGCGCTTTAATTATTTTTTTGTTGAATGTAAGGATCTTATACACAACAATAGATATATAATTCGTCCCCAGACACGTGTACTTATGCTTCATTCTATGAATGACGAGACGCCCAATCTTTTTTCACTCGCATTCAACTAGTTCATAATTATTTCAGATATTATACGAAGTGTTCACTTCTTCCACATACAAACACTTTCTTGAAAGACTTCTTAAATATGTACATTAGCCTTATGAAGACGATACCTTTTCTAAGAAATACCAAGCCTGTATGTAAAACTTCGTTAATATAAATTCTAAACAAGCTGGCGCACACGTTTCGTTAAGAGTTGAACGGTGTACAGTTTTAACTAATTTAAACTTACCAAGTGCACTCGCTGTATCAATATTCATTGGCATGCCAACTTTGCCACCGAAAACTAATATACTTAGCTCCTTTCGTAAGCGAGAGGTTTTTAGACGAGGCCTGAGTTCTCCCGTTCTTATGTGATGTCTAAGTTCTTGATCAATACAATCTTACTGATAAACTTCCGATAGTCTTGTTACCAGAATAATACAGACGTTACGTCAGAATACTTTTTTCATGTATCCTATTGTATAACTATTTCAGAACAACTCAAATATCCGGGGCACTTTTAAAGTTTTCATAACTTTTCAAATCAGCTGTATTTTTTTTGATGTAACCCTTGCAATACTGTCTTTATGTTGTTAAACCTATATTAGGTTTTGGTACAAAATCTAGTCCGAAACTACAAAGTCGCTTCAAAAGCTCTAAATTGCATTTATTTATTTATTATCGAATCTCAATCTGATTGCAGACATGTGACTAAAGAGAAATTAACGATAAATAAAACGACACTTGGCGATTTCGAGCGAAAAACCTAACTGTCGCAGTTTCATTTAAAACTCGCATAGAATTTGTTATTGGAAAAATATTGAATGCATTGCTCAATGGTTCTAAATTGAGATATTTTAAAAGCAATATTCAAATTTAGTATATATTTAGCCTTGTATATTTCAATAGCATGTTGAGATTTAAAGACAACGTGAAGTGGGACATGATAGCTTTTGATATTGACTGGGCTGGTTGGGAAGATCTCGAGGACCGCAACTCCTGGAGAAAGACCATTGCAGATGGTGTTAGTGTATACGATAACGCATGGAAGTGCTGGCTAGTAAGCACGGAAAAAGACACTGTTGTGCGAATAATCCCCCAACACCTAGGAACATCCAGCCTTCTTACTACTTCATATTATGTGGCCGGATCTGTAAGTCCCAGATTGGCTAATTGAGCCACGAAAATAAATGCTGTGAAACTCTAAATAATTGACGCTGTTTTAATCATCTTTCAATGGTGTAATAGGCCAATGATGATGATTATGATATTTCAATAGTCTCTGGTATTGGGAGAGATTTCAGCGGGCATGAACAGATTTTCATGACCAAGTTGCTCCTGGGCGATTACTTGTAAAATGGTTAATAGAGTTGTGACAAGTAACCGTGAATGTCAGGTGCGATTCCATTGGTTCCATTGGTGAGCAGCAGTCGTCTGCCAAATACATCGAAAATAATGACAGGACTGGTCAGAAGACGACAGTATAGGCAAGGTGAGGAGACACGATGCGAAAAAAGAAGAGAGGGGACGATAGGAGAAAAGAGACGTATCGAAAATGTGACCCAATGACGTTTAGTCCAATCAAACAATGTCGCACTTCGTAGACCCCCCCCCCCCCGCTCCTTAGAACTATTAGAAAGAGTCACTGAAAACCTAATATTACTATAATTAATAATAGAATACATTAAAACGAATGTGTAATGTTTTTATAACATTTAAAGGCTAACTCAGAAATATTTTACATCTTGTTTACGAAACGGTTGCTGCGTAATGTTGCGTTTAAAATTTATCAATTATGTTAGGAGAACACTTCTTAATTTTGTTGTTGCTAACAAATTAACTTTTCATTGTTTGTTTTCACTTAAAAAATAAAAGAGGGTTTGTGGATTATTAAGAAAAACACGGGAAATAATTACTAAGCCCTTCCATTTTTTTGACAGACTTTTATTTTTGAGGATATGATGTAGTACTACTCCACCAAAGCCAGGGGAGCGCGGGGTGAAGGCGGGGTTCGGGTGGATGTCATGCACCTAATTGTTTTGGTAAAATAGAACGATATGAATATGAATAAAACAGAAGGAAAAGAACAGAAATGAGGTGGGATATAAAATATGAATAAGGACAGAAAAAAAATCACAGTAAAATATTTTTTTTATCCTTGCTCCAACGTGAATGCATACAAGTGTAAACATTACATCGAAAAATAGGTAATGGCGAGTGGTTTAAAGTTCTAAGTAATTGTGCTACAAATAATCTACTAAAATGGGTATAAGATGAAGTTTGTTTGATTGTTTGAACACACTGGACGCTGATCTACTTACTGTTAGGAATATTTGAATATTCTTTTAGCATTTGTTAACCCAATCGTTGAAGAAAGTTTATTTAAGAGAAAAGCTTTTTTCCAATTTTGAGTTGGTTCGGGAACAACTAGTATTATATAGATTATAATATATATAGAGTTTGGAGTAAAATAAGATTTTCTGATAATATTTTATCTCTGTTGCTTGTTGCTTGTTTCTCCCGTGAAACAGCTTTGCTGTGTTTCAGAGAGAAGGGCAATACAGGCAGTGTAATTACTGGCACCGAGACTTAACATCTTATGTCTCAGGATAGGCAATACATAAATGAGTTGCCTGGGCTCGTTCCAGGTATACTAGTTTATGTTCATGGCCGACGTTGACCACTTACCATCAGGTGGCACGTTTGCCAGTTTGCCTATCCAACTAACATAAAAAAACTCTGTTTTAGTAAAAGTACTTGTAGTGGTTCATTATAACCAGGTTATATGTAGGTTATAGGAAACTTTTCAAAACCTAGTTATTATGTACTTATTTATAAACAATTCTTAAAAGCTATACAATTAATTCTAGCTCATAAGAAGCCTCTTGAATCGCCTTAGCTAAATAAAGATTAAAATCATAGAAAATGACTCATAAAACATTTTTAATAAACAACAACCGTATAATAGTATAAGATATTTGTAAGTCTAGCCGGACCAGAAATATATAAGCCCTGCAGGGTGTCGCCACTGTATCTTTTTTACCTCAACACATAGAATCGTCCATATAGAAATTAGTTCAAAAATTTTCCGCAATATGGCGAGGGTTTTTATTTTTCTGATCAGCGTATACTCTATTTTACTTATGTGCTTGCTGACGCTACGGTAATAGTAGGTTCTTGTTTTTAATATTCCATACATAGCGCATTCAAAGTGCATTCAAATATAGCAATTGGCGCGTTAAAAGGAAAAACCTAACCGTGACTAAGTCATCGCTTCATTTCGTTCATTTCGCTCCAGCTCGCCGGGCCGCAATCAGAGCGGATTGAGATTCAATATCAAAGGATAAATGGTGGATGGGAACAAATTACAGCCTTCGATGTCACCAAAAATCTAAATGCGTTACTTTCGATAAAAGTTATATTTCGTAAGAGGTAGTGCCATGCTGCTTTGCAGCCGCATTGGGCCAGCACGACCAGGGTGTTACCTCTCGCTCACATAAAACCCGCGTCATGTGAAAGCTATGCTGTCGCGTTTCGTGCGGTTTGTGAGTTTCCGGTAGCCCATTGGAAGGATAGGGAAAAGGAGGGCAATGCATCTGCATAATCTCTTGTTATGCGGATATAGTCGCTAAAAGTCTTCAACTGCTAGTTTGCCCTTCTATACTATAAAAAAATTGAGAATACATCATTATTATTATCCTATCAAACCACATCCAGTGAGTTTAGCATTCTTTCACTGTTGGAATTGTTGTTGAAACTTTGAAAACCGAGTACTTCTAAAACTAAGTGTCTAGAGCGCTGAGGAATGGATAGTGGTGATAGCGCATAGTGGTTAGGCAAAGTGGCAGATGAGCCGAGGAATAGTCTGTGGTAAACGTCGCCCATGTCAACAACAAGCTCACCCGCGAACTTTGCATTGCCACTTTATGTGATGTCTTTCTTTCCGAAACACACTACAACTCTTTTACGAAAGAAACACGTGAAATGCAGATGGACGCGCGACAAAAGACGTTCTACCCTACAGGTATGATAAGACCCAATTACCGATTCACGTTCAGACCTTGCTTCTTGACTTGTATTATTCAGTTTTAACAGACAGACATCGGAATGATCCCACCAGGGATCTATTCCGGTACGCAACCCTAAAACATAAAAATAATGCCATGTATATTGTGTTAGAAATAAGACACCTTTGCATATTATTGTTTCCTTAAAGGAAAAGTAGAAAAACAATCGGATAAGAACACGATTGGGGTGATTTCTTTTAACCCCAGAGCCTATAATAAATGAAATACCCCGACTTTTATTGCTTTCATAATGGTATGAGAAATTTAAAAAATGGGATTACTTTTTCGAATAACACGTGCTGAGTATTATTCTTTAGAAAGTGTTATTTGGTTGTGAAATCCATAATGAAATTGTGTGTGAAAAAAAAATGTTTTTTTTTTTTAAGTTTAGGAGTACAGGCAAATTGAAAAACGACCCACCTAGTGGTAAGCGGTCAGAATCATCCAAATATGTAAACGACCCACCTAGTGGTAAGCGGTCAGAATCATCCAAATATGTAAACACTTCTTCTAGAACTTCTTCAAACAACTCACTAATGTGTATAACTATCCTGAGACGCAAGATTGTAAGTCTCGGTGCCGGCAATTACACTAAACTTTCCGTTTATCTGAAACACAGCAAAGCTATTTAACAGAAGAAACAAGGAAGATGGTGGTACCCAAGCATGAGAGCGTGTTACAGCGCAACCCTTCCACCGGTATTATTTAAATGTAGATAGATATATAAACATTAAACTTCAACAAGTCCTGCTGGTTTTTTGAAGTGTAAACTTCTTTTAGCGCGGTACGCATATTTTTAGATGAGATAAAATCTCTAAGCTTACGACACCGCATGTGAGACGCAGTTTGACGTTACATTTATTTATATAAGGTTATGCAATATTTGTTTTTGCAAATTGTCATGCAGCCATTTTGTGCGCCGTTAAAATTGTATAGGTTGTCATAATCTATTACAGTCTGTATTATAGGTATTTGGATTTAATTGTTTTGTTTTCACTTCTATTGGCAGTCCCTGTGACTGATTGGGTTTTTTTATAAAGATGAGTGTGCAAACGCACAGTCAGTTCACCTGATGGTAAGTGAAAGCGGAATCTACAGACACCTACTACACCAGAGGATTAGCAGGTGCGTTTATATCAGTTACTAGAATTTATTGAAAGTTCATATTATAAGTATAAGTTGGTATTTATTTTATCAAAATATCGTGATTCGGTAACGCTTGATTTATTAAAATCGGATAAGTGCAATAAAATATAAGAGGTAGTGTATAATGCTTTGCAGCCGAATTGGGCCGCACAGCTAGGGTATTTCGTGCAGTTTGAGAGTTTCCGATGGTCCATTGGGGGGATAGGGAAAAGGAGGGCAGCTTACCTACATAACTTTTGGTTGTACAGAGTATCTATGGGCATCGGTAGTCACCATAAGGCTCCGACTACTCAGTTGCCTCCATATAGTTAAAAAATACTAAATACGAGTACAAACTGAGTAAAAAATATTTATTTTATGACTTTCATTTCATCTTTTCCAATATAAATCAATAAAATCCCCGCTAATCCTTTAACGGGATTCCCGAAGTTATATTAGGTGAGCTTAAGAGATTATATGGAGTAATTAATTATGGGACACACTTCGATAAAATCAATATAAAGCCTTTTAGTACCGTACCGTAGCATACCGGTGGGATGCAAGCGCTGTGCTGCGCTCCCGGCTGCATGGGTACCACCATCTTGCTTGTTTCTCCCGTGAAACAGCTTTGCTGTGTTTCGGAGAGAAGGGCAAGACAGGCAGTGTAATTACTGGCACCGAGATATTGAGACATCTTCTGTCTCAGCATAGGCAACACATAAATGAGTTGCCTGGGCTCGTTTCAGGAAAACTAATTTATGTTCATGGGCGACGTCGACCACTTACCATCAGGTGGCATGTTTGCCAGTTTGCCTATCCAACTAACATAAAAAAACCAATGTTCCGCAAACTTTTTGTGTTCGAGGTACATCTAGGAAAACGAAATTTTTTGGAGGTACTCCATAAATGAAAAATCAGTCTAATTATTTTTTACTAACCAACAAAACACAGATGTAGAGATGAAATAAACAAAACGCCTCGCCCGTGAGTTCGTGATTTACTTTGTAAGTATTTATCTATGTTAAATATTTTCCTGTCGTCCATTTAGTTTTATGAGGTAACATTTTTCAAGACACACTGACTGTTGGCCACGGTGCACCAGGGAGTCGCGTCATACACTGGCGAAACACTGGTCTAGACAACCCGAGCATTTATGGAAGAAAGTAAGAAATCATCATCAATTTCAACCTTTTTCTCCCACTGCTGGATATAGACTTCTTTCAATAAAATAAACGCCGAGATCGAATGGGAAAAAGAAGGATTTACCTTCAACTAAATAGGAGGAAGATCTCCGTGATTGGATAAGCAGCGTATACTATACCTGTTAGAATTTAATACCATTTGTCCTACATCGAATTAAAAGAAGGATTTACCTTCAACTAAATAGGAGGAATTTCACTCATTATAATAAAACAATTTTTTTACGGATTTTATCGCGGTTTATTAAGATTTTTACAAGCCCGACGTTTGCGGATAAAGGCAATGCTACGGTAGTTATGGATACGTCAGATTATAATGATAAAATTTTACACCTATTATCGGATGAAAGTACTTATAAAAACGTCAAAACCGATCCAACTAACAAGGTTTTGAAAACTACTAGTAATATAATAGCAAAATACTCCGAAACATTGAATCTGGACGTCAAATATCTAATTCCTTCATGTCCCAAACCACCCAAGCTGTATGGGTTGCCGAAAATACACAAGGATAATGCTCCATTACGTCCAATTGTAAGCCGGATCGACTCACCAACTTATAGATTGGCTAAACATGTGGCCCAAGTACTGTCACCACTGCGTGGACAAACTAGAGCACATACACGGGATTCTTACCACTTTGTTAATGAGATCAAACACCTACGTCTCAGCGACAATGAAACAATGGTTAGTTTTGATGTGCAATCTCTTTTTACCTGCCTACCTGTGGAAGATTGCATAACAATAGTAAGAAGAAAGCTAAGAGAAAATGACATGCCAATGGAATATGCTGACCTTTTGGAACATTGCCTTACATCTGGCTATATGTTGTGGAATAATTATTTCTACAAGCAAGTAGATGGAGTGGCCATGGGCTCACCAGTATCCCCTGTTGTTGCCGACATATTTATGGAGGACTTCGAGGAGACTGCTCTGCAAACTTCGCCCATAACACCCAGGTTCTACAAGCGGTACGTAGATGATACTTTCACAATATTACCATCTGATAAAGTAACCATATTCTTAGACCATCTTAATTCCATTAATTCCAAAATTCAATTCACAATGGAATTAGAAGAAAATAATTCTCTAGCCTTCTTAGATGTATTAGTTATCCGTAATCCCAACAATACCTTAAGCCACACAGTGTATAGGAAGCATACCCATACGGATAAGTACCTAAACGGCGAATCTCACCACCATCCAACACAGTTAGCTACCGTGGGTAAATCTTTGTTTCAGAGAGCACAAGGGATCTGTGATGAGCAACACCTGGAGACCGAACTTCAACATGTCAAGCAAGTACTGCGTGACAACAAGCTTCGGGTACCGCGTCTCCGTCACAGTGAACGTGTGAACCAACCACCGTCGAGCGAGTACCTGCAGTTCTCCCGTTTATTAAAGGCGTCACTGACAAGATTGGCTTCATCCTAAAGCGAGCTTCTATAAAAACTTATTTCAAGCCGCCAAAAAAGATAAGTCAATTCTTACCATCTGTCAAGTGTCATATACCCTTACAAGATGCAGGAGTATACAAGCTTGATTGTGACTGTGGTCTCTCCTATATAGGCCAAACTAAAAGATCTATTAAAACTCGCGTGAAAGAACATATAGCTGATTTAAAACACCGTCGCTACACTAAGTCTGCCATCTGTGAACATAGTCTTGACAAAGCTCGCCATTATATCAGATTTGATAAACCACAAGTCCTCGCAAAAGAACACAGATTCCAACCAAGGATGATCCGTGAGGCTATTGAAATTAAAAAACATCCTAATTTCAATAGAGAAGATGACTGGCTTCTACCACCTGCTTGGGATCCCATTATTAAAATTATCAAATCAAAATCCAAGCATAAATGTCACAGATTAAAGATACAGTTAGCACTTTCTGCGTAGATAGGACTGACCAAAATATTGATGTATCATAGGGTAGTTTCAAATAACTTTGTAATAATAGGACGTATGACACCTCAGTCCTCCCGTGACCATGGTTGCTGTAAAGTATCCGAAACGTCGGGCTTGTAAAAATCTTAATAAACCGCGATAAAATCCGTAAAAAATTGTTTTATTATAATAAATAGGAGGAAGATCTCCGTGATTGGATAAGCAGCGTATACTATACCTGTTAGAATTTAATACCATTTGTCCTACATCGAATTAAAAGAAGGATTTACCTTCAACTAAATAGGAGGAAGATCTCCGTGATTGGATAAGCAGCGTATACTATACCTGTTAGAATTTAATACCATTTGTCCTACATCGAATTCTCGGTAATTTTTGAAGTTAAGGTCTGATCTATCAAGCGTATTGTTTTCATACGCTATTGCGTTTACACACAAAATGTCGCCTTACAACAATCGAAATTGGATTGTGTTGCATAAGATTTGTTTGCTACAGTTGTGATTAGATGTAAACTCCTTTTTATTGAAATAAACTCTGCGTATTATGAACGTGCAATGCTTTGGGAATATAAGCTGCATTTTTTAGCATAGGGGGGCAAACGAGCAGTCGAACCCTTTTGGCGATTATCGACGCCCATACACATCCGCATAACGAGCCGATGGGGCTTTTTGTAACCCTCTTATAAGAAGAGGGGAGAATAAAAACAGGGGGCAAGGACGGGAACCCAACCCCATTGTACTGTCCCAACGATGAGAAGGGTTGTTCTGTGGTGTGGGACAACAGCTTTGTGGAGGTGGCGTCAGTTCCCTGAGGGCCTGACTAGCCGTCAAGGTGCCCTGTTCGCTCATTAGGTCTGGAGCACCTCACCAAAGGCGGCATTGGTGGCACTCGCCAGCTTTAATGGGTAGAGCTGCGTCCACTTACCAGCTTAGTCCCGAGTCCCACATACCCGCCTGGGAAGACCCTGAGGGATGCCTCAGAGCATTTTCGGCGTTAAAGAAAAAAAGTGCTTTTCCTGCCTTTCTTTATGGACCAAAAAATGAGCTTAAGCACCAGCAACGCACTTGCAAACCATACGGTGTATGTGGATATCAGTGATCGCCAGGTGACTTGTCCGTTTGCCCACTCTCCAATAATAAAAAACTAAATACGCAGCGTTCACGCCGGTTTGCTCTCACTCTAAAACTAACAAAGTTCTCGTGGCTGTAACCAAGTTGAGAATGGATTTCGCTGAAGAACGTGGTAAATAATATAGGAACTTAGTCGCAGTTACAATGACGCGCGGACAATGGGCGACGGTGCACGCTTTTGTGTTGGTCATATTGTTTCAACTAATGAGATTATTATTTTATGTCTACACTGCTGTTTTCCTTATGTAAGTCATAATATCACTAGAATCGGGCAGTCGATGGAATAATATGAAATTATAATTTTAAATATTACACTTTTAAAAATGTTAAATGGACAGTATCATCACAAGGCCAGCAACGCACCTTTTAATGATGTAGAGGGTGTTTATGGATGTCTCTTATCACTTACCACTAGGTAAAACGACTGTCTGATTGCCCCCTCATCTATAAATAAAACGTATTATCTTTCGAAGCTATTGTAGGAGGCAACGCCATCCCCACCATGGTTCAAGCCTTGTCGGGGCGGTGGGGCTCAGTAGCCTAGGGTGAGCCCAGCACCTTGGTCGAAGCTAATTGAGCCGAGGGGGCTCTTTACAAAGTGAGGTACACCCCTCTTATAAAAAGAGGGGGTAAAAGAGCAGGGGGCAAGGATGGGAACCTCACCTCATTGTATTGTCCGGACGTTGGGAGGGGTTATTCTGTGGTGCGGGACAACCCCTCTGTGGAGGTGGCGTCGGTCCCTTGCGGGACTGACTAGCCGTCGAGGTGCCCTGTTAGCTTTACAGATCCGGGGCACCTCACCCAAGGCGGCACTGGTGGCACTCGCCGGGTTTTAATGGGTAGAGCTGCGTACACTTACCATATTTCGGGCGCAGCGAGTCCCACATACCCGCATCTGGAGACCCACTCCCCAGGCGGGATGCCTCAGAGCATTTCCCGGCGCTAAAGAAAAAAAAAGGAGGCAACGCCATAACCTCTTTAATTCTTTGTCAACATTAATGATTTAAACATCATTTATGTAGGTCTAAAAAAATGGCGATGTAAAATCAGCGAAATTGAAAAAAATAAACACCGTAATTTGTTGCTAATTAGTTGCTAAAAAATATATTTTTTGCTCCAACCGATCGCAAAAAATCGGCAACAACGCTAACTTTTCATTAATCTAGCGTGGAAATTACTGGATGTAGACTGATCGATCAATCGAATAGGGGTCAATTTGTTGCTAATTTTAGCAACCAATATTAGACTACTTCAATAACAGTAGTAGAGGAATGGTAAACTCAAACTTCAGACTACCGGTTCTATAATTTCTCATTTCCCAATTCTCGTCCGCTTCTCAAAAGTCTATTACGTGAAATCCTTTCACTCGTTAAATGCCATTTCTCTTATTGAATATTTAATTTCCATTAACTTTTACTAGAATTCAAAGATTTACTAATGAGTTGAGAGAAACTTCTAGACGCGATGAAAGATCATTTATGCAGTTTGAAACAATACAGTCTCTCCGTGATCATGGCGATTGAAACATTGCCGAAATATCGGGACCTCAATCTATACTAATATTATAAATGTGATATTAAGTTTGTTTGTTACGCTTTCACGCGAAAACTACTTAATCGATCATCATGAAACGTTGTACACGTTTATTTGGAGATATTTATTAGAAGTAACATAATATATTTTTATGAATAAAAACTAAAATCTTATCTTGCGCAGACGAAGTCGCGCGCATCGGCTATTATAAATATAAATGCGTTAAACACCCTATGAATAGTGATCGTGTTAGTTTAAACTTTAAAAAAAATAATTTCAATACTGGAATTGGGACAGAAATGTGTAATTATTTTTATTTTGATACTCAATATAATCAATATAACAATCCCGGTAATCAATATTATCCCGGTAAAGGTAAACATCATGTAGTCAGTCTTTGAAAAATGATGAAACTTCCCAGTATTGTAGTTGTTACTAGACTATAGGTAAATATAATCAAGTGGTCCTTGAAAAAATATCACTCCTTAACACGTTTGAAATATCCTACCTCACATTTGTTTTACTATACCCAAAATAATGAAACAAGACAAAGGAACTCGTACTTTTAGGGTCCATGTAATGCAATCCCAAAGTTATGACCCCTAAGAATTCGCCGACGACATTTCGGGTGACATTATACACCGCAATGAGCACTCAGAGGTCACTCTAACTTACTCCAGCAACGAGCGGATCCCAACTTACTTAAACTTACTCAATATACTGTAATTACTTTTGAGTCATTCGTAGATTTTAAGATTCGGCTTTCCTCAGCCTCTAGTTTATTTTTATTTTTAGGTATATAGATCTAATAGGAAAGTATAAAGCCAAAAATATACCTCTAGCTCAAGTTTTTTTAATTTTCTTTTAGTCATGAACAACTTTTAAAATGGAACGTAGCTGATAGACTCCAGACAAATTTGATTGACTCCACGCGCGGTAGAACTAAATAAACATAAGGTATAATTGAATTATGGTATTTTATATCAATTAATCTATTTTCTAAGTAACTAAAGAATTTTAGAAGGTTATCCCTCAACAAACGTATTTTTTATGAATAGTTGTAACAAAATTTTCCTCGCATGTCACGGCCTCCTTACGGGTACATTGCCAAAGTTTAAGGAACCCTGCTCTAGCTGAATGTAGGTACGCTGCGATTATGTTTTAAAGCAATGTTAAAAATAGTTTCTAATGTATTCGTGCATAATGTTGTACAATCAAAAATGTTATCCATCATGTATAAAATATATCCACAAGATTTTATATCTTTTTATAAACAAAAATGTATCACGTTAGTCCGCGATGAACGGACAGAGCCCATTTTAATGAAAGGCACAACTTAGAGTTTGGTCCAACTAGAAAAAAAATTAAAGTTTTGTTTTTAATTTTTAAAAGCTTTTTTAAGTACTTAATTTATGTTTTTTTTTTTTAAACTACAACCTAGAAATACAAAATAGTTTTGGATATGATAGATACTGTTGTCTTCACAAATATTTTATTACGCACTAGCTGTTGCCCGCAGCTTTGCCCGCGTTAACTTAGATTTACAGCCGTAGACGGATTGATGATGATTATTTTTATAGCCTAAGTTACTCCCTATAACATCAGATATCTTCCAGTGAAAGTCCCGTCAAAATATGCCCAGCCGTTTCCAAGATTAGCCGGAACAAACAGACAGACAGACAGACAGACAGACACAATTTGTAAAAAATGCTATGTTGGTATACGTAGGTACCGTGTATACATCCATATGCATTTAGTTTTTTTATTTTTTTATATTACAAACAGACACTCCAATTTTATTTATCTGTATAGATTAAAACCTTTTTGTGTTACATTACTATAACAATCAAACACAAAATGTTCTTATTTTTAACATAAAAAATAATTATAATTAAAATTTCTTACGTGTCCATATTTTGCTGTAAATTATATTAAATTATAAGACCCGACAGTGTTAACTTGAATATAAATTATGGAAAATTAATTATGCATCCCGTATCCGTAAGTAATCCTGCGTTATTCCCCAATGATATCCACATTACAATGTTAGCTATCAACATCATCGTAATATGAGGCCGCCTGACAAAGGCATTCGACAACTGGTGTGAGGAATGCTTCACGCACTCTTCTTAATGGTTCCGCCATCTTGCGTCTTAATTTCGTCAAACAGCTATGCGTGTTTTGGAAAGAAGGGAAGAACAAACAGTATAATTACTGACTCTGAGACATATCTTACGTCCAGGGGTAGGCTACGCATGAAAGAATTGTCTGGGCTAGTACTCGACGAACTCGTATACTAAAACGCTTATATTAGCTTCTCCTGTATGACGAAATCTTTAAACGTTATTTTTACCAATTTTACCCCCAAATACTCAAACGAATCTCAAATTTAAGACGTACTTAAACTCATGCTACGACGTGTCAGATTCAAACAAAAAAGAGGGACAACACGAGTTTAAGTACGTCTTAAAATTGAGATTCGTTTGAGTATTTGGGGTTTAGGATGTCATATGAAATTGAAATTTTAGATACTTTTCAAGAACCGATTTATATTGTATTGTACAATAATTTAATAAGTTTGTTCCAGTGTAGTGTATCCTGACCAGGATAATCAGGATAGCACGTCCGAGGAAGGCATAAGGCGCGCAAGTTACCTACACCATTTGTGTACTCATTCTAAAGTGATTGTTAAATCAGGATAGCACGTCCGAGGAAGGCATAAGGCGCGCAAGTTACCTACACCATTTGTGTACTCATTCTAAAGTGATTGTTATAATCAGGATAGCACGTCCGAGGAAGGCATAAGGCGCGCAAGTTACCTACACCATTTGTGTACTCATTCTAAAGTGATTGTTATAATCAGGATAGCACGTCCGAGGAAGGCATAAGGCGCGCAAGTTACCTACACCATTTGTGTACTCATTCTAAAGTGATTGTTATAATCAGGATAGCACGTCCGAGGAAGGCATAAGGCGCGCAAGTTACCTACACCATTTGTGTACTCATTCTAAAGTGATTGTTATAATCAGGATAGCACGTCCGAGGAAGGCATAAGGCGCGCAAGTTACCTACACCATTTGTGTACTCATTCTAAAGTGATTGTTATAATCAGGATAGCACGTCCGAGGAAGGCATAAGGCGCGCAAGTTACCTACACCATTTGTGTACTCATTCTAAAGTGATTGTTATAATCAGGATAGCACGTCCGAGGAAGGCATAAGGCGCGAGGTTACCTACACCATTTGTGCTAAAGTGATTGTTATAAGGCGCGCAAGTTACCTACACCATTTGTGTACTCATTCTAAAGTGATTGTTATAATCAGGATAGCACGTCCGAGGAAGGCATAAGGCGCGCAAGTTACCTACACCATTTGTGTACTCATTCTAAAGTGATTGTTATAATCAGGATAGCACGTCCGAGGAAGGCATAAGGCGCGCAAGTTACCTACACCATTTGTGTACTCATTCTAAAGTGATTGTTATAATCAGGATAGCACGTCCGAGGAAGGCATAAGGCGCGCAAGTTACCTACACCATTTGTGTACTCATTCTAAAGTGATTGTTATAATCAGGATAGCACGTCCGAGGAAGGCATAAGGCGCGCAAGTTACCTACACCATTTGTGTACTCATTCTAAAGTGATTGTTATAATCAGGATAGCACGTCCGAGGAAGGCATAAGGCGCGCAAGTTACCTACACCATTTGTGTACTCATTCTAAAGTGATTGTTATAATCAGGATAGCACGTCCGAGGAAGGCATAAGGCGCGCAAGTTACCTACACCATTTGTGTACTCATTCTAAAGTGATTGTTATAATCAGGATAGCACGTCCGAGGAAGGCATAAGGCGCGCAAGTTACCTACACCATTTGTGTACTCATTCTAAAGTGATTGTTATAATCAGGATAGCACGTCCGAGGAAGGCATAAGGCGCGCAAGTTACCTACACCATTTGTGTACTCATTCTAAAGTGATTGTTATAATCAGGATAGCACGTCCGAGGAAGGCATAAGGCGCGCAAGTTACCTACACCATTTGTGTACTCATTCTAAAGTGATTGTTATAATCAGGATAGCACGTCCGAGGAAGGCATAAGGCGCGCAAGTTACCTACACCATTTGTGTACTCATTCTAAAGTGATTGTTATAATCAGGATAGCACGTCCGAGGAAGGCATAAGGCGCGCAAGTTACCTACACCATTTGTGTACTCATTCTAAAGTGATTGTTATAATCAGGATAGCACGTCCGAGGAAGGCATAAGGCGCGCAAGTTACCTACACCATTTGTGTACTCATTCTAAAGTGATTGTTATAATCAGGATAGCACGTCCGAGGAAGGCATAAGGCGCGCAAGTTACCTACACCATTTGTGTACTCATTCTAAAGTGATTGTTATAATCAGGATAGCACGTCCGAGGAAGGCATAAGGCGCGCAAGTTACCTACACCATTTGTGTACTCATTCTAAAGTGATTGTTATAATCAGGATAGCACGTCCGAGGAAGGCATAAGGCGCGCAAGTTACCTACACCATTTGTGTACTCATTCTAAAGTGATTGTTATAATCAGGATAGCACGTCCGAGGAAGGCATAAGGCGCGCAAGTTACCTACACCATTTGTGTACTCATTCTAAAGTGATTGTTATAATCAGGATAGCACGTCCGAGGAAGGCATAAGGCGCGCAAGTTACCTACACCATTTGTGTACTCATTCTAAAGTGATTGTTATAATCAGGATAGCACGTCCGAGGAAGGCATAAGGCGCGCAAGTTACCTACACCATTTGTGTACTCATTCTAAAGTGATTGTTATAATCAGGATAGCACGTCCGAGGAAGGCATAAGGCGCGCAAGTTACCTACACCATTTGTGTACTCATTCTAAAGTGATTGTTATAATCAGGATAGCACGTCCGAGGAAGGCATAAGGCGCGCAAGTTACCTACACCATTTGTGTACTCATTCTAAAGTGATTGTTATAATCAGGATAGCACGTCCGAGGAAGGCATAAGGCGCGCAAGTTACCTACACCATTTGTGTACTCATTCTAAAGTGATTGTTATAATCAGGATAGCACGTCCGAGGAAGGCATAAGGCGCGCAAGTTACCTACACCATTTGTGTACTCATTCTAAAGTGATTGTTATAATCAGGATAGCACGTCCGAGGAAGGCATAAGGCGCGCAAGTTACCTACACCATTTGTGTACTCATTCTAAAGTGATTGTTATAATCAGGATAGCACGTCCGAGGAAGGCATAAGGCGCGCAAGTTACCTACACCATTTGTGTACTCATTCTAAAGTGATTGTTATAATCAGGATAGCACGTCCGAGGAAGGCATAAGGCGCGCAAGTTACCTACACCATTTGTGTACTCATTCTAAAGTGATTGTTATAATCAGGATAGCACGTCCGAGGAAGGCATAAGGCGCGCAAGTTACCTACACCATTTGTGTACTCATTCTAAAGTGATTGTTATAATCAGGATAGCACGTCCGAGGAAGGCATAAGGCGCGCAAGTTACCTACACCATTTGTGTACTCATTCTAAAGTGATTGTTATAATCAGGATAGCACGTCCGAGGAAGGCATAAGGCGCGCAAGTTACCTACACCATTTGTGTACTCATTCTAAAGTGATTGTTATAATCAGGATAGCACGTCCGAGGAAGGCATAAGGCGCGCAAGTTACCTACACCATTTGTGTACTCATTCTAAAGTGATTGTTATAATCAGGATAGCACGTCCGAGGAAGGCATAAGGCGCGCAAGTTACCTACACCATTTGTGTACTCATTCTAAAGTGATTGTTATAATCAGGATAGCACGTCCGAGGAAGGCATAAGGCGCGCAAGTTACCTACACCATTTGTGTACTCATTCTAAAGTGATTGTTATAATCAGGATAGCACGTCCGAGGAAGGCATAAGGCGCGCAAGTTACCTACACCATTTGTGTACTCATTCTAAAGTGATTGTTATAATCAGGATAGCACGTCCGAGGAAGGCATAAGGCGCGCAAGTTACCTACACCATTTGTGTACTCATTCTAAAGTGATTGTTATAATCAGGATAGCACGTCCGAGGAAGGCATAAGGCGCGCAAGTTACCTACACCATTTGTGTACTCATTCTAAAGTGATTGTTATAATCAGGATAGCACGTCCGAGGAAGGCATAAGGCGCGCAAGTTACCTACACCATTTGTGTACTCATTCTAAAGTGATTGTTATAATCAGGATAGCACGTCCGAGGAAGGCATAAGGCGCGCAAGTTACCTACACCATTTGTGTACTCATTCTAAAGTGATTGTTATAATCAGGATAGCACGTCCGAGGAAGGCATAAGGCGCGCAAGTTACCTACACCATTTGTGTACTCATTCTAAAGTGATTGTTATAATCAGGATAGCACGTCCGAGGAAGGCATAAGGCGCGCAAGTTACCTACACCATTTGTGTACTCATTCTAAAGTGATTGTTATAATCAGGATAGCACGTCCGAGGAAGGCATAAGGCGCGCAAGTTACCTACACCATTTGTGTACTCATTCTAAAGTGATTGTTATAATCAGGATAGCACGTCCGAGGAAGGCATAAGGCGCGCAAGTTACCTACACCATTTGTGTACTCATTCTAAAGTGATTGTTATAATCAGGATAGCACGTCCGAGGAAGGCATAAGGCGCGCAAGTTACCTACACCATTTGTGTACTCATTCTAAAGTGATTGTTATAATCAGGATAGCACGTCCGAGGAAGGCATAAGGCGCGCAAGTTACCTACACCATTTGTGTACTCATTCTAAAGTGATTGTTATAATCAGGATAGCACGTCCGAGGAAGGCATAAGGCGCGCAAGTTACCTACACCATTTGTGTACTCATTCTAAAGTGATTGTTATAATCAGGATAGCACGTCCGAGGAAGGCATAAGGCGCGCAAGTTACCTACACCATTTGTGTACTCATTCTAAAGTGATTGTTATAATCAGGATAGCACGTCCGAGGAAGGCATAAGGCGCGCAAGTTACCTACACCATTTGTGTACTCATTCTAAAGTGATTGTTATAATCAGGATAGCACGTCCGAGGAAGGCATAAGGCGCGCAAGTTACCTACACCATTTGTGTACTCATTCTAAAGTGATTGTTATAATCAGGATAGCACGTCCGAGGAAGGCATAAGGCGCGCAAGTTACCTACACCATTTGTGTACTCATTCTAAAGTGATTGTTATAATCAGGATAGCACGTCCGAGGAAGGCATAAGGCGCGCAAGTTACCTACACCATTTGTGTACTCATTCTAAAGTGATTGTTATAATCAGGATAGCACGTCCGAGGAAGGCATAAGGCGCGCAAGTTACCTACACCATTTGTGTACTCATTCTAAAGTGATTGTTATAATCAGGATAGCACGTCCGAGGAAGGCATAAGGCGCGCAAGTTACCTACACCATTTGTGTACTCATTCTAAAGTGATTGTTATAATCAGGATAGCACGTCCGAGGAAGGCATAAGGCGCGCAAGTTACCTACACCATTTGTGTACTCATTCTAAAGTGATTGTTATAATCAGGATAGCACGTCCGAGGAAGGCATAAGGCGCGCAAGTTACCTACACCATTTGTGTACTCATTCTAAAGTGATTGTTATAATCAGGATAGCACGTCCGAGGAAGGCATAAGGCGCGCAAGTTACCTACACCATTTGTGTACTCATTCTAAAGTGATTGTTATAATCAGGATAGCACGTCCGAGGAAGGCATAAGGCGCGCAAGTTACCTACACCATTTGTGTACTCATTCTAAAGTGATTGTTATAATCAGGATAGCACGTCCGAGGAAGGCATAAGGCGCGCAAGTTACCTACACCATTTGTGTACTCATTCTAAAGTGATTGTTATAATCAGGATAGCACGTCCGAGGAAGGCATAAGGCGCGCAAGTTACCTACACCATTTGTGTACTCATTCTAAAGTGATTGTTATAATCAGGATAGCACGTCCGAGGAAGGCATAAGGCGCGCAAGTTACCTACACCATTTGTGTACTCATTCTAAAGTGATTGTTATAATCAGGATAGCACGTCCGAGGAAGGCATAAGGCGCGCAAGTTACCTACACCATTTGTGTACTCATTCTAAAGTGATTGTTATAATCAGGATAGCACGTCCGAGGAAGGCATAAGGCGCGCAAGTTACCTACACCATTTGTGTACTCATTCTAAAGTGATTGTTATAATCAGGATAGCACGTCCGAGGAAGGCATAAGGCGCGCAAGTTACCTACACCATTTGTGTACTCATTCTAAAGTGATTGTTATAATCAGGATAGCACGTCCGAGGAAGGCATAAGGCGCGCAAGTTACCTACACCATTTGTGTACTCATTCTAAAGTGATTGTTATAATCAGGATAGCACGTCCGAGGAAGGCATAAGGCGCGCAAGTTACCTACACCATTTGTGTACTCATTCTAAAGTGATTGTTATAATCAGGATAGCACGTCCGAGGAAGGCATAAGGCGCGCAAGTTACCTACACCATTTGTGTACTCATTCTAAAGTGATTGTTATAATCAGGATAGCACGTCCGAGGAAGGCATAAGGCGCGCAAGTTACCTACACCATTTGTGTACTCATTCTAAAGTGATTGTTATAATCAGGATAGCACGTCCGAGGAAGGCATAAGGCGCGCAAGTTACCTACACCATTTGTGTACTCATTCTAAAGTGATTGTTATAATCAGGATAGCACGTCCGAGGAAGGCATAAGGCGCGCAAGTTACCTACACCATTTGTGTACTCATTCTAAAGTGATTGTTATAATCAGGATAGCACGTCCGAGGAAGGCATAAGGCGCGCAAGTTACCTACACCATTTGTGTACTCATTCTAAAGTGATTGTTATAATCAGGATAGCACGTCCGAGGAAGGCATAAGGCGTCCGCAAGTTACCTACACCATTTGTGTACTCATACTAAAGTGATTGTTATAATCAGGATAGCACGTCCGAGGAAGGCATAAGGCGCGCAAGTTACCTACACCATTTGTGTACTCATTCTAAAGTGATTGTTATAATCAGGATAGCACGTCCGAGGAAGGCATAAGGCGCGCAAGTTACCTACACCATTTGTGTACTCATTCTAAAGTGATTGTTATAATCAGGATAGCACGTCCGAGGAAGGCATAAGGCGCGCAAGTTACCTACACCATTTGTGTACTCATTCTAAAGTGATTGTTATAATCAGGATAGCACGTCCGAGGAAGGCATAAGGCGCGCAAGTTACCTACACCATTTGTGTACTCATTCTAAAGTGATTGTTATAATCAGGATAGCACGTCCGAGGAAGGCATAAGGCGCGCAAGTTACCTACACCATTTGTGTACTCATTCTAAAGTGATTGTTATAATCAGGATAGCACGTCCGAGGAAGGCATAAGGCGCGCAAGTTACCTACACCATTTGTGTACTCATTCTAAAGTGATTGTTATAATCAGGATAGCACGTCCGAGGAAGGCATAAGGCGCGCAAGTTACCTACACCATTTGTGTACTCATTCTAAAGTGATTGTTATAATCAGGATAGCACGTCCGAGGAAGGCATAAGGCGCGCAAGTTACCTACACCATTTGTGTACTCATTCTAAAGTGATTGTTATAATCAGGATAGCACGTCCGAGGAAGGCATAAGGCGCGCAAGTTACCTACACCATTTGTGTACTCATTCTAAAGTGATTGTTATAATCAGGATAGCACGTCCGAAGAAGGCATAAGGCGCGCAAGTTACCTACATCACTTGAGTGGTTTTTTGTCTTTCACTCAGTCTAAAGTGGTTGCTATAAATTGGGAAGTATAAATTAATGCTTTGTATTACAATATGTTTATATTAATATCACTTTTACTAGCTGTTGCCCTCAGCTTCGCCCGCGTTAACTTACTTAACTCCTATTAGTCACAGCGCGATGTTATATAGCCTTCCTCGATGAATGGGCTATCTAACAGTGATTGTTATCCAAATCAGGATAGCACGTTCCGAGTGAGGCATTAAGGCGCGCAAGTTCAAACAAACAAACTCATTTCAGCTTTATAATATTAGTATAGATATAGATATCAGCGAAATATTTTTAACAACAAATATCAAGCCCATCACTCTTTTTTTTTTCAATATATCAATTTTTGAAGTGAAAGCTTCTTTAGCATCGTTGTGATTTGAAAGTCGATGAAACGAAAAAGCGACAGTAAAAAGAGACAGACAGATAAATTCATAAGATTGAACGTAGGAGAAAATGAGATAGGAATTGTTTCTTATGTTCGTGATTTTTGTAGGTTTCACTTATATCACGTGTGGTTTTTTTTGTGAATCCATTTAATTCTTGTATTAAGTTCATCTTGCTCTTTGCTTGCTGAATAAAGCGTCTTTTAACTATATTTTAAATATACTTCTACATAACTAGGACAGAGATTACTGCACGTAGGTTGTCATCCCATGGAGTCGGAGGTCGGCTCTGCATTGTCCCAAAATGGCCTCCTCTCCTTATTGTTATTAGAATGAAACATTTTACGGATTTTATCGCTGTTCATTAAGATTTTGACAAGCCCGACGTTTTATATATACTTATGATATGTATGATATATTTTATGATACTTTACAGCCATACTTTAGACTTTTATTGATATAGTTTCAGTGCTAAACGCGAATTTCAAAATTAACGCTTATGAAAATTGATTTGATTAAAAAAATGTTAACCACATAATCCAATTTGGTTAATTAAATAAAATATATCAAACCACGTAATTCGCAATCCTTTGGGGTTTGATAAATTAACTTGTATAGAGGTCTGGGGGAATTTCCTCGAAATTAATTCTTATTAAGCTGTAACGGGAATAACGAAGAAGCTACCAATTTTGAAGTAACAAGCTTGAATCGCGTAATTACTTTTGTATAGGCTTAAGTAATTTTTGGAGGTTATTTGAGTTTCCGGGCTCAATATTCTAATACCTTTTTTATAGATGGGAGGGTAAACGAGCAGTCGAAGCCTTATAGCGACTATCTACGCCCATACCCAGAGATTATGCAGATGCGTTGCCCTCCTTTTCCATACCCCCCCAATGGCTATCGGAAACTCACAAACCGCACGAAACACGACAGCACAGCTATCACTACGCCCGTATTGTGAGAATTAGAGGTACCATCTCGGTCGTACCGGCCTAATTTGGCTGCAAAACAGATTGCCCCTCCCTCTTACTAAAATAGAGTCTATTATAGAGTATGTGTGTGTGTGTGTTTAGATGTGGTCAGTATTTTTGAAACCACTCATCTAGCTACGTTGCTAGTTCACACTGAGTGATCATAACAATAACCATCATCTAGATACGGCTGAAAATAAAGTAAATGCGGGTGAAGCTGCGGGCAGAAGCTAGTATTAATAAAAGCGGATGATATTAATTCTTAACAGATTATTACATTGTATTTCACACCTTCTTTATCCGTTTTGACCCGCAATCTCCAATTAGCAAGTAGTGTGTGGTGAGAGGTCTGAACCCATCCATCACATGACGCAAATAACAACGAGGTGTAAATCGGATTTGGCTTGTTACGAGGCTTAAATGTTCTTGTATGATTTTTTTTGGTATATGTCCGATAGATTTATAGATCTTGAAAAGGCCATATGTGGCCAGCTTACTGCTAGTGCTAAACTTCATTGCGATGTCGTATATAGGCCTTTTTTTTATTTAACGCCGGGAAATTCTCTGAGGCATCCCGCGGGGGAGTGGGTATGTGAGACTCGCTGCGCCCGACAGCTGGTAAGTGGACGCAGCTCTACCCACTAAAACCCGGCGAGTGCCACCAATGACGCCTTTGGTGAGGTGTCCCCGGATCTAGTAAACAAACAGGGCACCTCAACGGCTAGTCAGTCCTGCAAGGGACCGACGCTACCTCCACAGAGTGGTTGTCCCGCGTCACAGAACAACCCCTCCCAACGTCGGGACAGAACAATGCGGTGAGGTTCCAATCCTCGCCCCTTGCCCCCTTGCTCTTTTGTCCCCTCTTCTTATAAGAGGGGTACAAAGAGCCCCCTCGGCTCAATTAGCTTTGCCCAAGGTGTTTGGCTCACCCTAGGCTACTCAACCCCACCGCCACGTTAAGACCTGAACCATGGTGGGGCTCGATTTCCATCCTGGCCATTTTAATAATATCAAATGGAGTTTGTTTGTTTGTTCGCGCTTATCTGTAACTGCTAGGTTCATTTATTATAGCATTTGATAGCACAATTAATGAGGAAGATTATAGGATATTTACTAAGCAAGTTCTTTTTTATTCTATATTTATTACAGAACTAGTTTTTGCGCGCAGCTTCGCCCGCGTAGAATTCGAAGAAGTAGCTTATATTGTGTTTCCTTACTAGAATGAGATAAAAAATAAACAAAAAAAGTAGTGTTTATCCCTACTAATATTTACAATTGCAAACCTAGATATATTAATGTAACACATTTATTATTATTACCTATTTATTATTTATTAGACAAAAGAAATACCCGCCATGGTTCAGGCATTGACGTGGCGGTGGGACTCAGCACCTTGGGATTCAGCTTTTGATTTACTGGTAAACAAACTGTCCTAGCCGTCATAACCAAGTTTTATGTATATCACCGGCGAACTGCAAGTTTTACAGGGCGTGACTATGTTTATTGGTTTGTGACGTAATCATGGTCACAGGACAGCTTGGAGCGCTGTAGCGGGAATTTTATAAACTATTTTTATTAACGTTTTTTTTTTATTAAAATTGGACATATTTCTTCATAAAAGTAGTTTTTTTCGTGTTTATCTAGGGTATGTCTATTGCCTAATATAATTTTTTATTACTATAATCTTACCGTTACTTGTTTGTGACGGAACGAGCTTTCTTAACCATACATATAGTAAGTAATAACCAATTCACTTTTCTTCTCGTTTCTCTTTTACAGACCCTTGAAAAATTAGGTTTAACATATTGTTGAAGTTCTCAAGTCCACTTCCCTGAGTAAGAGAGAGAATATAAAGAATGGACGCAATGACTAATAATGATCTACCGAGGGGATTTTTAATAACATCAGACTAACACATTAACTTTAAAAGGTCTTGGTTGAAAACAGTAATGTTATTGATAAAGTACTAGCTGCCAACAGCTTTAAAAAGTAATGTGATGGTTTAAGTTTGAAACCTTTTCGTTCATTCTAAAACTAGCGATTGTTAGTATTGATTAAATATTGAAATAAACTGCGATGGCGGTCCGTGAGTTAGTTCATTAAAACTTCTTTCAACCTAGACGGGAGCTTTATACTTTACTAATCAAAATGGCGACCAAGCTAATTTTACTTTAAGTTTCTGTGACATAATAACTAATATTGTAATTGAAAAAGTATTTTATGCACAAATTTATAAAACAACGGTCATGAAAACGAATTATATACATACTTATGACTATTGTTAAACCCAAGTCACCAGGTTGTACCTCTCGCTCACTTATCACCGGCGTCAATTGACAGCTATGTCGTCGCGTTTCTTGCGGTTAGTGAGTTTCTGGTGGCCATTGGGGGGATGAGAAAAAGGAGGTCAATGCATCTACATAATCTCTGGATAATCGGATGTGTAAGGGCATCGATAGTCACCAAAAGGCTTCGACAGCTCGATTGCCTCCTTATTACATTAAAAATAATTTTATTGTGGTAATTAATATAATCACTTTAAGTGTTTTGGTGTATTTATTTTTATTTATTAGTTTAACCTGAGTAAATGAGAATAAAATCATATATCTTCACGTACATTCCGCATTTTTCTCCCTTTTGAAAGAGTTTGGCAAATCCTAAAAATAAATGCGGATTTCGATGTGTGACTTAAGAGATGAAAGCAAAAAGACAAAAACACGAAAGAAGATATACCTTTTTTACTAGTAATCCTTACGGTAAACACTAAACAGTCTAAGTTGGATGCGACTTGAGACCCAACGTCTTGGCCACGATTGAAACAGGCACCGATGGTATAAAAGATATTGATGATGATCACAATTATAAATAGATTTGATAAACAAACCTGAATAAAACTATCGTCTATATTAAGAATGTCCCAAAACCCTATTTACTTGGGCATCACCCGTAATTGAAATGTTATGGTTATCGATGCGACCCAGCGTGAAATTAATTCATATATCAGACGAAGCGTAACAGTGAGTTATGTTAAGTGTCAACTGAATATAGACACAATGAACTATATTATACTAGTAGCACCGACAGAAATATTATTTATAATTTTATTTAAAAAAGAACATACACACGTACGAAAGAATGATAAAATATATATAAAGACTAGATACCGGCAGCATCGTCCACTGAGTTTATTGGTAAAATGGTTAAAAAATCTGCTACTCTGTACTATAACCAAAAAAACAATTATTCTAATATTTTCTATAATATATTTATTCCATGATTTCTACATAAAATATATACATCCGGTTATACTGAAGGTCCGAAGCATCCCAAGTAAAGAGGATGACGATCTCCGTGCAGTAGCTGATCTAAGTTGAATGCAATTGACAGAGGATCGGCTATATTGGAGCTCCTTGAAAGAAACCTACAGCCTGCAATGGACAGAAAAATGTTGTTATTGATAATAGTGATACTTCGTTAATATTAGCTTTCTGCACTTCATATAGCACTACCCAAAATGTTGATAATGATAATAGTGATGCTTCTTAAAATTTAGCTTTCTGCACTTTATATAGCACTACCCAAAATGTTGATAATGATAATAGTGATGCTTCGTAAACATTAGCTTTCTGCACTTCATATAGCCCTACCCAAAATGTAGATAATGATAATAGTGATGCTTCGTAAATATTAGCTTTCTGCACTTCATATAGCACTACCCAAAATGTTGATAATGATAATAGTGATGCTTCGTAAACATTAGCTTTCTGCACTTCATATAGCACTACCCAATATGTTGATAATGATAATAGTGATACTTCGTAAATATTAGCTTTCTGCACTTCATATAGAACTACCCAAAATGTTGATAATGATAATAGTGAAACTTCGTAAATATTAGCTTTCTGCACTTAATTTATCACTACCTATAATCTCACACTTCTGCTCGCTCTATCTGTACATGCGTACTGGCAGGCTTAGCGCCGTGGGACCTTGTCTCAAGGGCCCTGGAGCAGACGTGAAGGAGACTACGAGGAGAGGAGGAGGAGGCCTCTGAACAAAAGGGGTCCTGGTGGAGCCACCTGCGAAGGCGAGTGCTTCGTCAGTGGAAGAAGAGGCTGGAGGAGCCTAGTGTAGGACAATCCTGGAGCAATAGATTGCTCGGCTGTACGGCATCATCACCTGCCATCTTGAGCAAATAATGGCGGGCAGTCGAACCGCCATGAGGGACCTGCATGTGCGCGGCCGATCGAGGGATCCTTCGCTTGCGCTTAAAGTCCGAACAATAAGGCGTCCTTATGTGTTCGTAGTGCCTAAAGTGAAGAAGGAGGAGGGGACGACACACCTGCCTCCAGAGGAGAGTTCTGAGAGGATGGCACGCCGTCTAGACCCCGTAGGCGTCCACAACTCCCGCGCCGGGCCAGCCAGACAACGAGAACACCGTTGGGGTTTAGTGGGAAGAGTCTGCGTCTAACTTACCATCTTTTCGGGTGCACAGAGTCCCACATAACAACCAGCCCGGGACACGCATTTCCCAGCGAAAACAAAAAAAAGCATTGTACATAGATTTATTCCGTAATATAGAAATCATCTCATGTTTAGGCAAAGTCACTAAAACATTAAACACGAGGATGTTAGGTTCCCGAAATTTTATGAGTCCTTGTATATTGTGAGTTTTATATCGCACTTAATGTCGTCGGTTTACGTGGCGGTATAAATGTAGACGTTTGATTATGGAGCGAGTTTAGTGTTAATAAATATTTGAGTAAAGGAAAAAAACGATTTCGTCCCTAGCTGTTGAATGCGGCTCCTGCCACACTTGTGATTTTCTAAACAAGAGGTATATACGCGTCACTGCACGCAAGGGATTTTAGTGTGTTTGTATAGAATGCGATCCGGACGGTGTGGATCAGTGGACGCACTTGTATGACTGTCTATACAAAGTAAACTTTGGTAGGCAATATTTCATCTAAATGCATTCAAACTTTTGAATGATACTTACATCATCATCATCATCAGCCTCTATCCGTCCACAACGAAGACATCCGCCAGAGAACTAAGGTAACCGATATCACGCAAAGAATAAGCTGGTTGAAGTGGCTGTGGGCTGGTCACACACTCAGGAGACGGATGGCCGATGGGGCAATAAGGTTCTAGAGTGGAGGCCACGTTTAGGTAGACGAAGTGTTGGTCGGCCATTAACCAGGTGGGAAGACGATCTTCGTGCGGTGGCCGGTCCGTGTTGGATGCGAGTGGCAAGGGATCGGCCGTCTTGGCGTTCATTGAGGGAGGCCTATGTTCAGCATTGGACGGATACTTACATACAAATCAAAATTCCAAACTTTGGCTTTTTAGGATAGTTGAATATGCAAACATTAAATGACCTGATAGTAAGTGGTTACCGTTGCATATAAACATAAACGAGTACACCTATGACTACGAGGATAATTAACGAGGATGCCTATCCCGAGACGTAAGATAGGAAATCTCTGTCCCAGCAATTACCCTGCTTGTCCTGCCCTTGTCTCCGTAAAAGAACAAAGCTGTTTCACGGGAGAAATAAGTAGTACAGCACAAGAGACGGGAGCACTAATAACCCGTCCCATAGGTGACAAAATACCATTTTAGATAAATGTTTAAGTTACTTTATTAAAAGCCCACAACTTGTTTAATATGTTAATTTGGCAGTGTATTTAGGATCCGAAGAGATCAATATTGATTTTATCGAAGTGTGTCCCATAATTAATTACTCTCTTAAGCTCACCTAAAATAACTTCTGGATGCTCGTTAAAGGATTAGCGGTGATTTTATTGATTTATATTGAAGAAGATTTATAGCGACAACTTTTTAAACTTCATTTTTAATCAAACTTACGTGCGGATTAGTAGTAGGTAACAATTTCGATTTTTTTAATTAATTAAAAACCCATTTTAAAGATGCCATTTTAGAAGTTGGAAGAAAGAAAACTCAGTCTTAAGGATTTATTTAGAAACTTCAGTTCTTAATCTTCAGTTGGGTAGGGAATTAGAAGTCACACCTTGAAAACCAAAATCAAAATTATTAGCTCTTTTGTCCCCTGTTATTATAAGAGGGGTACAAAGAGCAGCTCCCTCCGTTCAGTTGGCTTCGCCCAAGGTACTAGGTTCACCTTAGGCGACTGAGTCCCATCGCCATACAAGGCTCAAGCCAAGGGGATATTCTAATCACCCTTCCACATCTCAGGAAGACTAAAATAACGTTGCATGATATGCTAAGTATTATTATACTATAAGTATTATTATTTAAGTTTGTTCGCGAGATACTTCAGTTTCTATCTTTCAGATCAGATTCTCCTATCAGCTCCAGCAATATTCATTATCATCATCACCACCATACTCGGTTTATACCCGATCAATCCTGTACAAAGGCCTCTTCAATAAACACCAAGCCGACCCCCGCCTATGGCTCCTAAATATCCAATTATAAAGTACCAATAATCGTAGCAGTTATGAACCAAAAAGTAATCCCGTTCTCAAATTTCTCATGGTATTATGGCAGTAATAAAAGTCGTTGATATTTCATTTTGCTTTTATGGCGGTGGAGCTAATCTAAGAAACCCAATTATGTTTTCCTTTTCAATTTCATCCCATTTTAGTTACAAGTGTTTTTGTATGATGATTCAAATGGAGGATGATTCGAATAGATGGACACTTATGTCCAGCAATGGACGGGAAAGGCTGATAATGATGATGATTATGTACACTGAAACTGTATAGCCTTATATGGTCCTTGAAATTTCTTTGAGCAAAAAGGTTTTCTGTACACTAATAATTTTATAACTGACTGATGGTACTGATGGTTCTTAATGGAAATTCATGTTTTATAATAATTCTACAACCCTTAATAAAAGTGGAAAAAGTGAAAATATATTTTATCAATTTTTCTTGAATTTCATTCCATCTTACTATGTGTTTTATAACGTGTATCTTAAATTATAAAACAATTTCTCCGTAACTTGTAGAATGTTAAAGTTAGGAATAGCCGTAAAAGGCACATAGTTCTTACACATTATTCATTTTGTTATCTGCAATTCAACAATATTTAAATCCGATTTTTATTGGAACAAGCGTTAGATAACTAATCTACCCTTAATAAAGGGATAAAATATATTATACAAACATCATCCACCATTTTATGGTAGTAGCCGTCTTGGATTCACAATGTTGCATAACATATCTATATAATTTTATTATCAGAATTAAAGGTCAAACCGAACAGATCAATCGGTCAACATGAAGAGGGTAAAATTTCAATTACTAGATTTACCCATCCAAGAAAATAAGACAAGCTTAAATAATATTATGAACCAATGTTTAATAATGGCACAACGGAGAGCTTTTTTTATGTCATAAGGGGGCAAACGAGCAGTCGGAGCCTTATGGTATCGACGCCCATACACATCCGCACAACTAGAGGTTATGCAGATAGGTTTCCCCTTTTCCCCAAGGGGCCACCGGAAACTCACAAACCGGATGAAATGCGACAGCGTAGCTGTCACTTGACGCCAGTGTTATGTGAGCGAGAGGTACCACCACGGTCATGCCGGCTCGGCCCAGTTCGGCTGCAATGCAGCATGGCACTACCTCTTACAAGCTTATACTGAGGTCTGTTCTGTAGTTTATACTGTGGCCTGTTCTGTAGTTTATACTTTGGCCTGTTCTGTAGTTTATACTGTAGTCTGTTCTGTAGTTTATACTGTGGTCTGTTCTGTAGTTTATACTGTGGACTGTTCTGTAGTTTATACTGTGGACTGTTCTGTAGTTTATACTGTGGACTGTTCTGTAGTTTATACTGCAGTCTGTTCTGTAGTTAATACTGTGGTCTGTCGTGTAGTTTATACTGTGGACTGTTCTGTAGTTTATACTGTGGACTGTTCTGTAGTTTAATATTCTGTGGACTGTTCTGTAGTTTATACTGTGATATGTTCTGTAGTTTATACTGTGGTCTGTTCTGTAGTTTATACTGTGGTCTGTTTTATAGTTTATTAACTGTGGTCTGTTTTGTAGCTTATACTGTGGTCTATTCTGTAGTTTATACTGTGGTCTGTTCAGTAGTTTATACTGTGGTCTGTTCTGTAGTTTATACTGTGGTCTGTTCTGTAGTTTATACTGTAGTCTGCTCTGTAGTTTATACTGTGGCCTGTTCTGTAGTTTATACTGTGGTCTGTTCCGTAGTTTATACTTCATGATGACAAAGCGTGTTCATTCAATTTCATACTCACAATCATGTTTCAATTATTTCAAAGATTTTTCTGATGTCGCCAACTATGCGAAGTCCATTTTCTCGTGGGAAAAAAGTCCGACAAAAGCAATTATAACGTCCGATAACCGATCCTACAGCCAGTGACAACTCGGCGATTCAATTTAAACTTGCGATATGCAAATACTCTTTATTCGATCCGGAATGTTACGACCGAGTATAATATTGTCACCCGAGATGAATTGCGGAGTAGATTAGGTTTCCTGTAGTTTTATAGTGACACGGATGTTACCCGTTATCTCCAATCGGCTTGATTCTTTGGCACTGCGTAGAGGTAGAGATGTCGGATCGCTCTGTATCTTCTACCGCATCTACCACGGAGATTAACCTTTTGAACGCTATTGTCGACTATATTTGACAAAACGAAATCTGGCCCAGATCGCCAATGACGCCAATATGTGACAAAATACACGTCGCATCATATCATGAAATAAACAATTACTTTTGTGTGTTTTTATTTATACAATTTAAAAGTATAAGCTTCCATCTATATTTGATAGCATATAAATAAACCATAAATATTTATAAATTTAGTGTTTTAAAAGCAGATGTTAAATGAGTATAAAAGGAGTGCCTCACACGCCATAGTCGTATATAAGAGACAGCTAGTGTTGTGACATATGATTGTAATATCGAGCATATAATGAGAATAGAGCGGTAATGTTATGTGTTTTGTACGGTTACAAATTCCACCAAATTTGTGCTGCGACGCTGTGCCGATTCTGCGCTCTGATTGGCCGACTGGTGGCCTTTGATGGATGATTGGCCGATGGGACGTACATACAGATCACTGGTTGGTTGAATTTATACTAATATAATATAATATCTATGGACGCCTTCACACCACGTCAATCTGGTCCCGTGGTAAGTTCTTGAAGAACTTATGTTACGAGTACCAGACAAGGGAAATATATTTAATACTTTTATACTATACATATATTTAAGATTCAATACACATCCATGACCCAGGAACACAGAAAATATTTTTGTTCCCTGGCGGGATTCGAACCCGCAACCTCCGGCTTGAGCGCCAACGCGCTTACCACTGAGCCACAGAGGTCGCCGTCATTTGTTTTGAAGTTGATATTTTTTTAATAAATGATTTACGTCACACCTCAATTCGTCTTGGCCAAATACATAACGTTGATAAATGCTCAGTCGCAATATCTTCAGGGATCACTTGAGTTTCATTAGACAGCTTCATTATAAAAAAAAAACTTAATACAATCGTTTAACAACGTATACACTGCTACATCCCTAATTCAGATGCGAGAATGTCAAAAAAATGCCTGACTGGCCACGCCATTGTCACTATACCAAGACAAAATATGTTGAATAATGTTGAAACCACATCGTAATTTGTTATTATTTAAATTTTCTAATATCTGCTTTCACATTCATAAAGTCTCTGTTAAATGTGGTGTAAATATTACTATATTGGGATGTACAGTACAGTTGTAGTTGCTGGGTAAATAAAATATCCTGTTGAGAGTATGGTTTATTAGAAAATGGAAGACGAAAATAAAAACACAGTTGTATTTCGATGAAGTTTTCAACATCCCTATATTTTATGAAGGTAATTTTAGAGAAAAAGTAGCTTGGCGTCAGAGGTATGGCTTGATATTTATACGCTGGCGTTCAAAAGGTTAAATGAGGCCTATTACCATTATCATCAAAAGAAAATCACTAATATCATATTGACGTCTACTGACGATATGATAATAATGATTTCGACAAATTGTTCCTTTGTAATAGCAATAATTTAAGAGGCTAATATTGTAGCATATTATATAAATGTTACTGTTTTATTAGCCTCCTTTTTTCTTTAACGCCGAGAAATGCTCTGAGGCATCTCGCGGGGGAGTGGGTCTCCCCAGGCGGGTATGTCGCTACGCCCGAAAGCTAGGCTCACCGTAGGCTACTGAGCCCCACCGCCACGACAAAGACTGAACAATGGTGTGAAAATGCGTATTCCTGTGATTCCCTAAGAATTTCCTTTTCGGTAGAAACAAAGAAAAAATTAAGCTAGTTCTACCACTTTTCAGTAAAGATATGTCACACACTATACACGATTTTTTTTTGTTAAACACACGTCATCATTTTTTAACCGACTTCAAAAAAAAGGAGGTTCTCAATTCGTCTGTATGTTTTTTTTTTTTTTTTGTATGTATGTGACACGATATCTCCGCCGTTTGTGAATGGATTTCGATGGTTATTTTTTTGTTTGAAAGCTGGTGTTTCCAATTTGGTCCCATATTAATTTTATTAAGATCTGACAAGCCGTTTTTTAGTTATTCCCAATAATGCCTATTTGGTTGGTTTTGTTTACCTTGATGATATGATTTTTTTATTACGTGTCGATGTAACAATTGTATAGGATGCTTTGGTAGCACACCATAGTATGTCGCGGTCATCGTAATCATCATCATCATCACCATCACCATCATCATCATCATCATCATCATCATCCTTTATCCATCCACTGCTGAACATGCCTCCTTCAATGAACGCCAAGACGACGAATTTCGGAATCACTAAAAATTAAGAAATAAAAACATTTTACAAAAAATTAAAACCGACTTCAAAAATACTAAACTTAAAAGTAATAAAATAACAGTTTCTTTAATGTTTGTGCTTACAACATATAATCAACTTAATCTTCTACTAATGTACAAACTTTGCGTTTACCACGTCATTATAGTTACTTTTGGAGTCGGTGTCGTATTTGTTGCTGTACATTACCTACCTACCTACCTTGGCTGACACCGACTCCAAAAGTAACTATAATGACGTGGTAAACGCAAAGTTTGTACATTAGTAGAAGATTAAGTTGATTATATGTTGTAAGCACAAACATTAAAGAAACTGTTATTTTATTACTTTTTAGTTTAGTATTTTTGAAGTCGGTTTTAATTTTTTGTAAAATGTTTTTATTATCATTACTACTGCACGGTTGTAAATCTTTATTATTATTGCACCCGTGCAAAGCCGGGGTCGGGAAGCTAGTTAGGAGATATAAACGTCCCTTATGATTTATTATTTGGAAATACGGAATAGCTTTTGGGAAATGTACAATAGTTTTGCAACGCTGCGCGCTGTTTACTAATGGAACCTATAAATATATACAACTCAAAGGTAGGTGACTGACTGACTGACTGACGTAGTGATACGAGGGCGGCACTGAAAATTTCGGGAATCAAGGAAGTGACACAACATTACTATTTAAAAATGTATTTATTGCTTTTAGAAGTATTCTCCGCGAAATTTGACACATTTTTCCTTACGATGGAACCAATCATTGAAGTAACCATTCCATTCGGAAGTTGGGGTCTCCAAAATGGCCGTTTTGTAGGCGTGGGTGGATTTGTGGATGGGGCTTCATCACCAAATACAGAAATCATCCGGTAAACACACTGTTTTTGTGTTAAACCACTTCGAAAGTCATAATAAATCATCGCTCTAGAATTTTCTCGAGTCAATTCCATTTTCTCAACTACTAAACAAGTTTGACAAGACCTTGTGACAAGACCGAGAATCTTTTTTTATATAAATAAATGGTATTCGATTTTTAAAACCAAGGACTTTTCAATTAAAAATATTTTAAATTGACAGGAATAGTGGAAATATTCCATTCCCGATACTTTTATGTATATCAACGCACAGCCACTGGACGGATTGGCTGAAATTTGGCATGCAGGTAGATGTTCTAACGTAGGCATCCGCTAAGAAAGGATTTTGATTAATTCTACTCCCAAGGGGATAAAATAGGGGATGAAAGTTTTTATGAAACTTTGTCAATTTTAAACCGATCGGGCTGAGACTTTGCATGCATAAAGCTACTATGACGTAGGCATCCCCTATGAAAGGATTTTGAGATGCAGCCTAAGACTAGCTATTGCCCGCAGCTTCGCCCGCGTTTAATTAGATTTACAGCCGTGTCCGGAGTGATGCTGATTATTTTTGTAGCCTTAGTTACTCCCTATAACATCAGCTATCTGTCAGTGAAAGTCCCGTCAAAATCGGTCCAGCCGTTTCAGAGATTAGCTGCAACAAACAGACTAAGTTAACGCGGGTGAACCTGCGGCCAACAGCTAGTACACACATAAAAATATGTGATTTTAAGGTACGTTCAACAGAAAACAGCAGATATAAAAGATAATATTTATACATGAACACCATGAACAAGATTACAAATCTATCTAAATTACAGCTAATGTAATAATGTACTGTGGCTAATAGGTTGGATGGTATTGAGACACGTCTTTACTTTATAACGTCGTATATTGAACTCCTTGGGGGAGCACATACAATATCTTAACTATACCTCATATGGGTGGAAGGTGTTGCCACACTACAATAACTATAACGTTATATTTGCACCTGTCTACACTAGGCCGGTACGTTACCATATTCATTGTAATGCATTCCGAACGTGTTGAATAAATCAGAGCCGACGTGAAATTACCGCCGCTAATGTATCGTCGGACGTGTAATACGAGCCGACAAAGAAATTACAATATAATGAAATTATGAATTAGAAACCGTCCCGTGCGAGTTGGACTTACTTCAGAAGGCTTACTTAGGTGACTACCGACGCCCATAGACATCCGCACAACCAAAAGTTATACAGATACCTACCCACCTTTTCCCTATCCCACCAATGGTCACCAGAAACTCACAAACCTCACGAAACACGATATGCTGTCACTTTACGACAGTGTTATGTGTGCGAGAGGTTCCCCCGGTCGTGCCGGCCTAATTCGGCTGCAAAGCAGCATGGCACTCACACCTCTCGAGGAAAAAACTAAAGTTGTGTTACTAAACTAAGGTTCTTTGATGGTCAACTTCATTGCTAACATAGAGAAACTCCATGCGTATAATGTTTCATTGGTACCAGTCGCCAGTCCAGTTTAGATGTATGTGCATAACGCATTCTAAATGCTATTGTTTATATACTCGACGAAACTGTATCCTTCTATGAACGTCCCTCTCGAAGTTGTGTCTACCCTACTTACATGCTAGAGGTACACAAATGCACTTACAACTTAGAGTGCCATTCAAATTTATTGGCCTAAGGAGAACATGTTTTAGTGGCGGCCGGGCAGTCCCCCCTTAAGTCTGGCCTTCGCTGGGGCCAGCCTGGCGCTGAGGTGATCTTGTTGCCTGCAGATTCGGGGCCCTCAAAAAGCGGCTAAAGGCACTCGCATGTAGTTCAGTGAGGTAGTGCATTCCCGAATGCGAAAGCATTAACCTGCGTCAAAAAAAAGGAGTAAACCAGTTAACCTGAAACTAGCCCATGCAGACGACTCATTCACGTGTTCCTCGAGACGGAAGATGTCTATTTGCCAATCACGTGGAAGCCACCAGGCGAGTGGCTTCACGGAAGATATAAGCAGGATGGTAGTACCCAAGCAGACAGGAGCGCGGCTGAACCGTATCCTCCCATCAGTCGTTCAGAATCTCCAGCAAGTTATTCGGTGATTGAGTCAGTCGCTGTTAGTAAATGATACAGGACATAATGCTTTTAAATACGTCGTAAGCGTATCTACAAAAAGAACGAAGATAAAATGTTTATGGGTTATAATATGGGTATCGAACGGGATCAATCAAAATATACGATTTGAAGCGTATGAATATACATTGAAGTATGTATGAACATTGAACACATTTTGTTCTTGTTTGCTTCTGTTGTTATATTTTTAAGAAGAAAAAAATTAACTATTTGTAGAACCACAATATTATGATACATTTGTGTTACATAATATCTCTTTTACCTAAAATTACTGTAATGCCTCTATACTTCTAACTTTACTACTTAACAATAATTAATAATTATAGCAATAATTTAAAATATTGTCAAATTCAGAATAAGAGAAGAGCAAAATTGCCAAACAGGTATATAACTCTTAAGTGATAGCTTCAAAGACTAGAATTGTACACTGTGTTTTGATTGGAATAAACCATTATATTATTATTATTATTAAAATACTTTTATTAAGACCCTACGTCCCACTCTGTATGCTGTGCCGCGCGCTCTTTCATAGATAGGATAGGATCTTGCTTATTTCTTTTGTAAAACAGCTTTGCTGTCTTTTGGAGGGGAGATCAAAATGGTAGTTTAATTACTGGTACCGAGACTTTCCATCTTTCCGTTGAACAAAGGCGACGTTGACCACTTACTGTCAGGTGATTCATCTGACATTTTGCCTATCCCACTAACATAATATACTAATATTATAGATATCATCATCAGCATTTATCCATCCGCTGTTAATCAGAGTCCTATCTCAATGAACGCCAAGACGACCGATCCCTTGCCACACGCATCCAACACTGACCGGCCACCGCACGGAGATCGTCTTCTCACCTGGTTAATGGTCGACCAACACTTCGTCCACCTAGACGTGGCCGCTCTTGATCCTTATTGCCCCATCGGCTATCCGTTCTTCTGTGTGATAGATATAGACTATTATAATTTTCGTATATCTACTTATATTACAGGATTAAGTAACATCATAATACTTACTTGAAGATGCAGAAGTTTGTGTAAGTACAGTATCCACTATCTCTAAACTTGCCGGCTTCGTTACTAATTGTTATATTCGGTAAGATAATGGGAGAGCTTTCGGACTCCGATATTGATCCGAATCCATGCAATTTAAGTTCTCAATATGTAACTAACTGTATTCCTAGTCTAGCTTATATCTAAGTTGTAAATAAATTTTAACAATAAGGCATTTGTAAACTAAAATGTAAAAAGTAGATCATTTACTCTTATTTTAAGTAATTATAGATTTTTCATAACTGTAGTATGCAAAACCGGTGTAAGAGTTGATGTATTTTGAGAAGTACAGAAAGTCAATAGTTATAAATAAGGTGGACGCAGCTCTACCCACTAAAACCCGGCGAGTACCACCAATGCCGCTTTTGGAGAGGTGCCCCTGTTGAGTAACAGGGCACCTCGACGGCTAGTCAGTCCCCCAAGGGACCGACGCCACATCCATAGAGGGGTTGTCCCGCACCACAGAACAACCCCTCCCAACGTCGGGACAATGCAGTGGGGTGCTGTGGTCCCAATCCATCCTCGCGCCTTGTTCTAATTTAATTGAATACACGACAAGAATAGCTTTCTCAACTCCCTCTGCCGTTATTTAATCAACTAGCGATAAAACACGAAAGATGATGTTCTATTTATATCGTATTATGATGAAACGTTACTTTTAAATCATCCTATAATTAATCACGTGATCTATATCACGTAAAACGAGAAAAGTCTTTCAATATTTACGGAACTGTGAATACAATTACAGATCTATCGATTCATTGAAGAAGGCGATGAATGCTCGTCATTGGGTTAATCTGTTACTTCTCTACGAGTTCATTTTGAATAATCTTGGCGTACATTTCAATTTCTCTTGAAATCCTTTAATGTATTCGAACTTTGATGAATGCTGAAGGTAATGAATAGATTTTGTTATAAATGGCTAACGTATATTCTAGATAACTTTCTACTAATAATAAAACTACTTTTTGCAGATTTTGTTTTATGAACATTTTAAATTCTCAACTCTCGTATCCTTGAAACTTTAGTGAGGCGCCAGAAGTCCTGATGCGAAAGTTATTAAGCCCCAGCCCTGAACGAGCCCTAAATAAATATATTATATAATTTCCCAAGCAATTTCGAAAAGCCACCTACGCACTATACGGTTGCAATCACCTGTCTTCCGGGTGACCATAGGTTGTAGTTAAGAAAGCGGGTAACCGCGTTGCGGACAGCCACAAGCAAGCATTTTGACGTATTTTTCAAAGACCGCACACTGACCCGCACAGTGCGTATAGCAACCACGCGGCTGACCTCCTCCCGCAGCGGGTAACCGTATCACAGTGCGTATATTAGTTATTAAATATCATTTACATATAACTGTTTTTTTTTTTACGAACTATGTTATATTTTTGGTGAATGCTATATAAACCTTTAAGTGCTAAATATCCCGTTTTAAAAGTATTATTTGGTTCGTAATTTTATTATATTTAGAATTAGATTCTTAGGTGTGAGCTAGCCATCATTATATAAATTATGTTTTTAAATTTCAAGATGGTGTTAATCACAGGTGTTAATAGATACAAATCATGAAACTTTTTAAATATGATAATTGGGTAGGCAAACGCGCTGACGAGCTACATGATGGTAAATGGTCAGCATCGCCCATAAACATACACAAACCTTTTTTTTCTTTAACGCCGGTAAATGCTCTGAGGCATCCCGCGGGGGAGTGGGTCTGCCCACGTGGGTATGTGGGACTCGCTGCGCCCGACAGCTGGTAAGTGGACGCAGCTTTACCCACTAAAACCAGGCGAATGCCACCAATGCCGCCTTTGGTGAAGTGTCCCGGATCTAGTAAACAAACAGGGCACCTCGACGGCTAGTCAGTCCTGCAAGGGACCGAAGCCACCTCCACAGAGGGGTTGTCCCACACCACAGAACAACCCCTCCCAACGTTGAGACAGTACAATGGGGTGAGGTTCCCGTCCTTACCCCTTGCCCCCTGCTCTTATGTCCCTTCTTCTTATAAGAGAGGTACAAAGAGCCCCCTTGGCCCAACTAGCTTCACCCAAGGTGCTGGGCTCACCCTAGGCTACTGAGCCCCACCGCCACGTCAAGGCATGAACCATGGTGGGGTACACTGCCTGTCCTGCCCTTCTCTCGGAAAAACAGAAAAACTGTTTCACGGGAGAAATAAGCAGGATGGTGGTATCCATTATACCCAACAATTTATTTTCATTCATCAATTCATTAAACAAAATTAGGTAAGCACCACAAACTCTTTTATTATTGTAAACATATTTATTAAAACCTTGAGGTTGTATTTCTACGTGATATATTCAAATACTGCTACAGCTTCGGTTTTGGTAATGGTAGCGGCTTCTCCGTCACAACTTTTACCAGTCTTGTTTTCTTGTTCCTCTATATTTGTTATTATTTACGTTCGTTAATTTACTTTACTTAACATGAACCTACAATTCAGATATGCCGGAAGACAATTCTTCAGAAGCCGGCTCGAAGGAGTCATAAATCAATAGGCTGATTATACTTTGAATACTCATAACTATCAAACAATACACAATGCTTTAAACGCCGAAACTTGTATCAAAGTGAAAGTGATATACTACTGTCAATATGTATACGCGCATTAAAATAAGACATGAAATATACAGTCAATACATTAAATATAATATTATCAGTAATAAAAAAGTCAGAGTAAGCTAATTTTTTGATTTAATTATTAATAAATTTTAGAGTTATTATAATGTGTTAATTAATATTATGGTGTTGCCTTTTTATATACATTGGTAACTTCATGACTTTACTCATATAACAAACAGTTAAAGTGCAAATCAATGCTTAAATTAAAATTAAAGCTTCAGTAGTTAAAGGAGTAATATGTATTGTACCATAGTAGGTACTGTTTTAATACAATTTCAGTAATTCAGTTATGATACCATTATTCCATTCCATATAGGTTACCCTATAGGTTAGGCCTAAGATTTTTTTATATTTAGTTAAGAAAAGTATAATTCCTTCAACTTTTTTGCCATTACAATTAGTCACATGTACTCATCAGAGTACTTAAAGACAATATTAGTAATAACCTTTTTACTGAAAAAAATATCCAAGTAATATAATAAATGCTAAAGTATGTATGGATGTTTGTTATTATTTCATTTTCATTAGAATCCATTCAGTAGGAATGGATTCTAATAAAACTTTACAATATTATGTACATACCCATTATAGCAGACGGGAATGTGGCACATCAATTTAAATACATCAGTTTGTTGGCGTTGGAAAGATCTTGTATTACAATCGATTCGGATCCATATCTCTACCGTTTTAGTAAACTTAGTAACCTTAGTAACTTAACTTAGTAACTTTAGTAAACTTAGTACATACGGTCACAAATCACTATTTTAGACAAAAATATAAGATTAGTACAAGCATTACAGAGCATAATCACATATGATACGAGGTCTCAGATCCGAGGTAGAAGTCAAAGCGACAATTTAGAGCTCGTTCGTACATGCTAAAAGCATTTCGTCTTTGTCCAAAGTGCATTTATGTCATATTAAGTTTCCTTTGGCCAGCTAAGCCGTCGTTACAAGGTACAGTTGCAGTGGATAAGATTTTACCTCTGTAATTTTCTAAAATGTTAAAATATCCACAATATTATGATATTTTTATTCCAAAGATGAAAAACCAGCAGATCACGACGTAGAAAGATATTACCACCCAGAGAGGCACGGAACTTAAAAAGTTAAGTGGGCGTCGCCTACTTTTATAATTATTAGGAGGGATAGAAAATAAATCTCTTTATTTTTAAGTCAGCATCTTAAAAATAAAGAGATTTATTATAGATTATAGAAACTTTTTATATTTTGCTGTCTTATCAATTGGAATTGGAAAGGTTGGAAAGTTTTTCATTACAACTAACTTGAATTGTCGAGTGGAATTACTCTCATATCTATATATCGAATAATAAAGTTTTTTTTACTTCATAATTATATTTATTTAAAACAATAAAATTATAATCCTAATTATTTCTTATATAATTGAGCTTCTTCATATAAAATCTTTTTCACGTCAGGATAAGCTCGTAAAAGATCGTACCAGTCCTTATGTCTCAGAAACACTAAATCTACCACCTGAAATGAAAAAATGATATAATAAAACGTATACTTTTCTGCTACTTAAATTCATAGGATTTATAAAAAATCATCAAGATGGCTTGTGTAGTTAAAAATAATGATGATGATGACCATAAAGATATAGGCTAAGAGCTGACTCAAAACTACACTCTATTGACAATTCTACAACAAAATGTAGCTCTACGTTAATATAACATCGTAGGGTTTTACACGAACAAACTGTCAGCAAAAGTACCAGTAAATTAATTTATAAACTATTAAGACCTGCAGCTTTCCACTAAGAAGTGGCTGGTCGCCAGTAAAATTACACGAATATGGGTAAATTTATATATGCTATTTATATTTTTATATGCTATTTCCGTAGTCCAAGTCTTTAGTAGAAACTCAATTGTTTTCTAATGTTTAAGCGAATTCCATTACAATGAAACGATGCGGTTGATTAAGATTTTTACAGGCTCGACTTTTCGGATATTTTCACAGATATTTGAAATAATGTTCTTAAGATTTATATGTATTCTTTACAGCAGCCATGGTAACGGGAGGACTGATATGTCAGACGTCCTCACGTTACAAAGCTATTCAAAACTAAGATATATAATAATGCAATAAGTCTTATTTACGCAGAAAGTGAACTGTGTCTTAAACCTGTAAAATATACTTGGTTTTTCATTTTATTATTTGTTTCCAAGCGGGTGTAAAATACGGTAATAAATAGTGTGAAATACGGATATTCTTATCCTGGATGACCTCTGTGGCTCAATGGTAAGCGTGTTGGCGCTCAAGCCGGAGGTTGCGGGTTCAAACAAAAATATTTTCTGTGTTCTTGGGTCATGGATGTGTATTAAATATATGTATTATGTAATATAAATCTTAAATATATGTAATTAGGTATATAAAAGTATTAAATATATTTCAGTTGTCTGGTACCCGTAACACAAGTTCTTCGAGAACTTACCACGGGACCAGATTGACGTGTGTGAAAGCGTCCATAGATATTATTACATTATCATTATTATTATTTCAATAGCTTTACGGATCATACTTGGTTGAATCTTTACATGCCCGACGTTCCGGATATTTTACAACAACCATAGGCATAGGATTGTCCTTCCAAGACCATGGATCAGTGAAAGTCGCGTAAATATTGGAAAACAATGTACTACATTTAAAAGCTAAAATAAAGTACCGTGCGACTGTAGTAGGAAAACTGGAACGGTGTGTTGGGAAACAGTGCTGGTACCAGACCGAAGTAACCATTTGTATTCAATACGGATTGCAGCTTGCTTTCACCGCTGGCAAAGATATGTCATTACCATTATAACCATACACGCTGCCTGCACAGCACTGCAGCACCACTGCTGGATATAGATCTCCATGAATAAAAGCCAAGACGGCCGATTTAATTAAAAAATATAGGTATTTATATAAAAAGCAACAGCAAAAAATAAACTCTTTGTGTTATTTGTGTTTTTAAGCTTTGGCACTGTTTAAAAAAAACTTACTCCTTTCCTGTATGCCATTTCTCGACTTCACCTTCATGTATAAAATACATACATGAAAATATATCTCCCTCTCGCACTATAAACTTTCCTGTAAGTTCAAAACTAAATATAAAGACCGTTGAACCATTATGACCCTAAAATAGTGACATTTAGGAAAGCGTAAGGTCGATTGACCACAGAATAGATGGGAAAGCAATAATCCGAATAATTCAAGTTTTTTTTTTTTTTTTTTTTTCGGATGGATCTATGCTAATGGCCCGAAGGCCCTAATGCTTCAACGGTTTGGTGTGAGCCCATTCGGCTCACTTTTGATTGGGGGGATGCCCCCCGCCTACCGTGCAGTCTGTGACCACACGGCCTCCTGGCGTCGGTTGTGATAATTCAAGTTGGTGACATGGCCACCTACGTAAAATTTTAAAATTATCAAATTTATGGTATTAAATTCTTCGATCAATATTTTTATTGATTGAAGCTAAAAGTTAGTCTTGTGTAGTTTTTATTCCTTTTTTAGGGTTCCGTGCCTCAAAATGACAATACGGAACCCTTATAGGATCTGTCTGTCAAACCACTTCCCATTGACATAGAATCATGGGAAGTAAGGAGCTAGGTCTCAAAACATGATTAAAAACATAAAAAAAAACATAATAAAAAAAAAACTAAATTAGCCTTTCTTTGCAAATCGACTTCAAAAAAAGAGGAAGTTATCAATTCGTATGTATGTTTTTTTAGATTATTTGAATGACACGTTTTTCGGAACACTTACTCGTAGAACGCAAGTTAAACTCGCCCTTGTCTAGGTTTCTTCAAATAAAAAACCCAATGATTTCAACGTGTCTCTAATGGAATTGTTTAAACCGTATAAATACAGATTGGTCAGGAATTATCAAAAAGGAAATGCACGTTAGGCTTTCCCCGATACGGATACCGCATATTTGAAATTTTCGAATTTTTGCCAGAGTAAAATTTTCACAGAAAATTCTTCACTGCCGTTCAAATAGAAAAGGCCATTGCAAACTTCCATTTCCGTCAGGTGGGGACCAAAGCGGCATAGGGGCGAAAAATTAAAAAAGCCCCGAAAGTACGTACAATTTTTAAGAAAACTATTTTTTCAAAAATGTAATTGTAGGTAAATATTATAATTATTGATCTCTAGGAAATGCCAAAAAAATTAGTACCTATGTATGTAGGCACTACAATTATAGTAAAGGTTTAAAGTATACAAGTGACAGAAACATTGAAGAACAAGTAGGTAGCGTGTATAAGTAAAGTAGCATAAACAGCGGGGTTCCGTTACCTTTGTGTACAGACCTCTAAAAAGTTTAAAATTTGTATTTGAATATGTCTAAATAAACAGTCCCATATTCAAATAAATAAATAGGAACTTACTTACTTTAATAATGGTGCTGCCACACTGCTGTTATAAAATTTTACCAACGTTAGTAAACATTTTACATAGCAGTGTGGCAGCACCATTAAACATGTCTAAGAACATTGAAATTAAAACGCATCTAAATCAATTTAACCGTTTAAAAACCACAGACACACTGAGCGGTCAAACCTGATTTTCCTTTGAGGGGAATAAAAAGTTCATAATAGGATACTTACCAGGAAATATGACAACCCTCTGAACTCTGGCCACCATCTGTCTCGTGAAGTGTAGTGGCAGTTTCCTGAACAGCGGTGGGATCTGCAGGTGGTGGATGTACAAGGCGCTGAACAGGTCCTCGCGCAGGCAGAGGGGCGCTTGTAGGGCTAGCTCGGGCAGCCAGTTGCCTAGGTGGTAATATGTCGTTAAGAGACGCCCGGAATCAAACATGTATTTTTCTTTTCCATGTTAGTCGGATAAGCAGAGCCATGAGTACGTAGATGGTAAGTGGTCAGCGTTGCCCATGAATAATACACGAGTAAACCTGAAACTCACCCAAGCAACTTATTCACGTGTTGCCAAACCGGAGACGTAAGATGGTAAGTTTTGGTGTCAGTAATTATACTGCCTAACCTGCTGATCTTTCCTAAACAAAGCGAATCTGTTTCAAAGGTGAAAACAAGGAAGAGGTACCCAAGCAGACGGAAGCGCGTCCCTTCTACCGGTAAGGTATGGAATATAAAATATAAAACTACAACGCGTAAAATTGGCGTCATGCCGTTAGCGATCACAGCATTCGAGTCGATTTTATTACCAAGGCGCATCCATTAATGTTTCACATCTAAGGCACAAGAGTAGCAAAACGGTACAGAGATAAAGCTTCATACAACCGCGACAAGCGGTCAGTAGTCACGCACACATATATAATATACGTAGTAGTGCAACCGATCGTGTGGTTTCTCTGTCTTGTATCTCTATTTTGTGTCAATGGTTGGTAATAAAGTCAAGGCAACAAACTACACAAAAATTTCAGAATAACCAACAAGATACCAGTAAGTGATAGTGCCATGCTGCATTGCAGCCGAACTGGGCCGGCACGACCAGGGGTGCCTCTCGCTCACATAACACCGGCGTCAAGTCAAGTCAAGCAAGCAAGCGGGGGATAAGGAAAAGGAGGGTGGCGCATCTGCGTGGCCTTGGTTGTGCGGTTGTGTATGGGCGTCGGCGCCGTGAGGCTCTGACTGCTCGTCATTTTTTTTTATGTCACCAGGGGTTGCCCCCTGGTGACATAAAAAAAAAGATGCTAAGAGATCACCGCCACGGGAAAAATGTTAACTATTTCACGACAATTTCATGTAGGAAAAATGTCAATAAGGGCCGGTCAAATGCCTGCCTCACTAAATACCCTGGTGAAAAGTATACCTCTTTGTCTCTTCCACAATTGCTCCGTATACTCTTGGACAGACTTCAGCAGTACTGGACACAGGCCGGTCATCTTGAGGTATTGTATGACATTCTTAACGCTGTAATCGTACACGTACAGTTCACGGAGCCTAGTATATATAGCGGTTATGGCGACACTCAGCAGCCACAGACCCATGGCATACAAGATGAAACCCGCTATAATTCTGAACAAAAACTGATAGTATTCCAGGGCCAAAATCTGAAAAGTTTCAAAATGTCACGTAATAGTGAAAATATTAATGTTCAAATGTTAAAACTAGGCGAAGTACTCGTTGTAGCTCTACCATGAGTTTTGTGACAAGCGTAAATAACGTAACCATAGTAGTTACGTAAAACTCAACACGAATAAAAAACTACGATATGGTATAGTTTTCTATTCGTGTAGCGTTTTTACGTAAACTACTTATATACGTAACGTAACGTTAACGTAAAAACACAACACGAATAGAAAACTATACCATATCGTAATTTTATATTCGTGTTGAGTTTTACGTAACTACTATTGTTACGTTATTTACGCTCGTCACAAAACTCATGGAAGAGCTACAGGCCTTGACGTGGCGGAGGGACCCAGTAGCCTAAGGTGTGCCCAGCACCTTGGGCAAAGCTAATTGAACCGAGGAGGCTCTTTGTACCCCTCTTATAAGAAGAGGGGATGAAAGAGCAGGGAGCAAGGGGCGAGGACGGGAGCTTCACCCCATTGTACTATCCCGACGTTGGGAGGGGTTGTTCTATGGTTCGGGACAACCCCTCGGTGGAGGTGGCGTGCGTCGGTCCCTTGGGAGACTAACAAGCCGTCAAGGTGGCACTCGCCGGGTTTTAGTGGGTAGAACTGCGTCCACTTACCAGCTTTCGGGGCCAGCGAGTCCCAAATACCCGCCGGGGAGACACACTCTCCAGCTGGATGCCTCAGAGCATTTCCCGGCGTTAAAGAAAAAAAATGCAGTGTCCCGTAATAGTGAAAATGTAATGTTTGAATGTTACTAAGCAAAGTACTCGTTATTTTTTTTATGTTAGTTGAATAGGCAAACTGGCAAACGTGCCACCTGATGGTAAGTGGTCGACGTCGCCCATGAACATAAACTAGTTTACCTGGAACGAGCCCAGGCAACTCATTTATGTGTTCCTGTATCCTGAGACATAATATGTTAGGTATCGGTGCCAGTAATTACACTGCCTGTCTTGCCCTTCTCTCCGAAACACAGCAAAGCTGTTTCACGGGAGAAACAAGCAAGTTGGTGGTACCCATGCAGCCGGAAGCGCGGCACAGCGCTTCCCTCCTACCGGTATTAAATAACAAACGTGGCTAAAGACTACTAGAGCCTAATTTACAAGATTCAGTGCAACACTGACGCATCAAAAAAATTATCAATTTAAAAAAAAATATCTATTCCTACTAGAATAGCAACTTTTTCGTAGATTTTAAACAAAAGTAGTTTTAGTATAATGGCCAGTATAAGAGAGTTATCACTTAGGGCTTAGAAAATGTTTTTTTTTATGTCAGAAGGAAGCAAACGAGCAGTCGGAGCCTTATGGTGACTACCGACGCTCATGGACATCCACGCAACCAGAGGTTATGTAGATGCGTTGCCTTCCCCATCCCTATCCCCCCCCCCCAAACTAATAATTGATGACCCGGATAAATTTTACATTTATTTTCAAAAAATGTTTTATTTATATTTCAAAGTAGTAATGAAAGTTATAATAGCGCGGGGCGGGAAGCACATACATAACACATGCATAAAGATGTCAGCCCGACACAAGCGGTAAGCGACGACGACGACGATATTCCGGGCCGGGCCAGTGAGACAGCGAGCAGTACAATTTCATAGAATTATTCGTCCACTATGGTATCGGTGCCGGCATTGGGCCGGTGCCGGTGTCGTGTCGGGCCGGCCAATCAAGAAACGTTCAATCATGGTTGAAATCAGGCAATGTAGTTAGTTAATGTCCGTCTTGGATGCGAGTTGTTAAGGATCGGTCGTCTTGGCATTGATTGAGGTAGGCCTATATTCAGCAGTGGATGGATAGAGGCTGATGATGATTATGATGGTGATGGCGGTGGCGGCGATGATGATGACGATGGTGATAATGATGGTGATGACGACGATTCTGATGATGAATGTAGTTAATGTATATTTAAACTCACAAGGTCTACGTCGGTGTTAGTGAACAGAATGATGATGAAGGTCATCGCCACGATGTAGTCGCCCGACCAGTTCTTCGGCACCAGGAACCCAGAGCCTCGTGTATCTACCACGTGGAACATGCTGGTGGGACGGACACACCCTGAAAAAGATAGTGATATATATACATAACCATTGATGGAAGGTATCTCGCAAACTTCGCTGGGCTGCGCATTTTGAAAAAAAAGGCAAGACACGCAGTGTAATTACTGGCACCGAGACTTTTTTTTATGTGCGTCACGGCACCGACGCCCATACACATCCACACAACCAAGGCTACGCAGACGCCACTTCCTTCTTTTCTCTATGCCCCCCCCCCCCCCCAATGGACCACCAGAAACTCACAAACCGCACGAAACGCGACAGCGTAGCTGTCACTTGACGCCGGTATTATGTGAGCGTGACGCGTTATGTGACTTGTCAACTTTCGGGTCAGGATAGGCAACACATGAATGAATTGCTTGTGCTAGTTTCAGGTTTACTTGTTTATGTTCACGGGCGATGGTGACCACTTGTTACTTGAGGTCCGGCTGGTGTCCGCAACTCGACGCTTGTGCGCCTATTTTGCGTGCTGTGAGCCTGAAGCACTCCCTACTGCCAGTTAAGCTCCCGCAAGAATGCTAGTAGTCTTTTGACATCGGAGCAGATCTCCGGGAGCGTTTTCGGGCACCCGAGATGGGCAGCCCGTAGCGGTGCTACTCCTGTGCACTCCAGTAGTACATGGGCTGCTTATTCTTCCTCCGCTACGCAGGCTCTGCATAGCGGACTGTCCGTAACACCTATAGTGAAAAGATGTTTGTTATAATGACCATGTCCTGTTAGAGTGCCTGTTAACAGGCGCAGTTCTGATCGCTTTAGGAGCATTAATTGACGATAGACGCGTGGGTTGCCTATTGGCATCGCTTCCCTTGCCTGTCTACAATCGTCTCTGCTCGTCCAGAGTTTCTTGTGTTGTATATTTGTGTGCATTCTAACCCATGCCCTTAACTGGCTATATGGTAGCGGAGTCATTGGTTCGTTGCCTTTGACCTCCATGTTTGCTCCACGTTTGGCCAGCTCGTCCGCTGTATCGTTACCCTTGAGCCACTGTGCCCCTTTATCCATTGAAGGGTCACTGTGTTAAGTTGACATGCTCTTTCGAGGTAACAGTGGCATTCGTGAATTAGGCCCGAGTTTGTTGTGTATGAATTTAGTGCTTGGAGCACCGCTTTGCTGTCGTATAAGATCCTTATGGGGTACCCTGTTACTTTCCGTTCTGTTATAGCTTTTGCTGCTTGGGCTATGCCAACACATTCCGCCTGGAAAACGGAGCTGTGTTTGCCCAAATGTATGGCTAGGCTGAGGTTCAGTTCTTCTGAGAAAACCCCTTGTTGTGTTTTTGACACATCAGTGTAAATACTCAACTCGATGCTGACCACTTAACATCGTGTGGATTGTCTGCTTGTTTGCGTAATCACACTATATAAACAATCTTCAGTCACACCATTTATAAATTACCTTGTTGCCTTATTTGGGGTAAAGTCCACTCGTCGAAATTGATCGTTTCATTTCTGATTTCAGTTGACTGTAGGAACATCATAAATTCTGTATCTGAAACATATAATCCTTGGAAAGGACTGCTATGTGCCTATTGCCTCCTTTCCCTTAAATCCGCTAGGATCACATCTATAATACTATTAACAGGATTATGAATTACCACGTTGAAACGAACCAATATGCAAATAAGATATGACAAGTCTATTATGTTTTCAAAGTTGGTATTAAGAATTCACATGACGATGTGATTTGAAGGCTAAGAAAAAGGAATTAGCACATTCATTCCGTCAAAGTGCCGAATAAAGCATTTATTTTGTTTATACCTAGTCTTTTGCGTTACCAAAGTACAAGATACGACGAAATAATTTGAGCAGGGGTGAAATGTAATATAGATTAGACATTACATTTCATGGACTGTGACATCAAATAAGCAAATGATTTTTTTTATTCTGTTAAAATCTATACTAATATTATAAAGCTGAAGAGTTTGTTTGTTTGTTTGAACGCGCTAATCTCAGGAACTACTGGTCCGATTGGACCATTGAACACTGAAAATTATTTCAGTGTTAGACAGCTTATTTATCGAGGAAGTCTATAGGCTATAAAACATCACGCTGTGACTTATAGGAGTTGAGTAACGCGGGCGAAGCTGCAGGCAACAGCTAGTTAGTGATAAATCCATTGATGAATTCAGAGAAACGCGACACAAATACCTCGACAAGCGACCATTATCCATCCGCACGTCATGCTGTGAAGGATCAGGAATACGATGATGTACTTCAACATCACCCATGCCAGACGACTCTGGAAATTATCACAACCAATAAACATTTATGAGTAATTCATTATTTTAAATATTTTTCGTAGCGCTAGAATTTATGCATTAAAATAATTCTAAAGACCTTCTCTCCGAAATGACCTATAGGGCTAAATTGAGGCGTCTAAGACTGATTCCCCACTTTGCTGAAACCCAGCGTGCTATGGGAGGCGTTATGCACTTCCTTTAGCCTATCCAGTTTAAAGTAGTCGTTATACGGAGGATGAAGCTTCGACACTTACACGAAATCCCTTACAATAGTTAACATGGAAGTCATAAAGCAAGCGCAGTCGCAGGAGCCTGGAGAAGTAGTTCCAGAATCTGATGGAAGGTATGAGAGGCAGGACTATGGACACCATATCTACATAAAAGCTCCACTTTTTCATGATACGCCACTTTAATACCCTCTGTACACATTTGCCGTTTGACACGATCAACTCCGTCTGAAATATTGGACCACATTTGACCGTAAGAATAATTGATTATATATTTTGAAGTATTATGTATATGAGGTCTTTAAACATTCATCTGATCAAGAGCTTGGAAGGCTAACTAACACCAACACGAAACGTCTATTGCACATTGCGAGTCTGAGAAAATAACCATATTTTCTGAACTGTATCCTCATCCTTTTTTTACGCCGGGAAATGCTCAGAGGCATCCCGCGGGGGAGTGGGTCTCCCCTGGAGGGTATGTGGGACTCGCTGCGCCTGAAAGGTGGTAAGGTTCAGCAGCTCTACCCACTAAAACCCGGCGAGTGCTACCAATACCGCCTTTGGTGAGGTGCCCGGATCTATTGAGCAAACAGGGCACCTCGGCGGCTAATCAGTCCCTCAAGGGACCAACGCCACCTCCACAGAGGGGTTGTACTGCACGTCCCAGAAAAACCCCTCCTAACGTCGGGATATTATATGGGATGAGGTTCCCATCCTCGCCCCCTGTCCCCCTACCCTTTTGTCCCCTCTTCTTATAAAAGGGGTACAAAGAGCAGTTCCCTGGGCTCAATTTGCTATGCCCAAGATGCTAAGATCACCTTAGACTACTGAGCCCCACCGCCACGACAAGGCCTGAACCATAGTGGGGACCGTAATATCGCCTCTCTAGGCGCAGGATGAGGATGAATACATGAATACTACCATCTTGCTTATTTTTTCCATTTCTTTGCCAGCTGTTTCCAAGCAGCTTCACTTTATCTGTAACTGGGAGTCTGTTACTGGCACAAAAAGGACTTATGAACTCGTTTACAACAATGGTTAATTTCTTATCATCAGACTGTTCATCTGCTTGTTTTTTTTTTTCTTTTTTTATGTCATCATGGAGCAAACGAGAGAAAGACTGCTCTTAGTACTAGACTCTTACAAAGACTTTAAAATGTGGATAAAGTATATATAGTTTTATCAAACTGATAGACAGATGAAAGCAACACTCAAAAATGTACATTACCGTAAAATACTCCGAAACAACGTATGCTACGTGCAAAGCATCCAAACCCCAAAGAACCCACATCAAGTGCGAGTCTTCGAGGGGGAAGCTGCATGCAAGTAGAGTCAGGGTGCTGCCCAGCACTGGACCGAATATCCAAGTGAGGAATAACCACCTTCTGTACCACGTGTTAGCTTGCGGCTTGCTGGGCTCATGCATCCACTGTAATAGGATTTGCCTTCAGGAACTAAGCCATAATAAAACCTTTTTTATGCGAGCTACCTGGTGAACGGTCATCGTTACACATAAGAACCGGTGGGAGGGAAGCGTTGTGCCGCGCTCCCGGCGGCATGGGTACCACCATCTTGCTTGTTTCTCCCGTGAAACAGCTTTGCTGTTTCGGAGAGAAGGGCAAGACAGGCAGTGTAATTACTGGCACCGAGACTTAACATCTTATGTCTCAGGATAGGCAACACATAAATAAGTTGCCTGGGGTCGTTCCAGGTATACTAGTTTATGTTCATGGGCGACGTCGACCACTTACCAATAGGTGGTACGTTTGCCAGTTTGCCTATCCAACTAACATAAAAAAAAAACTCAACGGGAACTGTCCCAAAGTAGGAAAGTTTTTTTTGTATGTTAGGTGGTTGAGCGACGATGGTCCAATTGGAGACCATTGCTTGCTCATCGGTAAAGGAAAACATCATGCGGAAACCTGCGCCTGATGAGATTAAAAGTCTTTGAAGGTGTGAATTTCACCCTTTTTCCCAGCAGTTGGACATATAAGGGTTGATATTATTGTATATGTTAGTTTGAAAGACCAACTAGCAGATGATGGTAAGTCGTCAACGTCACCCATATAAACAGTTCACCACCATCCCACGAAACTCATTCATTCATACCCTGAAATAATAACCTAATTTACAACCACTCTTTGTAATGTTAAATTATGGCGCTTTGTAGACTCTATGGATGTTCAACGCCTACCATCACGTAAGTTGTTTGTTCGTCCACATTCATCAGCATATTCCATTTTTTTTCTTCCACTGTTCTTCTGTAATGAACGCCAAAATTGGCGATCCCCACCTTAGAATATAATAATTTTAACTTACTGGCAAATGAATAGACTTCCGTCCGCGTAACAAATACTCCAAGCTGTTATAAGGGCTCTCCGCAACAATCTTCTTCAGTTTTATGTAGTCATCCCCTGGGCCGCTATTTATACTGATAATTTTTCGTGCCTAACAAACAAACAATATTAAACACATACCATTACATATATCAATGAGTATTATATTATGTCTCAATTTTCAAAGGTCGATTCATCAGTTAAACGTATCCAGATATGCTTTCAACCCAATCGTGATAGTTTAGTTACGCTAACGCACCGAGTGGATTTTTTTTTATAGAAGAGGGGACAAATGGACAGTGTATGAAAGTCGGTTCTCCTGATGATAAGTGATAAGTGACATCCACAGACACCAGCTACACCAGAGGATTAGCAGACAGCGAGATATTGTGGATTTCCGGACATCGAGATAGTGTGGGAGAAATTTGGAATTTTTACGCGATGTCCGGTGGTGGAATTCTGCTGCACGTATTAGTCCGAAGAATTCCTCAGAACACTCCCCGTGGTAGATGCGGTAGAAGATACAGAGCAATCCGACATTTTAATCAAAAAAATATTAAAAAATAAACTATATCATTAGTGCCAACTTCTCGAAGCTCGAAGGGTAAATAATCAGTGACACCCTGACACGCAACCACATAGATCTAACAGGCGTAGGACCTTTAAAAATGGGACACCTTTTACCTCTTCACCAATATTTTCCTGGAATTCTTGAATGGAAATCTCCAGTAGATCAGCATGCTCGTCTGCTATGGCTGTCACGCGGACGGGCCTGGGTTTAGTTCCATCCAGTTGACCAAAAACTGACCCCTACAAACACATTTTTGCATATTCTAGCTATTAAAGAGGGCCTAACATCGAGCATTATGTAGTTTTTGATAAAAAAATATGTCATCAGGGGGCAAACGAGCAGTCACGGCGCCGACTCCCATACTCATCCGCACACCGAAGGCCACGCAGATGCGCCACCCTCATTTTCTCTATCCCCCGATGGACCACCGGAAACTCACAAACCGCACGAAACGCGACAGCATAGCTGTCACTTGTCACCGGTGTTATGTGAGCGAGAGGTACTACCCCGGTCGTGCCAGCCCAGTTCGGCTACAAAGCAGCATGGCACTTCCTCTTACTTGATCATTAGTTTTCTATACTATGTGAATATTAAAGGAAGATATATTTATACTGTAAAAATATAGGTTCTATGATCATACTCCATTGATCGTCCGTCAGTCTTAGAGAGTTACTAGATTTTCATTAAGTAGGTATTACAATGGCCGCTATAAAATAAAAATGTCATGCGACTGTCTTGTTATCAAATCAGACCAGCAATTCCTAATATATTTTAAACATAGCCTAAATCTTAACTAATAAAAAACAATACCTTTGACAGAACGGCCACATCATCCCCCCCTTTTATGATGCGGACCTTCCCTCGGTGGACGATATAGATGTACGGGTTTAGTCCCATTTCCCTCACCACCACCTCCCCGGGGAGGAAGTACAATACCGACATCGAGCTGGACAGCTCCCGTTCTAATGTTTCACCTCCATGTACCAAATCGCTCAGGGGCTCTACGGATCTATCAAGTATAAGGTGAATTCAAACAACGTCCATTGCAAAAATGTTGGCCGTCACGAGACGTCCCGTAAATGCGAAACCTCCATGTTAATATTGGAATTCATTTAAATACCATAAAGGCTCGTTACATTACAGCGCCATGGCCTTTGCCGTCATGGTATTCAAGTCGACTTTACTGCCAAGGTGCGCCAAAATTAATAGGACATACAAACTGACATACGAGCCATTTCATGGTTAGTAGTCAACTTCGCCCGTAAATGTAAATGAATTCACTACCGCGTTGCGGTTACCCGCCTAGTACGTATGAGCCCTAAGTCTCTCTTTAACCAAATTATACAGCCATACTAATAGTGTTGTTGTAGTGTAAAAGCTAGCTAGTAAATGAAAAAAAATATAGCTTAAATAAATGAAAAAATTACTTTTTGAAGAAGTAGTGACCTATATCCTGTAAAACGACATTGCCAACCCGATTGTGCAATAGGCGTACGTTTATGCCTTGAGTTCTGAAAAAACAGTTAATAACACTTAAAATTAGTACATGGTCGGAAGGATTCAAACACACATCTTAAAAAACCAACTATCCGTCTTTAATAAGATCTTTAACATATAACGTTTATATAAAATTAAATATATCTCCCGCGACTCTGTTTCAAGGTAAAGGGCGCGTGGGGGTGAGGTAGCGAGAATCACGCTTGTCGCGGGAGCGTTCACTGCGCTATCAGAGGCCTTAGACAAAGTAACATTAAAAAAACGATAGCGAAGTTCGAAAAGAATAAAATGTATGGGATTGACATAAGCCGTCGTCAATTATGTCACTCGTTATCGTTAACGCAAGTTGGTAGACAATGTTAAAATTCGTAACAAAATCATAAACTGTCAATTGGTTATCGAACACTTATGTCAAACTTATGTTATTTTATTATTGATATTGATTCGTTATCCGTGGGCGTGGGCCATGGAGGGCAACATTTTCACAATTTGTGTGTATGAGGTCTATTTACATAGATATTAATTTTAATTTTTTGGTCCGATTTGACACTTCTTGTCGAACTTTGTAGACACTTGACAGTTGTTGTCGTTGCACTGTCACGATCTTTGATTGATCATTGGCTAGAAAATTATTATCGTTATCTCAAAGACGATAACGAATTTCGGCTACAAAGCGATGTCACTTTGTCTACAGGCCCAGTAATATTAAAAATGCGTTCATGGTAAATGTTACGCTACTAACCAAGTTTAGTTTTTAGTATATTATGATCATTTTTTTATAAACGTTTTATTTTATTATGAACGTTTTTCTATCCATTCCTACAGATAGACATACAATGAAAGCTGAAGCAGCTTATCTCTTGCGCCACTCGCATACAATATGACCAACCACCGCACGAAGATCGTTCAAACCACCATCTTCGGCCTCCACCAATAGCACATAGCACAGTTTAAGCCATATGATGTAAATGAATGAAATAAGAAAAAGATGCAAAAAAATTGGTAAATAACCCTACTATGAATAGTAGCTATTGATTTTTTTTAATTTTTTTTATAGCATAGCAATGTGTCAAAGTTACTCAAAAATTAAAATCACCTTGTCCACCAATATCTAAAGTGTGCGACAGTCTTCTCAATGAGCTTCTTGTCTACTCTCTCAGCGGTCAAGAACTTCTCCAGCTGGGTCACACCGTGTTGGAACAACGCGTTCCCACGGTAGAAGTTCAACACGAATAATGTTAGCATATAACACATTACTAACCTAAAAATAACTAAGTTGAAATATTGGGTCAAAATTTATCATAACCGTATCCAATTAGAACAGGCAAATAATAATTAAAAATCGAAAAAAGAAAAAGAGATGAAAATTGTACTAAAACGGAAAAAAATTAACAATTAAAGGAAATAAATATTTAACCTCGCTTAGCAAAAAACTGTAAATGGCGGCACTTTAAAGCCTTTTTTTTTATTGCTCATCCTACTTTACACAGAAGCGTGCAAATATAGACAGCAATATTTGATTATATTAAGAAAGAGAGAAGGAGAGATAGTTGCCGCCGTACTGTCTTTATTTGCATGCTAATTAAATAATAGTAAATTTGGTCTAACCAAAATATGGCTCCGAGTAAAAACTTCACAATCCCGACTCCGTAATTACCCCTATTTATTTGATTCATCCCAAAGTTGTGTGCCATGAAACCTGCCTGTACTATATACAGGCAGACAATGGAAATCTGGAAGTTTCACAATGTACAGTGCATCTTTAACTTGGTTTAAGTTGGACTGAAGTTAGTATAATAGTTTTAAGCATGCGCGTCAACAATTGTATACAACAATCTCACAAGAGCTAAGTTTGCGATATCACAGCTAACTTCAACCTAGTCGAGTTAAATCGTGTATTTTTTTTATAGAAGAGGGGGCAAACATAGGCTCACCTGGTGGTATAAGCGACATGCAAAGACATTCGCTTCAATAGAGGATAAGCAGGTGCGTTGCCAGCCTTGCTATTTTCTTTTATACTACAGATTAGAAAATGTCTTATTATTTCAACGAGTAGTAAGCAAAGGTGGCTCAAATAAGGTATTTTTATGTTAAGTGGTTAGCGTCGCCCCAAACAAATCAATTTCACGTGGGACTAGCCCAGCAACTCATTTATGCACTGTCTATCTTGGGACATCTATCTTGTCTGTCCTATCCTTCGTGCATTTAAACAGCACGGCTGTTTCGCAAAAGAATTAATAAGCAGGAACATAGCACCAATGTAGAGAGGGGGAAAACTCAAATACGGCTTATACGATAAACAATCTGTATATACAGGATTATTTGTAAAACACCAGTAACCTCGCGGGAATAGATAGTTAACACCATAAACAATATTGGTTATACGACCATTATTTTGCTTTTTTTAAATTCAGCTCTATCTATACAGATAAATAAAATGGAGTATCTGTTTGTAATATTAAAATAACAGCTTTTAAATAAATGCATATTATGGATGTACATATACCAAAATTACATTTTTCACAATTTTTGTCTGTCTGTCTGTTTGTTCCGGCTAGTCTCTGAAACGACTGGGCCGATTTCGATGGGATTTTTACTGGTTGTTGTTATAAAGAGTAACTTAGGCTATAAAAATAATCATCATCAATCCAGGTACGGCTGTAAATCTAAGTTAACGCGAACGAAGCTGCGGGTAACAGCTAGTTGAAAATATACACTTACGAGCTTAAACATTTTTTCGTCTATCGTTTGGCTTCCCTTGTCCAACTTGATGTACCAGCAACCTTCTTGCAACGTCATATTGGCAATCGTTCCGTTGGCGTGCCACTCCATGTCCACACACTGACTCACGAAGAATTGACTTCCCACCACTATCATCAACACCATCACTACTTGCCATTTGATTATCTGAAACATTTCTTTATACAGGAGGCTCTGCGTATCAGTAAAACAGCAGGATGGTGATACCCTGCAGAGAGGTGCATCCACAGAGTACTTTTTAACGTACAGGAAGGCGCATCCTATATCTCCCACCTTAGGTAAGGTATGATTTAAAAGATATTTATTAATAATCCATTTACGTACCATTAGTATTGCATAGTTGACGTTGGGTAAGTCAGCCCTGTAATCAAAGTACCCCATCAGTAAATACAAGTGGGCGAACTTGCTGACTGTGTGGATGAAGAGTGCCCGGGTCTGTGTCACAGGCTTAGTCAGCACCAACTGGATGAGGTGGGAGCTGGGCACGCAGCCCACCAGGTCGCATATAAAGCCGCGGGACAGGTAATGCCGTAAGCGCTTGCACGCACTTGAGATCAACAAACCGCGGGTGTCGTAATATGCCAACTGGAATAAAGTACCAAGTTTAACTTAAAGGTGGATCCTGGAGGTTGGCGACTGTAATTTAAAAAACGGATTAGAAGAACTAAGCGTTCATCATCATCTTCTTCATAATCATCATCATCTTCTTCATCTTCTTCTTCTTCATCGTCGTCGTCGGCCTTTATCCTTCCACTGCTGAACATAGGCCTCCATCAACTAAGCGATGCCATTTTTATCCTAATGTAAGGTTTCAGACTAGGCATTGGTAATTTAAAAAAAAAAGCTATGTAGGTACAAGTGCTATTTGTTTAAATAGGAGTATGTAGTGGCTAGTCCAAGTTAAATGTGAGAAACGAGAATCGACCATCAAAAAAGCAGCTGCAGCAAAGAAGATGAAAGAGACCATATTCACTAAACGAGATGGTTATAAAGTCTTGGTTGCTTCTTCGTCCCCTCGGGCTTAAATTATTAGTAATAGATCTAATCGAAAAATGGACAATGATCTCCGTGTATTGGCTGGTCCTGGGTGGGTGGGTGTTGCAGGAGGATCGGCCGTATTTATGTCCATTGAAATGGACACAAATCTAATGATGATGGATTCCGTAATACGAGTTCATTGGGGTGCCATGAAATATAGTCACTTCATCTACAGTCTACAGTCTATTTTTATTTAGTTGATGTAGGGAAATGCATGTACGTATTTACCCAGGTTACTTCGGGTAAGGCTCCTGGACCTATGTGGGGCTCACATTTGGCCAGTGTACTACTCAAAACTAAAACCACTGCGTGTGCCTTCAGCCGCTTTTTGAGGTCCCTCTGCAGCCAACAGGAGCACCTCAGCGACAGACTGGCCCCGGCGAAGGCCAGACTACTCTTAAGAGGGGACTGTCCGGCCGCTACTAAGCTGTACCCGCGAAGTCGTGCCATACAAGGCCCAGGTTCCAATTTTGAACCCGACACGAGCATAGGGACGTTATCGGAGGTGCATTAAGTAGCGCTTCCTGTGCCCACGGGGGGGGGAGGCCTCGTCGGCCTTTTTCTGTGATTCCTCTATACTCTATTGTATAGTAAAAAACTTACATTCATCTTCAAAACTATATCGACGAGGGTAACGCAGTCGCATACATAGCCAATTAAAGTGAAGGGAAGTCTATACGTCGCACCGCGTCCTTGTCCTTAAACCAAGGCATCAAATTTAAAAGAAATACATTGCTGATAGCAGAAGTGTCTACCTACATACATAATATATTTTACTGTTTCTGTATAAACAAACTATCAAAAACAAAATAACAACCTTGTACTGAAGCACTGAGGATTGAAATCGCAACCACTGCAGCTCTAAATGGCATCCAGTATTTCATGAATCTAGAAGAGGTTATGTACAGTCAATTTTATTAATCTTCAACTAAATCTACATATATTTTTGTCGAATTTTGCACTCTCATTATATCAAATATTCACTCGTTATAATGAAACTACTTTTACGCATTTTATCGTGGTTTACCTAAAGGATCCGTTCGATGAGAAAGATGTTTGCTACGGCATAAACTAACACAACTCTTTAGTTACTTAAAACATTATATTAATGAATAAAACTACTAAAGTTCAGTAGTTCCTGTGTTTATTCAGCAGAAAAACACGAGTAGAGCTGCATCCTTTTTTACTATATTTTTTACGCCGGGAAATGCTCTGAGGCATCCCGCGGGAGAGTGGGTGTCTCCTGGCGGGTATGTAGGACTCGCTGCGTCCAAAAGGTGGTAAGTGGATGCAGCTCTACCCACTAAAACCCGGTGAGTGCCAACAATGCAGCCTTTGGTGAGGTGCCTCGGATCTATTGAGCAACAGGGCACCTCAACGGCTAGTCAGTCCCTCAAAGGACCGACGCCACCTCCACAGAGGGGTTGTCCCGCACCACAGAACAACCCCTTCCAATGTCGGGACAGTGCAATTCATTTAGACTGTGCAGCATCTCCTGCAAGCCCTCCAGCGACATATTTAGTACCTATTTATTTATTTAAATTGGTAATAATCAAACATCAAATAATTATTTCACATTCACCAAAATGTTGCTAATAAAAGAACAAAAATCCTTAAGTACTTTTAGTACACGCATGTCTCGGATTTGAAAAGTATCAATAACGGGAATGTGATCATCATCAACCCCTATCTGTCACTGCTGAACACAGGCTTCCCACAGACGAACGATCCCTTCCCACTCGCAATTGTAAACAGCTTAATAAATAGTAAAATCAGAAATAAATGTTTCAAATTAAGATAATTACGATAAGTATCTTTAAAATATGTAATCAGTATTGTCGGAAATGAATTTAAATATTAAGTACATAGATACTCTATGAATATCGTTTTCTCAGTGGGAGATGAAATTCTTATTATATTCTTTTGATTTGACGACCTCTGTGGCTCAGTGGTTAGCGCGTTGGCGCGTTGGCGCTCAAGCCGGAGGTTGGGGGTTCGAATCCCGCCAGGGAACAAAAATATTTTCTGTGTTCCTGGGTCATGGATGTACATATTAAATATGTGTATTATATAATAAAAATCTTAAATATATGTATAGTATAAAAGTATTAAATATATTTCCGTTGTCTGGTACCCGTAACACAAGTGCTTCGAGAACTTACCACGGGGCCAGATTGACGTGGTGTAAAAGCGTCCATAGATATTATTATTATTATTATTCTGTGTATTCGTAACTCCTCCTAAACTGGACCGATTTTAATGAAACTTTTTGTGTGTTAAGTTGTTTCGAGAATAGTTTAGATTCATAATTTAGTTTACTAAAACTTTTTTGTACAGGATACCATGTCCACTAGTGTCCTATAAAATTATTTAATGGTAGAAACAAAAGGGGTCCTAGGCGTCATAGAAATCACTGATTTAGCTTTTGGCTTAATATAAGTAGAGAGCCAATATTACATAAGGTAACTTGACATTCACGAGACCTTCCAAACTTAATGAGTTATTTTATATTCATCTAACCGTTTTGTAATTAGCCTCATAAGTACATTTGTTAATATTATCATAATATATGAATTGGATAAAACTACTTGGATAAATACTTATGCTTCGACCACACTAGTTTCATAGTTTCAAATCATAATCATCATGTAGCAGAGTCACAAAAGTTTTGTTTTTTATTTGTTAGCTCGAATTTTTTGTATTATGGTATATAGGAATAGTAGAAAGTATAAATTACTTTTTTTCCTTTTTACACATTGCATCCAAAAAAAAACAGATTAGAAAAAATATTACACTACAGATACTATACTTAGGTAATAATAATTATTTTTTTTTTATATTTGAAGCGAGCTATGACTCAACATGGGCCTACTTAAATTATCGATGAAGCAGTGGGAACTAGAGTAATTTCTGATATTATGATATCTAACACATCAGTCCTTCTCTAACTCTAAGTATCCAAAACGTCGAGAATCTTAATAAACCTAAATAAGCCTAAAAGTTTAATTATACTACAAATAGTACTGTTATGTTTATGTTCGCGCGAGTTTTCGCGAGTGTGGACGCAGCATATTCACAATTATTAGATTTTCGCGAAAATGCATGAAGCTGAACTTAGTATATAAGATGCGAGATGTAACTATTAACCACACATCTCATCGTATCTTGCAACAGCATACAGAAAAGCACTGGTGAGTATAAGCATTACTGTTATCAAAATTATCTTTTACCATTTTAAGGCGTTTGAAACATATTGTCTATAAAATAGTCAACGAAAGATATATTACAAAAAAAGTCGTTTAAAACGCCAGGCATGGCATGTATCTTAGGGGCTAAAACAATTTTGTTTGAAAATTCAAAAGCTTATTACTAAAATTCACTTTATTTACTAAAATATCAGTAATGAAAATAGCCATGTTAACTTAAAAATCTTATTTCAAAAGCTTATGACGTATTCCTCTTTTCTTAACATATTTCTTTTGTAAATAGCCTTTGCCACTTTAAAATTTCATAAAATTGATTAAAAATTCACATTGATCCATAATATTAAAACTAATCTTAAACACAAAGAAACTTAATGTGCCATTGCACAGCATTGTAGTTATATCCGTCCAAATATTAAAAGACACCTCTAAAACTAACCGCTAGTTTTAGAGAAAAGCGCGTCTATACATTCAGCTTTATTAAAGTAAAAATATCGCATTTATTACCGATGGTTTTTCCATTCTCCATTCTTGGCATGTTCCTATTAGGTGAGCAATCTGCTCCGATTGTATTAGAAGGCCAATAGGCTGAAAAGCATAGATCATTTCGAAAAAAGATGGACGTGCAGCATTTTTTTTTATTTAACGCCGGGAAATGCTCTGAGGCATCCCGCTGGGCAGTGGGTCTCCCCACGCGGGTATGTGGGACTCGCTGCGCCCGAAAGCTGGTAAATGGACGCAGCTCTACCCACTAAAACGCAGCGAGTGCCACCAATGCCGCCTTTGGTGAAGTGCCCCGGATCTAATGAGCAAACAGGGCACCTTGACGGCTAATAAGTCCCAAGGGACCGACGCTACCTCCACAGGACAACCCCTCCCAACGTCGGGACAGTACAATGGGGTGTCAGGTTCTCGTCCTCGCCTTTTTTGTTCCCTCTTCTTATAAGAGAGGTAGGTACAAAGAGCCCCTCGGCTCAATTAGTGCCCCCCTAGGCTACTGAGCCCCACCGCCACGTCAAGGCCTGAACCGTGGTGGAGACCCGCAGGATAGTACGCGCATCCTTCCCACATATTTATCACCTTTTATTTATTGATGAAACAACTTTTCACGGGGAGACCATCACCATCATTGCTGTAAAGTAACCCAAACGTCGGGCTCATAAGCAACGATAAAATAAGTAATAAAATCATTAAAAAAAAAATAATTTAAAAAAAATGATGTTATTTCTTAATTTTTAGTGATTCCAAAATTCGTCGTCTTGTCGTTCATTGAAGGAGGCCTATGTTCAGCAGTGGACGGATAAAGGACGATGATGATTATAACGATGACCGCGACATACTATGGTGTGCTACCAAAGCATCCTATACAATTGTTACATCGACAAGTAATAAAATGAGCACATCAGCATATCGTCGAGGTAAAAAAAACCAACCAAATAGGCATTATTGGGAATAAACAAACGGCGGAGATACGTGGGTAACACTGAAAATGTTTAGAACTGGCCAGTTAGAAACATTGAAAATGAAAACTTTTTTTGATTTTCAATTTTAGAACTCTTTGGTAACCTAATATACAGCTTGGCAAAAAAGAGTATGGAAAAAATGAGGGCGCCACTTTCATTAATGTCTCATCATAATATGGAAAATCAGCAAGATAATTTAATCAAATCGTTAAAAATAAATGTGAAACACTAAGCTTTACTCAAAATCTAGTATTTGTCGGCCAAGTATTGTCAACATCATAGGTTTCCATTTAGTAAAATATGTAGTTCCACCTGTCACCACGTCACTCTTTTTTGCCAAGCTGTAGTATATTGCATTCATTTGTCATTTGTTTTTGTGAATTGGCGGCAAATCTAAAACTCTTGTTACAAGTGAAAATGAACATAACGCGAGAAAATTTTCGGTCAATGATTTATTATGACTTTCGTTGTGGGCTTACTCAACAACAAAGCTATGATAGGCTGCAATTAGCATTTTTTAATGAAGCCTTATCTCGTGCCACTATTTACAATTGGTTTAACGAGTGTAAGCGTGGACTTAGCAATCTCAGTGATTATCCGCGTGAGGGACGTCCTTTAACAGCGACTACTGAAGATAACATCAGTGCTGTGCGACGCATGATAGAGGAAGATAAGAGAGTGACCTATCAGCAGATACGGGCAAGCCTAGGCATTGGTATGAGTCAAGTAAAAAAAATATTACACGAACATTTAGGCGTCAGGAAGTTTTGTACCAGATGGATTCCCCATACTTTAACAGACGACCAGAAACGCCTCCACATGGACTGGTGTCGCCAAATGTTAGATAAGTTCAACGGCGGTAACTCAAATGCTGTATTTGACATCATCACAGGTGATGAAAGCTGGATATACTGCTACGAACCCGAAACCAAAAGACAATCAGCTCAGTGGGTGTTTCCTTTCGAGGATCGGCCAACTAAGGTAAAGAAAGGAAGAAGTCAAGGAAAAAAGATGATTGCCTCTTTCTTTGGTCGGAAAACTCAGTTCGCGACAGATGTATAGCGTTGTGCTAGAAGATGGAAGGACAGTTACTGCAGACTGGTATGTCAATCGCTGTTTGTCTGTTGTCTTGGAAAAAACTCGACAGCAGCGCCCTCGAAGCAGGATCCTCCTTCACCACGACAATGCTTCAGCGCACTCCGCAAAACGGACTGTTGAATATTTGACTATGGCAGGTGTCGAGATAATGAGTCATCTGCCTTATAGTCCTGACCTGACGCCCTGCGACTTTCATTTATTCCCAAGAACTAAAGATAAAATTCGAGGTATTCGCTTTACGAGCCCTGAAGATGCGGTGAAAGCGTACGAAAATGCCATAGAAGAGACTCCTAAGGAAGAATGGGCCCACTGCTTTTCTCAGTGGTTCCATCGAATGCGACGATGTGTAGAAAGAAACGGAGATTACTTCGAAAAACAATAAATGTATTGGCAACTTTCTACATTAAGCCGTTTTTCATTTTCTTAACATTTTCAGTGTTACCTAGGTATCGTGTCACATACATACCAAAAAAAAAACATACAGACGAATTGAGAACCTCCTCTATTTTTGAAGTCGGTTAAAAAAAACATACAGACGAATTGAGAACCTCCTCTTTTTTTGAAGTCGGTTAAAAAGTTGTTTCATTAAGTATATTACTAAGCGAAAATCGCGTAAACTTTAGAAAACCTTTATTATATTTTTATAGAAATTTTAGTTATATTGTTTTTAGAAAATGATGATCAAAACCATTCTTGTCCTGGCCGCTATTGCCCTGGTCGCCGCTGAGGATGAGCACACCACCTTGGACGACCAGCACGACTTCGATGAAGTAGCCAAAGACGTCCCCAAGTTGAAGTCATACAACGATTGCTTCATCGAAAAAGGTCCCTGCACGGAACTGACACAGAGCTTCAAGAGTAAGTGTATATAATATCAATAGTCATTTTTATACCTCCCTGGGTATAGTCTTCAAAATCAGGCGATGAGTCACGTTACAGTTGGCCTATACTTTAGTCCAATGCGGGCTGACAAACATATTCATACCACACACCTGCTTCATTATCATCATCAGTCTCTCACGTTGAGCTACGGCAAACTTTCGGATCAGTCGTAAATTTAGATGCCACGTTTCGGCCCGTAGGTTATTACGGGGAGCACGCATTGGTTTTTTATCTTCAAACGCACACACGCCTTCAATGGCTTTTAAAATTTATCAAGCATACATATTTATTTAAAATGTTATAAAGCGTTGTCGCGGTCAAGTGTTATTATAAAAACCCTGTGACGTACTAGTTAGGCTCGAATCCAGACCTCTCACTCAAGCCGAGCCTATACCAACTGCACCATCATCAGATGTTTAAGAGACTAACCCCCAAATACTCAAACGAATCTCAAATTTAAGACGTACTTAAACTCGTGTTGTCCCTCTTTTTTCTTTGAATCTGACACGTCGTAACATGAGTTTAAGTACGTCTTAAATTTGAGATTCGTTTGAGAATTTGGGGGTAAATTCTATTCTAAGATCTGTTAGTAGTCCTTAGTATCATTAGATCGTATTAAGCAATGAGAGGTATCTTATTTTGTGATGAGCCGGAAGTTTTAACAAGCTGGTAAATAAATTCACCAAAAAGTTTTCTAAGAATTGATTTCTTGACAATCAGAGGTATATATGTAAACCATATTACGATCGATCAGTATTACAATCGTCTAGTTAGAGCAAATCATCAAAAAACAGACTAATGTCTTATAATGTTTGGTAGAAAACATGCCAGCAGCCGTGCCGGAAGCTTGCGCACGCTGCAACAGTGGCCAGAAGAAGATGTTCAGAACGTTCCTCGACGGGCTCAAGAAGAACTACCCCGAAGGCTACAAAGAGTACGTCAAATTCTACGACCCCAACGGTGACAGAATGGGACCCTTGGAGAAAGAGCTATCCAAATATTAATTTACTAAATCCAATATCGGTTGACTATGATGAAAAATCCTATAAACTATTAGCTATTGACCCTTGTACTTATATTTTAAACTTTGTTGCATTATATTAAAAAATGTACGCGTGTGGTTATTAGACGTAGCTCGAGTACTAGAGTAGTAAATTATCTACGATTAATTTGCGCCACGTTAAAAGACGTTTAGTTTAGTTTGTCAAGGCTGAAGTTGGTCACAAGTCGTAATTTGTCTGCCTCACCCCGGCAAGAAGATCCTGAAGTTGACAGCGGCTGACGCTAATTTCTTTTTAAATGACGCCATCTTTTATCGATTTCATTAAATTTCAATGTATAATATATTCAAAATTCAACAGCTATCGTCTTAATATAAACGCTGCATACAAATTATTTTTTATTTAATCCTTTATTAAGATTTTTACATGCCCGACCTTTCGCATACTTCACCACAACCATGTTCACGGGAGGCATCCCAGTCTATCATGTTCACGGGAGGCATCCCAGTCTATGATGTTCACGGGAGGCATCCCAGTCTATCCCCGAAGGTTGTTTCATTATAATAAAGCTACACGTACTTTTCTAATAGATCTTTTATCATGTTAAGTTCAATAAATGTATAAGGTTTCGCATGAAAAGCCCCCCTTTCAACTAGGATGTATAAAGGCACCAACATCAAACCACAGACAACGACCCATTGGCGACATTACAATGACAGAATAAAGCAAGCATACAAACAACCTACAGCATTGACCACAGAAATACTGCCGTGACTTACATACTGAATTGCTTGTCGGTACTAGACTTTTTTTTCTTTAACGCCGGGAAATGCTCTGAGGCATCCCGCGGGGGAGTGGGTCTCCCCACGCGGGTATGTGGGACTCGCTGCGCCCGAAATTTGGTAAGTGGACACAGCTCTATCAACTAAAACCCGGCGAGTGCCACCAATGCCGCCTTTGTTGAGGTGCCCTGAATCTAATAAACAAACAGGTTACCTCGACGGCTAGTCAGTCCCCCAAGGGACCGACGCCATCTCCAACGAGGGGTTGTCCCGCATCACAGAACAACCCCTCTCAACGCCGGGACAGTACAATAGGGTGAGGTTCCCATCCTCGCCCCTTGCCTCCTGCTCTTTTGTCCCCTCTTTCTATAAGAGGGGTATAAAGGGCCCCTTGGCTCAATTAGCTTCGCTCAAAATGCTGGGCACAGCCTAGGCTACTGAGCCCCACCGCCACGTCAAGACCTGAACCATGGTGGGGAGTCGGTACTAGACCTCGCCAACCCATCAAAGGTTTTTAAAATCAACCAGAGCAAAAATAAAGATGTGGTGTGGTCGTACACGTATTAAAAACAAAACATACACTGAATTTGGATTTATCCACGTAGATTTCACTATGGACTTAATTTTTGAATCCTCCGAGGAGCCCTCCCTCTTGTTCCCGTGATACACGCGTGATGCCGAGCCCTTCCGATACTGGAATAAGTAGAAAATATATTTTTCTATTCTACTCTTCAATATGCTTTCAACTGTGGTACCATTTTTCATTAAAAGTTAGTAAACTTTCCATACAATTGTTTTTTGTTTTAATTCGTTGGTTGTCAATCTATCGTGTGTTAAATCACGTACCATTAGATAAATGGATTTGAAATTTCGAAAAATATGTACCTCAAGGATATAATATAGGATATTTTATCCTAGCAATAGTTAAGGTTGTAACATTAACTATTATAAGACTGTGTACAGTCTCATAGTATTTTGTTCTACTACCCCGTATGCCTCAACAACACTGAGATCATCATTGGGAATAAGCTAAAGTTTAAATGTGGTTTTTTTATGTTAGTTCGATAGGCAAACTGGCAAACGTGCCACCTGATGGTAAGTGGTCGACGTCGCCCATGAACATAAACTAGTATACCTGGAACGAGCCCAGGCAACTCATTAATGTGTTGCCTATCCTGAGACATAAGATGTTAAGTCTCGGTGCCAGTAATTACACTGCCTGTCTTGACCTTCTCTCCGAAACACAGCAAAGCTGTTTCACGGGAGAAACAAGCAAGATGTACATATTACAATTTCATGTCGTAGTATCTTATCTTGCACAAGAGCCTCCAGTCGTGGTCCAAACTCTTTTCTACATGTTTCAAAGCACTGCCATTCGTGTGGGTAATATTTCAAGATGTTAAAGAAGTCCTTCACGTTAATGTATAATATCTGAAAGAAAATTTTTATTGTAACTGTTTATAGACTTTTACTTTTACCTGGTCCATTAGGGGGATAGGGAAAAGGAGGGTATCGCATCTGCATAACTTTTGGCTGTGCAGATGTCTATGGGCGTCGGTATTAGTCACCATAAGGCTCCGACTGCTCGGTTGCCTCCTTATCACATAAAAAACCTCTATATTAAATCTCAAAATATTTTTAAAGTTTTTTTTTTTTTGGAATGATCTATGATAACGGACCAAAGGCCCTAATGGTAGCATATGTAGATATGGGATTAGTGTGAGCCAATTTGGCCTACTTTTGGTATGTAAAAGTGGGGGTTGTCCCCCGCCAAATGAAGTATATTTAGTTTAAGTAATAGTATTTCCGGATTATTGTGCGCTCAAGTAAACAAACTTACTCTTTAACATAATTATGTTATAATAGTATAGAAAGTTCCCCCACCACGGTTCAAGCCTTGTCGTGGCGGTGGGGCTCAGTATCCTAAGGTGAACTCAGCACCTTAGAAGAAGCGAATTGAGAAGAGGGGGCTCTTTGTACCCCTCTTATAAGAAGAGGAGACAAAAGAGCAGGGGGACAAGGGGCGAGGAAGGGTACCTCAATCCTTTGTACTGTCCTGACGTTGGGAGGGGTTGTTCTGTGGTTCGGGACAACCCCCTGTGGAGGTGGCGTTCTTTGCTCATAAGGTTAATTTGTTTGTCATGGACGACGCTGACCACATAAAAGGAAATACCTAATTGGTAGTAATTTCAATTTAATTTTCTTTTATATTTTTTATAAAGTTACTTACCTCACAATCGGTATAAGTTGTCAGCGTCGTAAGCGATACGGAACCAAAGAACAACGACATACTACAAACAAAATCTCCGGGGCCATACATGTTGCCGTATTGTTCACTGGGATAACTAATTGAGATGTAACCCTGAAAATTGGTACTGCTATATTTTTTATGTTAGTTGGATATGATAAGAGGTAAACGTCGCCTGTGCATATAAAGGAATACACCTGAGACTGGACCAGACGACTTATTCATTTGTTTTTTTTTTATATCATCAGGGGCCAAACGAGCAGTCGGAGCCTCACGGGCCACGGCGCCGACGGCCATACACATCCGCACAACCAAGGCCACGCAGATGCGCCGCCCTCCTTTTCCCTATCCCTTCATGGGACCTCAACTCACAAACCGCGCCAAACGCGCCAGCATAGCTGTCACTTGACGCCGGTGTTATGTGAGCGAGAGGTACCACCTCGGTCATGCCGGCTCAATTGTATTGCAATGCAGCATGACAATACCTCTTACTAAACTTGTTATTCTGAGACTTAAAATAGTACGTCAAGTAAGTATTTATAAATTATAGGAGAGGGTCCACCACCCTGAGGTAGTAAGAGCTCTCGCTATCGCTCACATAACACCGCCGTAAAGTGACAGCTATGCAGTCGCGTTTCGTGTGAGTTTCCGGTGGCCCAATGGGGTGATAGGGAAAAGGAGGGCAACGCATCTGCATTAACTCTCATCTGAAGTGTATGGGTGTCGGTACCATAAGGCTCCGACTACTCGTTTGTCTCCTTATGACATAAAAAACCGTGATTAATTCTTCCGTAAAACTCCATAAATACTGTATATCCTACAGATGATAGGATAGCAACCAGACTAAGATATACTATCCTACGTGTCAGGATAGGCAACGTGTAAATGAGTCTTGGCTAGTTTTACTTAATATTATAAACACGAAAGTTTGTAAGAATGTGTGGATGTATGGATTAATGTTTGTTGCTCTTTCACGCAAAAACTACTGAATGGATTTTAATGAAACTTTTTTTTCCTTTTACGTCGGGAAATGCTCTGAGGCATCCCGCCTGGGTATGTATGGGTGGGTATGTGGGACGCGCTGCGCCCGAAAGATGGTAAATGGACGCAGGTCTACCCACTTAAACCCGGCGAGTGCCACCAGTGCCGCCTTGGTGAGGTGCCCCGAATCTGTTAAGCTAACAGGGCACCTCGACGGCTAGTCAGACCCGCAAGGGACCGACGCCACCTCCACAGAGGGGTTGTCCCGCACCACAGAACAACCCCTCCCAACGTCGGGACAGTACAATGGGGTGAGGTTCCCATCCTCACCCCTTGCCCCCTGCTCTATTGTCCCCGCTTCTTATAAGAGGGATACAAAGAGCCCCTTCGGCTCAATTGGCTTCGCCCAAGGTGCTGGGCTCACCCTAGGCTACTGATCCCCACCGCCACGTCAAGGCCTGAACCATGGTGGGGATTTTAATGAAACTACACTAACATAGCTTATAACCGCGGTGCACTGCTAGTATTTCATATTTCTGTCAAATACAGATCACATTCAAAAAGACTAAGCTACTAAGTTTCTACTTTCATATATGTATATAATAATATGTTAAAGTACTCACTTTAACAAGCCACGTCAGACTTTTGAATGGAAGTCCAAATGATATGACGCTGGAACCCTGTGGCACTATCAGGAACGTGGCGTTGTAAGCTAACTCCTTAATCAGGGCTGGGTCGGCCGAAGCGAACACCTTCGATTGTCTTATAACATCCTCCGCCACTTTACCTTGCACTTTCAAATACACATCATAAGGCTCGTTTTTCAACGGACTAGGATACATAACCTCCACCCCTTTCTGATTCTTCCAAATACATATCAAATATTTATTGAGTCGTCTCAACAAATCTGGATGTATTATATGTGCTTTAAACAGGTGGTTTATATTCGTCACGAAATTCTGATAGTTGACAATCCCTCTACTGTTGAAATATAAAGACGCTAACATCTTCATTTTGCAGTGAAAGTATATAATGAATGCAATATAGCAATATATGATACCGACGACCACGTCACTTTTAGTTGCAGGCACAATTTCGTGGAAAAGTAATTCCGCCACGAAAGAGAAAAAAATCTTTACGGGAGGTAGATTTTTAAAATCACAATCAACAACGGCTACGTTTTGTTCATCACAAAAATCAACACCAAAATAGTATTTCACCGATAAGACGGGAACATGCTGAATCAAATAGTACATGAAGAACACTGAGATGTACAAATAAGAGAATAGTTTCAGAAAAACTTTATAATACGTATCGATCAAAGGATGATCCTTTATCGTCCAAGCGACAAACAGCACGTAGATTTTGATCAAACGATTGAATTTAAAACAGTAGTAGTGCTCCCGTACGCCGCAGATATACAATATTTTCTCAATCCAAATAGCGGATAAAACGTCCAAAGCAAATTTCATTGTTTTACAATGCCCGAAAACGACAGCGGCAGAGTCTCTGGAGTATTCCCCGTGTCGCACGGTATATGTTAGAAGAAATATAAATATATCAGCAGCATATACTATATCAACCCAAAACTCAATCAAATGAAACCACTGAGGTATTTTAGAACTGGAGCAAATAGGTGGATATAATATAAGCACTAGAAAAATGGTGAAACAAACAACACATTTCCATACATCTTGGAACATGGATTCCGATACAAACATCCATGGGTATTTCACGTTGACGAAAATTGATTTCGTTCGCAACTCCATATCATTATGAAGGACTAACATGCCGATGTATTTGCCACAATGGTGGACAGATTCTTCTGGTGGCACTTCTAAGGCATAATCTTTTCTTCTTCCCTTAGCTTTCCATGTATTAACGGCATCTGATACCTCCCACCAGCGTTTCTTTAGCCACGCAATACCTTCCTCCTCACTTCTATTTATACCTTCCATGTTATTTTTACATTTGTATAATGTATGAGCGTGTTCAATCCTGGCGGTTATTTGATCTAAGATCATAAAACGATCATTTGGAAACTTGTGAATGGAAGTGATCATGTCAACTCGTTTTATATACATAACTTCACAATAGGTGAGGCAGCGAACATTAATATGCTTCTTCTCATGTGGCAAAACAAAACACAGATCGCCAAAGACGGTTCCACTGGTTACAGAAATCAGAGGCGTTATTCCATCATCGGAGGATAAAATTTGCACAACACCCGATTTCAAATAGTAAAGGTGTGTATGACAGTATGGTCCTGCGTAAAATGTCTCACCTGGTAACTTGTAATCTATTTGGACACACTCGCATAGAAAACGTTGGAATGACTTCGATGTTCTTCTCAACAGTGGGCTGTGGAAGAAGACTTGCCACACGAGATCTTCCTTGATATCGATTCTCAAATATCTAGGAAACTGAGTGACTACATCTGGAAGCGATGTGATACCGTGGCGTCTCTTCCACATGAGTGTGAAAAACTTTTCGACGTTAATATGAGCATCGGATTCAGGATTTCGTCTCTTAGTTTCTTTTGTAATTCGGTTCACTTTTATGTAAAACAACCATTTCTTTTTATCGCGGAATAACGTTTCGGCAAATATCTTGGGGGTCACTAGAAACGTATATACCAAATATCCAATCAATAGCAATATACAATACAGTACATACTCCAATATTGTAGACGGCTTTATGTAGTCAAATGATACGTTAAAGAGAGATGAGAATATGGCTGTCACAGCATAAAAGTATACTGAGTACGAAACGTCGGTGTCATTTATCTGAAAAAAATATTAAAAGAACTTAGTTTCATAATATGCATCATACACATTACATTGTTTAACGCGAATTTCACTCATCATAATGGAACAATATTTTAGGGATTTATCGCGGACTTTAGATTTTTTCACTCCTGATCGGATAGTTTTAAATATCAATTATGGCCACCAGACAACTATACTTCTGGAGTAAAGATAACTTATAGACGACAGAAAGACAATCGTCGACGCGCCGAAAGAAAATAACGGGGATTCACCATCTTGGATTTTCATTGGACTCTTCCAATTCTAAGCAATGAACACATTTTTTATGATAGTTGTATAGGCAAACGGGCAGACGAGTAAGAGACGAGCAGATATTAAGTGGTCAGCGTTACCCATGAACATTAACAAATTAACCTTGGACTATAAATTAATCTTGGATTATAGCCCAGGCAACTCATTTATGTGCTGCCTATCCCGAGACATGATGTTTTCTTTGTGCCAGTAATAACATTGCCTGTCCAGCCCTTTCCAAAAGCAAAGCACGAGAGAAACAAGCAGGATGGTGGTACCATGCAGACAGGAGTACGGCACAGCGTAACTCTCCCACTGGTAAAAATCTGATAATGATTATGCAAGGTTTAGCACATACCTTATACAGTATAGTTTGCCTCCAATCATAAACTATATCCCCAGTGCATTTCTTGCACATTCCATAGTACGTCAGTAGCACAGTCAAAGAAGTCAGAAAGTTGACAAAAATTAGCAACAGGAGCGTGTAGCCGAATACTATGGCAACATAACGGTGATTAGTTATTAACGAGTGGTAGTCGGCTATTCTGTATATTCTGAAATATCAAACATTCTATTATTATAAATGCGAATGTGAGTTTGTTTCTTTCACCAATGGAAAGCTACATTATCAGCAAGTAACATAGGTTTTTTTTTATTCCCGTATTCCGTATTATATATTATATCTTATGTCTCAGGATAGGCAACACATAAACGAGTTGGCTGGGCTCGTCCCAGGTATACTAGTTATTGTTCATGGGCGACGTCGACCACTTACCATCAGGTGGCACGTTTGCCAGTTTGCCTATCCAACTAACATAAAAAATTAAAAAAATAAAAACCGTCGGCAACGGGAAGTACGCAGATGAAACCACCGATTGCTCTATCAGATAAACTGCTTTCAAGCACTGTAATATTGTAATTGCGTACAAAAGAGACAAAACTCTTTCTCTTCTTAGACACCTAACCTAAAGAGAGTTAAACTATCTTAGAGATGAGACCTATGTTCTGTAAAACAGAGTAAAATATTTTTGCTATGGCGTTTTGGTGGATAAAATGAAAAAAGCATTACTTACATAACAAATTCCGATATTGCCAATATGTTTGGCCATGGTTGCACCGGTGGACAGACATCGTTAGACACCAAACGGAAAAAAGGTATTAAAGAAATTATATCCAATAAAAGTAGAAAAGCTGGCTTTGGCAAATATTCACGTTTCAATGCTTGGTCGATCACCTGCCTTAAAAAAATACTTATATAATCGCAGCGTCCGTACAACCGTAAATAGAGACAGGCATTATTGAGGCTAAAACAACAAATCCCTTGCCGTTTACGCCTAAATTTGATCATATTGATCAACGAAACCATTTTAATGTAAGTACTCATTTTGGAACTCATCAAAATTTGTTCTGATGTTTAGACTTAAGAACGGATCAGACAAATAGATGTCCTATTTTTCCTTTTCTTAATCTTTCTCTGATATCTTTAGGAACTAGTGAAATTTACTATCATCTAGCGATACATGCCATTTCTAACACAAATGAATTTGTATTGCAAAAATTCTAGCAAGACAACAAAGAGTAAGAAAAAAATATATTTGAAACTATTTACTTACCTGTGAAGTATATGAAGAAATGTATCTATGCCGTAGATAGGATCACAACAGTACAAATAGAATATTTTTAGGCAATACAAAATCGGACTCAGCTCCAATGTATCCCAGCAATACACTATTGGATATACGCATTGAATTGGTCCCTGAAATAAATTATAACACTACCAAGAGAAACCACTGTAAAAAGAAGCTCTTTTTAAAAAAGGTAAGACAAATGACAACCAGTTTACTAAGTCCCAGAAACCCAGATATACTCAATTTTGGAAGATTTGCTGATAGGTGGTGGTGACTTGCCTGGTCCTTTTCTTGTTTATGTATGTCTATAAGATTAAAGATGTCTATAGTCGGCAATAGCTACCATTCCGAATTTTAAAGGCTCCAAATTTGGGTTAGTTTAATAATAAAGCTAGCAGCTAAAACCTTAATATTTAAGTTCGCTACAAGTTTTGATCGAATGTATGAGATAAGAAATTCCTTTAAATGGCGGTGTTGTTGATTGATTTGATTTGATTGAGTTGATTGATAGATTTGTCATTATCAACCTTTTTACGTGAACCCTCACAATGAACCCCCCATTACTCCCTTGAAGGACCGGCTGCTGCATGAAGATTGTCCCAAGTAGTTTGAAGTCGATCTACCCTCATTTCCGAACGTGGATTTATTCATCAGCATCAGCCAATATCCGTCAACTGCTGAACATAATCCTTCAATGAACGCCAAGATGACTGATACCTTCCGCATCCAACACGGACCGGCAACACGGAGATCGTTTTCAGATCGGATTGATACAATATAATTCCAGACAAAAACTTACAAGTATAGTTTTCACTACAGCCACAATTATCACAATTTTTTCAAATATGGGATTGAAAGGTAAGAATATAAGATTGCTCCATCGTATTCCTTCGTCGGATAAGTTTTCTTCGTCTTCGCTGTCTTTAGAAGCATTCGACTCATTCATTGTTCATGAATAAGTTCTTTTCACGAACTATATAGTAATACTACCTACGTATGTTCTTTCTTGTTGCCTAAAAATATTCTTAGCATGTGTCAGATGGTGACAAATCATTCAAAATGTTTTGCATAAGGTTCTATGATAATTATTACAAAAAATACTTCTCCAATTTAGACGAAATCCGAATTAGACAGAGGTGTCAAGGGACACCCGGATGGAACGAAGTTCCTTTCGATTAATTAGTGAAGGAATTGTAATAAAAAACAAAAAAATCAGAAAACCGTTTTTTTGTTATTTTCAATAATATTATACATGCGAATGTTAGTTTGTATGTTACACTTTCACGCCTAAAACACTGAACCGATTTAAAATATTTTTTCACTAATGGAAAGCCACGTGGGTGAAACCGCGGGACGCTGCTAGTATTATATAAAAACCACGTTTTTCGGAATCCAAAGCGCGCATCAAAGTTGGGCTTATCTGTTTTTTTTTTTAAATATTTGATAAAATCCTAAAGCAATTAATAGTAAGCAATATTGTGTTTAGTTCTATGTACTGGATATTTCCAGAAGGGAATGGTGTGATTAAAATGATGAATGTCCAAGGTTTGACCATTTTATTAATTTTAAATACCTCCATAGAGCATAACTAGATGTGATAAAAATCTTTCCTTTGTGATGAACACAAAAGACAATTTAAAAAAGGGTGTCTACAATTAAATGATAGAACCCGCGGAGAACTTTATTATAAAAATGATAATTAACTTCTGACTAAAATCTCAAAGTACTATTTTCTTTGTTCCATGGATTCGGGTATAATTGAAAAACTCTTTGTAAGTATATAATTTTCATGCCTGCTTTGAAAAGACAAAAATGAGGAAAGTAAATTAAATGTTAACGGCTCGCCGGAGGAATGTCTGATTAAAACAATTGGTTCTTCTCCATTACAATATATTTGGGCAGAGTAACGCCCTTCACCAATTATACTACATTGATGTAGTCAATAGAAGGACTATTTATTAATTACAATTATTATAAATATCGTCATAACATTTTGTAACGGAAGGAGTGGTGAGGTGTGAGATTCGTTGAGCAGATACGAGGAGCGACCAGTGGGGAGGAGAGGAGTGGGGAGAGGAGAGGAGGGGGGAAGCGGAGAGGAGAGGAGAGTTGCTTATAAAATGCGGTGCATTTTGGCGGAGCGTTACTATTATTGTGAAATTCTTAATATAACGTCATTAAAATATCTTCAGTAATTGCTTATTTTATTTAAATTTACTTAATATAAAGTAATTATAAGAACCAATATCATAGTATATTTGAAGGCCGTAAAAGTTCAGAACCGAGATATCACCACGTGCTAGAGAAAATGAGTACAATTGTGGAATTCATAATACGAAGAATAAGAAATGTAAATCTACCGAAGTAGCAGATGAGACGGAAGTCCCATGTGGAAGTATCATTATGGTGCGTAGCCGATGTACTTGCAGGGAATTGGAATACAACCCAGCTATACAGCTTATATGGCGTAATGTACGCTGTAGCCCGCGGAGTATTAAGAGATGGCAAGGGTAAGGTAAGGAGAAGTGGTTAACAGGGGTGCGTAAAATTTTATTTTTAATGAGTGGTGTGAAGGATACTTCTGGTGGGGTGATGCCTGATGATATAGATATTGGTGACATATGTGACACTGATAAGAAAACTTGTTTAATTACTCTTTGATTGTTTTGCTAGTTCAGTAAAGGATATCGTCTTTATGGTTAGGGGAGATGAAAATTAATCGTAGCTGACGTTCCCATAAACAGAGCGTTTTCGCCTAGTTCGCGCAAAAAGGCTAGAAAAATTGATGTAATGCTGAAATGTGAATGCTGAAAGGTTTCACTTTGGTTAAAAAAATGGCGATTATCGTTTATGTACATTGCAGATCCCTTTACCCAATAAAAGTTAAACAACGATTTCTCTCTGCCATGCATAGTAAGTGTCAGAATTAAAATAAAAGATTTATATTCTGAAACATCATATCTTGTAAAATTTAAAAATTGAAATTGTATCGACTTTGTGTGGGTACCTTTATAAAAAGTTGTTCAAAATTAGTACCTACGCATGGTGGGTGTGTGATAATACAGTATAATATTTCATTTCGCAACAATTTTATTGTCAACGGTTAATGATTCTGAGGGTTGTTAGTATTGTCTAAACTAGCTGTTGTCAGTAGCTTCGTCTGCGTTAACTGATATTTAAAACAGTATCGTGAGTGATGATGATGTCTTTAGTCTAGATATCACTGTAAATTAGTAGGTAATTGTAGACTAACTTTACTATGAGAATGTTTTAAATACCGGTCACTGCCATTTCACCTGCGTAGTGTGTTTTTTATTAGGATAAAACTATCCTATCACCTTTTCTGGGTTATAAATTTTATACAAATCAAAATTTTATTTAGATCGGTTCGGTTGTTAACCTAAACGTGAACAGTTTGTTCAAATCGTGACATTTTTCTTACTTAAGAGAATTATACCCGTCATAATTTCTAAACGAAAAGTCTGGTCCGAATAATTTTGAAGTTGAATTTACACTTAGATGATAATCAACCTAATATTTTGTCAAACAATTTAAATGGATAAGAATTGATACTTTAAAATTAAAAAAAAAAAACGCGTTATAGGTGAATACCATCGCGGACTTTTTCTTGTGTAACTAATCATGACGAGATAATATATGGAATATTATTTAATAAATCGTGCTTTCGTAGCGCACGCGTAATGACTTATCGGCAAAATTTTGATACCGTGAGCTACATTGTTTCAATTTAGGTAGGTATCTACATTTTTTACGAGTAGCTGAGCTAATATTCTCACTTCAGTTTGGTTCGGTAATTCGATTAACAGGTTTATGTACTTCGAGAATGTTTGAATTATAAGATACATTGATACTTGTAGTTGAGCTAATATTCTCACTTCAGTTTGGTTCGGTAATTCGGTTGTCAAGTTTATGTACTTACGAAAATGTTTGAATAATTATAAGATGATACATTGATACAAGTAGTTGAGCTAATAATATATTTTGTACTTCGAGAATGTTTAAATTATAAGATGATACATTGATACGAGTAGTTGAGCTAATAATATTCTCACTTCAGTTTGGTTCGGTAATTCGGTTGTCAAGTTTATGTACTTATGAAAACGTTGAATTATAAGATCAGTTGGATTCGGTAATTTGGTTGTCAGGTGTATGTACTTACGAGAATGTTTGAATTATGAGATGATTCGGTGGACTCAATGTTGACGGTTTATGCTTAAATTAGCGCTGAAGTAACTGGACAATAAAAAAAATTTGAATAATAACAACAAACATCTATTCTGTTGCTGAGTTAAATGACAGGTGTGTGTTACTCCTACGGCGTAATGTCTGTCTTATGTACGTGTGACTACTACTAAAGCTTATAAATGTATGTATGTGTGACGAATACTAAGGCGTAATGTCTATATGACAATATAGACATTATAAATCTGTGCGTGTGACTACTTAATATCTATCTATGGTTTTGCTGCTTGATAGAAGAAATGACTGATGATAGATAAATTTTATTCGCTTTTAAGGCAAAGAAACTTTATGCTAAGATGACTTTATTTTACTAAAAAGTAACTTCGAAACAGATATGTGGTGTAATGGTGTGCTTAGATATAATTTGAAATATTATTGGAGAGATGATGTGTTTTTGTGCCAATTGCGGCGCAATTGTTACAGGATAGCCGACTGTAACGGAAGGAGTGGTGAGGTGTGAGATTCGTTGAGCAGATACGAGGAGCGACCAGTGGGGAGGAGAGGAGTGGGGAGAGGAGAGGAGGGGGGAAGCGGAGAGGAGGAGAGTTGCTTATAAATTGCGGTGCATTTTGGCGGAGCGTTACTATTATTGTGAAATTCTTAATATAAAGTCATTAAAATATCTTCAGTAATTGCTTATTTTATTTAAATTTACTTAATATTAAGTAATTATAAGAACCAATATCATAGTATATTTGAAGGCCGTAAAAATTTTAAACAACTACTGTAAATACATTATAGCATTATTAGTATTATATTAATTATGTAGGTACATTAAGGTTTATTAGTGTTATACTTTAATTATTATTCAATATTATATATACCATAGACTTAGAATATACTAAATAGACCAACTGACAGCCCAAAAATGCGTGACGATTTTTGAAAAGTCCATGTGTGCAGAGCACACGCACACATTGACACACAGTGATGTATATTTTACTATCGATATTCGAGTTCGAGTGAATTGAAAAAATTGTTGTTTGGAGTGAATTTTCCAATGGTCAGACATGTTATGGTTTTTATAAGGTACCTAATATACACATTACAAAGTCAACATAATTATTCGTCAGTGACGATGATGATTATGAAGGAGGGTCAACTATATAATATTCCTCAGGTCAAAGTTATCTGACGATTGCAAAAACAGCCCTTAAATTATTTGAGATAAAAGGTAACTAAATATTGAAATAAAACAACACGTAGTATATTATTTATTCTCAAATGAAATATCATAATACTCTTACACACTCATACTTACCTACTATTTATATAAAATAATGACTTTTATTATGTATGTATTTGTTTCAAATGATTTTAACAAAAGGAAAATAATAAAATTTGGGAACGAATCGATCAATATTCAATGGACGCTTGATCCATGACTTACTACACAAGATTTACACAAACTAAGTATATGCGCAGTTATTATTTTAACGGTTACTTTAAAATTATACTCTTACAAACGTAAAAGTAATTTAATTAAAAATTTTTAAACAAAATTAAAACCGACTTCAAAATAAAAAAAAAAAATAAAAAGTAATAAAATAATTTCCGTAATCTTTGTGCCTACAATTTATAATCAACTTGTTCTTCTACTAATATACAATCTTTGCATTTACCACGTCATTATTGTTACTTTTGGAGTCGGTGTCAGCCAAGGTAAGTATAGTAAGGTAAGTCGGTGTCGTATTCGTTGATGTACCTACCGTACATCAACGAATACGACACCGGCAAGTTGATTATAAATTGTAAGCACAAAGATTACGGAAATTATTTTATTACTTTTTAGTTTTTTTTTTAATTTTGAAGTCGGTTTTAATTTTTGTTTAAAAATTTTTTATTTCTTAATTTTTAGTGATTGCAAAATTCGAAAAAAAAATAACTGATTTTATTTGTCCGAAATATGGGTAGAACTATTAAACGCGTTGCCCAGATTAGATAGCGCTGTATTAATGAGATGAACGTAGAAAGGGTTTAAATCATTACATAACAAATGCAAAAACTGAAATGGAATTGTGTAAAACTTTATATACATGTAATTGAAAGCAATCACGGCAGATTTGCTGCTATTCATTAAATAATTCTGTTATATATAGGTATAGAACATCACCATCACCAATATATAGGTATAGAATGGATATTAACGTTACCTTGAAATACTATGATGCGCTTCCAAGGCACAGTTGTTTTTTGTTAATTTAACAACAAGTAAAATTAAATGAATTAAACAAAATTACATGATTTTGGTATATTATTTAGCCGTATGAACTAAGCCCAATAAAAGCTGTAAATCGTCGAGGATTCCCCTCGACTGTGTAAGGTCTCCATCATCACACCTGTAATGGCGCTTATACCCAATATGGGTGCAAAGTTCTCATCAATTTAAGTTTCCCTCGATTTCTCTGGGATTCCATCATCAGATCCTGGTTTCCTTATCATGGGACCATTTGGGAAGTATACCCTTTAGAACAAAAAAATATTTTTTCAAATCGGTCTAGCCATTTTCGAGTAATCTGATGTACGAATTGATAACCTCCTCCTTTTTGAAGTCGGTTAAAAATTAAAAAAAAATGGGTAGATGCTACTGTCCTTTAAACAAAATAATCTTATTCAAGTGGTTCCTTACAGTCTCCTTACTCAAATTAAGTTGCATACATTCGTATTTGAGCCGAATATCGAACAGATGTCTATAATACTTCATTATTAAGTATCTTTGCCCACTTAAATGTATTGGTCCATATTGTGGCTCGTCAAGCACAAAAACAAGTCGGAAATATCTTCCGATATTGGAACGTCGCTTTGCAAATTGTATTGTTGGGATCCCAACCAACACGCCCGCCCAGCTAATATCAGCCATTTTCCTCTAATTATAGGATCTTGAGGGAATCTGTAAAACAAAATGATTATGATTCATCGCTAACAAGCAGAGGACATTAGTACGGGAGCGGATTTGACAGCGAGTGCCGGAGATTGGTGGCGCTGCAGTGTCAATTCAAAAACTTGTGTTAGGATTGGTAAGAATATGGGCTGGACGGCCGGCGTAGGGATGTTTGTATTACGTTATAGACACACCCGACTACTGCCTTTAAAAAGCGAGGTCTTGTTCGTAGAGGGGCTCACAACCGACGCCAGGAGGTCGTGTGGTCGCAGACTGCACAGTAGGCTGGGGGCGACCCCCCACTTTATAAATCAAAAGTGAGCCGAATGGGCTCACACTAATCCGATGAAGCATTAGGGCCTCCGAAAAAAAAAAAAAAAAAAAAGTAGAGGGGCGATTTATATCTGCGACCTCAAGGAGGACGGAAGTCTGGCCAAATCACTATCGGCCATGTTAAGTTTGTTAATTAATGTTGGGCCAACCTTTATGTATGTGTGAGGTTCGTGTATGTGTATGCATGTGCAGTGTGGGTAAGGATGGAGGTGCTTTATGCATGCACATGCACACGTACCTACACATTACTTCTGGACCTAAGATTGTTATTGTTTTATCAGAATGTAATAAAATGGTTGTAATTATTATTTAAAACGTCCTTTCTGATATTCCCGTTACATAATATAAACCTTGCTCTTGAGTCACTCTATATTATATCGAAAGCTGTTTTATTTTTTGTTGTTTTTAGATTAGTTTCAAATTAATGATATTATAAACCAATAAGCATGTCGATAAATTTGAATCAAGCACTAGCGTATATGTATAAAATATTGGTGAAAATTAATCTTCAAATATTGTGTAATTTAAGAACGATTGTATCTATCTAAATAGGACGATTGACATTATTTTATTTGAAATAGAGAAGTAAATATAGAATATAGCAAAAAATAAACACATCTTAGCAATTAGGACATGAAGATAAATTACCTGTGAAATGTATAATTTTCACGATTGTTTCTATGATTCACATTATACCGCACCGTATAGTATTTTCATCTTTTTACATGCAATAGTATTTATTGCAAATATATCTGGAACAACGAATTAAATTGGAAATACTGAGAGGCTCTTTTAACGCTTGGTGACTTTGGCTGACCTGTCAAATAAAAGTGGTTACACTTGACATTAGATTGCTCTCTCTTTTCATCTTGTTATAATTCCATAAAGGACTGTCTTCTCTTTCCAATTCTTTATTGGTCTATTATATTTTATGTTTATGCTATATACAATATATATCCGTTTGGCGCCACCTGATATTTATTATTATAATAGCATCACATCCGGCTGGTGTTGCCAGTGGTTTGTAACATAAATTATATTGAGTGTTATAATTGTCACAGAAATAAAAGTTTATGTTTAAACGCTGGTGAAATGGTCAAATTAACCCGTGAAGTAATATTAGTTTACACAGCATTACGAAACAACTTTATACGAATTTTATCTCGGTTTATTAAGTTTATTACATAGTAAATTCGAGCCCGAGTTAAATTCGCGTAAAAATTCGTATATATTACATAATATACTTATACGGAAATTATGGAAATTAACATGCTTTAAATGATGACAATCTTTTTATAATAAAGCTATAGTGAAACTTAAATAAATAATGTATTGTTTATGTAGCACTATTCGTATAGATAAATAGAGATGCATTTTAGTAAATGGTAATTGGTATGAGTTGTACTAAACATTAAGACTCGGGAGGTGATCATGTTGCCTGCAGATCCGGGACCCTCATAAGGGTCTAAGGCGGCATAAGGCCCTCGCTGGTTTAGTGGGGTAGTGCATTCTCAAGTGCGAGTTGCCACATATTAGGTCCAGGAGCCTCACACGAGGTAAACCTGGATCATACGAAAGCTTTAACTTGGGTCATTAAAAAAATTAAGACTCGTACGCAATTGGTATACTAAGGAGTTTATTTCCTCAAATCGATCATTATGATAGGTCGATCAGATATCTATCAGCTCATTCAACAGTTTCATCCTCATTACAGCTCCTCAGTTCCGTGAGTTTGTTTAAATAATAGCTTCATTTGCATTTCAATAAACATTCTAAGTCTCGTAACGTGCTGTCATCAGCATCGTCAGCCTCTATCCGTCCCCTGCTGAACATAGGCCTCTTTATGAACACCAAGACGGCCGATCCCTTGCCACTTGCATTCGATCGACTAACATGCGTCTACCGTCTTTTTCTTGTCCGCCGGGAAACGTTCTAAGGCATCCCGTGGGAGAGGGTTGACTCCCCAGGCGGGTATGTGGGACTCGCTGCATCCGAGAGATGGTTAGGTGGACGCAGCTCTACCCACTAAAACCCGGCGAGTGCCACCAATGCCGCCTCTGGTGAGGTGCCTCAGATTTGTCGAGAAAACAGGGCACCTCGACGGCTAGTCAGTCCCTAAAGGAACCGTCGCCACCTCCAGAGGGGGTTGTACCACACCACAGAACAACCCCTCCCAACGTCGAGACAATGCAATGGGGTGAGGTTCCTATCTTCGCCCCTTGTCCCCTCCTACTCTTGTATCCCCTCTTCTTATAAGAAGTACAAAGAGCAGCCCCCTCGGTTCAATTGGCTTCGCCCATGGTACTGAATTCACCTTAGGCTACTGAGCCCCACCGCCATGACAAGGCTTGAACCATGGTGAGGGCGTCTACGGTCTACCTAAACGTGCTGGCACTAGATAAATATAGTCAGTATGAGCCTGATATTGTCGATTGATCGATACTATGGCCACAGCCGATAGACTTTTTAACCACTATGGGCGAAATCAGTCGCTGTTAATACAAAATAGTTGACCGTCGAACGAGGCCCGGTGATGTGATCGGTGTTAATATTAGAATTCATGATTTTAGAATTCCTGATTAAAAAACTCTGCATAAACACTGATTGTGCGGATATGTATGGGCGTCGGTACCATAAGGCTCCGACTGCTCATTTGCCCCTTATGACATAAAAAATAATAATAAAAATAACAATGAAATATTGAATAAAACAAAGAAATTTTAATGAGAGCGTCATGCGAATGTGAAAACTGGCAACTGGCAGATGTGCTACCTCATGGCAAGTGTTCAAACGATTACTTGGAACTAGTCCAGGCAATTTGTTGCCTATCATGGTAAGGTGACGATAAATCTCTGTGTCAGTAATTACATATACTGTGTGAAATATCCAAAAGCACGTTTCTTTGGTCTTTATGTTAGTATTACCACAGAGTAATGCTTAATACCTACAAATAAGTAGTTAAACTATCTACTGTAGTACGAAACCAATTAGTTGCTAGTTGTAAGACACGTTTGTCCGAATTGTTCAATTTCAAAATATACCCGGCGCAGACGAAGCCGCAGGCATCAGCTAGCGTTTAATATACAAAACCCGTATTGTGTACCACTTAGGTTTTACTGCGAACATCGTAGGAGACGACTCGAGCATGAAAAGAACACAATTTACCCGCATTCAGCAACTTGAGAACAATATCTACACGAGATTTTGTATTCAAAATACGAAACTTTTCTTGAACATTGCAACATATAAGATTTCAGATGCAACCATTTTTACGCTTGTTCTGTTATATTCATTTTTGTATAGCAGAATCTTGCAGACTATCGTGCTACTGTGATTTTTACCTATACCTAAAACTGGCGAGTGGCGGTCGCCATGATTAATATTCTTTTGCGAATGTTGCTCGGCAATAACAGAAAAGATTGATGTTTTTTTTTAAATTGGACGTGTAGTTTAGAAGATTATCTTCTACAACCACACTCATAATGCTAAACTCTTTGTAATATTAGTCTGTGGTATAAAGAATAGATTCAACAGAGGACAAAATTTTGCCATCATTTACTAAAGTTTCCCTAAATGTCGGTGAATATTTTGCTTCTTAAATCTGTTTCATAATTATTTTTATATGTAATAATATCAATCCTTATAATATTATTGTCCTTCTGCTGGGCACGGGTCTCTTGCTCGAAATCAGGCGAGGAGGGTATTGGGTCAAAATGCGCTGGGTTGGTGAACTTCACACACCTTCAAAATCTTTTTAGTCACATCGGGCAATGTTTCCTCGCGACATTTCTTCACCGGTGACCAAGCTATGTTTACGTGCTAAGGTGCACGTAGAAATTTAGAACCCACCCACCCTCCCCACTCAAGAGGCCAAGCCCATATCACATGAGTAAATAAACGGACAGAGGCAAAGCTTCATACAACCGCACTTTTGCACTACTGCAAGCGTCCTTACGCATGTGTGCGTTAGCACTCGTGGCTTGTCACGTACGAGTAGAAACCGGTTGAAACCGGTTCGACGAGTGCTCGAACGCAGGGATGTGAGTGCACATGTTATGTTGCGTTGTATATTTGATATTTTTTTTCGCTTGGCGGGTATTTCGAATCAATATCATCGTTCTTAAATTTTTATTAAATAAAAGTAAAAAGTGTCAATATTGTAAGTATACTGTACTGTGTGTATGAACAATAATAGAGCAAATAAAAAAGAATCATATTTTATAACAGTGTTCTTAAATTATTGTTGATAATTAAAAGTAAAAAGTGTCAATATTGTATATTGTAACAGTATAGTATACAATACATACAGATGTATGAACAATAATAGAGCAAATAAAACAAATCATATTTTAGCTATCCCAAAGATTTCAATAGGTAAGTTGTATCTTATTATTTTATTTCTACTAATTATCATTACTTTGTTCACTAAGTTTTTATGGATGTGCCTAAACTCTTGTTAGGGAAACATTGACCCGACATTAAATCTTAAATCTTAGCTTAACTTTACAGTAAAAATAAAATAAGTATAGGTACAGAATACGCAATTAGGAGACGATTCCTGTTCGGAATAAAAAATATTATAATAGTTATGATAAAACTGATATGCAATGAGTGCTTTCCATTAGCATAATTTACCACTATATAATTAAAAGGTACAACAGATTATTGCAATTAAAAAATATAAACACAAAATATTTAGAAAAAATATTTTGTAATAAAGATAGAATATTTACATAGATTAATTACTACACAATAAAAAAATCGTTTTGTTCGTTTAATTTTATCCACCTGTGACAACCCTACCATAATAGGTAACAATTTTACGCGTTGTATGGAAGCTTTGTCTCTGTCCGTTTACTTACTAATGTGCCCATATCCACTAGAGTCACTAGACCATTGTCGGTCGTTTGATAATTTTCTTGATTTTCATTTCTAAAATAAAGATTTTTGCATGACAAGCAAATGATAAAAAATAGTGTACTAGTAAAAAGTATTTAGTACTAGCTATAGCCCGCAGCTCCGCCCGCGTTAACTTAAAACAGCCGTAACCGGATTGATGATTATTATTTTTAAAGCCTTATTTACTCCTTATAACAGTGAAAGTCCCGTCAAAATCAGACCAGCCGATTTAGAGATTAGCCGGAACAAACAGACAGACAGACAAAAATTATAAAATATGTTATTTTGGTATGTGTACCATGTATACATCCATATGCATTTAGTAGAAAGCTGTTATTTTAATATTACAAACAGATACTCCAATTTTATTTATCTGTATAGATAGGTTATGTGGCTACATTTTGTTCCGTAAAATCATTTCTGTGGGAAAAAAACATGCAGATTTTCTTTCATCTTTAGAGCTTAGCAACTTCTGCTAAACTATGAATGACAGCTAGTATCACTATACCTAGGTACGACAGGTAAAAGTAGGGTGAAATAAGGTGAGATAGAGCAAAACATCATATGCAGATATCGTAAAACACATGAATTTAAATACTCATTCTCTTTTATGGGTGAAAACTCTCGTTTTATGTTTGACTTTTGAGATTAGTTTAAATAATCTAAAAATAAGTATTTCTACTAGCGATGTAGATTAAATTAAAAATACAGTTCGATTATTTAATAGCTAGCTTTTGTTCGCAGATTCGCCCACGTTAACTTAGATATAATATGTGAATTGGTGGTGGTGATGATATTTTTGGTGCCATGCTGCATTGCAGCCGAACTGGGCCGGCACGACCGGGGTGGTACCTCTCACTCACATAACACCGGCGTCAAGTGACAGTTATGCTGTCGCGTTTCGTGCGGTTTGTGAGTTTCCGGTGGCCCATTGAGAGGATAGGGAAAAGGAGGGTGGCGCAACTGCGTAGCCTTGGTTCTGCGGATGTGTATGGGCATCCTGTGAGGCTCCGACTGCTCGTATACCCCCTGATTACATTTAAAAAGAAATTTCACTGTTATTTTCATTTTACTAGTGATTTTTTTTATATAATCGGATGAGCATTTATGAAGATTAAAGTACATCTAAACTTACAAATATGAAGTATTTAGATTAACTTTAAATTTTATCTACTCCTATACTTTAAATTTTTTGAAAACGATTTTTGATACCTCATCCCGCGGGGGAGTGGGTATCCCCAGGCGGGTATGTGAGACTCGCTGCGCCCGATTAAGCCGGAAAGTGGACGCAGCTCTACCCATTAAAACCGGGCGAGTGCCACCAATGCCGCCTTTGGTGAGATGCCCCGGATCTGTTGAGCAAACAGTTGCACCTCGACAGCTAGTCAGTCTCACAAAGGACCGACGCCACCTCCACAGAGGGGTTGTCCCGCACCACAGAACAACCCCTCCTAACATCAGGACAGTACAATGGGTTGGGATTCCCATCCTCGCCCCTTGTCCCCCTGCACTTTTCAACAAGACGAGTACAAAGAGCAGCTCTCTCGGCTCAATTTGCTTGGTGCAACCAAGGTGCTGGGCTCGCCTTAGGCTACTGAGCCCCACCGCCACGACAAGGCTTGAACCGTGGTGGAGAATGCTTATACAATTGCTTAACATTTTTTTTATGTTAGTTGGATAGGCGAACTGTGTACGTGGTCGACGTCGCCCATGAACATAAACTAGTATACCTGGAACGAGCCCAGGCAACTCATTTATGTGTTATCCTATCCTGAGACATAAGATGCTAAGTCCCGGTGCCAGTAATTATACAACTGCTTAACAATTAAAAGATTGCTAAACACCTAAATAAGAAAAAATATCATCATCAGATAACTTCCCTCTCCTACTGTTGACCTTCGACCACCAAGATGTGATCATCAGTCCGTGTACGGATGAAAACGAAGAATAAACATCTTATTAAACGCTTTCTTGTTGCTGTGTTAAATGGATAATATTTGCCCAACCTTCGCCCTTTTAATAATTATGAAACGAGAACAGTCTGCAGCTGCGTCATACCCTAGGGACATTATAAAAAAATATTATGGTTACTTTTCAACATTTTATTTCTTTTTTAATTCAGGTAAAGTTTATATGATATAATAACCTTTGCGTGAGGTTATATTAAGACTATCACTATCATTACATAGTATAAAACAAAGTCGCTTCCTGTCTGTCTGTCCCTTTAGGTATATGTTTAGATCTTTAGAACAATACAACGTATTTTTATGCGGTTTTTTTAATAGATACCTAGTAATTCAAGAGGAAGGTTTATATGTATAATACATGCTTATTACAGTAGATAAACACTGATAATTTTGAAAAAAGGAGTCGAATCCGTAAACTATAGGCTTTTATGTGCTTTCTACTAAGCAAGCCACATAACCACCGCTAAAGCCTCATTTTCATCTCAATTTACAGATTTCTTCCAGTAAAACCTTCACTGGGATGCCACAATACCTCATTATTGTACTCTCTGCATGATAAACTGTGTTTGATTGTAGGGGAGTTTTATGCAAATCCACTAAGCCTAAGATTTAATTTTAGATAAAATAATCCCCATTTTTTATAATAATCATTCTTCGCGGGGAACAATGTCTTTTTTTATAAATAGAAGAGGGGACAAACGGACCTTCATACAGACTGTCGTTTCTTCTGGTAAGTGATAAGCGACATCCATAGACTTAGAATTAGCAGGTGCGTTGCTGGCCTTTTAATTATGCTCTTTTCTTGAAGGCCCCAAGTCGAATCGGTTCGGAAATTCATGACAGCTGATTCCATATAGTGGTCGTGCGAGGCAGGAAATTCATTTATACAGCCTATTCGTAACGTTAATTTACCTGCTTTGTTCTGTGGAACTTTAATATAATGTATTAAGTTTGCATGATTTTCATTTGGAATATGTTTTTTTTAATTCCGCAAAGTAAGTATGTTAAAGAATGTCTATTTCAGATCTGTTCGCTTCAATTTTTTAAATGAATTTCTTTCAAAAATTTGTGGGAATAGTTATAAAGTGTAATACATTTTTGGAAAGCCCATGGTATGTAGATTTTAACGCAAATATAAAATAGTAGGTTTTATGATTATATTTATATTTTAAAAAGATTAACAGTAAGTGAGGGGAAAAAAGACAGTTTTTTAAATTCGTCGAGACTTTTGACAGTTGCCGACGTCTCCCGGTGCTTTACTTTTGATTTTGTTTTGTAGTGTAGATATTCAAGAATAACATTTATTAAAATCAGCTGCGGATACGTGCGGTTTCGAAAGCTATCGCTAAAAGTATGATAAAAGTCAGGAAACAGAAAATCTTTATCTATTGTGGTTTCTAATGTTAAACCGTTTAATTGATTGGTTTGCGGTTATTTATTGATAACAGGGCAGTTTATCTTCATTTTGCACTCATTTTTTGGTATAATTTTAATCAAAAAAATGCACACTATCCTTAATTACTAAATAATATATAAAGGGTGGTTTCCTTAAATATAGCTATTACAAATTCGTATAAAATTAAACAGACGTTTGACTGTTACATATAATCGCTGAATTTCAAAATGACTTCTATTTTCAAGTATTCTAAGCGTGAATTATTACATTCATACATCGAAGGAGGAAAAACATTTGAAGCTCTATCAAAAAGTTCTAAAATAAAACTGTCATGTTCCCGAAGACCAGATGTGTTTTATTATCAGTGATATTCAAAGGAATGTTATTCTTCCCTTTATGGGCAGAAGCATCGAGGAAAAAGGAAATTCATAAAAAGGTCATTTTTTAAAAAGAACCGCAATTGGTTGAATTCAGAATATTTGGTAACTTTACCGAACTCGGAAGAAGTAACACCTGACTTCACGCCATCTACTTCTTCTGGGAAACACTGAAGACCCTGTGTCTCTTAAAGGGACTCGCCAGAATGATCTAAAAAAATAGTGCTTCTTGGTGAAGCATGAAAAAAAAAACTAGTCCAAAATGTTTTCGTGAGGAGCTAGGATTAATGATTGAGAAATATATTGCCATATTTCGTTCACAAAATAATAATTCATGGTCAAAGTATCCTTAAACAATTTTGCTGTGCTTCATATTGGTTAACTTTCAGAGGATGCGCAAGAATCCCGTAATAAGGACTATAGAAAATTTCACCTACATCATGCCAGGAAGTGCTCTCGATCAGCTACAAATGAAGACTTATTTCATACTCTCTACACATCAGATCCGTACATTCCAGCTCTAGAAAAACATACAGCAAAAGTGTGAAGGCACTTGATGAAGATACCCTAGATCTTTTAAAAGTTAACGAACTCATTTTGGATCCCGAACTTCACCAAGTGTAATTAGGTAAGCATAATGTACAAATTACTATACATATTTTTTCAAGTACTAAATTATAAATTTTAAAGAAATTGTATTTTTAACGTTAAATATTTTATGAAATAAATATTAGTAATCATACCTTTTAACTACTTATTGATATAGGTATGAGCTTTATTATTATTGTTTTATAATATATTAATAAAAAAATAACTTTTTATTCACTATAATATAAATAGTATTGTCGATAAGGAAATCAAATAAAGGCAATTTCTTTAAACTGTTGTTTTTATCATTTATTTATACATATATACTCTAATAAAAATAAAACATCTGATCATTATTTGAAGCCTTATTTAATACCCTATGCGTGAGCAAAAATTGAATCATTTGTCTTGACAAATAAAAAAGCTATCGATTTTTGATATGAAACAGACCTCGATTTTCCATAGTGCGACGGCGCGTAAAAGCATTACCCCGTGTTAACAAAAAAAAAAAATTAACATCGTCTTTTTAAATTGTCGCTCACATTAAAATTTTACAATTTAGTGTATAATTATCTTTTTTTTTTAATATTCAAGTCGCATAACCGTTGGCTGAATCCCAATATCCGACGTTCAAGTTCAAAAATTACCCCAGACCCTTTCAAGTAAAGTGTTTTGAAGTAACATTAGGAATAATTTCAGCTAGGCGGCCTTGATAGTCTTGAATAGGTGCCAAGTACGCTTCCAAGTGTTAAATGACTTTTTAAATACTTCTAATGTAAGAAGTATAGAAAATGCTACGAGGTTTTTGGTATTTAACTCAAAATTTCCGAGTCTAGCATAGAAACTTAAAAGTTAAAACCAAATAAGTTACTAAAAGACTAAATGAAACAATGTTTAAAATAAAACAAGTGGTTTTATTTCGCATGTAACATACATTCACACAAACATTAAGAAAATACAAAAACCTTTTAAAGAATTTTATTTATCATATCAAAATAGAATGGAAATAAAGTAAATAAAATAGAATTGAAATGCTATGCTTAAGAAAAAAACTGTGCTTAAAGATTAGGAGTTATATATTTCATATAATATATTATAATCTCAACCTTCATATGCTTCTTAAACGAATGCCAATTGTCAAGCTGATTTGCATACGACTTGTACGATATTATATCCCCATTTAGCAGGATATTGATTACCAATTCTATATTAATTACATCCACCTCAGACTTGGCCATTAATTCACAAATGATTAGACCTGATGATAATGATGATGGTTCGGGTAGAGGGCCATTTCGGCTAGAAACTATAATTTCATCATGCTATTTAAAACTGCCGCGAACTAGCGTGAAATAATACAACGCTTATATTTAAGAAAAGTTTATTTATCATCAAAATTACAAACATCCAAAATTGCGTAAAATGAGATAAGGAATTTATAAAGATAGGGCTAAGAATAAAGATAGGCTAAGAAAATAAATGAGTTGAGGATAAGTTAGTGTCCATAATCCTTGCACAGCTTGGCCACGTGATGAGCGGCGACGGCGGCCCGGCGCGGGAGTATGGCTACATCGTCTCCCGTAGCAGCACGCACGCTGAACGCCTGCAGTCTACATGTGCCTGGCATCATGCGGCCTATCACCCTAATGAAATGATACGTAACTTGACACATAACTACGGGTATACTTCAAGCCCCCAATTGCCGCCAGCTTCGTGAAAGTCCCGTCAAAATCGGCCCAACCGTTAGTCGCAACAAACAGACAGACAAAAATAAAAATACATAGTTTTTATGTAAGTACCATATACTTTCATGTGCATTTAGTGAGAAGATGTAAATTTTTATTGAGGATTTCGAGGAGAAATATTGCATTGTTTTTTTTTAATTCATAGCTCCGCAATGGTGGTGGGTGACATACCGGTCGTTTATGCGCTAAAATATTAGATAATCTAGTGCCATTTATTTTTTAAGTAAAAACTTATTTTGGCGCACCGCACATAGATTTTGTTAGGGTATAAATGAGGCTGAACCGTCACGCTTGGATGTGAAAGGCTCGATCGAGTGAACTCGAAACCACCGAATGTGCCCGAGCGAGAAAGATACTGCCGCTGCGTAACTTTACAATAATTGAAACATCACGGCTGTTGAAACTTGAAACCGATTTAAAATTATATAGGTACGAAATAAAATCCGACCTATAGATTACTTTGAAATATAACTGATTTAATTTTTGATGTTTTGATTTAAATGAGCGCGATTTACGTTACAAACACATCTACTAACACAAATAGAAACCTATTCTAAGAAACGCAATAATATTAATTTTGTTTTCTTTTCTATCGGCAGTCCCTATAACTTATTTGATTTTTAGCATAAATGATTAAAAATCACATTTAACTATACAAAGAATCGAGTTTTCCTCGTAAATAAATCTATACAGATAAATAAAATTGGAGTGTCTGTTTGTAATATGAATATAATATAATATGTATGAATACACGGACTACACGGTACATATACCGAAAGCTTCTTTTTTACAATTTTTGTCTGTCTGTCTGTTTGTTTCAGCTAACCTCTGAATCGGCTGGGCCGATTTTGATCCCACTTTCACTGGCGGATAGCTGATGTTATAAGGAGTAACTTAGGCTATAAAAATAATCATCATCCATCCGCGTACGGCTGTAAATCTTAGTTGGGTGGTTAGGGTGAAGCTGCGGGCAACAGCAAGTAAATAATAAATACGGTCGCCATTAGTTGTAATAAGTATGTTTATATATTACCGGTGGTAGATTCAATTGACGTTCAAAAAGATACATTATTGGTACTATTTTGAATTAAAAAAAACTTGATTGAATTGAATGACATAAAATACAGTAAAAAAATTCACAAAGGGCATAAATTGAGGCACCGCCTCGTAGTAATTAATTTTTTAAATTGAGGGTCCGAAGTTTTCATTTTGACATATTTGAGATATTTTTTCTTTAATTTTACGCGTTATAAAATAAATTAAAAATTGGTTATTTTTTACATAGATAATATAAAAACAATGTAGAAGACATACTATATTTTTTAACCCAATTTTCTTCGTCGCTGTTTAAACCTAATGTTTTTCTTTTCTAAATCCATTATTACCAAAATTGAGCCATAACTAACCTGATCATACAAGGGACTTTCAGTTCTGGCAGTAGAAAATCAATTTCGTAATAAACAACTTGCATGGCGGGTCCATTTTCATCTCGCACCACCAAATTTTTCGTAGATCTTTCTTCGGGCCTTATACTTACACATTTGCCTATAATATTATAGCGAAAACAAAGACATTAGTAATTGTTTTTTGATATTTACGCGATTTTCAGCCATAATAATGAAACAACTTTTTACGGATTTTGTCGCGGTTAATTCAGGGCTAATTAAGATTAATACTTGTTCGAAGTTTTGGATACTTTACAGCAACCATGGTCATGGCAGGATTGGATTACTTCATTATAACGAGTAAAATTCGCGAAAACATTAAAAAACAATATGAGAACCAGTCAATACGGGCTGGAAAGCTGTTTAATTTATCAATTTATTTATGTAAAAATTGCAAAATATGTGACGTCACACTAGGGAGGGGTGGATCTCATAAATGGGAATTCCTGTGACAAGGACGGGGGAGAGGTCCAAATATCATGAAATTCGTGTGACGTAATTTATGGATGGCCCATAATTTAAAATCTACTAGATATAATCTCCAAAATATTTATTTTGCCGTTCGTTGTGTGATAAATCTTAAATATCATATCAAATAGAACAATAATTTGTTCAATAAGATACTTTTATGCATAACTTGACCAGAAATATATAAGCCCTGCAGGGTGTCGCCACTGTATCTTTTTTACCTTAACACATAGTATCGTCCGTACAGAAATTAGTTCCGAAATTTTCCGCAATATGGCGAGGGTTTTTATTTTTCTCGTCAGTCTTAGATACAACATTGAATATTATAATACATTACTTTACTTTTTTGTTTTTTGTTCTTATAAAACATCGATAAAATCCGCAGACTCCGTATTAGGTTATAGTTTTCATTAACTTGAGAACATTTCTCATGTGATTTTAGTCTTTAAAGTTTAAACACTATGAGAGCAATAACAAAATATCCTTACCGACAATTTCAAATAGCACCATAGCCCCAATATCCTGAATCGCCTTATTCCATTTAAGGATCTTTTCCACTGGCCCGGAAAATACCCTTGTGCCAATTTTGTGTAATTCCTATATAAATCGTTATTACATTATTATAACGAGGTTTGAGAAACAGATGACTTGGCAGTTTTCACTTTCATTTTACGATATCTAGCTATGAATATTTATTGAAAGACCTCATACTTTATTAAGCTATTGTATTGATTAAGGATAGGGTTATATAAGAGTCTTCCCCACAAGTATAAAATATAGGACATACAATGCTTACAATTAAGTCAATATTCAAATAAAACTTATGAAAAATTGTGAAATATATAGTGATAAAGTGGTAAGGTTCAAAAGTGGAGGCCGCGCTTAGGTAGACGAAGTATTGGTCGGCCATTAACAAGGTGGGAAGACAATCTCCGTGCAGTGGCCGGTCCGTGTTGGATGCGAGTGGCAAGGGATCGGCTGTCTTGGCGTTTTCTGAGAGAGGCCATGTTCAGCAGTGGACGGATAGAGTCTGATGATGAAGATGATGAAATGTAGTATGATTCGTGATAGCTGTGGGGTCAATTGCCATCAAGAGATAATTTTGTTATTATTGTTTAAGCTGATGAATATTTATACCTATTTGTGTATATTTTGTTGCTATTTATGTTGTTTGGTTTTATAAACTTTGTATTTCCCCTACCCTATTCCGTAACAAATGTTCCTATTCCACCAGGATAACGTAGCATGAATCATATTTATTCACTATTTATACGTTAAACTAGTAACTAGGTTAACCTGCCTATAGGTATACGGTGGCACTAAAAGTCGTACAAGACATTTTCAAGACAAAGGCGTCGCTAGCGGATATTGCATCGAGCGCCAGCCGACTTCCTTTTCCAACAAAATCACTCGCCATTACGTCTTAAATGGAGGCGAAAAGTGTCACATCCATTTATGACGGCCACTTCTTTATTTCGCTTTATGACCTGTACTTACTTGATACATGGCACAGAGTACAGACATAAGTGGAAGTGGAACTGGAGTGGAGAGAATTATTTATCCTATTATCTGTTAAAAGACATAGAGCTACGGTACGGAGACATACAGCTAATAGTACAAATAAAATACTATAAGTCTAGTCAACAAGTGCCTTATAGGTGAAAACTTTTTCTTCGTCTCCTAAAAATGCGATTTCGAATCGCATTTAGATAGTTTTAGGAAAAATTGAAGGTACGCTCGCAATAATTACATAAGTTATATTAAGCAATTTAAAACTGAAAAAAATTGTTGGGTTTTTTGATTAAGTATATCTCAAAAATTGTTTTAGATATTTCAAATCTGGAAAAAAGTCTTAAAGAGGAGGAAATTTATTTAAAATCTAAATGACCGGCACTTTAGGACCAATATTCATATATTTTACCAAAGGTTGAATATACCTACGTCCGAAAACGGGCACCCGGCTTAGCGCAAGCCGGCGTGGCTTGCGTTAAACCGAGTCCTTCGAACACTTCAACAAAAAATAAAATTAGAATTATTTAGGTGAAAACTTTTTCTGCAACGTCTGCAAAAAATATTTGCAGACGGAGAAAAAGTTTTCACCTAAAAGGCACTTGTTGACGAGACTATACATACACGTCATGTTTACATATTTATAAAAAATTAAGTGTTAGTTTTAGTTCTTAAATACTTAATTTTATATATTTAAGGCTTCTTTTAATCCTTTTTCAGATAAATTATTTTTCTCTTATATTTTCTCATCAAATGTAAAAAGTTATTCTAACTACAATTTAACACGTGTAGCTTTGATGTAGTATGTAAATTTTGAAACACTGTAAGAAATATACTACAATTCAAATACCACCCTGTATAAAGCCGACTATGACACCGTGAGATTTAATTAAGTTCAGCTCTATAAACTGTGTCTATGAAGAACATGTAAAATTAATTTAATTTAGTACGGTACGCAGCTTAATTAAGCTTTCAGTTATCAAAATATAGTTAATTAGTTCAAATCGAGCGATAACTACAAGAAAATTATAATATAATGAAGCACCTCGAGTTTTAGATAAAGGTGCAATTTGGCGTAGAATTATGATAATTACCGAAAAGGGATTTAATCTTCGTTTTGAAATTGTATCTTAAGTAATATGTATAACAATAAGAAACCAATTAGGTACATATTGTTTTTAGCCTTTGGCATTAAACTTTTATTTGGAAAGTGCTTATTCTAAAAAAATAGCTATAAAATTTTCGATTTATTGTCCTTTTTCCGATTTATAGGAAAAGGTTATGACTCGTAGGCTGTTTAAAGTCTTGCTCGATTTTTAAGTAGAGATGATCCCTTCAAATTGTTCGGAGAGACCACAGGTGATAATGTGTTGGCATAATGCACTTTCTGGTTAGATATGTATATTATGTATACCTATATATTTTTTTCATAAACGACATTCGTATAAATATGTTATTTCAAAATCAAATTGTCGAAATTGATATAAATACGTATTTTTAATGTTACAAGACCGTGTAATATGCGTCCTTTTTAAAATGCATGTGAAATTGATATGCAAGGTAAATAAAGGAAAATGTGCATCAGTTAATAGAGGACGATTATTTAAACGTTGAAAGACATTAGCGTTTATAACTTGCTAATGTATTTCGTAGATGCTGCAAAGTGTACATTGTAAGTAAGCACTTGATAAAATGTCACTTTTTGTCTTTAGTTTTTTATGTTTTCTGGAGTGCTGATGCGCTACTATGATAAGTACTACGAAGATCTGACTATGACGGTCAACGTTACCTATTACCATCCATCCCATCCATCATCCATGTGCAATTTTATTAAGTCTTTTAATATAATATAGTTTACTTTTTAAATACCATTTAGGAGAGAGAGGTAGCAAACGGAAAATTGTTGACAAGAACAATAATTTATGAAAGAAAAATATTATTCTTATGAAGGCCGATTTGGATAGTTTTGGTTGTCAAACATTGAAAAATATTTTCTTGAATAAAAAATATGTTTTTTACAACTTTGTTATAAAGAGTTAAGTTACACCTATAAATGGGAAACTGTAACTGGAATTAAATCACATTGAAATAAAATCTCTTCCATTCGTTTTTATGAGCCACATAAAAGAGAAAAGTTGGAGACAAAGCTATACTTACTTTTAGTTTCTCGGATCGAGTTTTAACTTGGTACTGTTCTTCGTTCTTCGATAAATCAACTTCCTGCTTCTTAGTCGCTAAAACGTAGGAAAATAGATCAGACAGATTATCCTATTTATTTTTTATTGCAAGAATAAAAAACATTATAAAAGTTTTCTGAAAAGTAAACTTCTCTTAGCGCGGTACGCATATTTGTAGATGAGATAAAATCTCCGGACTTGCGACTACGTTAGGAGACGCTATTTAACGTTTATATGACGTTCTCTCGCGACACCGTTACGAGACGCTATTTGACGTTTATATGACGTTTGATTTATTTACATAACGAATCATGAAACACACTGAAATTTCAATATCATGCGGCCATTTTGTGCGCAGTTTAAATTGTATAGGCTGTCATAATCTTTTACTGCCTGTATTATACCTAGGTATTTAAATTTAATTGTGTATTTTCAATTCTATCGGCAGTCCCTGTGACTGGTTGGGCTAGTTTTTTTTCTACGTATATATACTGATTTGTTTTTTTTTTTGCAAAATTAGGATTTTGAAGAGAAAAGGAAGTGACTTAAAAAACATTATTATTAAGGCTTTGTATTTTTTTCTACTTATGATTTACAGTGGGTAGCTGAAGAAGTAGGTAATTGAAGTATTTAATAGCTCACTGTATTGTAATCAGTGAATATGACTTTAAACCATTTTCATAAGCACCTTTCAATACATTTCCTTTTTATTTGATCAGAATTTTAAAGTCATATAAAAACAGTATCTAAAATAAACTTAAAAACACAACTAAAAAACGAAACATCTTAATAAAAACAACAGTGAAGGTAACAGGACTTAATTTTCTTCGACTTTACCCATTAAGACTGAGATTGGTGCGGAAAACGCATTCAGACCCAACTTGTAACGAGCATGAACTTAAAGTTCCTAATACTCGTATCCGTTGGATTCTCTAAACTCAAAAAGTTTGTTTAATTAGGACCCATTGCTAATGTAACGCTTTATAATGTAATGTACACGTACTCGTTAAATGCGTTGGTATGGCAATAATAATAATAATAATATAATAATAATATCTATGAACGCTTTCACACCACGTCAATCTGGTCCCGTGTTAAGTTCTCGAAGAACTTCTGTTACGGGTAGATACCAGACAACGGAAATATATTTCATACTTCTATACTATACATATATTTAAGATTGTTATTATATAATACTCATATTAATTATTTATTACACAGTTATGGATGCTTATTCCTCTTTCAAGCAAAAACTACTAAATCGATTTTAATGAAACTATACTTTAACATACAGCTTATACATCAGAATAACACATAGGCTATAATTTATACCTGTACTCCCACGGGAAGAACGCGGGTGAAACCGCGGGGCGCTGCTAGTAATATTATAAGTTCATCTGTCCAGTACTAGATGGCGTTACTGATAATATATGCTAGTGTCGAATATTACACCACAATTTCTACTTATTTGTACCTCTAGGGGGGAAGGTGGTAGTGATTTTCTGCTTATGTTTTCTGTCCAATATTATATGGCGTTGGAAGGGACCAACTGGAAAAAGGAGAATTGGGCGTCCGGGAAATCTTTTCTTAAAAAGTAGAACATATCATTGCAATAGCAGGAACTGAATGGAGAAGGAAAGCAGGGGACAGACACGCCTGGAACAAGCTGGAGGAGGCCTATACCCAAGAAGGGGTTCCGATCAACGGTGATAAAAACAGTTACGACAGTGATTAACATTAAATATTGAAATTGTAACAATATTACTAAAAAATATATGTAACTAGCGGCCCGGTACGTGCTTTGCTACGTATAAAGTGAAATAAAAAAAATTGGAACATCAAATTAATTTATTCAAACAAAAAAATATTAATAATTGCTAGCTATTTTAAAACTTAATGTTGTACTGTCAACACTGAAAAAAGTTTCAATATGACCCCAACTGAAAAAGTTTCAATTTGACAGCAAAATCTCCATTAAAAAAATGATCCGCCATTTATTGAATTAAAAAAATGTGATAAATGAAGAACCGCTCGACCGATTTTGTGGAAACTTCACATAAACCATCTACTAAATAGTTCGAATAAAGCCTAAACATTTGGTTGGGATTAGTGAGCCCGTTCTTGAGTTATAAAATTACAACGAAATGTGGCATTGATTTTTATATATAAAGAATAATAAAGATAACTAATAACAATTGTAGATTGGAATTAAATGGGCTTTATTATTATCATTATTAATATATGGCTTTACCAATAATTTGTAATTATATATACTAGTACATAATATTATACCATTTCCAAAGGAAGGTAAAAAATTTAACAAAATTATAGTAGAATGACACCCATTGGAAAAGGAGGAAAATATAACAAAAACGAAAGGAAAAATAATTTTCGGACGATCTGAGGGCGGGAAAATGGGGAAGTGGGGGGGTTAATGGTAAAAAAACGGTTTGCCACGAGTTCCCGAAAAACTACAAGTCCTACGGAAAAAGTTGAATGGTAAAGTTGTAGGTAATGAAAAGATCTAAATACAACTTTTGTAATTACACTTTTACCACATAACCTCAAAATTTATGTGAAAAATGCAGATAGGTAACCAAATTTTTGGAATTTTGATTTTTATCTTTTACTAACAATTTTTTTATTTAAAATAACTATTTTTCACCTTATTTTTGACTTAATATCGAAAAAGCAGCCTAATTTTCAACCGAACAAATCAGTTGTCTGTAAAGTCGGGGCGTCATGTTTTTTCGTTCTTGCAGCCGGCTCCATCGAATTATAAGACGTTGTCACGTCAAAAATCCCACGTAAAAATACCTACCTGTTTTGACGTGACAACCTCTTATAATTCGATGGAGCCGGCTGCAAGAACGAAAAAACATAACGTATGCGGCGTTACCTCGCTCGGTGGCGTTCCATTTTCTTATGACGTTGTCACGTTCAACTATCGCCAGTAATCAAACCGACTTTACAGACAACCGATTTAAAAAAAAAAGTCGATGGGCTCTTGTTCGTTTAAATGTCTACTTTCTGATGGCGTAAAAAGCACTATTACTAACATTTGGTTAACATTACTATGGTAAATTTTCCTTTTTCAATGGTTTTCATCCTAATATATTTTTTTTGATTCCAATATTATCGACACTGGTCTAATGAATGTTACACGGGACCGTCAACTTAGGCTGAAGGCACTACTCTAACTCTAATATGATTTTCTACCCATAATGCTATTAATTTTATGTGTTTTTAAGTAATATGACCTAGATGGAACTTACAATAATTTATGCTAGCATCTAATGTTACAAATGATCGTCAAATACTAAACATACTGCAGCCTTGTCTCTTGAGGCATAGTTAGGTTTTCTTCTCATAGTTTAGATACTTTATTGTAGATATTGTATATATTATACTTTTATTTTGTTGTATCTAAGCGTAGTGACAGTATTACTTTGGTGATGGGAAATATAAATACCTGGGTGGGTTTGCCAAGATGCCATTCTACAATTGTAAACGTTAGTAGAAACTACTTCTTCTTCTTTTAAGTACTAGCTTCCTTTAGGATTTGCCAACATCCGAGTGCTTGAATATTATGTTCGGTTAATTAAAAAAATTGACTCTACTAAAGGTGTGGTTTTGTGTGAATACAAATTTTTGCCAAAAACACAAACAAAAGACAAGTTTAGAAATTTAAAATCTGTTGGTCCACCTAAAACAAGACACAAACAAATATATACAAACATTTATGGGTTAGTTTAAGACAAACAATTTTATAGCCTAATGTTATTTATTGAGATAAATGAACATAAAATATCTACAAATGGAGTATGTACATATGACAAAAGAGATTTAAGGTCAATAGGGCGGGGTATGTCAGAAGGGAGATAATCGTAAAGAGAGGACATAATATTCCTTGGGCAAGTAAAGAAAATGTGATCAGGGGACCCCTCGTCCAGTCCACACTCACAAAGTGAAGTGTCTTTCACTCTAATTTTAGCCAAGAAAACAGGAGTACAAGAGTGGCCGAGTCTAAGACGACAGATGGTGGAGCATACTGGTTTGTTTGCTTTCCTATATTTGAAAAACCAAGGTGTCTTTGGAACTAATTGTTGTATGTCTGCATAATGCTTGCCCTTGTTTCTGCTAGACTGCATCCAAAGATTATTCCAGTCTGATGTCAAATGAACCTTGGCTAGTGGTATGAGGTCCTGACAGTGAACCCTAAATTGGCTAAGACCTCCGGACACTGTAGCAGCCTTAGCATAGGAGTCTACACTTTCATTTCCCGTAATGCCACAATGACTTGGTATCCATGCAATCGCAACCTGAATGTTTTTAGAATGGCAAGCAAAAAGAATTTGTTTAATTTTGAAGATGAGAGGAAATTTGGATTTGGATCTAAAAAGGTTAGACTGGATGGCTTCCAGAGAGCTTCTGGAGTCCGAAAATATAATAGATTTATTAAGACAATGCGATTCAATAAATCTTAGTGCTTCAAAGATGGCCAAAACTTCTCCTGTAAAAACAGAAGCCACTGGTGGTAATTTAAAATTTAAGATGACATTCACTTTCGGAATCCAGACTGCCACTCCTACACATCCAATCTCAGATAATTTGGATGCGTCAGTGTAAATACGAAGCCAGTCGCTAAATTGACTGTTGATGATTGAATTGAATTTTGAATTGGCTACGGGGTCAAATTTATCAATAGGAAGATCGAAAATAATATTAGGGGAAAATATGAGAGAGGCAAAGGGAGTTTCATAGAGGGGATTTAGACGAGACTGGACAATCGGGCAAGGGAGGCTGACAATTTTTTTAAAAGTTTTTACTAAACAAGGTGTGTCCTTATGGGACCAATAGGAGGAGGAGGAAGTAAGTTGAGTAAGTGTGTGAAGTTTGTCAATGAGAGGATGAGAGGAGGATTGCAATGCTTTAAAAAGAAACCTATCTGAGAGGTATTGCCGTCGTAAATGGAGGGGGGGATCAACACACTCCACTTGAAGAGCGTTGATTGGAGAAGATCTCATAGCACCTATTATGATCCGAAGTGATTTAGCTTGTATTTTATCTAACAGTTTTAAGGATGATTTACTGCATGGTTCGATGAGGAAAGATCCATAATCAAAGTGACTACGAACTAGGGCATTATACAAAAGTTTCTGGGAATATGGATGGGAACCCCACCAGACCCCAGACAATGATCGAATGATGTTAAGATTTTTTTCCGACTTCTTTAGAACATGGTTAATATGGGGGATGCCTGTCATTTTAGAATCAAGATATATTCCCAAAAATTTTACCTTATTCTTTACTGCTAAAACATGGTTATTGAAAGTAATAGCTATATCTGGGACAGACCGTGCGCGAGAAAATATGACCACATTGCTCTTCTCTACGGAAATTGAAAGACCATGTCTTTCTAACCATTCATTAAGGTAGATAATGGCAGAATTAAGGCGATTCGAACCAACTATCAAATCTTTACAAGGAGTATACAATAACAGATCGTCCGCATATTGTAAAACACTACAGAAACAACTGACAGAAAGGTCGAGGTCATGTGTGTAAATGCTATAGAGAAGAGGACTAAGGACCGAACCTTGGGGGAGACCTTTCCAAATTAGTCTAGGAGGGAGGGAATAATTTTGACAATTAACTATAAGGGAACGGGGAGACAAGTAGTTAGAGATGAAATTCACTATCTTCACAGGGACACTCAGCTGTAGCATTTTCTGCCTGAGCACCGGAAGCAGGACATTATCATATGCGGACGATATGTCAAGGAACACTCCTACTACGTTCTCGTTCTTTGAAAAAGAAATGTGAATATCTGTGACAAAGATACTTAGGCTGTCCATCGTACTAAAGCCTTTCCGAAAACCGAATTGGGTCTTTGCCAAAATACCCTTATTCTCCATTATCCACTCTAGCCTATTCTTAACAAGGTGCTCCAGTATTTTAGCCAGAGTTGAAGAAAGAGCAATAGGGCGATAGGAAGAAGGGTCCCTACTATCTTTACCGGGTTTTAAAATGGGGATAATGATCTGAGTTCTCCATTCTTCTGGAGGGGTCTCGGATTGAAATATTTTATTTAGAAATTCCAGGCAAACTTTTTGAGCAGATTCACCACTTTTTACAATAAAAGAGTATGGGATACAGTCCTCTCCTGGCGAAGAGTCCTTCAAGGTACCCAGTACCAGTCGAAACTCCTCCAGAGAAAAGGGGCCATCGAAATCACTGCAGGCTGTTGATGGGGGAGATAGGTATGTATAACAGTTTTCTAAAGTGGGTACGTATGGAGGAGCCAACCTTTGTGCAAAGGCATCTATCCAAACCGATGCATCATTAGAGGGAAGGCTATCACTTACTCTAAAGGAACCTCGAAATTTTTTTATATTCTTCCAAATTAAAGAGGGGGGTGAGGAAGGAGATATATTTTCACAAAAATTTTGCCAGCCTTTCTTCTTTTTCTGCGAAAATAACCTGGCCACTTCTGCTGCAACTCTCTTATAGTTTAAAAAATTTTCATAAGTCATGGACAGAGAATACAAGCGCTCAGCACGTTTGCGGCGCTTACATGCATCTGTGCATTCGGCATCCCACCATGGAGGAGAGGAAATTCGGAAATTGGTAGGGTTTTTGATAGGGATTGTTTTTTCTGCAGTTTGAATAAGTGCATTTTTAAAAAGAGGGTAAAGTGAATGAACATTGCTAGGGTTCACTGGAGGGATACATGATACTTCTTCATTAGAGACCACAGCAAATTGGGTCCAGTTAGCCTTATTTAGTTTAAATTTTTGCCTTGGTGGATAATTTATTATAAAGGGTCTAGGTGAGCAAATAAAAGATATGACTATAGGGTAATGATCACTACCAAAGGAGTTAGGGAGAATTGCCCAAGAAAGTTGAGATGAGAGTGAAGAGGAAGCTAGTGATATATCCACTGCACTTTTAGGGGTTTGCAATGGTGGGACCCGTCGAGTGGGTGATCCATCATTAAGTATCACTAAGCTGTTATTATCAACTATGTCTAGAAAAGGAGAGGATAAATTATCACAAAAATAGGAACCCCAAGAAGTATGGTGCAAATTAAAATCCCCCAAAATAATAAGGGGAGAAGGGAGTGATGACAAAATTGTTGAAAGTTGAGAAAGAAGGATATGGCTGGGCCTAGAAATATATATACTCACAAAAGAGACATTTAATACACGCACAACTACAATATTAATTTCATCACTATGTGATGGAATAGGGATTAAAGTATATACACATTTACTGGACACTAAAATGGCTGTTCCAGCTTTGCCATCATTCCTGTCATCCCGGAGGGCTGAAAAGCCAGGGACTCTAAAATGAGAACCAGGTCTCAACCAGGTCTCCTGGATGACAACAACAATTGGATCATATTTTTTAAATAAGTACATTAATTCTTGTTTTTTATTTCTGACGCTACGACAGTTCCATTGAATGATCCTGCTGGGCATTTTGTGTTAAAAGAGAAGTAAGCTGAGTTAAATTTTTAAGAGTTTCGTTCGGTAAGCCGGTATCACTAAACCGGGAAATCATGTTAACGAGAATAGAAATTAATTGTTCTATTAGATTATCATTAGGGGAGATTGTGTTTTGTGGGAAAGCACACCCATTAGGTGTGGTTGAAGGAGGGTTTTCAATGATTGCCTGATGGGCTTGTTTATCATAACCAGGGCTAGTAGGTAAAATAGGGCGTCGTTGTGTTGTTACAGTTTTTTTGTATGAAGTTATTACGGGCAAGGATTGTTTTATAGCACTAGTAGATGATGATGATGATGAAGTGTGAGAAATAGTTCTGGTTGAGTCGGCAAATGATCGCCTGACCTGAGGGAATCTAGCTGAGGCTTCTAGGTAAGAGATGCTTTCTTGTAACATTACAAGCTTAATAGATTTTTGTCTAGAATGCTCAGGGCAGGTTGAGTCATTGGCCATATGTCGACCAGAACAGAACAGGCAAGAGGGGATTTGTACTGAACAGGTTTCTCCATCATGCATTTGAGAACACTTGTAGCACCTAGGTTTAGACCTACATTGTGCCTTCACGTGACCAAAACGACAGCAATTATTACACTGTATAGTAGGCAAAAGGTAAGTTTCAACAGGTAAGGATGTGAAAAAACAAAATACTCGGGGAGGTAGTTTCTGGCCTGTAAATGTAAGAACAACAGACTGTGTAGGGATCCATACAGGGGTATTATTATCGTTAAATGATTTCCGGCTCATTCTCCGTGCCCGAACTACTTTTCCATAACCATCTGGGATTTCTAAATTTTCCACTAACTCCTCCATTGACCATTCGACTGGCACTTCTCTAACAATTCCCATACGAGAGACACTGTAAGAGGGGACTGAAGCTATGTACCCCGCAGCACTGATAGCTGGTAAGTCTAAAAAGTTATTGGCATGTTCAGCTGTCTTAAATTCAATCGAGATTCGATTGCGACCTATCCTCTTAATGCCATCCATAACTACATTCTTTATATTATTTTTAAACAAAAAGTGCCCAAACTGTATGGGTCGGAGTGTTATTCCACTATTAGGCTCTGATTCACTTTTCGAGACATGGACCACAAAAGGAGCGAAGTCATTCACAGAATAGTGTAATTTTTCATTATTAAAATCCGGGTGGATGTAAGTAAGTTGTATGGAAGGAGAAGTTAATGTAGAAGTAGCCGCTTTTTTGGGATGAGATGTATTTTTATCCGTTAAATTATCGTCATTTGGACGCCTTTTTCTATTACTTATTGAATTATTTGAATTTTCAGGATTATAACCTCCACCAGGATCTGGCGGTTCAGTATCCATTGCAAAAATGTAATTTAATATATACTTACAGTTAAACAATCACAATATAAACAAAAACACACACAAAACAGACAGATATTACAACAGATATTGTTAAAAAACAATAATTACGTAAAATTAATACCAAAACAATTGTACGCAACACTCAACCATAGAGTAGAGTCCTAGTAGAAACTAATAAATGTATGGGAATGACATTTAAGACCACGTGATTTATCGATGTAAAATGTCATTTCCATACATTTATTGGTTTTCTACTAGCGTTTGCGATTGTAGAATGACATCTTGGCTAACCCACCTGTATACGGACTATTTATTATCATGATAAAATATTCACCCTGTTTTAGTGTTCATCGGAAAAAAAATAAGTCAAGAAGTCGACGAATAAAATTAATAAGGGCGAAATCACAGATAGAAATACATGTATGTATACATCTACAGTATATATAATAATAACGTACCTTTAAAATTATTCAATTGTTTCGGTTGGATTTCAATAGCGTTTATTGTCTTTTGAACAGCATTTACCGGTTTTTCTCGTACTTGAGCTGATAATAAATTTATATAATTAACTAGTAGACCACGCGTTGTTGTGGCTACGAATTACGATATACGTTCCCCACCATGGCTCAGGCCTTGTCGTGGCGGTAGGGCTCAGTAACCTAGGGTGAGCCGCTGCACCTTGGGCGTAGCTAATTGGGCCAAGGGGTCAGACGTTGGGAGGGGTTGTTCTGTGGTGTGGGACATGCCCTCTGTGGAGGTGGCGTCGGTCCCTTGCAGGATTGACTAGCCGTCGAGGTGCCCTGTTTGTTTACTAGATCCGGGGCACCTCAAAAAAAGCGGCATTGGTGGCACTCGCCGGGTTTTAGTGGGTAGAGCTGCGTCCACTTAACAGTTGTCGGGCGCAGCGAGTCCCACATACCCGCGTGGGGAGACCCACTCCCCCGCGGGATGCCTCATAGCATTTCCGGGCGTTAAAGAAAAAAAACGATAACGTTAAAATATATTATAGTAAACTATTCAATACAGTAAAATTATTATTTATACATAAAAAATTGCGATTATAAATTGAGTTATAAACTATCCTATCTCTCAAGTTAGATCAAACTGCACACTGTGTTCAAAATTTGATTGAAATCACGTTTTTACAGATATAACCCAGTTAAAATAAAAAAGAACTCCAAATCTAATAAGAAAACATTTAAATTAAAAACCCAGCTGTAAAAAGCTTAGAAATTGCTAAAACTTTTACGTACAAAATATATAATGTTAAATCTGCTCTCTATTCTTATTGTCTGTATAATAAATATTAAATAAGGCCCAATAACTCACCGTAAGGTATTCTTTGTGGATAATGGTCACTTTCGCTCCGTTCGGGACCGATAAAAATACGGTTTTGGTAATTGCCGAATGCATCTGGTGTCATGACGTCACTGGCCATCTGCTGTCCTAAATAATAAAATGTATTCATTTTATATGTAAGGTATATCTATTTTGTAAAATTCACTTTTAAAACGTCCGGCTAATATGATTGGCCAGGTGATTACACGGTTACCTACAAGTAGAGTTCGTGAGTTTCATCACCATCATCATTAGGCCCTATTCGTCCACTGCTGAACATGGGCCCACCTCAATGAACGCCAACCGATCATGAGCTTAAATCTAAAAAAATGTAGACGATTTGTATGATGAATTTAGAATATAATTACCTTTTTTTTCTTTTAACGCCGGGAAATGCTCTGAGGCATCCCGCCTGGGGAGTGGGTCTCCTCAGGTGGGTATGTGGGAGTCGCTGCGCCCGAAAGATGGTAAATGGACGCAGCTCTACCCACTAAAACCCGGCGAGTGCCACCAGTGCCGCCATGGTGAGGTGCCCCGGATCGGTTAAGTTAACAGGGCACCTAGTCAGTCCCGCAAGGGACCGACGCCACCCCCACAGAGGGGTTGTCCCGCACTACAGAACAACCCCTCCCAACGTCGGGACAGTACAATGGGGTGAGGTTCCCACCCTCACCCTTGCTCTTTTGTCCCCTCTTCTTATAAGAGGGGTACAAAGAGCCCCCTCGGCTCAATTAGCTTCGCCCAAGGTGCAGGGGCTCACCCTGGGCTACTGAGCCCCACGTCCACGTCAAGGCCTGAACCATGGTGGGGAGAATATAATTACCTATGTAGGTGTCTATCTTTAAGTCTTATGACTATATTGATGATTAAAGGAAAGGTTTATTTGTGGCCCTTAATGGATTAAACTCGAAAACTTAAGAATCGTACTTTTACCATTATAAAGTCATAATACGTAAAAACATATCCAAGTTAGTTTTTGTCCAAAAAACCGAGACAAGCGCGAGTCGAATTAAAATGTGTTTTTTGTAATATAGCAAAAATTACCGGTTTTTTTTAATATTTCCCTTTACTTATGTTATATACCCCCAGGGTTGGATTTAGGTACGTTGAAAACGATAGTACAAAAAATTTAAAAAGATAGTATTTGTAAAAAAAATATAGTACACTTTTAAATTTTGAAAATAACATAGGTATTCAATAAAATCTTTAAAGTACAAAGTCAATAAACTCCTCTTTAAAGTATATATATTGCTTATAATACATTAAAAAAGTGGCGAAATTTCTGTGTCTATTTTGTGTGCAACTAATTAATACAAATGTTGACTTTGGTGAAAACTTTTATTCTAATTTCTTTTTTTTTACTAATACAATTCAAATTAATTATAACTTTGTTACTAATATATAAATATTTTTTAAGTTACAGTTTTTATCACCACTTATATGATTACTTTATTAGTTCCTTTTCTAAAATATAATTAATCAACCGCAAAATTATAATCAGGGATCTTTGCGACTGCAACGCACCCTTGACCCTCAATAAAACTTTATTTTTTCTATATTCCGTAGACATGAACATTACAATATAAGATAGTATATCTATATCCAAGCTCCATGACATTGATAACTATAACTTACTGGTAATATCGATTAATCGACTTTGTATTGTTCGAGAGCATTAAAACATGATTACTGATTACAAAATATTGGTCAAGTATGTAAAGTAGGTAATGAAATTATAGTATTTTTTCGTACTATCCTTAGATATGGATAGTATATAGTACGAAGCATGAAATTATAGTATAAATACTATAATTATAGTACGAAATCCAACCCTGTTAATACCCCGGATCTGTTGAGGAACAGGGCACCGTCGACGGCTAGTCAGTCCCTCAAGGGACTGACGCCACGTCCACAGAAGGTTGTCCCACACCACAGAACAACCCCTCCCAACGTCGGGACAGTACAATGGGGTGAGGTTCCCATCCTCGCCCCTGGCCCCCTGCTCTTTTGTCCCCTCTTCTTATTAGGGGGGTACAAAGAGCAGCTCCTTCGGCTCAATTTGCTTCGCCCAAGGTACTGGGTTCACTTTAGGCACATAAGCCCCACCGCCACGACTAACCACTTTAACCATGGTGGTGATGTTATGAGACTATAGCTTCATCTATACTAATATTATAAAGCTGAAGAGTTTGTTTGTTTGAACGCGCTAATCTCAGGAACTACTGGTTCGATTTGAAAAATTATTTCAGTGTTAGACAGCCCATTTATCGAGGAAGGCTATAGGCTATATTACATCACGCTGTGACATATAGGAGTTGGGTAACGCGGGCGAAGCTGCAGGCAACAGCTAGTACCAAATATTTTCATGACTATGTCAACGGGAAGTACCGTATAGGTTTTGGTTTGACAAACCGACTGACACCCACATAGACGAACGGACAATAGGGTGGCCTTGGGTTCCGTTTTTTTTAATTTTGAGGAAAGGAACCCCAAAAGATGACTGCGTTTATCCTTTAGGAAACGTATCCTTAATTACAGTAGGTAAATAAAAATAATTAGTTAAACGTAATATTTGCATAATTAACATCTAAGCAGTTTTATATTGGCACTCCAGAGCCAGCGAGGCGTTTGTACAAAGTAATTCCGTGAATGGAAAGCTGTTTAGTATTCATTTATAATAAAATTAATTTAATTGGGTCGAAATAGATTGCTTTGTAATTTAAATATTACAAAAAAAATGTCTGTAAAACTAAGCGTTCTATTTTTATATTACAATTACATTAAATATACATATTTAGTATATAATAAATGTATCGACGATGGTCCAGTGGGTATGGGCCTCCGTGAGTAATTGTATTCTGTGGTATGGGCTCGGCCTCTTGACTGAGTGGTCCGGGTTCGATCCTGACTCCTATGGTGCCTTGAAAAAATTTTTTTGCACTTACCAGATTTGTTGAACTAGGAAAAAGGGAATCTAACAAATGTGATGATGAGTGTGAGTGGGGATCAAAAAATCATGAAATTTGTGTCACGTAAATTAATAATAGATGGCCTCTTACTTACTTGCGGAAGTCAAGAGCAAGAGAATTCCAACATTAGAGGCTAAAATTCCGAAAATTAGTAATATCCCCAGGTCAAATATGTACCCCAAGATATATTTAATATCAAGAAATACTAATAAACCTCAAGGCCTTTTCCTGTAATCGTCCATATATTCGGAATAATAACATTCTTGGGGATACGTAGGTGAATGATAGAAATCGCTTCTCTATTATTCTCGACTCATAAGTCATAATGAATATATCTCTTTTTTTTATGGAGGAGGGGGCAAACGGATAGTCGGTTCATCTGATGGTAAGTGAAAGCGGTATCCACAGACACTCGCTACACCATTAGCAGGTGCGTTCAACGAATTAGAAAAGGGGTGCGTTGCCGGCCTTTTAAATATGAATATGCTTTTTTCTTGAAGGTCCCTAAGTCGTATTGGTTCGGAAATACCCGTAGATGGCAGCTGATTAAATATACGAGGTGGTGGTGCTGCTTTGCAGCCGAATTAGACCGGCACGACCGGGGCGGTACCTCTCGCTCACATAACATCGGCGTCAAGTGACATTGGGGGGGGATAGAGATAAAGAGATAGAGAAAAGGAGGGAAATGCATCTACATTTACGGATGTCTATGGGTGTCGATAGTCACCATAAGGCTCCGACTGCTCAGTTGCAGATTGTCCGGCATAAAAAAGGTAAACTATGTGAGGTTGTAGGGGGTAGGTAATTCTTTTACCAATAGAATGCTATCATATAACAAATATCAGTCTGAGTACGCCTATATTTCTGAGCTAACGCAGGCGAAGCTGCAGACAACATCTAGAATATAATATTATTATAAGTTTATTCGTTAGATAAACGAGTAAACGGCTAAAAGTTATTTATTTTTATATCGCGGTGTTAAGTACGGCATTGTCTACGAATTCCTGTTCAAGAAATTAAATGATGGGATTGTAAATATCCTGTTTTTAATTGGCTTAGGAATAGTGTTATGCATTAAAAAAATATAATACAAAATATTTTGAAGGTGAACGCACGCTGAACACGTCGAACGAATCGAAGTCAAGGACTCAACTGATTGGAGCGAGGTTTCATAGTATTTTAAAATAAGAATTCTAAAATTTTTTTCGTTAATTTCAGATAAGTGTGCGCTCAACTTAAAATAGTAAAAGATAATATTATGCTTTCACCTCGAAGAAGTGTGCAAATTTGCAAGAGCAATGCGACAATTAAATTAAGTATTCTTGTAACTAAACTAACCAAAAACAATAACTGGAGCGCTGTTGTCGGAGTAAGAGGACAAATATCGAGGATCTATACCGGACATAACTTGGTGGTTCTGTTGTAGTTGCATCTAGAACAAGACGGCATTGGTAGTAAGAGAGATAGATTATAATATTCTTAGCTTCCTATTATATTTTGATTACTGATCAAAACTATTTTTATAGCTAGGGGGCACACGTACATTCAGTTCACTTGTTGGTAAGTGATAACCCACATTCAAAGTCACCTTTTTTACGCCGGGAAATGCTCTGAGGCATCCCGCGTGGGAGTAGGTCTCCCCACACGGGTATGTGGGACGCTGCGCCTAAAAGCTGATAATTAGCGCTGCTCTACCCACTAAAACCCGGCGAGTGCCACCAATGCCGCCTTTGGTGAGGTGCCCCGGATCTATTGAGCAAACAGGGCACCTCGACGGCTAGTCAGTCCCTCAAGGGACTTACGCCACTTCCACAGAGGGGTTGTCCCGCACCACAGAACAACCCCACCCCACGTCTAGACAGTACAATGGGGTGAGGGTCCCATCCTCGCCCCTTGTCCGCCTGCTCTTTTGTCCCCTCTTCTTATAAGAGGGCCGAGGGGTACAAAGAACAGCTCCCTCGGCTCAATTTGCTTCGCCCAATGTGCTGGGTTCACCTTAGGCTACTGGAGCCCCCCCGCCACGGCAAGGCTTGAACCATGGTGGGCCACTAGACCAACAGGCCTTTGACTAGCCTGTAGCTTTGCCATATAGTCTATTTGAAGACAAACACCAAGACACCAAAAAGTTTAATGGCTAGGATGCGCTTCGTGCCGCGCGTCCGTCTGCATGGGTACCACCATCCTTTTTTCTTTTAACGCCGGGAAATGCTCTGAGGCATCCCGCAGGGGAGTGGGACTCGTCCAAGGCTACTGAGCCCCACCACCACGACAAGTCTTGAACCGCGGTGGGGATGGGTACCACCATCTGGTTTGTTTCTCCCGTAAGATAGCATGGCTCTCCGGAAGGATAAGACAGGTCATGACCGAGTAAAAACTTCCATTCTATATTCTTCTATATTCCGCGTGGTTATCGATAAGAAACGCGTGATGTTTCGTTTATGTTCAGGCTGTGTTGAACACTCCCGACTCTTACGATTACGATTAATTAACAGAAATCAATAACTGCGAATATATTGAGGGTATTTCCGAACTTTAAGGTGCAGAAAGAACAACGCATATCTTACTTACTTTCTATTTGTAAATTATTATATTCTAATTTTTAACATACTTTAGGCTGGTGTATCGCTCTATATTGAGGCGGTCGTTGCACATTATGGAATGCTTCAGAATTCATGTTTCCGTAGTACACGTTACTAGGGCTAAAATAATATTATGAATTAATAAAACTAACTAGATATAACATTAAGACACCCTGTGATATAAAAAAATATGATAATAATTTAAAAAATAATAATAATCATGATCATAATCAGCCTCTATCCGTCCACTGCTGAACATAGGCCTCCTTCAATGAACGACAAGACGAATCCCTTACCACTCGCATCCAACAAGGACCGCGCGGTAGCACTTCGTCTAAATAAGCACGGCATCCACTCTTGAACCATCCCTCGGTCCATCGACCTTCTGTTCTCTAGAGTGTGTGACCAGTCCACTGCCACTTCAATGAGCTTATTGTTCGCGTAATATTGGTAACTTTAGTTCACTAATAATAATAATATCATAATAATGATAAGCATAAATTATTATATGTATTTTTATATTCATGATAAAATAAATTATATGTAATACAACTCATAATTAAATAATAATGTAGGTACTCATGTTTAAAACACTTCCCGACAGTAAAATGCAATCTCAGGAAAATGTTACAAAACGAAACAAAAGTCGATACCTATATATATTTACAACACTTAAATATCAAAGCGAACGTACAAAATATTGATGATAGGACTCAAGAACTTAAGCCCCCTAGAGATGGCAGTATCGCGAATCTACGGCTACTTACGGAATATTTCCTGCACTAGTTGCTGAAAACGAAATCATCTGATTTCCCTGGGGTTCTGAAAAAGCAAGTTTTACGTTATTATGCATTCACAAATTACTACGGACAAGCTTAAAATATTTTCATAGTTTATTTTGTTTCAGTGTGAGAAAATAATTGCTTTTGCTTTCTAGGATTCCGTTCTCGTATTATTTTTTACCTAGCAATAATTAATTCTACCGTATTAGCGTAATTATTCTAAGATCGTAGTTTATACTTCCTGTATATAATATAACAGTTATATGATTACTACTTACCAGAGTCAACCCTTTTTTCCCGAAACACGTATCGATCCATCTCAATATTATGAAAGAAAGTATATTTTTTCAGAACTGTGATTTTTATGAACTGCAAAAAAATTAAAACTAAACCGCAGAGCGCAGACCGCGTACCTACGTGACTGGCGCCAAAAATATTCCCCTTCGTTCCTCTTCTTTTTTTATCTATTTAAAAAAAAAGTAAACTTTAGTGAATTCATACAAAGAAAAATATTACACATAATAAATATTAACAACATATTTAAAGAATTCAACATTTATTCATAACACTTAGAGAATTCATAATATTCTAATACCTATGATAATCTAACAATTTATATTTTTATCAAAGTAGAAAATGTTTTATTATAATTATTATCATAGAAATATCGTTAAAATTACAAAATAAAATCGATCACAGCAGTGCCTAGATTTTTTTATGTTCATACACAATATTGAAAATTGGATTTAGTAAAAATTTAATACCTACGAATAAATACAATCTATATAATAACTACTGTTTCAATTAAAAATAAACAAAATATTTAAATTTGGAATCTGTCATTTTTATATGATTATTGATTGTTCATTTAGTTTTCTTTCGCGCCAATACTGTAAAATATTTTGTAATCTTTTTGTAATATTCAAATGGAGTAGGGTGACAAAGAAGACCGAATCGCTGTGATAGCATTACACAAAGTAGGTATGGAGCCAAATACAATTTTTAAAACTCTCCATACGCTTGGTATTGTTCAAATATTTTTTTTCGAATGACCAGTTGTGTACCGGGCTATTGATACTGGTACAATAAACCCTCCTCTGTTTGTGACAGAAAAAGATCTGACAGTTCACGTAGTATCCGTACAAAAAAGGCGATCAAAGCAGTAAGGGAAAGAATTCGAAGAAATCCTGTCCGAAAACATTTTTTTTTTAATCTCGGCAGGTGAAGACAGCACCTAGAACCTTGCGCGTATTTTAAAAGATGACTTGCAGCCTATAAGAGACGCACAGGTTTACGTTACGCTACGTTACGTTTATGGATGAGTTTTTTTTACAATTGAACAATATTCTATCAATCCAAATGACCGTATGCTTTAACTTGCGTACTGATTGTAAGGAAACTTCCCAATTAGTCAACAGAGTACAACGTGGTTATTATTCGACTTCAGTCACGCTATGATGGAGTGTTAGCTATGAATATGCTAAAAATATGGGTCAGTCACTCCTAACCAATATTTTTGTGCAAAAGGTATCAACACGTCGGCACAAATGTATCAAGATTCTTGAGAAGGTATTTATATGCCATAACAACACCATGTTCAATAACCAAGAACGGTCCTTTAAGCAAGACTCGGCGCTGGGCCATAAAGCTCGATCCACCCAATCTTCGTTAGAAACCAACGTTGCGGACTTCACCACTTCAGACTATATATTCTTTGAGAGACAAAAGATTATTTTTTTGTTTCGCTGAGTTTGTTTCGCTGGTTCTACTCAGTGGGCTTCCCTTGGAACCGGTGGTAGATTCAACTGACGTTCAAAAAAATACTCTGTTTGTACTATTTTCAATAAAAAATTTGATTTGATTTGATTTCATCAGAGCTGAAGACTGGGCGTTATCTAGGGATTATGATTTATCCATACGATTAGCAGTGAAAAATATTCCCATGAAGAAAGTGCGTGCTTTTATTAATAACTGGCCTCAACGTTTAAAGGACTGTATTGCAGCTAATGGAGACCACTTCGAATAAGCTCTATACATTTTTAATGTTTTTATATTAATGTATTAAACTAACACTGTAATAATAACGAATGTTACGTGCAATAGAAAAAAACTTTGTAACAATATTTAGGCCAAGACTATATTGTACTTATACTTACTATATTGTACTGTACTTATACTTTCAATAGGGATGTTGACATTTTTCATAAATGTTTATCGATCATTTATAAATATCTAATAGAGGCGTAATTAATAGTATTAACTTTTGCTTAAATACGTCTAATACCTATAAAACCTTGCATTTTATAATGCATTTTAAATTTCGCTCCAAATCGAAATTAGTATTTATTTATTAAATATTAATTTAAATAAATAAAAATAAGGGAAAATATTGTATTTTTTCAGAATTCTATCATAGAAACTACCAATTAACATCAAAATTATATTTTTATATGAATACTGTCAACATCCCTATAGTTATTATAATACATAATATTATTATCCTTTTAAAAAGTAAAAAAGTTAAACCTTCGAATTATAAATTATTTATTTACTTTATTTCTAGTTACTTTTAGAAATGTTTATAACCTACCACATAAACATTTCTATAAAATTATTACATGCTGAGAATATAATAATATCTACCCTCATACACTGCTGGGCACGGGTCTCATCCCCGAAATGAAGCGAGGAGGGTTGTGGTGTTTATTATAGAAAACAGGTCAAAAATAATTAAGATTTTTATTATTTTACCTCTTACTGAATGCAGTGGCGGATTTACCAGCAGGCTAAGTAGGCTGAAGCCTAGGACGGCAGATTTTGGGGGGCGGCAAATATGGGGATGTACAATATTTGGAGAAGCAACAAATTTTGGGATTAGCAAAATCTTTACAGCTTGAAAATGTACCAAATCCGCTAAACCACTGCCAAATTCTAGAGAATTAAAGTAAGCAAAACTTTATGTATGAAAATTCAGAGGCGGCAAAAAAATGGTCAGCAAAACTTTACCTATCAAAATTAAGAGGCGGCATAAATTCAATAGCCTAGGCCCTAGAGGCGGCAAATCTGTAAGTCCGCCACTGACTGAATGTCACACGAGTGCACGACGCGGCCATGGAGCGCGAAAAGAGAAGCTAAAATTATTGCATATTACGGACAACATCTACTTTATATTATGCTTTGAGGTGAGAAAAATTATAATCGTTTCTCATGTCTAGTTTGCCGGATGTCCTCTTTCTTGAGGCCGTAACAAATATTGGAAATAATATAATGTGAAAATCTGTTACTTTAGTAGGTATTCCGATTTTCATATTTTTGTTGTATAGCCTACTCAATAGTTATAGCCTGACCAGAAAAATAAGAACCCTCGCCATATTGCGGAAAAAATTGAAACTAATTTCTGTAGGTATCCGGACCTGTACATACCGACTGCCGTATATAAGATACAGTGGCGACACCAATGCAGGGTTTATAATAATATATATTTTCTGGTCAGGCTTATACAATGCATTGTAATTACGTTACGTGCGTATTTATACCAACACCGGCGTCAAATGATAGCTGTGTTGTCGCGTTTCGTGCGGTTTGTGAGTTTCCAGTGGCCCGTTGAGGGATGGAGAAAAGGAGGGCGGCGCATCTACAGCTTGGCAAAAAAGAGTATGGAAAAAATGACGGCGCCACTTTCACTTAGGTCTCATCATAATATGCAAAATCAGTAAGATAATTTAATCAAATCGTTAAAAATAAATGTGAAACACTAAGCTTTGCTCAAAATCTAGTATTTGTCGGCCAAGTATTGTCAATTTCATAGGTTTCCATTTAGTAAAAAATTTAGTTCCACCTGTCACTACGTCATACTCTTTTTTGCCAAGCTGTACGTGGCCTGGGTTGTGCGGATGTGTATGGCCGTCGGCGCCGTGAGGCTCCGACTGCTCGTTTGCCCCCTGATGACATTAAAAAAAGAAAAATTTAATTTAAAAAAATTAAGGTGATTTTTTTTAAATTAAAATCTGCGCAATAAGCACTTATTGCTATTTAACTTTTTAAATATTTAGTATATTATTGTATTGCATGCTTAATTTAATTATGGAACTTCTAAAAGCATGAAATTGTGCTTGATATGCTACACAAAATATCTTTGTAGAAGAAAACATATCGTGGTGGTGAGTTTATGTTTTTGTTATTATTATTTTTTGAAGTGATAACGTCTTATAATTCGATGGAGCCAGCTACACGCAAGAAAAAACATGAGTCATGCGGCGTTACCTCGCTCTGAGGCGTTCCATTTTCTTATAACGTTGTCACGTTCAACCACAGACGTTCAACTATCGTCAGTAAACCGACTTTACAGATAACCGTTTTTGGTTTCCCGTAAATAAATTGTCATTTTGTATTTTGTTCATTCGTAGCGGTTTTCTACAGTGTTTGTTTTAAAAACATGTGTAATATATTATAATATTGTGATTGGTTGGCGAATATTGTGGAGAACTGTTCTGGAGCGGTTTTCTATAGTATGACTGTTCTGGCGGTTTTATATAGTGTTTGTTTTAAAAACTTAATCTATATGCATAAAATGTGATTGGTTAACCAGGCCATAAAATATTATTAAAAAAATGTATTGGTTGACGAATATTGTGGTGGACTGTTTTTTTTCCATTGATTGGATAGGTGGAGTAGGAGGTGATAATTGATTGATGTGGACTAGAGGGGCGAAGCCGCGCTCCTTGGGGTTTCCCGCCAATTCTCCGTATTACAGACTAATAATTAATATTGTATTTTGAATGTGGATCGTCATTGGCAATGCTTAGTGCATTGTGCATTAGTGGAGCCTTTATATAAAAAAAATATCAATGTCAAAGTTGACAACTGACAAGTGACAACTGACATCATTCATGATTCAATCATCAATGATCTCTCAAAGTTTTATTTACTTGTTTTCTTCGTTTTCTTTATTGAAATAAGTATTGGAATAAATTCTATTTCTCGCTTTCCACGAGTTTATCATAATATATTTTATACTAAATCAGAAATATGGAGTTACAAGACACTTATTATAATAAGTCTGAGTATGTAGAAACTGTAAGTAATATATATAATAATATCCCAAGCTTGCAGTTAAATTTAAATGATATAAGCTGTAATAATTCAACAAGCAAAATTAAAATATATATAAAAAATTATAGGCTTCCGGGAACAAAGTAAGCAGACAGACAGTATTATGTGGATCTCAAAATATTGTGTTACATGGTAAAGTCATTGTTCAAAGTGATGCTATAATAAGAGGGGATTTAGCAAATGTAAAAACGGGAAGATTTTGCATCATTAGCAAAGGGTCTGTGATACGGCCACCATTCAAAAAATTCAGTAAGGGGTTAGTATTTTTTTATATCTATAGAAAAATCACATAAGTAAGTAAACGTTTCACTGGCATACTTTTATATTATATGAGGCAAAATTATATTTTATTCATGGAGTTATTCCTATAGTCTATTCATTCAAGGAGTATTGAAGCATTACTATTTTATATTAGACAGTTTAATGTTTTAGTTCTGGCTGTACCATAGCTGTTAGATCGTTTTAAATAAAATTTATGTTTTGACAGAGATATGTATGATACTTTATAATAATAATTAATAGTGATATTCAATATAAAATTTATGAAATAACAAAATTTCTTTCTTATCTGTTGTATATGTATATTTTGTTTTATTTTAGAGTTGCATTTTTCCCTTTGCAAATGGGGGACCATGTATTTGTTGGGGAGAATACTGTAGTTAATGCAGCCGTAGTTGGCTCTTATGTGTATATTGGAAAAAATGTAGTCATTGTAAGTATTATTTTAATATATTTAATTAAGAAATAGCCTCTGCATTTGAAGTTAGGGGAGCTATAATATTGTTTTTCCTTATTTAATTTGTTTCCTGCCATTTATTCTATAATTCAAAACTACCTGTTGGTCAGAATTGTAACCATCTACCAAATAATAGATACCAAAGACTGTATTTAATTTGTTTCTTAAAGACAAATTAATATTAGGATATTAATTTGTCTTTAAGAAACAGTTGAAGAGTTGTTGAAGAGTATCAGGAAACTCATTCATATCTGTGTCACACTCAAATCATATCTGTGTCATAATATTATGTGTATTATTCTAAAAACTTTTAAGACAATGCAAATTTTCAATATTTTCAGGGTCGCAGATGTGTGCTAAAAGACTGTTGTATGATCGAAGATAACTCTGTTTTACCCGCTGAAACCGTTGTACCGTCTTTTGCAAGGTACTCTGGCAGTCCGGCGCGGCTTATAACAACACTACCAGAAGCGATGCCTGACCTTATGACTGAATTCACAAAGAGTTATTATCAACACTTTCTTCCAACTACTGTAAATTAATTATCACCATTAATAAATTAAATTATATTTTATACTTAATATTAAACTAAGTAATTTTTTATTTATATGTGAAAATATGTATGAATGTGTAATATTCTTTGTATATATGATATAAAAACAGTTTTTTCTATACTTTATTTTTGATTTGTTTTAATTTTTTTTTTCTGCAATCTCCATGTATCCTGTCAATTTCATCTGTTTGATGTTTATGGCTAACATAAAAAAAATTAGGTAACATTCTTTTAATATAAAATAAATTTAAACTCATTTATGTGTTGCCATTACCTAGATGTAAGATGTTAATTTGCAATGCCAATAATTACACTGTCCTGTCCTTCTATCCGAAACACTGCAAGTTCCACTGAAGAAATAGCAGGATGGTAGGTATCAATGCAGATGAAAGTGCAGTACAACACATCCCACTAGTGTAAATTTTATACAATGTATGTAATTTTAGAGAAGATATAGCCATTTTCTTGTATTTAAAAAAAATGTACTTTCAATAACATAAAAGTAACGTAGATTGGCTTATAAAATGAATTCAAAAAAATTATGATAGCTGATGATATTATTTTTTACAATAGGGATGTATGGGTGGATGGGTTGACAGTATTCATATAAAAATATAATTTTGATGTTAATTGGTAGTTTATATGATAGAATTCTGAAAAAATACAATATTTTCCCTTATTTTTATTTGATTAAATTAATATTGAATAAATAAAATGTTACAAAATTTAAAATTAGGTCACGTGATCATAAACGGAAATGACACCTATTCCTATTTAGCGGAAGCGGAAGAATATTGACGTACTTTTATACACTACTTTCCGTACGCAGTACATATTGTAAAAACTAATTTTCAGGCGTTTTGACAGTACACACACATAGGCACCGTACAAAAATTATAAAACTTAGAAGCCATTTTTTATTAACGACAACTAGAATCACTTTATCATTTTTAGGATGTTTAACAATATATGACGTCACGTGACAAGTGTTAGCGTTTTGGAGCGAAATTTAAAATGCAAGATTTTATAGGCATTAGACGTATTTAAGCAAAAGTTAATACTATTTACGCCTCTATTAGATATTTATAAATGATCTATAAACATTTATGAAAAATGTCAACATCCCTATTTATGTCTGTCCATCTGTCTGTTTGTTCCGGCTTATCTCTGAAATGGCTGGGCCGATTCTGATGGGACTTTCGCTGGTAGATAGCTGATGTCATAAGGTGTAACTTAGACTATGTAAATAATCATCATCAACCCGCGTACGGCTGTAAACGGCTAAGTTAACGCGGTAAAGCTGCGAGCAACAGCTAGTATAATATATAATCTGTATCTTGAAAACGGCCACGATTTTCATGAAATGTATACCTACTGAGCGTTCGAGTCCTGATGTCTCCATTACGATTTTTTTTCCTTTTACTGCAAGTTCTTTCTTTGTAAGAAGAACTATTATTGGGAGCTCTTTATCAACGCATCTAATTCGTATCTAAGTATATTTTTATAATAAAATTCAGATGGATAAGTCATTATTCGATAATCAACAAAAATATGACTCTTCCCACAATCCTATATATAAGTTTTATTCGTGGAATGTACGCTACCATTTTGCAAACACTGCAAAATGCAAGTAAAGTGACCAAGCGAGTTCATTTGGGTATGGGGATAAATAAAAACACGTTAAAATCTATCCGACGCGCATTCAGCCAGAAATGCAGAGATGAGCGGAATCGCTAATAGCTAAATTCTGTTTTTTTTTTCACTTAATCTCTGTACTTAAATAAATTTAATTAATAGAAAACTTTTTTGCCCACCCTACCTATAACTGGTTTGAATTGACAGCTATGACGTCACAATATGGCGCTAAGTCCGTCCTATTGTCATTTGAAACGCATAGTAAATCATGAAATCATTCTACGTGGGCAATCAAAATAATCAGCACAATATGAAGAATTTTTGGTACTATCGTCAGTCTCCTCACGTACTTCAATAATAAATAATTTCCATATTGGAGACAACATTGTCCAATATGCTCCAATATAACTATAGTTATTATGATAAAAATATTATAGCAGTAGAGAGACATTACTGGTTATCAAGGGTGGCATATTGGAGAATGTTGTCGATTCCGTGATAGGCGATAGCTCTTTCTTGATTTTACATATCAGACTTGTAAACAAACCTGTGTAATGTACATTTTGAACGGTCGACTGTATTACGACGAAAACCAGTAATGTCTCTCTACTATAATATGTTTATCATAATAATATCTACACTGATATTCTTTGTGACTTCCGTGATAGCTCTTTCTTGATTTTACATAACAGACGTTTAAACAAACCTGTGTAATGTACATTTTAAACGGTTGACTGTATTACGACAAATCTGAAGTCAACGTCTTCGGAATACGACGATTACGGAACTACTACGCCACTGTGTTTAGGTATATGAATGTTTAATGGACAAACTATATAGTAACACTACGTATTGTTTAATGTAGGTAATAGGTGTAACTAACGTAAATTTTTAATAAAAATTTACCCTCTCACTACTGTGGCGCCATCCTAATTTACCGCTTTTTCTGTGTTTCAATTGTGTTTTTTTTATCTTGATCGTCAGTGTCAAAGAGGATGAAAAAATTTATATGCTCTGTGTTCAGTGTTGTATATTTTTTTGATTGTCTTGACTCTTGTTGATTACCTGTAGAACCCAGGCATAGAACGGCTTTCCATTTATTTTTTTAATTAACTGTTTTTTAGTTTCCAAATTAATGTTTCTTTATTATATTGCTATTAGATGATTTTTAATTCCAATGTTTAAGTATGGCGTATTATTCCGATCTGTGTGTGCAATCTGAACATCTTTTGACTGGTAAGCATTTCGTTTACGTGTTAAGAAATTATATTGAAACACCAGTTGGTTTATAAATTAATGAATGAAAGTAAATTCAATATTTATGCAAAAATAAAATCCTTGAGTAGTCGGTAATATGGGAACATGTTTTTTCTAAAGAAAAACTTGTTCTTTGCGAAAAAAGTACTTCATTACTTTTTGTGAGTTGCGATGTATTTATTGAAAGTTATATATGTGTGTAAACTTTACTATCCGTTATTTACTCAATTTAACATTTAATTTGAAATAAATTTAGATCCCTACCAATCGGAATATGGCCAACAGTTCATAATACCAAACCAAGAAGCAGAATATGAGATTCGAAGTAGTGTCCTTGTTGATGGTGGTGATCGTTTTGGAGTATCGGCTGTCGTGTTCGATAAATATGAAGAGTTGGTATGGATGGGGAATCAGGGGGTAAGTTTACTATTTACCATGCAAATAATATTTACAATGCAAAAAAAATAGGGGGTAATATGTACTGAGAAGAAAAAAAATACGAAAAATAGTTTAAGTGTTTCTAAGAAGAACTTTGGAGATGAATATCTTTTTAACGGCGACACCTGGAAAAAATTAATAGTAAAAATAAAATGTTTATAGTTGTAGCTTCTGTATGATAAGCATAAAAAAATTGGCGGTTATCATGACATCAAATTTTCCAAAACTTTCTAAGTCCCCACATATAGCGCCCCTAAGCTACAGTTTTTATTTGAATAATATGGTATTTAATATAACACTAGCTGTTGCCCGCAGCTTTTCCTGCGTTTACTTAGTTTTACAGTGGTACCCAGATTGTTGATGATTATTTTTATAGCCTAAGTTACTCCTTATACTATCAGCTAGTTTCATAAAAATCAGCCCAGCCATTTCCGAGATTAGCTGGAACAGACAGACAGACAGACAAAAATTGTAAAAAAAGTTACTTTGGCCTATGTACTACTTTGTATACATCCATATGCACTTAATAAAAAGGATATTTTAATATGACAAACAGACACTAAATTTATTTACCTGTATATATAAATGATAATATTTGTTAAGAATTACTTACATTAAAATCAAATTTTATTACAAAATGGATTGCTTGTATGCTTGAACAAAAAATAAGCATGAAGCTATTTGGAAAAGTAACAAATTTAATGGTGTGGGTCATAGTAATATTTTTGTGGTTGGGTGAAATGGTCCCGGTAATGAGGACTGATCACCCGTCTAGCCTAGCTGGTGTCCCCACCCTTAAATAATAATATTTTTGTCTGTTATAATTTAGGTAAATATCTTATCTCAATTATTGGATGGATTTGAAAGGAATATGGTAAAGTTATAAATTAATATATTTTCACATTATTTCTAACAGTGTCGACCCAGAATCAATTACATACTTAAAAGTGATTTCATATTTTTTTTTATTAAATTTAATAAAGTAAAAAAATAATATTAGTATATGGTTTTATTAATATATATTAATATTTTCAGGGTCATGTCACATCATATTACGGGCCGGAGATGCAAAAGTACACTTCCTTTCAAGTCCATGAATCGGAAGAAGTGAGGGATATTCTCACTTTTGAGCAAGGAATATATGCTCTTACAAAAACAACACTCCGCCACCAAATACGCAGAGGACTGCCAAAGCATACATTCAAGTAAAGTTTGTCTTTGTGTGTTTTTTTAGATTTTAGTAGAGATGCGTCGAATGTAGGTTCAACCGAATACGAATATTCAGCCAAATATTTGGTCCAAAATGTACCGAACCGAATATTCGGCCCAATCATTCGGTTCATTTTTTTTCATGTCTGAACTAATATTTGATACGGAAGATATTATATCTGTTCATTGTTGATTTCATAGAATTTTATTTGACTTTAATGATTGCAATTTTTATTGTACAATATTTGTAACGGAATCTTTGGACATGATTTTGTCCCACTTTGAACGGCCAGATTTTGTTCAAACTTTGTAGATTTATCGAGGACCGATGACAATATAATAATTTGATAAAATTATTCCAATATCCTGATCAGGGTAATCAGGATAGCACATGCTAGGAAGGCACAAGGCGCGCAAGTTACCTACATCACTTGTGTTGTTTTTAGTCTCTCACTCATTTCAAAAGTGATTGAGTACTTTAAATTAATAAAATCTTTAATTAAAAATATCGGTCCGACACTAAAGTACACAAAAGTAAAAAATAAATTATAGTTTAAAAATAACTAAAGAAAAAGCAAGTGATGGTCAGGTACAGGTAGAAATTTAGAAAAAACCCATTTCTAGGCATCACAGGAGGGAACCCGGACCTCTCGGCGCTCACTCATGAGGCCGAGCCCATACCCACTAGGCCATTGTTGGTTTCTAGAGATAGTACTTAGGTAGATATTATATTATTATATTCTAAAAAAAAATTGGTACTGAAAAAAGGTGTTACTTAAAGCAAGTTCTTAAAATTGTTAATTTAAAAGAAATTTAATTTAGTTTAAATAATAATTTGTAAAAAAAGCAGAAGTTTATTTTATTGAAATATTTAAATTGAATGTTAAAGTTAATCTTTTTATTTGCAAAAGGTACAAGTAGTACTAGTAGAACTATTTAACTTTCAGAATAAACCACACTTTTTTATATTATTTAGTGTTATTTAGTTAACCTTACTGTTTAATAGAATGTTCTTTATTTAAATAATTTAAATATTCGGTAATTATTCGGCAAATAAACCGAATATTCGGCCAAATCCGAACATGAAAAAATATGCCGAATGTACCTTATACGAATATTCGGCCGAACATTCGGCGCATCGCTATCATAGATTAAGATTAGGATTATCTATAAAGGTGCACCAAGAAAAGCTGGTAACCATCTCATCTAGTAGGGAGGCCCTACTATTTTGGCCCCATAAGATCTTTGTCTCATTCCCTACATATACTCATTTTTTTTTATAGAAGAGGGAACAAAAAAAACTCAAGGGGCTTAGGAAGATCAGATGGCTACCTTTCTTAGACATATTACCAGACGATCCTTCACCTTGGAATCACAACACCAATTTTGGAGCCTTTTTTTTCTTTAACGCCGGGAAATGCTCTGAGGCATCCCGCGGGGGAGTGGGTCTTCCCACGCGGTTATGTGGGAGTCTTTGTGCCCGAAAGCTGGTAAGTGGACGCAGCTCTACCCACTAAAACCCGGTGAGTGCCACCAATGCCATCTTTGGTAAGGTGCCCCGGATCTAATAAACAAACAGGGCACCTTGACGGCTAGTCAGTCCCACAAGGGACCGACGCCACGGCCATAGAGGGGTTGTCCCACACCACAGAACAACCCCTCCCAACGTCGGGACAGTACAACCTGGGCACCTCCCATCCTCGCCCCTTGACCCCTGCTCTTTCGTCCCCTCTTCTTATAAGAGATGTACAAAGAGCCCCCTCGGCTCAATTAGCTTCGCCAAAGGTGCTGGGCTCACCCTAGGCTCCTGAGCCTTAGCGCCACGTCAAGGCCTGAACCATGGTGGGGACCAATTTTGTAGCCTTTGTTAATTGCTGATAATGTGGCTTTCTATAGGTATGTGAAATAATTTTTCAAATTGGTCCAGTAGTTTCGATATATTCAATGCAATCAAACAAACAAACAATCAAATCTTTCCTCTTTATAATATTAATATAGATAAACCACCCTACAATATAATAAACTTTGTAGTTGGAATTTAACAAAAAATGAATTATATCGTCATCCTCATTATAGTATTAATAACGTTAATATTAAACATGATCTTAGTAAAATTATAATTAGGTGTTTATCATCATCAATTTTTTTCCATTGCTTTATGTAGGCTTCTTTTATGATTGCCAAAACAGCTGATGCCCTATCTAGTTGATCAACCATGTAGCTATACCGGGTGTATTTGGAACGCTTGCGAAAACAAAGAGGTATGATAGTGTTGGCATAGCCTGACATGATTGAAGTGAAAAAAAACGCGTTTTCTTTCTTTTTTTTGGTTGCCTTCACAATTCATGGATATGAACAAATCAAAACTGTTTCAATATTTTCTTTCTTTCATCTCATTACGTTTACAAAAGTAGACCAACGTCCTATACAATTTTGGACCGTCTCCTTTATAATGTTACTTGCTTATTTATTTTATTAAGCTATTTTCAGATCAAAGAACATGACGGACATGCAATGCCTATATCAAGTTAGTCCTCAGAAACTGTTGATGGGTGGACATCAGGATAAACTTATTGAATTGGATACTAATAAAATGGTTGAAACCGTTATTGTAAGTGGTGTTTTAATAATTTTAGGGTTCCATTCTATTACTATATACTTGGCTGCTGTATACATTTTCTAGACGTAAATTGGCATAAGTATATGACAGGTCTTTAACTGTAACTATTCTTTATTTATATATTTAGCTATATGGCCAAATACTCGCCATTTATTAATAGTTTGAAAAATAATCATACAAATACTATGCCAAGAACAAAATAATAAATTATAAACAAGACAACATTGTTAAAACTTGTTTAATGTGAAGGTAACTTTAAAATAATAACAGGCTAATATTTACGAAATTTATGTCATTTAAATAATTCATTTTAGTTACGGTACTTTAAATTTTGGGTGAAATGGTCCCGTTAATGAGGACTGATCACCCGTCTGGCCTCGCTGGTGTCCCCACCCTTAAATAATACGGTACTTTATAGTAATAATTAATTGAAGACTATTTTATATATATAAAAAAGCTATGGAATGGAAGCTAAACAATTATTACTTTATTTATTCTTATAAATATAAATTTTAAGTTATAAGTGTAATTACTAAAACCTTTGTATCTTAATTTGCAGAAAATACCCGAAGAAGGTTGTGCCGTTTTGCGAAGTGGTGGTGGGTCGTTGGTTGCATGTGGTAGTGCCAATGGCATGGTTACCTTGAGAGATATCCGGTGTCCTGGTAAAGCTGAACACAGTTTCCAAGCGCACACAGCTTGCCTGTCAGACTTGGATATGCAAGGAGATTTATTGATTAGCTGTGGGTTTACACAATCGTAAGTAATTTAATTTTGTGCTTGAAATTCGTATTTATACAGATGGGATACAGTTGTTTTATTTCACGAAAACGGGTGGGCCGTATTTGTAGTTGTTATGTGTCACACGTGCATTTATGTGTGCATAACTATAGGCAGCCTATCAGTATACTGTACTGAGCGCTCCCGAGCTTACGCACACAACACGCTCACCTTAACCGGCTTAATTACGTGCTGAAACCCATAAATATAGCTTGAATAGCTCGCTTCTCCAGTACGAATATTGTAATTATAACCGCGGCTATTTCACCAAAGTAAAACACGCATAATACACTAGTCTAACCGTGTTAACATCTGTCAGTGATTATACTTTTCTAATCGCGATAACTAAAGAATTAATAATATCTATGGACGCTTTCACACCACGTCAATAGGGTCCTGCGGTAAGTTATCGAGGAACATGTGTTACGGGTGTACCAGGCAACGGAAATATATTTAATACTTTTATACTATACATATATTTAAGATTTTTATTATATAATACACATATTTAATACACATCCATGACCCAGGAACACAGAAAATATTTTTTGTTCCCTGGCGGGATTCGAACCCGCAACCTCCGGGCTTGAGCGCTTACCACTGAGCCACAGAGGTCGTCATTGAATTTTTGAAAAAAAAAATGAATCTACTTGATGAGGTATACAGGCTGCCCATTGGAGGAAGGTCTAAGTACATTATCTCACCCCCGCACCACCAAACCACACACCACCATACACAGTATATAAAATAGTTTAAATGTATAAATTAGTATTTTAATTTATTAATATAATATTTATACTAAGGGACTGTTGGATACGATATGTCATTTTTAAGTATACGTCCTTATTAAAATAAAGAATCATAAAATTTATAAAAACCTGACCAGTCAGGTACTGCCGATAGAAGTGAAAACTTATAATTTTAGTTTTTATAGTAGAAAGTACTATCATGTGTATGGTGAAATACAATTGTCATTTATTGCGCTATTGTACGCAATTATTGCAATTATTTGACATAAAAAAGTTTACACTTCAGAATTACTTTAATCGTCAACAATGTGGAATATATAGGTGTCTCTTTTTCGTGTAAATAAACACAGCGACACAGCACTCAGGAGTGAAGAGCAGCAGTCATTCTCGCTCGGGCTCGCTCGGTCCCGAGTTCACCCGATCGAGCCTTTCACCTCTGAGCGTGACGTCTCAGTCTCACACGCCAAAAGAAGTTTTCACTTTAATAAGTTACCGTAAAGTAATGTAAATTATATTATAATAAAAATGCGTGTGTAAAGGCCCTGATCGATGGGCGAGCTTTACCGCGATTTCATGGCTTGTCGGTAAAGTTCGCCCTTGTATCATTACAAAATTCATCAAAAATCATTTTATATGTCGACGAGCCTGGCTCGCGGTTCGTTAGTATTGTTTTAATTTTTCCTCCGCCCGTCCCACAATACCGCGTGTCGATCAGCACCATCAAGCCACAAGTAAAACCGTCGTTCTAAAATAACGGTATTACGGTACGATCGTCGATCACCTACATATAACTTAAGATATAATATAAATGTGTAGCGGGGGCGTGGCGGTGGCGGAGCCGTACCTGGTGGTGTGGGACGTGCGCGCGGGGGGGCGCGGCTGGTCGGCGCCGCTCGGCTGGCCACCGCTGCTTCTGCACTTCGTGCCCGCGGTGTCGGGCCGCGCAGTGGCGCTAGCCAGTGACGGGTCGGTCGCGCTGCTTCATGTGAACGAGTCGCGTCGGATTGACCATCACTCTGTCTTCCAGGTTGGTTATACTGATATAATCCTAAAATTTAGACATTATTGAGGTAGGTTATAACCTATTAACCTATATAATATTTAATATGTATTATACCTATATAATATTTATTATAACCTAAAAAATAAAATATTATAATATAATAGCTTATAAGCTATTTTTTTAACCGACTTCAAAAAGGAGGAGGTTATCAATTCGTCGGAATCTGTTTTTTTTTTTAATTTTCGATTAGTTAAAACCGGATGGAACAGCTAGTTAATATTATAAATTGATACATATTGGCTATGATAGTCCTAGCAACAAAATAATTTTGGCGATCTGCGTTTCCGCAGGATTTAAAACCATTATAATTTGTAAATTTAAATATTGTCCAAGGATTATTTAGCGAAGGTATTTGTAAATGCAAAAATTGCAATTATGTAAATGTGTAGCGGTGGGGTTCAGTAGCCTAGGGTGAGCCCAGCACCTTGGGCGAAGCGAATTGAGCCGAGGGGGCTCTTTGTACCCCTCTTATAAGATGAGCGGACAAAAGAGCAGGGAGCAGGTGGCGAGGACGGGAACCTCACCCCATTGTACCGTTCCGACGTTGGGAGGGGTTGTTCTGTGGTGCGAGACAACCCCTCTGTGGAGGTGGCGTCTGCCCCTGAGGGACTGACTAACCGTCGAGGTGCCCTGTTTGCTTAACAGATCCGGGGCACCTCACCAAAGGCGGCATTGGTCGCACTCGCCGGGTTTTAGTGTCTAGAGCTGCGTCCACTTACCAGCTTTCGGGTGCAGCGAGTCCCACATACCCGCGTGGGGACACACCCACTCCCCCGCGGGTTGCCTCAGAGCATTTCTCGGCGTTAAAGAAGAAAAAAAAGGACAGGTAACTGATATAGAAAGTAGGTCCTACTTTTACTTCCTTACCTTTTTGAGTATTTTGGGGTTTACATCAAAACAACTAGGCCTGGGTCCCGTAATAATGATTTACCTTACCAACTCTTTGTCTATTTGCCTATTAAACTAAAAAAAAAACTATTAAAATAAATAATTATATGTTTATGTGTTATTTCCAGGTAGACACACACAGCGCCCACTGCAGCGCCATGGACGTGTCGTCGACGAGCCAGGCGCTAGTGTTCGGGGACCAGTCGGGTCACCTGCACTTGTTCTCCGCACAACACAACCATGAGCCCGCCTTCAATAACTTCTCGAGGTATCATTATACATATTAATAATAATAGGTCTCTATCTATGAAATTGCCGTTCTGCAGTACTGGCCATTTCAAATCAAAATAATTTTTGTTTGGTTAAGAATTCTAATTTCAAATTAATTTTATTTTAAAAACATGGAATTCTTTTTTCCAAAAGTAGTCATTTGTTTATTGATTAGTGTTACATTTTCATCGCATTTCAATCTTTTTCGTCATCATGGATGCGTAAAAAATTGGAGTAATTGTGGAATATGAGTACCGTCGTGGCAGCAGCGCGGCACAAGCGGCACGCAACATAAACGACGTTTACGGAGCTAACACTACAAACCAACGCACCAGCTGTTATTGGTTTGCTCGCTTCCGTTCTGGAAATTTCGACTTGAAAAAAGAACCTCGCGGTCGTCCGAAGACTGGTCGACAATGACGAATTAAAGGCGATTGGGGAAGCTGATGATATACAATCTACGGCTGCTGCTGCTGCTGAATTAGCAGCAGCTTTCAACGTTAGCGTCAAAACAACATTGGTCCATTTGCGTAAAATTGGCAAGGTAAAAAAGCTTGACAAATGGGTGCCCCACGAACTCAATGATCGCCAGCGCGAAGTACGCATCGAGACGTGCCTTGCACTGCTCAACAGACACACAAATGAAGGAATTTTGAACCGCATTGTTACCTGCGATGAAAAATGGATTCTGTTTGATAACCGCAAGCGCTCAGCAAGTTGGTTGGATCCTGGTTCAGCACCTAAACAATGCCCTAAACGAAAACTTACCCCTAGAAAAGTGATGGTCACTGTTTGGTGGTCTACCGCCGGTGTGATTCATCACAGCTTCTTACCAAACGGGGTGAGCATTACTGCAGATGTGCACTGTGAAGAACTGAACACAATGATGGAGAAGCTGGCACATTTCCGACCAACATTGGTCAATCGCTCGTCTTCGCTGCTCCTGCACTACACTACGCGACCTCAAACTGCACAGCAGACGGTCTCCAAGTTGCAAGAACTGGGGTTGGAAGCTCTCCGTCATCCGCCCTACTCACCAGACCTTGCGCCTACAGACTACTACTTTTTCCAGAATTTGGATAACTTCTTGGCGGGAAAAAAATTCAATACCCGAGAGGCAGTACAAAATGCCTTTGAAGAATTTGTTGCCTCCCGTCCAGCTGATTTCTTTAAGAAGGGTATCAATAAACTGCCACTGCGTTGGCAAAGATGCATTGATTGCAAGGGTGATTACTTCGATTAATACAAATAAAAAATACATGAAAAAAGATTCGTTTAAATTTTTTCATACAAAAGGGCAATTTCATAGTTAAAGACCTAATATAATATGTTGGGACAACTCACACACGGCCATTTGATCCCTAACTAGGCAGAGCCTGTTCTATGGAAACTGGACAACTTATATATACCTGCATATTTCTAAATACATACATATTATAGATAAATTACACCCAGACACAGAAAAAATGATCGTGCTTATCACACAAAGATTTGTCCTCGGTGGGGATTGAACCACTAGACCAACAGGATTAAAGGGTCAATCGAAGGGTAACAGCAATCGAAGGAATGTTCCTGAATGTGATGGCCATTTAGGATCTATGCATTAATCATGGAAAAATAGTTATGTCTTTTTACGTACATATACGACACGCCCACTTCGATTATGGGGGCGTGTCCGACCGTAGGAAATTCATAGAGGTACCTTGAATATTCCATATTCAAAACAACATTGTAATGAAGTTTAATATATTTCAGAGCGACCGAATTTGCTGATGAAGTGGTGGGGCTGCCATTCGTGGGATTCAACGACACAACATTCCAATACTCGTCAGTGCCCCTCCCACCGCTCACTACCGGCAGCAAGTGGTTCAATGAACTGCCAGAAGAGTTTTACAAGAAAGTATATAGGTAAGTCTTTATATATATACAATTATTCTATTTGTATGAGAGTGAACTTCTAAACGGCTGGACCGATTTTGATGAAATTTTTGGTGTGTGTTGGATTGAAATGGATTCGAGTCTGGTTTAGATTCATAATTCGGTCCACTATAATATGTTTTGTACAAGAGATGTCAGGTCCGCCGTAATAGGTAAAGTTTGGTTATTACTTTACCTATTACGGCCTCTGAGTAGTTTCTGTATAGATTGGATTGATTAGTTTATTGAATTATTTAAAATGTCCATAATTAACAAATCTTATTAAACGACAATAGTGAAAATACTTTTCTTATGACGTATATGCAAGACTATTTCTAAAGAATTTGAATATTATTTCAGAAAACCAAAAGCGATTGATCCGGAAGTTTTGAAGTCTATGAAGATGCAAGGTCCCATAGGATATGCCCCAAATCCAAAAACTTTTAAACGGAATCAAGTAAGTTGTCTTGTCGAAAATTTATATTTTGTTATATTTATAATGTGTAAATGTGATATATTGCACAATGCATTGTCTTTGAATCGTTTACAAGATAGAGATTCTCTATATAATTCTTGTAGTCTTTAGTAATCCTTCGTTCTGCATGTAAGGGAGAGTTAGTATGTTAATATCTAGCACTGAGACCAATTCATATCATGCTCCCCTGTTGCTATTCTTAGGTAACAATGTAAACCTAAAGTTATTTTCATATCAAATCATTTATAAGGCAAGTGTGTCGAAAAATCAACTATTATAATAATCTTATTTTAAGCAACCCTTATTTTACTTTCCAGATTCCGTACGTGAATGATACCCTCGAAGATCTGCAAGCGACCAGACAAAACGACTTGAAACAGAACGTACAACCCATTCCCAAACATTATCTTAAGGTAAACTATTATGTAACGATAACAGTAGCTCGCAGCTTCACTCTTTAATTTGGACATCCAGGCTGACAATGTCTTTGATAGCCGATTTTTGTCTTCTTGCCAAATTTTACCACAATCACATTCGTGGTTTAGACACGACAAGGTAACAGACGGTGTCAATTTGGTATTTATAATATTAAGTATGAAGTTAGAAAACAGTAAGTACTCATATATTCTGATATTTATGCTCTTATAGAATAGATTCCAATATTTAAAAAAATAAGACTTAAAAAGTCTAAAAATTATGTATATTCTATGTTATAGAGACATTGTTTAAATATTCTTGTCTTTTAACGAATAGATGTATAATAGAACATTATGTAATAATGCACCAGTATATTGTGTGCCCTTGTGCAATATAATTTTCATATTGTTATATCTCAATGATGTAAATTTTATAATTATTCATGACAAGCCCGTTGGCTATGTATTCTATCTATGTCTGCTCTGCGAAACATTGTAATAACTAGTATATTATAATGCTATGTACCGTGTAACAAGTGTAACAATAAATATGAGTGTGAATCATAACGTGTTTAAGTCAGCAACCCAGTAGCTAAATAGTCCCTTCACAGTTTATTATTAAAATCAATCAATTTTAGTTTCCGAGTTTTTTTTTTTCTAAGACCAAAATTGTATGTCCATGAAGACTGTATAATTACAATTGAGTCTGAAGCTACTGCTGGTATAGAATTACTGGTCATCGCATTTGATAAGTTTCGAATACAAGGCTTTCAAAAGAGGTTTTTTTCAAAATTGGCAGTCCAATGATCAATAAGTTTTTTAACAGTCCTAATATATAAATATGCTTCTGCTTATAAATTTTTTAGGTGCATGTGCTATGCACTTATTATAAATCTACATGTTACAGGTGGACATGCGTTACAAACATGGATCCAGTGAAGATATTGATGAAATGAATAAAACTGGTCTTCCAGGACTTGAAGCCACATTGCCAAATTCCTATTGCAACCCAATGCTTCAGGTAAATTGAAAATAGTTACCAAACTTACCAATATTCAGCACAGTTGTTAAAGATGATTCGATAATGGTCAGTAGAAGAGGATTAAATTAGTATATTTTGTCTTTGGCTCACATTCAATGAGTTTCCATTAGTTGTGATTGGCAAAGAGCCACAGTATACAACAGAAGTCTGAGTCACCCCTAATATTACACCAGATCCAGGCAACTTATACATGCATTGCCTATCCTATGACGTAAGATTAGCCTCGGGGACATATTTTTAAATAAGCATCAGTTGCTCCAATAGACAGCAATTAGGATTTACTAAAGGTAGATTTTTTTATGCCATAAGGAAACAACCTAGCAGTCGGAGCCTTATTTATGGTGACTACCGACGCCCATAGACATCCGCACAACCAAAAGTTATGCAGATGCGTTGTCCTCCTTTTCCCCATCAAATGGACCACCGGGAACTCACAAACCGCACTAAATGCGACAGCATAGCTTGACACTCGACGCCGATGATATGTGAGCGAGAGGTACCACCCCGGTCGTGCTGGCCCAAATCGAATGCAAAGCAGCATGGCGCTACCTCTAACTAACAACTGATACGGCATTGATCTAACGAATATGACTGATCTAATGGATTAAAATCTAAAGGATATGACCAGCCCTATATTTAGAAATACAGCTAAGTTGCATAATTTAGACAAGCATAATGGTGTTATCCATGCAAGGACTATGTTGCAAGTTTGTCCTTTCTACCAGTAAATATATAAGCAAAATATTAGCATAGCGTGACAGTTACCGTAAAAAGACCAATAATCCCATGAGCGTACGGCTTGATACAACTATTAACTCTCTTCCACCAGGGAACATCAATAACAGAATGGAGAGACAATAAAACTATATGTTCCAGGTTCTCTACTACATACCTCAGCTCAAAGCGACGCTCCTGGCCCACACGTGCGCCAAGGAGTTCTGTCTCAGCTGTGAGCTAGGTAAGGATCAGTTGTATGGTAATCATTGTAGCGTTTAAATGACACGAGAGTCAAATAAGAGGTTAAAATAAGGTTAAGGCGATATAATTCTGGTATCAGTGGCAGGTTGGATTGGGGGGCACTTATCTCTTACGGGTGTCTTGGGCTAGCGCGGCCACACGCACCCACACGCACGAGGTCCACTCCACTGCCAGGGAAGTCCACTCCATTGCGCTTCCAAAAGGGGAAGAGAATGGCGCTTCACCCAATAGAGAAGGTGAAAGGAAAAGGGATCCTCGGCTGCCCCTGCTGGGCCACGTGTAACTCCCACGTGAAACGGCCTTCTGCTTTCTTAACGCCGACTCCGGAGACGCCAAGGACCCTGGAAGGACACACAATGAACGGCGAGCCTTTCCGTAATCAACCCCCAATGTCCAGGTCCAGTCAACTCGGAAATGGAGATATAAATTTCCTAACCACTTAAAACTTTTTATAAAATTATTAGCCTATTATTTTAATTAAAATTGACATTATGGGGTCCTTGATAAACCCTACCTACCTTACCCTACCCTACCATTTCACTGATAGTCTGTTTGATATTATTGTTGAGAAATTGTACTCGAGTATACAAATGTTCACTGATTTATTTACATAATTATGCTGTTCGATAAATGATTGATAGGCGTTGGAACATCGGACGTGCTGGTGTTAATAAATCGCTCAGATCGCGGAAACGCTGACGCAGCGAAATGTACGTACGAGTTGCACCGTACATGCTCCCGCGCCGAAAAGATGATGAGTTAGTATTGATGAGGTGCAGGTACAGTAAAACTTGCTGTACAGTAAAACGTGCAGTACTGTAAACTCGTGCAGTTCTGTAAAACCGTGCAGTACCGTAACATTGTGCAGTACAGTACAACGTGCAGAACAGTAGAATGTGCAGTACAGTAACTTCGTGCAGTACTGTAACATCGTGCAGCACAGTAACAACATGCAGTACAGTTCAACGTGCTGTACTGTCAATAGCCTCGCGAATCATCCTTGTTTGGAATCGGTGTTCTTTTGCGAGCATCTGTCTATATAATGGCGAGCTTTATCTAGACTATGTTCACAGATTGCAGACTTTACACTAAGTGTTGTAAGTGCGACGGTGTTTTCAGTCAGCGATATGTTCTATAAAGAGATATCGTAGAGAGGACTAATTAAAATATTGATGTATCATAGGGTAGTTTCGAATAACTTTGTAACGTTAGGACTTCTGTCACCTCAGTCCTCCCGTGACCATGGTTGCTATAAAGTGTCCGAAACGTCGGGCTTGTAAAAATCTTAATAAACCGCGATCAAATCCGTAAAAATTGTTTAATTACAATTATGTAACTTGATAATTTTAATTTTACGGTCTAAAGTGTTTTAACTTTTATCTTAATGAAAGTAAACTGCGCAGGCTTCTTGTTCCGCACGCTGGACGCGAGCGGTGGCGCGGCCTGCGCGGCGGGCAACTTCCTGCGCGCCTTCCGCACCGTGCCCGAGGCTGCGGCGCTGGGGCTTATCCTCGACCGCGCCGATCGCCGCGCTGACCTCGTCACGCTCATTCAGGTGCTGTGACTCCTCGAAAACTGGCAAGGAGGGTGTTGGGTGCTTAACCCAATGTTGGGTGGTGAACTTTATTTCATACTAAATTGGGCGAGGAGAGTGATGAGTTCACCTATGAGTTCAATGAGGGGTGTTGAACTTCACTTAGTACTGCGCTGATCTCCTTGACATCTAACGAGGAGGGTATTGGGTACCACCCCGGTCGTGCCTGCCCAATTCGGCTGCAAATCAGCATGGCACTACCTCTTAAATACTCTCAAATATATATGCTATTAACTATAATGGGTTTATGAATTAGACTTAATATTAGTCAATATATATTGGAATTATAGTTATCATGGGGGTGCATTTCAAATATTTAGTTATACACATGATTCAGTGTCTTAGAAAACAATAGTCTTAATAATAATCTAAATACTAATGTTTATTCTTATAAGGAAAATTATAGGAAGTAGAAAATGCGTAAACAAAAATTGAAGTATTTCTTTTTCATTTGCAGAGTTGGAATCGATTTATTCTGCATCAAATACATTACGAAATACTAGAAACTCGAAAAAAGGAAAAGGAACTCGCTTTCCTAACACAAAACTCGAGCCCGCCCAAAACCCGGATCAACAGTAAGATAAACAGGCAGGTTGTGAACGGACAGTACGTTGAGGACTACCAGTACACCGAGCTGGAGTTCCTTGGACCATCCGAGTATGACGACTTCCGCGAGGAAGACGCTTGGCGGAGTAATAATAATGAAGAAGGTATTTTGAAATATCAGTCTTGTATCGTCGGGGTGGGTTACAACATTAAGTTGACCCTCATATACATAAGGATGTACGTAGTCTATGATAAATAAATATCTAATATTAAAGTTACATGGCATTTCAAATGGATATTTGAAATCTATACAGATAAATAAAATTGGAGTGTCTGTTTGTAACATTAAAATAACCGCTTATTACTAAATGCATATGGATGTATACACGGTACATATACCAAAATAGTATTTTTTACAATTTTTGTCTGTCTGTCTGTTTGTTCCGGCTAATCTTGGAAACGGCTGGGCCGATTTTGACGGGACTTCCTGGAAGATAGCTTATGTTATAGGAAGTACTTAGGCTATAAAAATAATCATCATCAATCCGTCTAAGGCTATAAATCTAAGTTAACGCGGGCGAAGCTGCGGGCAACAGCTAGTACCTTATAAAATTGTTTTCCAGAACAAAATCACATACAGACAGTGGAAAATCACGACTTGACGAATAACCACAACAGTTCAGATCGGGAGGACTCAGAGATATCGCAGCTGTTTGCTCTCGTGAGGCAACAACTGAATAGGTGCCTTAAGTGTAACAAAGAGGTTAGTTGTTTGTATATTTTATTCTGTATCACAAAACAAAAAAAAAATAAAATAAAAAAGCCTTTTATTTCTTGCTTTACAGTAACTAAGAAAACAGTGTGCATGAGAAAAAGATAATAGTTGATGTGATACAAATCTGAGTGTTTTAGTAATAATATTTTAAACTTAAAATTTTTGTGTGCAAGAACCCCTCTCAACGGAGGGTAAAGGCCTCCTCCAGAGATGACCATTGCTCTCTGTCCTCTGCTACTCGCATCCAGTGGCTTCCTGCTATTTTTGTGACGTCGTCTGCCCAGCGCGCAATTGGTCTACCCCTTCTTCTTTGACCCAGTGGTCCTAACCATGACGTTGTTTTTATGGTCCAGCGACTGTCAGCAAGTCTGGCTACATGTCCAGCCCATCGCCATTTTAGCTTCTGCGAGTAACTGAGAGCGTCGATAATTTTGGTTTTCTGCCTTATGGCAGTGTGTCGGATTTTATTGATCTTCTTAATCTTTAGAATGCTTCTTTCCATACTTCTTTGACTTGTCATGATTTTGTTTTTTATTTTCCTTGTAAATCTCCACGTTTGACAAGCGTATGTTAGTGAGGGGAGTATGCAGTTGTTCATGACTCTGCTTTTCAACCTCATGGGCAAGTCACTTTTTAGAATTTCTTTGAGGCTCCAGAATCTCTTCCAAGTGATATTGACTCTTCTCTCTACTTCCAGTTCGTTGTTGTGTTGGTTGAATGAGATTTGTTTACCCAGATAAATGTAGGTATCAACATAGGATAGAGGCAGATTATTGAGATATATAGGTACTTTAGCGTGATTCGTCATGACATTCGTTTTATTTAGGTTGATTTCCAAACCTACTTTCCAGCTTTCTTCATGTAGAGAGTTTATCATTTGTTGTAGTTGGATTGTGCTTTCAGATAGCAGGACTATATCGTCAGCAAATCTAAGGTGACTCAGATAACACCCATTTATGTTTATGCCGACTTTCTCCCAGTTTAGTTTGCGGATGATGGACTCTAGCACCGCTATAAAAATTGTTGGTGAGAGTGGGTCACCTTGCCTTACACCTCTTTTTATTTGGATGGGTGGCCCAATGGTCTCCAACTTCACTCTGCCAAAACTGTTGTCATAGATGTTTTTTAGAACTTGTATATAATCCAATGCCACTTCTTGGGAGAGTAGGGCTTCCCAAATCGCTGTGTGGAGTAGAGTATCGAAAGCTTTTTGGTAATCGATAAAGACTATATAGAGCGGTCTGTTGAACTCTTAGAATTTTTCTATTAACATCTCTAGCGAGTGTATATGGTCAACTGTGGAAAATCCTCGTCTGAAGCCCGCCTGTTCTATAGGTTGAAAGTTTTCTGTGGTTTCTTTTATTTTTTTCTCGATTATGGATGCAAAAAGTTTGTATAATGAAGGTAGCAAACTGATCGGTCTATAATTGCTAATATTGTGTGGGTCTCCCTCCTTTTTTGTAGAGTAGGATTATTTCTGACTCTGACCATTGACGTGGAGTATTTTTGCAAATCAATATCATGTTGAACAGCCGGGTTATAGGTTTAACTAGGTACATGAATCCTATTTTTAAAGCCTCATTGGTGATTCCATCAGGCCCTGGGCTTTTATCTGGTTTTAATTTTTAATTCCTTTGGACACTTCGTCTTCATCAATGGTTGCTTTCGCCTCAGCCGTACTAATACTCGGTAATTTATATGCTTGTAAATTTGGCAAGCTATAAAGGTTTTTGTAGAAATCTGTAGCTATTTTGAGTATCTCATTTCTATTTTGTGTGATGTTAGTTTTGCCCTTCAGCTCTTCAATCCATGGTTTGTGTGTTCTTAATTCCTTGTACGCTTTCTTGGCGCTCCCTGTGGCATGAAGATATTTTTCAATGGTTTGTGTGCGGTGTGCCTTATAATCTTGGTTAATTCTTTTACTTATAAGCTTATAAAGTGCTTTTAATTCATTTTTCATAGCCCTTGATTTAGGTTTTGTCTTTTGTATTTCTTGTCTTCTGCTGGTTAGTGCCTTTGTATGTGCTGATATTATTTGTTTTTTATCTGTATTTGTGCTAGATTTTAGCTTATGTGCTTTTTTCAGACTGATATCTATTGCGTTTGTTATTTTATCATAGCAGTTCTGGACGGTGTCGTTGTCATTCCAGTAGTCGAGTAGATTTGCTGAGCAGCTGTTTAGCGATTCGATGTAGGTTTGCGCTTCTTCTTCGTTCTTGAGCTGAGATCTGGGGCATTTACCAAACTTGCTGCGATTTTTTGACCTAAAAAGTATATTAAACGTTGCCCTAACAGGTCTGTGATCCGAAGGGTAAGTGATGTTTAGGACCTGTATGTTGTCTACGTTTCTCGGTAAGTTTGTAAGGATATAGTCTATTTCGTTCCTTGTATTACCATCAGGTGATTTCCATGTCCATCTCTGTCTGTTGCTTTTTTTGAAAAAAGTGTTCATAATGGATAGATTGTTCTCATACGCGAACTCAATGAGTCTATTACCTCTACTGTTTCTATTACCATAGCCGTACTTTCCCGTGATAGTTTCGATTGGCTTGGGTTGACCAATTTTGGCGTTAAAGTCGCCCATGACTATTATATTATTTCCTGAGAGCTGTATGGCTTTATCGACAGTACTGTAGAAAAACTCTAGTTCTTCTTCCTTCGCGGCCTCTGTTGGGGCGTAAGCTTGAATGATGCTTAAGTCTAAATTGTTAATATGCATTCTTAGCAGTGCAACTCTTTCTGAAATTCCCTTGAAACTTTTTATGTAGTTTTTCAAGTATTTTTTGATAATAAAGCCTACTCCATACAAGCCTGGCGTTTCTCCGATGTGACAGAAAATAAACTCATCATGTTCTTCTATTTTGTTGCCGAGTTTTCTGATTTCTGATAGACCAATAATATCGTACTTTACGTTTTTTAAAGATTCTATTAGTTCCAGTAGACGTGAATAAGTCGATAGAGTTTTAACATTGTAAGTCTTTATATATAGTTTGTTATGATTGTTATTTTTTATAGTTTTTGAAGAACCTGCAACTGTTTCCTCTGGAGGGTTTCTGTCGTAATCTTCCACGGTGACCAGCCGGCTTGGAAGATGTGGCTTATGTGGTTTAGTGTTCGTTTTTATTTGTAATGTGTTTTCCGTGGGAGAGGGCGGTAGTTGCTATTGTTCGTTGTTCGTTGTCACAAAACAAAACCTAAATAAATTGTGTCTTCATATAATTTTGTGGATTGTTTACTTTGATCAGTTAATACTACCGCTCTCTCTGACGCCCATAGACATCCGCACAACCAAAGGTTATGCAGATAATAATAATAATAATAATAATATCTATGGACGCTTTACACCACGTCAATCTGGTCCCGTGGTAAGTTCTGGAAGAACTTGTGTTACGAGTACCATACAACGGAAATATATTTAATACTTTTTTTTATACTATACATATATTTAAGATTTTTATTATATAATACACATATTTAATACACATCCATGACCCAGGAACACAGAAAATATTTTTGTTCCCTGGCGGGACTCGAACCCGCAACCTCCGGGCTTGAGCGCCAACGCGCTTACCACTGAGCCACAGAGGTCGTTAATGTCGGCAGATGCATTGCCCTCCTTTTTATTTACCCCAATGGGCCACCGCACAAACCGCATGAAACGCGATAGCATAACTGTCACTTGATACCGGCGTTATGATTATTCTCGCTTGCATTGCACTGTACGATAAATAACACATAGTTTTGTTATTTCTTGTTTATATATAAGGTTGCTTGAAAGAAATCGATTTTTAGCGAAACGATTCTCTTCGTGTTTGTATTGTTTTAATAATATTATTAATATTATATATTATATATATCTTCTGTCTTTAATAAGACTGTTTAACATTAAATGAGTAGGTACGTACACGGCGTATATATAAATATATTTCTAATATTATGTGTGTGAACTGTGAACAATATTCATCTATTCGTCTATTAATGCCGGATGCCGGATGTTCTGACAGAATGGAACTAATGAACTTGAGGGGAAACGGACTCATAGACATAGGTAAGGGATGTGTACTCAAGAGCAAATCGATAACGATTTACGGACATTTAAATTATTTGACAAAGTTGCGTACGCAAGCAAACATACCTAACGTACCTGAATTTTCAATTCTAAATAATATTTTGAACACGACATTACCTGAACTATTTATACCAGATAACCATAACCGTACTTGGACTAAAATGGAAAGACAATTAGAGAATATAAAGGAACAATCTGACTTGGTTTACTCGTCCATCAGTGTACACGATGTACATCACTATACTGCAATTTATGTCACATTGATTCTGTTAATACTAGTGACGTGCATTTACGTCGTCCGTCGTGTCCGTAAGACAAATACACGATTCAAGATAGCCCCGGCATTGGTTGAGACTACGCCGGTGGTACTGCGAACCGTGGAGACCACTAACGAGGACCTGTCTACCCAGCAGCAGCCATCATCAGGAGGAGTTCCTCCAAGCACCAGCGCCAGTGTACAGAATCCAATCATCTGTGTGAACAAGGGCGAAAAGTGTGTGGTTCCGCGTTCTGTCCGACTGTCCGTACCGAAACTCAGTGATAGTGAAATAAGTGAATAATATGTGCATTGATATTAACTCGTTTTAGTGATGTAGAATTACATAACATTCTCTTCTTTTCTGTGTCCCAAGATGTACAAAGTACAATAATCATATTTTAGCTTACGCGTACATTGTTGGTTCAGCATATAATTACAATATAATATTTTTAATGTATCAATAAAGTCAGTGTAAAAACAGCACTCGTTGGGTTTGGTTATTTATCATCCCTATTCTAAACTGTAGAGACACTACAAATATATTGCAGGAGGAGCGCGAGTGTGTGGCGCTGGCGTGCGCACTACAGCACGGGTGCGCGCGCGGGCGGGGTTTCGCCGAGCTGGTGCGTGCCGCACTTGCGCCGCGCCGTTCCACGCCTGCATGGTGCGACGCTTGCGCAAGGTTCACGCCCACCGCGCAGCGAGGGCGGCTGCTCAGGTGATGGTCCTTCGAGCCGGATACTAAAGTACCAAGTTCCACATAACTAAAGAAACCAGAGAGAATGCGTACTAGAATATGGTCGTAAAAAAAGTTTTACAAATTATAAATGGTATTTACAAATAAAAAACTTCTTAGTTTATTTAATTTCGAGTGCAGCCTAAACTTTTTAAGTTGCTTACTTGTTTCTCCCGTGAAATAGCTTTGCTGTGTTTCGGAGAGAAGAGCAAGACAGGCAGTGTAATTACTGGCACCGAGACTTAACATCTTATGTCTCAGGATAGGCAACACATAGATGAATTTCCTGGGCTCGTTCCAGGTAAACTAGTTTATGTTCATGGGCGACGTCGGCCACTTATTTTCAGGTGGCACGTTTGCCAGTTTGCCTAACCAACTAGCATTAAAAAAAAAGTTTCGGCTGCACTTATAATATTTTCGCTATTAACATTATTTCAGACTACCGCCTATATTGGCAATAAACTGTGGTGGATCGACAGCTCAGGAAAAAGCGTACTGGTCGAAGGGTGTCCAGAAAGAAACGGTAAATTTACTACTACTTCCCATTTACTATTAAATTCGTCACGGATACAGCATTGCATTTCATAAAATTATTATTTTTGGTAAGTCGGTGATAAGTTTAGCTATTCCACAGAGGCAAGATTTTGGCATAATTATAGCCACAATAAAGGTAGTACCATACTGGGTTTATGTATCTAATATTCTTATATTCTGTTTTTAGACAAAAAAAATGTCAATAGTTATTTTAAGTAGATATTTTTTTTTACGTGTGTATTTTTTCATTCTAGCCAGAAGCGGCGAAGCGTGGGGTCGCTGGCAAGCCGTGTCGGTACGGACTACACTGCGCGCGTCCAGGGTGCAGGTTCAAACATCCCGACAGGTAAGCCAATGGACGCATGATGGAAACGGGTTGATTGATTACTGCATACGCAACGCCAACGCAATTACAAAAAAGCCGATGACCTTCAAACGATTTTGATATAATATGTCTAAGAAACACCACTAGGAATACTATTCAAATAATAAACCGCATCTTAATCGGTTCATCCGTTTAAGTGGTATGCTTTTCATACACACAGTAGTTAACATTATAACACCCCACACAGTGGTCAAAATTATAACACCCCACACAGTGGTCAATATTATAACACCCCACACAGTGGTCAATATTATAACACCCCACACAGTGGTCAAAATTGTAACACCCCACTATTATATGCGTCGTCAGTTATAACGAAGGAATACATAAACTGTGTCATAATAATATATGGACATACATTTTTTTAATTTCATGCTGAAAAACTAGTTTCCAAATTTGGCGGTGCTTCTATCCCATCGAGCATAATATAATATACATATTATGACCAGAGAACCATATATTCCGGTTATTTTTCGGAAGAGCTAAGACTTTTCGGCCTGATGGCCTTTAAGCTCAATCGGTACAGTAAGTGAGCAGATGGCTCACTTAAGAAATATTCGAAAGGGGGACGCCGCGCTCCGCAGGGGGCGCGGCTCATCGCGCGCGCTGCTCGGGAGAGCAGGATTTGGACTAGTCAATTCCGATACGGTCGACGAATCTTTTACGGTTGAATTTAACCTATCATCATGAGGGCCGGCCCTCATCCCTCCCTCTGTAGAGGGAGGCGGGCCACGCGCGGTGCCCAAGCAATCTAGCGGTAGCTACCGCTGTTAGCGCGATCTGGGTTTGTGTCTACTCGTATCGGATTTGAACTTAAGCTTCCGCGATCGATTCGGATCGATGTGTAGGGGTCGACGTCGCTTACGACCCCGAAGCCCAAGCGGTGTATGTTGTGACGTTCGCGTCGCGCTTTTGCGTCGCGCATTAGTAGCTGAGAGATTTCGTCAGCTGGATCTGTTAAAACATGCTTAGGTAACCTATGTCTTATTGGAACTGAGCTATCTGGGGAATAGTTTGCCGCGTTCACGGTGAGCAAGTTTTACTGGAGGAGTGCCTTTTCAAAGTGTTTCTGGTGGCCCATAGGTCGTTTGCACTCCTATAAAACAAACATTGAAGCAAACTTTCCTCGCTTAATTTCGAGGAGGAGAGAGTTGTATAAGATCTCTTATGTTGTATGTAATACAATTCCCAGGCCGCCATCCCAGTCGAGCGGCGTGAAGGGCGGGACGGAGGCGTGCACGCTGCCCCATCAGCTGCACATCCGCCTGCAGTCGGACGGAGACGTCGTTATCAACGATAAGGTAAGACTTCGGTAGACAGCAGACTAGTCAACTTGTGGTCAACGTCGCCCATCAACAGTGTTTGCCCGAGGCGGGAGTATAGTACACATTGTGGCATTGAGACGCAAGCTTATCTAAACCAACATATTTTTAATTTATCCAAGATTTTAAAAGTATTGGTGCTATAGGCCATCAAGCATATAACCAGAGCCATAAAATTCCGAAACTGGTCAGTGATTTGTAACTGACGTAATAGTAATTCAACCAACCAGTGATATGTATGTACGTCCCATCGGCCGAACAACCGAACTGGGCCGACACGACCGGGGTGGTTGGTACTCTCGCTCACATAACACCGGCGTCAAGTGACTATGAGCTATGCTGTCGCGCGTGCGGTTTGTGAGTTTTCGGTGGCCCATTGGAGGATAGGAAGAGGAGGAAAACGCATCTGCATAACTTTTGGTTGTGCGGATGTCTATGGCCGTTAGTAGACACCATAGCTCCGACTGCTCGGTTGCCTCCCTATGACATAAAAAAAACATGATTGAGGCATGAGGGAGGTGAGAACCCAACCCGACGCCATGAGCCCGTGTGGTCGCAGACTGCACGGATGGCAGGGGGCAACCCCCCACTTTAACAAACCAATAGTGAGTCAAAATTAACTAAACTAATTCCACGAAGCATTAGGGCCTTTGGGCTATTAGCATAGATCCCTCCTAAAAAATAATGATTGAGGTTATTTTTTTTTATACTTCTTATTTGCAGACTGACCAAACCCCAGCTGAGACGGATAGGAAGAAGCCATGGACGGTGCGCGAAGAGCAGTACTCGCTGGCGGCCGCCGTGCTGTGCGTCGAGGACTGTCCACGCAACCTGGTCGCCTACGTGCGCCTGCCCGCCGATCGCGCGTGGTACCTCTTCAATGACACCAGGTGAACGGCCTCCTCGAAAAAGATCGAGGATGGATCGATCGATATATGTTAAACGAGTTAGCTAGCAAACTGGACATACTTCATCTTCAACGCCATCAGGTAAACAATCTCCTCGAAATCACGCGAGGCGGAAAATATATTTGTTGATGGGTGTTGTAGAATGAAGAGCAACATCACCGCCAGGTGGCATTATTTATTATTTAAGGGTGGGGACACCAGCGAGGCCAGACGGGTGATCAGTCCTCATTACCGGGACCATTTCACCCAACATTGGCAGGTGGCATTACACAAACCACAAAATGTTTGTATAGGATAACATCTGGTCCGCCTGTCTTTAACATTGGCCAATGTGCCGTTGCAGTATACTGCCGGTGAGCGCGGATGAGGTGGTGCAGTTCAGCAGCTGGTGGAAGTCTCCGTGCGTGCTGTTCTACTGCAGCGGCCGCGCCGAGCCCTCGTAGCCGTCGTGAGGGGCCCGCGCCAGTTGGTGAGTGGTACTAGGCCCATCAACTACCAGTACTACTGGACCCACCACTCGTCCTAAATGCTGCAACTCCTGTGTAGTCAGAATCGGTAACCACCAATTGTCCATTTGATACGGTCTACGAATCCCGAGGGATGTTATAAAACCACATTGGGACTTGCAGTAAATCAATTCAGAAGAATTTAGATTTTTTTCCCATTTTTCCCACTTCCATCCCATTTTCTCTCCCTAATTGAAGTACAAGATACAATGAGCAACTATAGTGAGAAGACAAATTTTGCATTACGACCTACACTGAGAGCATCGAGTATATAACCGGAATAGAGCGGTTATTTTGTGTTTGTATGACAACAAATTCCACCAATTTTGTGCTGCGATGCTGCGCCGGTTCTGCGCTCTGATTGGTCGACTGATGGCCATTGATGTATGATTGGCCAGTGGGACGTACATACAGATCACGGGTTGGTTGAATTGCTATTACATCAGTGACATATCACTTACCAGTTTCGTCTTTTCACGTGACGTAATAAGCATTTTCATCATCACAATTATCGATGTTGAGTATAGCTTCCAAAACAACCTCCGCATATGCTAATCTGTCCACAGGTGCAACGGTCCTGCCAAAAAACCCAACGGAGCCTGTTGCTAGGCAAGAAGAAATCTACTTTTGTAAATATTTTTTTAGAATAACGCTTTTTAACGAGATGAAGAAATTTTACGACGTGCGGCGTCTGTCGGCTGCTATATTGTAACTTAAGATATTTATTTTATTACGCAATACTCTTACGGTGGCCGGTTACAATAATAAATTATAAAAATTATTTAGTTGTTTTTGTTCAAGCCATGAAAACACAAAACGTACGTAATCTTTTTGTGATATTATTATTCGACGAAAAATGTTGGGTGCTATAAGTTTGGACTACTGAAAATGTTTGTATGTGGCACCGTAGTTCTCGCACAGGGGAACTGATGTGGATATGGTTTTTTTGGATATACTTAGACATGTTATATCAAAATCGGTTTAGCCATTGATATTGCCTTCGTTTTTTTAAGTACGTTATTTTAATATCTTTGAGAAAATTTTAAACTACTACGCCAGTGGATCCGACTGATCTCAATTAATAAGGTTTGGTTCTGTTCATCTCCCATCTTAGGAATTATAATAAAAATAATAAAACAAATTGAAATAAAAGTTGTATAATATTGTATGTTCACTGATTAATTATAAGACGATCTCCAACACTGATGAACAATTCTGATGGCGATTTTACTTATTACCCGTTTAGTCTCAGATCTGTGTCACCCAAATTACAAGCTTAGTCTCGGATATGAGACAAAATAACGCTATTAAGCCAAAACGAACGTTGTTACAAGGATTAAATGACTGTTTTTTATTTGACTCATTCCCAATTCATTCTCTTCCCAAAGATATCATTCATTCAATCAATATTACAATTGTTTAATATCTATAGGGGCAAACGAACGCCTTGTCACCTGTCTTAGCGGCGTGGTCTTATACCCATATTATAGTCTTACCCTAACATTCACAAAACTGGGTTTCTTTGGCGTTCGAGTACATGGAAACCAAATCAACGTATCCCACACAAAAGTACAGAGCATAGAAATAGGTCTTAAGAAAATTAAAGTTAACCGAATAGAGTATTATATAATTTTTAATAGGTATATCCAATAAAAAATAGTAATTTGCTTCACAAAAATAAACTTTGGCGTCGTAATTCTCTGTATTTTCAGAGATATTTTCAAGAATATAATAGGAATATGGTTTTATTAAAACTTGAACTGTACAAATATTTAATTTAATGCGTATATTTCGAGTTATCTAAGGAAAAAGTAAATGTTTATTTGCAGCCTAGTTACATCTTTAACAAAAATATGCTTTGCAATTTTCAACCTTATTCAACGTCATGTAAATGTAACATTAGATTACGCGGTCATACGCGCAGATCATATGCGGTTCTGTGAGTAAAGTGTGGTGAACTGAGAAATCAACGATTTAAAATCGTAGTCATTCCGCGCCTTAACATCTCCAAAATAAGAAGATTGCAGATTGCCTATGTAATGTTTTCTTACGACGCTTATTTGGCTAAGATCCACGGCAATATATTTTTCCCTACTTTCCAAACATCCGCACAAGTCTTGGAACAGAAAGTGGCGGTGAGAATGACATCTTTATTGTTGTCAATGTGATGAATTTTTCTGAAACAACAAAAAAAATATTCTTACTATGTGGCAGGAGATCGGCCATCTTGGAATAATAGGGATGTTGACAGTATTCATATATAAAAACATTTTACAAAAAATTAAAACCGAATTCAAAAATACTGAACTAAAAAGTAATAAAATAACAGTTTCTTTAATGTTTGTGCTTACAACATAATATAATCAACTTAATCTTCTACTAATGTACAAACTTTGCGTTTACCACGTCATTATAGTTACTTTTGGAGTCGGTGTCGTATTTGTTGCTGTACCCTAATACCTATCCCTGTATATAACCCTGTAAAAAAATTAATATTTAATAAATAAAATGTAACAAAATTTAAATAGGTCACATGATAATAAACGGAAATGACGTCACCTGTTCCTATTTAGCGGAAGCGGAAGAACGTACTTTTATACACCATTTTCCGTACGCAATACATATTGTAAAAACTAATTTTCAGGCGTATGGACAGTGTACACACACATAGGCACCGTACAACAATTATAAAACTTAGAAGCCATTTTTTATTAACGACAACTAGAATCATTTTATCATTTTTACAATGTTTAACAACATATGACGTAACGTGACAAGTGTTAGCGTTTTGGAGCGAAATTTAAAATGCATTATAAAATGCAAGATTTTATAGGCATTAGACGTATATAAGCAAAAGTTAATCATATTTAGGCCTCTATTAGATATTTATAAATGATCTATAAACATTTATGAAAAATGTCAACATCCCTATTGAAATGGCATCTTGGACCCGACGGAGACCGTCTGATATTGATGATGATTATGTTAATCGCTTATACGCGTTTGTAATTTGATGATTCTATAGATCAGTGGTTCTTAACCGGACCCATCACCTTACCCCGAGGAATAAGGCCCAGCTACGCTAAGCGCAGCGGGTCATCGCGGTAAGAGTGATCTGGGGGTACCGTACGGTATCGTGGGTGGGCAGCCACTGCCCTGGCCGGTGACCCCCTGTGGTAGCTCGTGGCGGAGGTTCTTGCCGAGACGCACTCCTATATCTAGGATAGGAGGTCTCTCGGTGAGAGCCTTACGCTGGACGGGATCCTGTGGGTTCGCCGACTAGGGCAAGAGGTGTTAATGCGGAGGACCTGGTGTGGCAGACGTATGGCAAAAACCCGATGGTTGCTCTGCATCCGGTCCTTGGGCGGTAGATGCGCCGTAAGCGCAAACCCCTCACCTTCCGTCTGACACAGGTGCTCAGAGCTCAGCTCGGGCATGGTTGCTTTGATGTGCCGAACGGCCCGCAGGGAGCCATTGACAGTGTGTCACAAATGTTGCGCGGCAGTGGACTCGGCTCAGCACACCCTTGAGGTGTGCCCGAGATGGGCGGCGCTGCGTCATGATCTGACATCGGTCATCGGAGGGGACTTGTCTCTGACGAATGTCATCACCGCGAGGTTCGGTGATGACGAGTCCTGGACGGCGATGGTTTCCTTCTGTGAGGCAGTAATGTCCCAGAAGGAGGCCGACGAGCGGGTGAGAGAGGAGGCCTCGTCGGCTTACTTAATGCGCCTCCAGTAACGCCCCTGTGCTCGTGTCGGGATGGAAACCTGGGCCCAGTATGACACGACGTTGCGGGGACTGCTTAGTAGCGGCCGGACAGTCCCCCCTTAAGAGGAGTAATCTGGCCTTTGTCGGGGCCAGCCTGTCGCTGAGGTGATCCTGTTGCCAACAGACCCGAGACCCTCAAAATGCGGCTGAAGGCGCTCGCAGTGGTTTTAGTTTACGGGTAGGGCACTCCCAGGTGCGAGTCCCACATAGGGTCAGGATCTACCCGAGATCCTGGCTACTTGCGTAAAAAGCATTTTCCTGCGATAACAAAAAAAAAAGGCTAGGGCAGTGGCTGCCGCCCACTTCACCGTACGGTACCCCTGAATCACCCTTACAGCGATGACGCGCTGCGCCAAGCGCACTGCGCAGTTGCTGAGCCTTATAACTCGAGGTAAGGTGACGCGCCCAAATGGATTAAACTAACACACTGTAATAATTTTATACAATTTTTTTACAAATAAAAAAAAAAAAATTCTATGTAACAATATTTAGGGCAAGACAATGTATAATTTGTACCAATAAACCAACTGGGTAGTCTCCCCGGCAAGGCAAATATTAGGTAAAATGGTCCCTCATGGGCTAAAGGTTAAGAACCACTGTTATAGATGATAGTAACAGGTAGTTCCATGCTTCATTGCAGCCGAACTGAGCCGGTACGACCGGGGTGGTACCTCTCGTACAGCTTTATCGTTTCGTGAGGTTTGTGAGTTTCCGGTGGCCCATTGGGGGGATAAGGAAAAGGAGGGCAACGCATTTGCATAACCTCTGGTTGTGCGGATGTCTATGAGCGTCGGTATAGTCACCATAAGGCTCCGCTGCTCGTTTGTCCCTTATGACATAAAATAAAGTTCCAGAGACAATGGTTAATGAAAACTGGTCAACATTGTTTCAATTCGACTTCTACATAAATTTTCTCTTGTTATATCTACTCCTAGGCACATTGTTTCTCTACAAGCATGTTTATCGATTGCGAATGCCTTTGAGGTTAGCACCCACGTCTAAAACGGTCTCAGGTGATAGATCCAAACGTTGCTTCTTTGAAACACAAAACGTTAAGGTTTCGGGCCAATATATCCTTATCCTTTCTTTCTTTAAGCAACATAATATCTATTTCTTAAACAAAGATAGGAAGCTACGAGCATGATGGCGATATCCACATGATGTAACACAAGCACAAAATACTTACTCAAAACAGAATTCGAAGTATGCATAATCAAATACTGGTTTCTTGCAACAAATATTCTCACATTTTGATATGGGCCCAACGCATAGATCGTTCTTGATAAACGTTGGCAAATAATTATAATATTCTTCTATTATATCACTTGGTACATACTGCTTATTTTTCCTATAAGTCTTGTTAATATTGCTTTCAGTGCATCGTTCTTTATTTTTGTTAATATTAAAATTACTAAAATCATTATCTAGATTCTCGAGATTAATATCATTATGATTGTAATCAGAATAAATGCTAAATGTAGAGTTTGTTCTACTTTTCGCTGAGTCGCTTATAATTTCGTATAATTTCCTCTTGCATGTTTCTAGTAAGCTCGGCGGGGATGGCGCGAAATTGACAACAGTACTAGCGAATGGCGGGAAATTGATGTCCAAATATTCACTTCCATAGACACGCACTAAGCATCTTCCTTTCGGTTCTGCATTTTGAGTCTTTGGAATTTTTAATGATCTGAAATGTAACATTTGTATTGGTTAAATGATTTTATATTAAAAAATCAAGTATATTTTTGTTAGTAGGATAACCAAACTAGCAGACGACGTGGTGGTAAGTATGACATCGCCTATGAACACAAACGAGCTCAGATAAGACTGGCCCCACCCAAATGACTTAGTTTAACGCCGGGGAATGCTCTGAGGCATCCCGTTGGGGAAGGGGGACTCCCCAGGCGGGTATGAGGGATTCCCTGCGCCCGATATATGGTAAGGTGGACGCAGGTCTACCCACTAAAACCCGGCGAGTGCTACCAATTCCGCCTTTGGTGAGGTGCCCTGGATCGATTGAGCAAACAGGGCACCTCGACGGCTAGTCAGTCCCTCGAAAGACCGACATCACCTCCACAGAGGGGTCGTCCCGCACCACAGAACAACCCCTCCCATCATTGCCCCTTGTCCCGCTGCTCTTTTGTCCTCTCTTCTTATAAGAGAGGTACAAAGAGCAGCTCCCTCGGCTCAATTTGCTTCGCCCAAGGTGCTGGGTTCACTTCAGGCTACTGAGCTCCACTGCCACAAAAAGGCTTGAACCATGGTGGGGAAATAACTCGTTGTCAATATTCTAAAAAGAAGAAAGTATGTCTTGTCTCTTGGCCTGTCATTATAATCCTTGTAGGTACTGCCTTCTAACAAAGCATAGATAAGCTTTTTCTAATCGAAGTCGCTGCAAATTACGTCCTCAAAGACTTGATCTTGTCAAGCGTTCAGGTTTCCTCACGTCTTGCGATGCTGTTCTTCCCTGGTATAGTAAACCGGCAGTATGTTAAGGAGGATATATGTTAAGGCAGTGCCCGCCTACCCATAACGGTCCATTGCTGGACAAAGGCCTCTCTTAAACGCCAAGACGGACGCAATTCGTATCCGACTTGAAATGGCTTTTGTACCAAAATCGTCATTCCAGGGAACCCGCACTAGCCATCTACTTCAGAACCTTACTAGATTATGGGCTGTCAGTTTTTTTCGTGACCGGGTCCACTTCAACTTCAGATTTCATAACCTGTACATAATGTCGGCTTTTTTAATTCACTGACAGATGACTTGTTTGTGATGTGACCGGTGGGAGGGAAGCGCTGTGCCGCGCTCCCGGCTGCGTGGGTAAAGCTGTTTCTCCCGTAAAACAGCTTTGCTGTGTTTCGGAGAGAAGGGCAAGACAGGCAGTGTAATTACTGGCACCGAGACTTAACATCTTATGTCTCAGGATCATAGGCAACACATAGATGAGTTACCTGGGCTCGTTCCAGGTTCACTAGTTTATGTTCATGGGCGACGTCGACCACTTACCATCAGGTGGCACGTTTGCCAGTTTGCTTATCCAAGTAACATAAAAAAATAACCTTAATATGTCAATATAATGTACCGGAGAAATGATGGTCTACTGAGTAGTGGCTCGGTCTCTTGAGCGAGAGGTCCGGAGGTGACCTCTGTGGTGCCTTGAAATGGGCTCTTATAAATTTCTATGTGCACCTGCGCACGAGACCAGGAAGAAAGGTGAAGGAAAACAACGTGAGGAAACCTGCATACCTGATGAGATTAAAAGTATTTGAAGGTGTGTGAAGTTCTTTTTTTGTCAGTTGGATAGGCAAACTGACACCTGATGGTAAGTCGACGTCGCCCCTTCTCTCCGAAAGACAGGAAAGCTGTTTCACGGTTCACCTTCCCGCATTGGGCTAGCGCATCGCTAAAACCCAAGACCCTCCTCTACCGATTTCGAGGAGGAGCTCCGACGCCGTGCCCAGCAGTGATACATATTATAAGGGTTGATTTTATTCTAATTTATTATTATGTACCGTACCCAATATTAAGACTCCTGGTTTCTCGACCTCTAAACATGTGGTACCATAGCGAGTACGGTATCGTATGTAGTGTGGGGTTCCTCCAGAACCTCAGTTCACAGTGGTAGTAGTTGTACACTGGCCTCTGAGCAATCCACTGGAGTTGGTTATCTGGAAAATGGGAAAGAAATCATTTAGAGATGGACCAGTGCGATAGTCTTAGATGGGATTACTATTCCCTACCTCCCATCCCAGGAGTAGATCGGCAGTTTGACCGTTCTTAGGCAGATCGTATACTTTTTTATAGAACAGATGAAGAACTAAAATCCGGTTCATGCAATGGTAAGTTATTATAGCTGACGCTCATAATTCTGAAAGATATGAACGCGTGCATAACTTTCTCATGGTTAAGGCATTAAGCGTGTTACCTATAGAATAGAATGAAGTGCTCTGACCACAGAACACTACGGCACACGTTGCGCGTTCATATAACATTTCTATTGCAGTATTATTAGTTATTACTATTTCTGTGTGGGGATCTGGAATGCTTTCAATTAAATCTAAAACACAGCGTTGGCTTTTTCACGGAAGTTTCAGAATAGTTTCATTCATTCATTCTTTCAGCCATGAGCGTTAAATCAACTATGTAACTACATAGTTGAATCGACCGTTGATCTCCTTTCAACGTGTTCACGAATTTTCGTTGACGTTCATGATTTTTTTTTTTTTATGTTAGTTGGATAGGCAAACTGGCAAACGTACCACCTGATGTTAAGTGGTCGACGTCGCCCATGAACATAAACTAGTATACCTGGAACGAGCCCAGGCAACTCAGTTATGTGTTGCCTATCCTGAGACATAAGATGTTAAGTCTCGGTGCCAGTAATTACACTGCCTGTCTTGCCCTTCTCTCCGAAACACAGCAAAGCTGTTTCACGGGAGAAATAAGCAAGATGGTGGTACCCATGCAGCCGGGAGCGCGGCACAGCGCTTCCCTCCCACCGGTAATGAATTTAACTCGTTTAATAATCAACTAAATTCGAGCTTACGTTGATGAAAAAAATATAAAAAAAAAACAAATTTACGAATGTACATACATGAAATCACCAAAAACAACATAAAATATAAAATATATGAAAAACAAAATTATAATTTTACCTAAGTATATTGTTAATAATAATTGGTTGTAAAAAAGTACAGTATGTGTATTTATGTATGTCCATAGAATCAGATGATCTATTAAATAATCTTGAGTAGAATGATGATGATGATGATAGTAACCATAATATTTGATGATAAATATGAAATACAACTCCGTGCCCGCCATTATACAAAATGGGTCAAACAGATCAATAGGGAAGTGAAACTTGATTTATTGCGAGTAGTTTGTTATCTGTTTCCTTCGTTTTATGACCGACGTTAATGTGTACAGATGTACATCAGGTATTTCATCATCGTCATCATCATCATCATGATCATCATGACTTAAGATCTCTTCATCGATGTTAAAATGGTCTAGGTTATATGGTTGAAAGTAAATCATATCAAAATAACGATATGCTTTAAGACACTAACAGACTTTCTATCTTATGTCTCCGGATGGAGGACGTGTAAATGAATTGCCTTTTTAATTTTTTTATTTTCCTCTTTAACGTCGGGAAATGCTCCCGCGGGAGAGTGTGTCTCCTCAATCGGGTATGTGGGACGCGCTGTGGTGGTAAGGTGTACGCAGCTCTACCCACTAAAACCCGGCGAGTGCCACCAATGCCACCTTTGGTGAGGTGCCCCGGATCTAATGAGCAAACAGGGCACCTCGACGTCTAGTCAGTCCTTCAGAAGACCGACACCAGCTCCACAGAGGGGATGTCCTGCACCATAGAACAACCCCTCCCATTGGGACAGTACATTGGGGTGAGGTTTTGCTCTTTTGTCTCCTCTTCTTATAAGAATCTCAATTAGATTCGCCCAAGGCGCTGGGCTCACCCTAGGCTATTGAGCCCCACCGCCACGTCAAGGCCTGAACCATAAATGAATTGCCTGGGCTAGTTCTAGGTAATCTAGTTTATGTTCACGGGCGATGTCGACCACACCTGCCAGTTTGCCTATACAACTAACATAAAAAGACAAACAAATAAATGTTACGACGCGACGTAAATAATGTTATGTTTATCAATGATCTAAAGTGAGTTAACAATATATTTATTAAGTATTTTCTCTGGTTACGTCTTAGTAGATAGTTTTTGTCTTATTGAGTGTATTTATTAACCGACTTCAAAAAGGAGGAGGTTATCAATTCGTCGGAATCTTTTTTTTTTAATTTTTTTTTTTTGTTACCTGATTACTCGAAGATGGCTAGACCGATTTGAAAAATTCTTTTTTTGTTCTAAAGGGTATACTTCCCAAATGGTCCCATGATAAGGAAACCAGGATCTGATGATGGGATCCCAGAGAAATCGAGGGGAACTTTCGAAAATCGTAGGGGCGACTAGTGCGTTTGATATTTTTTTTATAAAGTGTTTTGAAGGACTTCAATTTAATGAAGGTCTGAAGTCGATCTGATGCCGCCGAAAGACAATCGAGGGAACTCCTCAACTTTTTACATCAGTAACCTTGTGTTTGGGCTTGATTAATTTGTAATGATGAGAACTTTACACCTAGATGGGTTGTGACTGTCATTAGGGGTCTGATGATGAAGACAAAGGACAGTTAAGGTAACTCCTCAACAGTTTACAGTAGCTACCTTGTGTTTGGACTTAATTAATTTAAATTGATTAGAACTTTGTACCCATATGGGTTATAAGCGCCATTACAGGTGTGATGATGGAGACCATACACAGTCGAGGGGAATCCTCGACGATTTACAGCTTTAATTGGGCTTACTTCATACGGTAAGTAATATTATGCCAAAATCATGTAATTTTATTACTTGTCGTTGTTAAATGAACAAAAAACAACTGTGGCTTGGAAGCGCATCATAGTTTTTCAAGGTCATCATAATATCCATTCTATATCTATATATTGGTGATGTTCTATACCTATATATAATGGAATTATTTAACGAATAGCAGCAAATCTGCCGTGATTGCTTTCAATTACGTGTACCTATATAAAGTTTTACACAATTCCATTTCGGTTTTTTCATTTGTTATGTAATGATTTAAACCCTTTCTACGTTCGTCTCATTAATACAGCGCTATCTAATCTGAGCAACGCGTTTAATAGTTCTACCCATATTTCAGACAAATAAAATCAGTTATCGAATTTTGAAATCACTAAAAATTAGGAAATAAAATTTTTTTTAACAAAAATTAAAACCGACTTCAAAATTAAAAAAAAAACTAAAAAGTAATAAAATAATTTCCTTAATCTTTGTGCCTACAATTTATAATCAACTTGTTCTTCTACTAATATACAATCTTTGCATTTACCACGTCATTATTGTTACTTTTGAAGCCGGTGTCGTATTCGTTGATGTACTACCTCCCTATCTACCTTGGCTGACACCGACTCCAAAAGTAACAATAATGACGTGGTAAATGCAAAGATTGTATATTAGTAGAAGAACAAGTTGATTATAAATTGAAGGCACAAAGATTAAGGAAATTATTTTATTACTTTTAATTTTTTTTTATTTTGAAGTCGGTTTTAATTTTTGTTTAAAAAAATTTTTAAATCACTGTATGTTGGAAATTCGACAAGATATTTTTGTTACAAATAAGAAATTCGAACCTTTATGAAATATAATCAAAACAAATTCAACATTACATACTTAGAAAAAAAATAGAGCTATAATAGAGAAGCTCTATTTCTTTATAAACTTAATACGCGAGAAAATATTTCCGGTTTTGATATTATAAACATATTTGTAACTACTAACCGATCTAGTATTAGACTTTTCAGCACTTGGACGAATCACCCTTTTTTTTTTTTTTTTTTCTTTAACGCCGGGAAATGCTTTGAGGCACCCTGCGGGGGAGTGGGTCTTCTCACGCGGGTATGTGGGACTCGCTGCGCCCGACAGCTGGTAAATGGACGCAGCTCTACCCACTAAAACCCGGCAAGTGCCACCAATGCCGCCTTTGGTGAGGTGCCCCGGATTTAGAAAACAAACAGGGCACCTTGACGGCTAGTCAGTCCCGCAAGGGACCGACGCCACCTCCACAGGGGGGTTGTCCCGCACCACAGAACAACCCCTCCCAACGTCGGGACAGTACAATGGGGTGAAGTTCCCATCCTCACCCATTGCCCCCTGCTCTTCTGTCCCCTCTTCTTATAAGAGGGGTACAAAGAGCCCCCTCGGCCCAATTAGCTTCGCCCAAGGTGCACCGCTCACCCTAGGTTACTGAGCCCCACCGCCACGACAAGGCCTGAACCATGGTGGGTGGACGAATCACCCTGGACTCGGTACGAAAACGTCTGTACCGTGACGTTGACCAATCTTAACACAAAGATATAAAACACAGTCCCTTTGACTCAAGTAAAAAAAACCTTGTAAACTCTTAATCAAATAAAAAAAATTACCACAAACCGAAAGATATCTCAGCGATCGCAGCTCAGACAGGCGCAGCGGCAACCATTTCAGCTCATTCTCGTCCAATATCAGGAACTTCAAATTCTTCAATTCCCCGATTTCCTCCGGGACATGACGCAGGCGATTCCCGCTCACATCCAAACATTTAAGACATATTAGTTTGGATATCTCTCGCGGTAGCTCAGAAATATCGTTCCCGCTCAAATACAAACTCTCCAAGTTAGACAATTTTCCGATATCGTTCGGTATACGCGATATTAGATTCTCCTTTAGATAAATATCCGTTGTTTCATCCTGTATACACTTGATCGGGAATTCTGTGAACCCCCTGTAGTTCCAATGTAATACGTTGTAAGTTTGTTTATTCATTTTAAAATGTGCACTTTTTAGTTTTGGATACTTTTAATACTAATATTTATTTGACATAACTTTTTTATACTTTAAAACGGGAACGCAATATTCGACACAAGTTCCCCACATTCCCGTCTACGTAAGACTACAAAAGTGTTACGTCCGAGGTTACCGTGATTATTTTTGAAACGATAACAAGGCCTTTCGTTTAAATTTAGATCATCTCGTCAATCTGTTATAACACGATTTTTTTTTATATAATAATAAAATTATAAAAAATCGTAATTGAGTCGAGCGTTTCATCTGTACAAATAAAAAAACGATAAGGCGCAGATTGAGAATATTTGATTTCTTTGTTTGGCCTTTAATTTTTGGCCTTTTACTTTCTTTCCTACATTATAAATAGGATGGATTAACAATAAAATTAATGTAACGAGATTTAGAGCGGGAGCTCTTGAGTTCCAAGTTCAATGGCATATCTTCCTCGTCATCATTAGCCCATAACTGTCATCTACTCTTCACAAGCCTCTCTCTGAAGGAAGCGTTCCTTGAGACACCAAGGCCAAGGCCAATCTCTCTACTCGAATCTACCGTGGACCAGCTACTGCACGGAGTTCATCATCCCATTTTTTATCGTTCCACTTTTGTTTTACCTCTTAATTATTTATTTTCGTATCGTAATTTAATATTACGATAATAAACCTAGACACGACCTAGAGGGATCGATCGTTACGATTATATAGATAGCAATCGTTACGATTGCTAATCGTAGAGTCTACATCCTGAGGATGCCTCGGTGTCGGGGCGAAACGTGCGTAGATTGTGTGGTGGTGGTATTTTACTGTGGTTGTGGTGCATGTGGGGTGGTGGTGCATGCAAGTGTACGCACATGCAGTGTGGGAAAGGAGGACGGTGCTATATGCATGCATATGCGTGCACTCACACATTTGCAGTAAAGACTGCGTGTTTTGCGGGATTATTGCTAATTAAATTATAATTTAATCTTATATAATGGGTTTTATTAAACATAGTAGTATAAGCAAGCTCTTATGAAAGCCATCAAGATCCGAAACTACCAATGTTTTTGTCGTGGCTGGCGATGTGCCAAGCGTGAGCGGGTCGAGGACGTCGGACGATATAAACATTGAGCATGTGTATAGCGGTATGAAATATGAATACTAATATCAACGAGAATAAGTATATTTTTTATATAAAATGGTCAATATGTCGCTCAGAAGGGGATTTTGTCAGAGTCATCATCATCATCATCAGCCTTTTTTCTACTGCTAGATGGACTCTTCCAATGAACGCCAAGACGGCCGATGTCTTTCAACCAGGCCTGTCCACCGCATTCTAGTCCAATCTATTTATAGTAGTATTATATATATATATATATATATATATATATATATATATATATATATATATATATATATATATCAGAATGTAAGTCTTGATTAAAATCACGATGTATTCCATTCCAGGTTGTTTATTATAAGTGATTATAAAGTCATTATATTAAATTCATGTAAATATAAGAATAGATAAGATAAGACTAATATCCTACAGAATAAGCGTTCAGGAAGCTTGCCGTAAGTTTGCCGTAGCTCAACGTGCTATGGAGCGTGCTATGGAGCGTGCTATGGAGCGTGCTATGGAGCGTGCTATGGAGCGTGCTATGTTAGGCGTTTCTTTCGTTTCTTTGACAGATAGGATCCGAAACGAAGACATCCGCCAGAGAACTAATGCTACTGATATCACGCAAAAATTGAGCTCGTTGAAGTGGCATTACATCAATTGTAATGTCAAAACGCCGTAACAGTCAAACACACAAAACGTAGGCACGTATATGTACTCCCCACCATGGTTCAGGCCTTGACGTCGCGGTGGGGCTCAGTAGCCTAGGGTGAGCCCAGCACCTTGGGCGAAGCTAATTGAGCCGAGAGGGCTCTTTGTCCCCTGCTCTTTTGTCCCCTCTTATAAGAAGAGGGGACAAAAGAGCAGGGGGCAAGGGGTGAGGATGGGAACCTCACACCATTGTACTGTCCCGATGTTGGGAGGGATTGTTCTGTGGTGCGGGACAACCCCTCTGTGGAGGTAGCATCGGTCCCTTGCGGGACTGACTAGTCGTCGAGGTGCCCTGTTAGCTTAACAGATCCGGGGCACCTCACCAAGGCGGCACTGGTGGCACTCGCCGGGTTTCCCTTTCCCCCACAAGAAACCCACAAACCGCAAATGCGACAGCATAACTGTCACTTGACGCCTGTGTTATGTGAGCGAAAGGTCGTGTCGGCCCAGTTCGGCTGCAAAGCAGCAAAGCACTGCCTTTTGCTCTCACAAATTATATCGTTTCGGATACTTTACAAAAACGATATTCACGAGAGAAACATGGTTGTCACAATAAACTGTGAATAAAGTGGTCCCAGTATAATAAATGAAATCCGTGTAAACATAAGAAGACGATAATATGACGAACGATATTAATATATTTTCAATAAGAACCAAAATAGGATAATTTATTTATTCGAGAGAGATCAATACAGTTTTATTAATACATACAACTTGTGTATTTATAGCAATATATTAAAAATACTATTTACATAAAAATCAGACTTTAGTATTAAGGTCATAGATATGAAGTAAAGCTCAATTTTAATAAAAAATATTATATACACAAAAATATAAGAGTCAGAAAGAGCGCAAGATTAACAGACAGTCTTTAAATAAATAAGTCACATATTTTATTATAGGGTCCATTTAAATATCGGATAAATATTATACAATAATAATAAAAATGTTTCCTAATATCACAGACAAAAATAAATTTACAAAAACAAAATATAAGATAAGATTTTAAGTCAAGATGGAGTTACGCAGACTTGTTAGGAATTTTATTATTATTTTGATATGTGAGAACATTATTTTAAACATGAAAATATTTACATTTTAGTCTAATATAAATTTGAAACATTAATCATTCAACGCTAAAATATTAAATAGAGTATAAACTACATTTTTGTGTAATAAAACAGTCTTTAACGTTTACATAAATTATTATTCTCAATATAAAATAATTCTATTAAAGTTATGATGTAAAAATAAACATTGAAATTACAAACAAATAGACTATAATCATTCTTTTCATATTTGTCAATAACATTAATATACTAGTTGTCGCCGCGGTTTCACCCGTCCCAAAAACTTTCCTCTCAAATAAATAGCCTAAAAGAAATGGAGTGGGCATTCAATGTGTTAAAAATCTTTGAAGGTCTGTGGACCCGAATTGTGCCAGCACATCGGTCAACTATAATGGCCCAACACCATCCTCGCCTCACGCCCGACTTCGAGAAGGAGACCCGTGCCCAATAGTGGGTGATGTTATTAAGTAAGGGAACGTACCCATACTACGTGACCCGTTTAGGGGGTGGGGGGGGGGAGCGGAGTCTTTAAAATACTACGGTCAGTCACAGGAGCGGGGGGATGGCTCAGGTTTTTGTCACGTAGTCGATTTTATTGAGAGAAATCTCATATTTTTTCAACCTATATTCGAATACAACGCGCAGTGTTTAGCGCTTTTTAAACTCATAGTTGGTGGCGCTGACGCACATATGCCGAGACGCTCGGAACAATAACTGCGTGCGACCTCTGCGGGTTCTCTCCAGGAGGCTACATGAAGTTTTATGTGTTTTGGAAGAAAGCGTAGAGTGGTTAGACGTCGAGGCCATCGATGAAGAAGAAATAACCAAGACTGAAGAAACTCCTGATATAACTGCCCCCTTAATCAACGATGTATCCGAGGGGATTGATGCTGGAAACGTATTTGTTGAAGACGTGTGAGACGAATATTAATGTGATTAAACAGAAAATAATTGTATTGTTCGTAAATTAAGTTACTGTAAGTTACATACGGTATAGCAATATGTTTTCACAAATGTTGTTCTTTTCTATAATATATAATTCACTAGTAATTTAAGTATGCATGCAGTCTTATGCAATAAAGACGAGTATGAGCCAAATTATTTTTTTTTTCAATTTTTGCCTGTGAAATGATTAAAAATCATAATTATGAATTACTACGTGAAAACTAAAGAGGGGGGGGGGGGGATTCTTGGCATATACTACGAGTGGTCACCGAGGGGAGGGAGTCGAAAAAACTAAGAAAATTGGTCACGTAGTATGGGTACGTTCCCTAAAATGTAAATAAATATTCATTATAATCCATATCTTAAGACATAGTTTAAATAACAACAAATATAATAAAAAAATGTAGTTATATAAATACTATACGGTAGAAACCTTAAAGTTATAAATCTTTGGTATTAAAACCTATTTATTTGTTTTGGTACTGTATACTCTACATGATATTTGATTCATATTATTTTGTAAATAGAAATTATTTCATCATCGAATCCTATTCACATATTATATAATAATATATTTAATATATCCTGCTGAATCTACGTTAAACATCAGAGCTATTTTAATAATATTATATCAGAAATAGTCGAAGAGTTTTGAACTTCTTTAATATTACATTCTAAAAGTTATTTGTGTAGGTAAAGAAAAAAAAAATAGTTTAGTAATTATATCTTAAACCTATTTTAGTCAATCTATTTTTTTATTGGTAATTATTGGAGTACTTTAGTATTGCCAGTAAAAAAAAAATACTTGCTTATAATATATCTAGTACATGTTCCAGATTTCCAAGATAAATCGTATTTCAGAAAATCTACAAAATATTGAATCAGTAATTTAGTCATTGCTCGTAATTAATATCTTCTGATCATTCTCACTCGCCTCCCCCTCCCCTCGCTTTCCTCATCACTGTCCAGTGATGACTGCCGATGACTGATCATCAGAGCGTGCACGTCCGGGTTTTTGGGGAGAACGGGGAATGACGAACGTCGCACCATGGGCGCTGGTCTCGCTCCTGGAAAGAAATCGGGACATAAATTCCGTATTTATGAACATTAGGAAGATTTCATCACCAGGGAACAGGATGATAATCATTTTACAGGGGTCGGAACTTCTACCTCTTAGAAGAGGTGCTAAATAATTACTATTCTAGATTATTAGATTCTATTTAAATGGATACGACGGTAATGCTTGTAATGCCACATTCAAAATACTCTACCAAATAAATGATTGACTATACTTCTACTATTTAGTACCAAATTTGTTACAGCAAAAATCTACGGTCAGGTTATGTGTAATTATAATTTATATAACTCTCTTACTATATTATAGTCTCACTAAGTTACTAATCACAGTCTAATCACAGTTATAAGTTTGTAAGTTTGGATGTTTGTTGATCTTTCACGGCAAAACGGCAGAACTGATTTGGCTGAAAGTGAAAATGGTGATGGTTTATACCTTGGATTAGGACATATGCTATAAAAATAATATTGCCGATGTAAAATCGGCGAAAATGAAAAATAAAAACACCAAAATTTGTTGCTAATTAGTTGTCATAAATTCAATTTTGTTGCTTAAACCGATCACGAAAAAATCGGCAACTATCCGCGTGGAACTGCGGTGAAAAATCGGCAATGGACAATAAAAACACTAAAATTTTATGCTTAAAGCTAGGATTGTTGCCGATTTTTTGGCAACAAAATTAATTTTATGGCAACTAATTAGCAACCAATTTTGTTGTTTTTATTTTTAATTTCCGACGATTTTTTACCGACTTGTATGTTTGTTGTATGAACGTTGTTGAATGAAGCTAATTGAGCCGCGGGGGCTCTTTGTACCCTATACTAGACAAAAGAGCAGGGGGCAAGGGGCGAGGGCGGGAACCTCATCCCATTGTACTGTCCCGACGTTGGGAAGGGTTGTTCTGTGTTGACGGACAAGCCCTCTGTGGAGGTGGCCGTAGCTCTGTTTGCTCAACAGATCCGGGGCACCTCACCAGAGGCAACATTGGTGGCACTCGCCGAGTTTTCGTGGGTAGAGCAGCGTCCACTTACAAGCTCTCAGACGCAGCCAGTCCCACATACCCGCGTGGGGAGACCCACTCCCCCGCGGGATTGACTAGACTATACTATACTTTTGACTCAAAACCACATTGAATAAATGATATGTTTATTCTACATTCATGTAAAGACACGACAACGACTAGTATAGGTACTTCACATAACAGACGTATATAATAAATTCTGGATTGTTCTTTGATCAATTCCACATTTCATTTACATATTCACGTTCCTTTGTTCTCGTGACAATTCGTTCACAAAATAGCACATGGGATGCTAAACCTCATAATACGTAATCTTGGATATAAAAAGTTCGTAAATAAGTGAAGGCTTCAGGAAATTGAGTTTTAACAAGATTTTTATTTGAGAACGTTGCGTGTGAAATGACAGATGCTCTGGTGTTTTATGACGTATTTCATTAAAGTTCAAAATTTAGGAAAACGTCGTGTGGAAGCCTGCTTGCGTGATGGAATAAAATCAGGTGCTTGAGGATGTGTATGATGCCCACTCACATTAGGTCACATCGTCTGTGTACTATGGCCCTATCGCGTGTGTGAGGAGACGTTGAGGGACTAGTACCATTAGTAGAACATATGAGAGTCGCTTATAAGTTAAAATATTATGTAAATAAATTATATTTTTTACCTGTGAGAGCCCTCGCCCGCAAAGGAGCATGGCTATATCATATACTTACTAACTTGCTTTTTTCGTTTTGTTTTGTTGTGTTTCAGTAAAATCAGGCAGTTACTGGGCACCACGATCTAATATCTGAAACATTTTAACCCCTATCCATCCACTGCTGAACATAGTTCAATGAACGCCAAGACGGCCGCTCCCTTGCCACTCGTATCCAATGCGGACCTCGTATCCAATGTGCCATATTGATTATAATATAAATCCCAAAATTATATTGCTCTTAGATAAGCAGATATTAATTTTAACGACACATCCTTAGGATAGAGATACACGAGAGTAGGTTTTATTTTAAAAATACCATCTCCAGCCAGGCCTCCTCCTTGGCTCGGAAAATGGCTTTCTGCAGGTTCTTTCGCTTTTCTGCGTAGACCCTGCGCAGCCTGTCGTCCCTGTCGACGTCCTGGGGGAGCCGCCGCCTGCTCCGAGTATAAAACCGTCTGGCCCGATTGCAGGCGGCCCGGAGACCAGCTATCTCATCTGACCACCAGTAGAGCGCCCGCCGCGGGGGTGGACGTCTCGCGGGCGGCATGGCCGCTCTGCAGACCGCGGTGAACGCGTCGCAGAGCCGGTCAGCCGCCTCATCCACCCCTATTTAAAAAAAAAAGAAGGTTTTATTTTAAAAATACTTTTTTTATTGCATAGGAGAGCATATTATGAGCAGTCGAAGCCCCCAAGGCCCAATGGGCTACCAGAAGCTCACAAACCGCACGAAACGCGACAGCACTGCCGTCACTTGACACCGGTGTTATGTGAGTGAGAGGTACTACCCCAGTCCTCCTCTTACAACGTAACCTCCTACAAAGTGCGTCTTACAAAGAAATATTAAAGAAAGAAACAATAAAATGTACTATTATATGAAATAACCTTTACGTCTATTTCAAGATGCCCTACAATTGTAAATAGTCGAATGTACTCGTTGATTTACTTCGAGTTTCCTGGTACCGTAGAACATGAATTACGTTTAAGAATAGTTTAAAAATAGTTTAAGAGTTCATCGTGAATAGCGTGAACACAATATAAAGAGAATAATGAAATTTTTATCAGCGAGTTTGACCACTGACAAATAAAACGTGTTTTTGTTACAGTAACTAATATAACAGGCTGGCTCACCTATACCCACTTCACATAACAGTTTATTGGAAATGTACAGGTTAAGGGTTTCTCTCTTCAAAGGACCAAGAAGACATTAGACTTTTTCTATTTAATTTGAAATAAAATATTCGTACAAAATCACATATAGGCAAAACATAAATGAGTTGATTTTCCGCTGGGAAAGAAATAAAAGGCTCCCCAGGTGGGTATGTGGGACTCGTTGCGCCCGAAAGATGGTTAGTGGACGCAGCTCTACCCCAAAACCCCAATGCCGCTTTTGGTGAGGTGCCCCGGATCTGCTAATCCACCTCGACGGCTAGTTAGTCCTCCAACCGAGGAGTTGTCCAGCACCACAGAAAAGTCCCTCCCATCGTCGGGAAGGTGCAATTTTACAGCAGGTTTCAGACAAGTTCCCATCCTCACCCCTTGTCCCCCCCTGCTCTTTTGTCCCCTCTTCTTATAAGAGGGGTACAAAGAGCAGGGGCTTCGTTCACCTAGGCTACTGAGCCCCACCACCACGACAAGGCTTAAACCATGGTGGAGATAAGTAAGTAGCCTGGGCTAGTTCCAGGTAGACTATATTATGTTCATAACCACTTACCATCAGGTGGCACGTTTGTCAATTTGCTTATCCAACTTACATTAAAAAAAAACCCATTCGGTGTCGAGACCCTTGGTCCGTGGGGTCCTAGCGGTATAAGGCTTTTAGGGAAATAGCAAAAAGGTTAGTCGACATCACGAAGAGCTGGCAGCTACCTCGGACAAAGAATTAGTCTAACTATTCAAAGGGGGAACGCTGCAATTATCTTCGGAACCTTGCCTATCGGACAAAGAATTAGTCTAGCTATTCAAAGGGGGAACGCTGCCAGTATCTTCGGAACCTTGCCTGAAGGGACTCCTTTTTAATAATATATTTTATATTTTCTTTTTAATATATTTTTTAAGGTTTTTAGTTTTAAGTTCTTTGTACATTATTAAGTCTTTATATTAGTATAATCTCACTTTAGCTTTAAATAATTATCTATAATTGTTAGTATCAATTTATAGTTAAGTACCTACATGTATCGAATGGATTTATTAGAAAGAGTAAAAATAACTAATAAAATAAAAGAAAATCGTATCACTTTCTTGAACACATAGTTAATAGTATTAGACAATAGCTTGCAAGTGGTCCCTTCCGTTCGATAAACAAGTGGACTCTTACATATTGGCGAGGAAGCGAATTGACCCAACGCAGTTTACCGTACGCCAAACTAGATCGGATTAACACCTTGAAATGTTATTCAGCTTAAATAAAGAGAGTACGGTTAACACAACAGTACTATTTACATAACCGACTGTCCCCCGTGGTTTGTTGCCATAGAATTAAAAAACGATCTACAAAAAAATAGCCTATAACCTTTTTTGATGTTAAACGTCATATTCTATTGACGGGCTTTGGTAAAAATCAACTCAAATGCCGTGGCGGCAAAAGGCCTGATTCTGTATTTTTTTATTTAATTACATGTTTTATTTTTATTTATTTATTACTGGATTTTGCTAATCGGGGTACACACTCTTGTATTCACCATATCCCCGAAATGACGATGGCCAGATGATTCATATTGAGTTTGGTATTAGAAGCAATAGTAGACAGATTCATGTCAATGGTGATAAAACATTCTTCCATACCGTTTCATAATCAATATGATTTCGAATCCACTGAGCACTAATTACTCAAATGATTGATCAAAGCATTCAAATATACGACAGATTACACGATTTCGATAATTATTATCATCCAACCTAATACCCATATGTAGCCAATATAATACACAGCATAGAAAAGACATATCAGCTATTCGTATTCAACATCTTAGTGTAGTTTGTGGGAGGGACGTGCCGCGCTCCCGGCTGCATGGGTACCACCATCTTGCTTGATTCCCCCGTCAAACAGCTTCGCTGTGTTTCGGAGAGACGGGCAAGACAGGCAGTGTAACTACTGGCACCGCTTATGTCTCAGGATATGCAACACATAAATGATTTATGTTCATGGGCAACGTTGACCACTTAGCAGGTGGCACATCTGCCAGTTTGCTTATCCAAATAACATAAAAAACGTGATAGCGCTGGATTTTTGTTTGAAAAGATAACTTTTATACGCTTAGTTTTACCAGCCGTTAGTGTATAAGCAAATAATTTTAATCACGCGGTGATTCCTGGGATATATATTATGTGGTACTCGCTTTATAGCACAGCTATTTTTGCGTAGGCGATGTTTTCCAGAAAGAAAGACAGGATAACCAGTCATTTTTGGAATTGAGACCAACTCTCTTGTTTTACTCCAACCTAGTGAGCACAATCACCTGGGAATCTCTTGGTGGGCAAAAACTCGTTCATATTCATAACTGAAGTTGACTACTTTATATCAGCCTGCCAGTTTGCCAACTTCAACTAATATAAAATGCAACTCAGATTACAGATAAATTCTCCATACATATCTATACAGTTCAACGCACATTTTTTCATTAAGTTTATCTTATCGTACTAATAAAAACTTTGGAAAGGAGGGTGTATGTTTGCTACCTAATACAGATTACGATAAAACTTTTCTACGCTATAGAGTATATAAATAAGAATGTGTACATCGATATTTTACATTGTCAGTTAGACATTATATGGATATGAATTATGATACTAAAATTTAAGTCATTTATTTGCATACGATGTCATACTCATTGAAATATATTGTATAAACGACTACAGCACGAATCTATACTTAATAATATAAAGCTGAAGAGTTTGTTTGTTTGAACGCGCTAATCTCAGGAACTACTGGGCCGATTTGAAAAAATATTTCAGTGTTAGATAGCCCATTTATCGAGGAAGGCTATAGACTATAAAACGTCACGATGTGACTAATAGGAGTTAAATTAAGTAAGTTAACGCGGGCGAAGCTGTGTGTAACAGCTAGTATGTATACAGCTAGGCAAAAAAGAGTTTGGAAGAAATGAGGACGCCACTCTCACTTAGGTCTCATCATAAAATGGGAAATCAGTACGAGAATTTAATCAAATTGTTAAAAATAAATGTGAAACACTAAACGTTACTCAAAATCTAGTGTTTGTCGGCCAAGTATTGTCAACATCATAGGTTTCCATTTAGTAAAATATTTAGTTCCTCTTGTCACCACGTCATGCTCTTTTTTGCCTTTTATATGGAAAATATAATAAAATACTTTGAATTAATAACTAAATGAAATATTAATATTGAACCACATAGAACCATTTATACAACAAACGTGCTTTACAGCAAAGCAAATAAACATTTGTTACAAAACAGACAAACATTTTTTTTTATAGAAGAGGGGGCAAACGGACAGTCGGTTCACCTGATGGTGAGTGATAGCGACATCCACTGACACCCGCTACACCAGAGGGTTAGCAGGTGCGTTGCCGGCCTTTCAAATATGAGTATAATATAAAACACATTAGCAAAAAATAAATTTTGACAAGTTGAAAGAGTTAAAATTAAATTGTAAAAACTCTGTTTTAAATCGTAAAAATATATCTATCATCAACACCAGTCTTCGACAAGATATAGAAAGAAAAATATCTGCGTTTAAACACGACGGAATTGAAATTCATCGGACGTTCTATTTCTAAATGTAATAAAAACACATAGAAGTCGATTGATATAAGACTGGTGTTAAGGCAACCGCTACACTAGTAAAAAAATCACAATAGATAAAAAAATAGTCTAATACTCTTTCACTACTAATTTTCCTACACAAATTCTCGTAGCCTGTCAAACAACTACTGTCATATGAATGTCATGCGAATAAGACAGTAGTTGTATGAGTTTGACAGTTGTCATTCTAATTAACCTGTATTTTAAGAACTACAGTAATTGAACAATTTCTTGTAGCTAAATGACGATTATCGATAATCGATAAACGATTATGTGTAGCTAAATGCGTCGCAGAAGGGGAAGGAATATATAGAATTCAAATTAGATAAAAACATTATTGCATGCATATAATCATAATGCAATGAGCAAATGATTGACTAAGGTAAGAATCAATAATAGGATTTTAAGCAGTTTCTTGAAAGTAAATATTTGTATAGTTTTTTTGATCTATAGATATGAAAAAAGTTTAAGAAAAGTATTCATACCTGTGTGTCTCAGTCGTCAGACAGACCTTGTAAGAGAGGCGAAAAGAGGATAGAAACATTGAATTAGACAACATCAAAAAATTTTAAAAAGAAAAAGTTAAAATAATAGTGAAAACATTCTATAAACATAAATTATAAACATTTTTGTAACTAGAGAAATGTTAAAATAATTTAAATATATAAGTTTGCAGTTTTAGATTTTGAGGAAAAATTTTAAGCTTAGAACTTTAAGCTATATATAACCATTTCTCTAATTAATATAATAGCTTACAATAAATGTTGAAGTGCGTTAAAAAGCTTTGATCCAAGCACAAAACTTACCAATGAGCTTGGATACTGATTGCCTTTTCACGAGCTTCGTCTCGGTTGAAATCTCGCATATTGATGCTGGAGCTGAGGTCTCCGTGTGTGTTTTTTGTGATTTCTCGCTGAGAAACGAATTAATCGATTCCCCACGCATATACGGCCTTGTTTCTTTACAACTTTTCTTCTCCACTGGAGGCGCTTCTGATTCCGCGATCTGAAATAACTGTGTACCAAATTTACTAGATTCTCTCCTCAGTATTTTCTTATTAGCAAACTCTGCTAACGATTTCCTCCTTTCACCATCAGGGTTTAGCTTCCTCCTAGCTCTCTCTTCTTCTTTCACTTTCAAAACATCGAGTAGAGCATTCAGCAATAATATCACGAGAAACGCGGTAATCCCTATCACGGTAATGCTATTATTTTCGGTATCCATTTGTTGTATTTTCAAATTCCTCGTTTTATTTCTCTCCGGTTTTTTAGTGAACACTTCCAAAACACTGCACGCGTCTTCCAAAATCAATGGAATGATTTTAATCCTCACGTTTATTTCGGCTTTGTTAATCTCTTTGGGTATTTTGACCGGATCGCTGGTTTTTTCGTCCGCGTTCTTTGTCATAAACCACATGTTAACACTGTATAAGCAATAAAAGATTAAAGAGAGAATAAAGAGCAGTACCTTACGTTCGTTCATGTTTACATCGCAAAAGCACTGGTATGTTTTGACACAGTAACGTGTTTCTATTCGCGTTCGTTTCAGATCATTTCACGTTGTTTCTTCTTTCTTTGCTTATTTACGATTATTTTCATTAAACCGTGTGCCACGTCGTCCCCGTTTTGTGTGATATGACTACTGTCTGCGCATGTGCGATTCCGAAGGGTCGGCTTGTTTGTAGTGGTATCCAAAACACACATAGAGAGTAAAATGTACATTTTTAAGCTGTACCGAGTGAATTTAATTGAATACTATCGGTTATCCTCTTATCAATATTATTTGTATATTGCATTCTAGTGTAGATAAATATATTTAATTTAATCATTGCATTTGTTTGTTATACATAACATAAGTAAATAATGAAATATTTATATTCATAAAATTTTTTGTTTTGTATCTATACCCCCAATAGGCCACAGGAAACTCACAAACCACACGAAACGCGACAGCATATCTGTCACGTTATGTGAGCGAGAGGTACCACCCCGGTCGTGCCGGCCCAATTCGGCTGCAAAGCATGGCACTACCTCTTACTAATGTATGTACGGGTATGGGCTCGGTCTCTTTAGTGAGAGGTCCGGGTTCCCGTCCATTACCTACTCTGAGAAAAGATGTCTTTTACTGTACACTGCCTGTCCTACCCTATTTTTTAGAACACAACTATCATTTTGACGACCTCTGTGGCTCAGTGGTAAGCGCGTTGGCGCTCAAGCCGTTGCGGGCTCGAATCCCGCCAGGGAACAAAAATATTTTCTGTGTTCCTGGGTCATGGATGTGTATTAAATATTTGTATTATATAATAAAAATCTTAAATATATGTATAGTATAAAAGTATTAAATATATTTCCGTTGTCTGGTACCCGTAACACAAGTTCTTCGAGAACTTACCACGGGACCAGATTGACGTGGTGTGAAAGCGTCCATAGATATTATTATTATTATAGATATTATTATTATTATTATTTATTTTATTTATATTATTATTATTAGCTTAGCTTTCAACCATTCACACATTGCGTATCATATCAGCCTTCTTTTTAAAGCAAACTACATTGTTTAGTTCAGCTCGGCACAGATGCTGAAGAAAATAATCCGCTGCTTCACTTGGGTAAATTATAGATTGGTGACTGATATTAAAGTCACTGGGTGAGCAATATCGGGTATAAAAATATAATTCGAATATTGCATTCCATGATTCCAGTTAAGGCGGTCTGGATGACGAAAGACTTCCATTTCGCGCCTCGCTGCATTCGTGCATTAAAATATGCAACATTTTAAACGTGCATGTATTTTGTATATTTGCTTTAAAACAGGGTATTTCTTTTAATCAGTTGAATAGTCAAAATGGCCAACGAGCCACTTGGTGGACACCGTCGCCCAAGAACATTATCATAATTTAGGACTATTTTAAACAACTTTATTATGCGTTGCCTGTTCTGATATCAGATATATGTAAGATGCTTATTCTGTGTGCCAGTATTAGTAAATACACAGTCGTACTCCTTGAGGAACAGAGAAAGGCAGAAGAAGTAGACTTATGCGGGCTTCCACTGGTTATTGTATTAGATGCTAGTTCGGATCCGTAGTAGAGTATAAACTACTAGTTACTGCCGCTGACTTAGTCTTAATGAATTTAGTTGTTAGTTCGCGTGAAAAACTTCTTTTTTCTTACAAGTTATAAATTAAATAAAAATATATAAAAAAACAACTGATTTAAATTTTCCCAATGTGCATCGAAACCACGCATAGTTTATTATAATTTATATAGATAATATAATATTAACTGCACAAAATTTTAAATTAGTAGGAAGTGTCAAGCGACACCGCGGAGATCAATGATAATATTATTCTCAAATGTTGGACATGTTGTGCATCAAGTATTTTAGTCACGGATTTTAGTGTAGTTACAAAGCTTCATCTATCAGGCGCTAGGTGGCATTATTCGTAATTCCATAATAAATGCTAAATTATACATTGTTTTGTGTAAATTATACTTTGTAATAGAACATTAATATACTAGTAAAAGACATGAAGTTTCAATACATACACAAATAATAAACTGATTAGTTTCAATCATGAAACAAATATTTACATTCGAATGAAATTTGACCCCGTTATCTATTAGGATAGTCATATAATCACAAAGGATAAGTTACAGAGTAAAATCTCGAGGTAATATCGGGTGATAAAAATCGGGATTCGAACCTGTGATCCCTGTACTTTCTTATACCAGGATGACACCAAAACTGAATAAAAACTGTAAAACTAGTAAAACAGTGGACAATCGCAATCATTATATCTATATCTCAATATTTTCCAAAGCTATTGAATGGCCAATCGAAATTCTCTCTCTGATTTCATTTTAATCTCAATTGATGCTTGATAAAACAATTCTATGATAATGTAATTTGACCAATTGACCGTCAATGCTATCAAGGTAAATAAAATAAATAAATATTAAGCAACATTTACACCACGTTAACTTAGCCCCGGGGTAAGTTCAGGAGCTCTCGGATGATGACTAGGCCTAAAGAGAGGAGAGCTGTCAAGAGGCGCCTGAGAAGACGGATGCTCCGCGAGTGGAAGGAGTGGCTGGAGGAGCCGAGATCGGGCTATTGCATAGTGCTGGCCGTTGGTCCAATCCTGGAGCAGTGGGTTGGTGGCACGGCATAATCACCTTCCACCCTGCACAGATCCTCACGGGGCATTCCTGCTTTGGAAGATACCTGTGTTTCAACACCTTCAGGTGGCAGGGCGGAGGACTCGCCAGGGTCTCATCGCTGTAACAGCAGTGAAGACACTGTAGACCACACCCTGGCAGAGTGCCCAGCTTAGGCGAAGGAAAGGGCGTCACTTGTTGCTGAAGTGAGCGCGGATCTGTCGCTCCCTGCGGTCATCCGAGTGATGACCGTCAGTGAGACCACATGGCAGGTGCTGCGAGGTATTGATGTCGCATAAGGAGGAGCCGGAGCAGAAGAGGGAGCGCTTGGGGCCTCCTCCCGCACGAGAGCGCGGCGGCGCGGCGTCGCGGAGGTCGTGCTACCGTGAGGGGGTGATCGAGGGATGAGCCGGGCGTGCGTAAAGTCCGGGCTATAAGGCATCTTCATGGGTTCAGGGTGTCTTAAGTGGAGTAGAAGGAGGGGACGCATCCTCATATACCCTCCTTCTTAAATAATAAAATAATCTTCATTAAATAATAAAATATCTAGATGCGCCTCTTCTCTACTAGTAAGTTGCGTGCACAACTGTAACTGAATTATGAATTTATATAAAGTAAGTACCACCTTTGTACATTTATGGTTTTGCAAATAAAAATACTGAATACCCGGACTAAACCTGATTTTATGACTTATCACTAAATCATATTCTGATAGAAATAACAGGGTCCCATGGATCGCGGGGCCTTGAGCCCTAAGTGCCCAGTGAGGAGATGGGAACGACGTCGAGACAACACCAAATAAGTGCCTATTTTCAGTTTTCTTGACAATTAGCTTCCTCTAATGATTATAAACATAGAATCTGTCCTTAGTGTTTATACATTATAAATAATCACTTGCATGATTATTTTTTTAAATATCACTATCACGTAGCTGTTGCCCGTTGCTTCGCCCGCCTTAACTTTTGTCCAAAAAATGACAATAAATCATCCTACTAATATTATAAACGCGAAAGTTTGTAAGAATGTATGTTTGGTACTTTTTCACGCAAAAACTATTGAATGGATTTTAATGAAAGTTTACAATAACAGAGCTTATACATCAGAATAACATATAGGCTATAATTTATTTCTGTCATAGGCGCGCTGCTAGTTATTACGTATTCTCAAACCTCGTTTCTATTTCGGAGCACATTCGGAGGGTCATTGCTTCTGCTATTAAAAAATATCAGGCGCTCATTTTTAAATAATATACAAAGATATAATTAGAGAAGTACATACATCATTAGACTTTATTTTTACAAAAACACACTTACGTTAGTAGGTAAATCTTTACTAATATAACAAATATGAAATCAAACTCAAATAAGTTTGTTTGTTTGTTACGTTTTCACGCCTATATCTAAAACTAAAGTAATTTTAAAAATTGTTTCCCTGATAGAAAGCTACATTGTCATACCTTTTTTTTCTTTAACGCCGGGAAATGCTCTGAAGCATCCCACACGGTAAGTGGACGCAGCTCTACCCACTAAACCCGGCGAGTGCCACCAATGTCGACTTTGGTGAGGTGCCGCGTATCTAATAAACAAACAGGGCACCTCGACGGCTAGTCAGTCCCCCAAGGGACCGACGCCACCTCCACAAAGGGGTTGTCCTGCACCACAGAACAACCCTTCCCAACGTTGGGACAGTACAATGGGATGAGGTTCCCGTCCTCGCCCCTCGGCTCAATTCGCTTCGCCCAAGGTGCTGGGCTCACCCTAGGTTACTGAGCCCCACCGCCACGTCAAGGACTGAACCATGGTGGGGACATTATCATACGTACTAATCTTTTAAACACTTTAAAATATAATATTAACAGAAGCAAGAAGATAAGGCTCGTATAAACTTCTATATCAATATTTTTTATCAATCTTCCAATATGTCCTTAATTATACAGGATTTTTATAATTACTATCCATTCATACTAATAACTATTACCTACTAATCCATTCATAATAAGAGGAAGTGCCATGCTGCATTGCAGCCGAACTGAGCCAGCACGACCAGGGTGGTACCTCTCGCTCACATAACACCGGCGCAAGTGACAGCTATGCTGTCGCGTTTCGTGGGGTTTGTGAGTTTCCGATGGCCCATCGGGGGGATGGAGAAAATAAGGGCAACGAATCTGCATAGCCTCTAGTTGTGTGGATGTGTATAATGGGCGTCGGTACCATCTGGCTCCGGCCGCTCGTTTGCCCCCTTATGACATAGAAAAATACAGAGCCGCCATTTTGAAACCCCGAATATTCGAAATTTAAGAAACCCTTTACAGTTTAGATTAAAGTGAAGTTGGTTAGTTTCCTAAATAGCGGTATAATCCCGGCTAAGCCGTGTTTACCGTGAAGCCTGTCACGTAGACTGAATTTACAATATCAGGACGCCAGCCACCAGTTAATTACGGACCTATTAAGTTCCACTAGAATAATGTCTTGTTGAAGTGGCTTTATTTAGGCTTGGTTATTTAGTTGCAAATTGACAGATGTAGGTATACAGCTGTCAACAACTAAATTATTTGCCATTTTTGCGCCAGGGTACCTTGCTTGATAGTTCAGTCATATATGGGATTGAACCTCAGAATGAGATACAACATTGTTTTTTTTCTTTAACGCCGGGAAATGCTCCGATTTATCCCGCGGGGGAGTGGGTCCGTCCGACGGACCCATGTGGGACTCACTGCGCCCGAAAGGTGGTAAGTGGACGCAGCTCTACCCACAAAAAACCGGCGAGTGCCACCAATGTCGCCTTTGGTGAGGTGCCCTATGCGGGTCTAATGAGTAAACAGGGCACCTCGACGGCTAATCAGTCCCTCAGGGGACCGACGCCACCTCCACAGAGAGGTTGTCCCGCACCACAGAACAACCCCTCCCAATGTCGGGACAGTACAATGAGGCGAGGTTCCCGCCCCCGCCCCTTGCCTCCTGCTCTTTTGTCCCCTCTTCTTATAAGAGTGGTACAAAGAGCCCCCTCGGCTTAATTCGCTTCGCCCAAGGTGCCGGGCTCACCCTAGGCTACTGAGCCCCACCACCACGACAAGGCCTGACCCATGGTGAGGATTATTTATTACTTATGCTCTATTAACAACCAAATAATGATTATTGTGAATATCCCATGGAACCAAATCTATACTAATATTATAAAGCTGAAGAGTTTGTTTGTTTGTTTGAACGCGCTAATCTCAGAAACTACTGGTCCGATTTGAAAAATTCCTTCAGTGTTAGACAGCTTATTTATCGAGGAAGGCTATAGGCTATAAAACATTACGCTGTGACTTATAGGAGTTGAATAACGCGGGCGAAGCTGCAGGCAACAGCTAGTAAGTGAATATAATATCACGCGTAATCGAGTAACAAACTAACAAACTTTATCATCTATACGTGACTATATAACCATAAATAAAATGTATGTCTGGAATTCTGCCGTGTTAATTAAAAAGGGCACAACTAACATTTTTCACGAAATTGAGTTATATACATATTCGGAATCAGGAAAAAAGGCCTATCTGCCTAATTTTTTGTGTATTTTTAGAAACAAAATAAACAGAGTTAGCATAAGCTTAAAGGGCACAACTGCACAATTTTTTAAGTTTTTGTAAAGAAAAAGGTCACATTGTGATGTATGTCTTCTATTTCACGATTTTTGTTTAAAAATATTTAATTGAAAAGACATAATTGGCGTAAATCAAATATAAAGGGCTTATGTGGCAATTGTGCTAAGTTTTGATACCAAAACCTTTCCAAGAAACGTAGAAGAAAAGACACAACTGGCGATTGTGTCTTTACTATTTACCCTACGCCTTAAATTTTTATATAAAAATAGGCACACTGGCGGTTATGCCTTTATTACTTAACATCTATGAAGAGAGATGAAGTTCGGGGGGCTAGGTATGCGTGCGATTACTTCAGTTGTGCCTGACATTTTTGATTGGTTATATCACAATACATCTGATACATCACAACATCATACAAAATAAATGTAATAACATCACTTTTCACAGGAAATCTTTCAATATTTCGTAGTATCTTGTAATTAATTAGGTTTAAATAAAAACAATTTATTTTTTCAATGCTCAGTGTTGCCCGATTGTGAAAATATTTTTACTGATTATTTTCCCCCACTGATTAAATTTAAAACAGTTGCTACTGATATTTACGTAGGTACGTGACACGTTCTTGAATTAATGTGTTTGTGTGATTTAACGATATCAAATACAAACAGTGAAACAGTAACAAACATATTACATACGTCCATACATACAAACTTTCGCGTTTATATTACAAGTTACAAGTTTAAATAGTAATATGTATACATAGGCTGCACTAAAAGTATCGGGAATGGAATATATCCACTGTTCCTGTCATATTAAAATCTTTTTAATTGAAAACTCATTGGTTTTAAAAATCTAATACCATTTATTTATTTAAAAAAAGATTCTCGGTCTTGTCACAAGGTCTTGTCAAACTTGTTTAGTCGTTGAGAAAATGGAATTGAGTCGAGAAAATTCTAGAGCGATGATTTATTATGACTTTCGAAGTGGTTTAACACAAAAACAGTGTGTTGACCGGATGATTTCTGCATTTGGTGATGAAGCCCCATCCAAAACCACAATTTATCGCTGATTTGCTGAATTTCAACGTGGACGTGTCAAGCTCAGTGATGATCCCCGTCAAGGTCGTCCAAAAACTGCAGTCACCCAAGAAAACGTTGATGCTGTGTGTAAGTTGATTGAGGGAGATCGACATGTGACATACCGCGAAATTTAAGCAACTTTAGACATTGGCATGAGTCAAATACAAATAATCTTGCATGAACAATTAGGTGTAAAAAAGTTGTTTTCCCGATGGATACCGCATTTGCTCTGTGAAGAGCAAAAAGCGGCTCGCGTTACTTGGTGCGTCTGAACTCTCGAAAGATTCCACGCAGGATCCTCAAATGCTGTATACAACATCGTATCAGGTGACGGATCCTGGACATACGCGTACGAACCCGAAACAAAAAACCAGTCACGAGTTTGGGTGTTCGAAAATGAGTTAAAGCCAACAAAAATTGTTCGTTCACGGAGTGTTGCAAAAAAAATGGTGGCCACGTTTGTCTCCAAAACCGGCCATGTTGCGACTATCCCTCTTGAGGGACAAAGAACGGTTAATGCAAAATGGTATTCTAGCATTTGTTTGCCACAGGTCGTTTCTGAACTCCGTAAAGAGAACTGCAACCGTCGCATCATCCTCCATCACGACAATGCGAGTTCTCACACCGCGCACAGAGCAAAAGAGTTTTAGAGCAAGAAAACATAGAATTATTAGACCATCCGCCGTACAGCCCCAACCTAAGCCCTAATGATTTCTATACTTTCCCTAAAATAAAGAATAAATTGCGCAGTCAGAGATTTTCATCGCCTGAAGAAGCTGTGGACGCCTACAAAACGGCCATTTTGGAGACCCCAACTTCCGAATGGAATAGTTGCTTCAATGATTGGTACCATCGTATAGAAAAATGTGTCAAATTTCGCGGAGAATACTTCAAAAATCAATAAATACATTTTAAAATAGTAATGTTGTGTCACTTCCTTGATTCCCGAAATTTTCAGTGCCGCCCTCGTAACAACTTTACATCACTACTGTTTCAAGCCAATAAAAAATAAATATAAAAATGTATATTTTACTAATTACCGTTATATTTTCTTCGTTTCATATAAATAAACATTCTTGTAATATAACAATTATACATAATAAATAATAATATAGCTTGAGTATACATGGTTATGTAAAGTTGTTATAAAATTCGGGAAAACTTCACCATATAATCGATTTAGTGCTTCATTTTTGACAGAGCGCTTGTATGAAGACTGACCTTCTATTGAGTAATTATTCTAAGTGGAAACTTATTATATTTATTTTGATAAATATTTCTTACTAGTTTTGTTACCTGATTTTTATTTGAAGAGACTTTGTGCTAAAAGCATTTTTAGTAATAAAAATTCAATTTAAATTTGTGATTTTCATTAAAATGATAATTATTTAGTACTTTATTATTGCTATTCATAATTGATGGTTCCTTTCTTTAAATATATGATTTTATTTCTGTAAACTTTTTGAAATAAACGTTTGATTTTCTCGTAATTACGTTATTTTATTAACAGAGAAGGAACTTATAATATTTTACTGTGTAAATATATACTAATAATAATACAGTGAAAAGGCACAATTGAATAAAAGTGCTCTTTCATTGTAACACTATAAATTTTTCCTCAAATTTTTACATTCAAAAGGCACATTTCTTTGCATGTGCCTTTTATACGTAACATTATTGTTTTTTACTTATTTTTTATGTTAGGATGAAAAGAATTAAGCTAATGATCAATAATATGGATTAAAAATAATAAAAAAAAATTGCTATGGTCGTATATGTACTATATAAATGCAAGTATTGCCATTCGCAGAATTTCGGAAAACATTGTTTATGGATGTTTTTTCAACAAAAACAAAAAAATATTTTAATCTCTATTTTCTCAATATTTACAAAATGTTAGTTATGCCCTTTTTAATTAGGACGGCAGAATTTATGTTCAATTAAAAATTTGGACGTAAACTACAATTCAAATTTGCTTGAAAATTATAAATCATTAGAATCATGCCTGCCTGAAAATTTGTTTTTATCTAGTACATCTATATTTGATATCTAGCATGTATGTACCTCCACAAGCAAATATACAGTTATTTTTTTATCTTTTTTGGTAGTTAGATAGGGAAACGGACAGACAAGCTACGTGATTGTTAGTGCTCACCCCGCCCATTAGCAAATTTGCCCGTAAGCAAATTTGCCAATATTGGCATATTTGGCAATATTGAGACAGGATGTTAAGCCTCAGTGCCAGTAATTAGGTACACTGCCTGTCCTGCACTTTCCGAATACAAAAACACAGGAACTTTATAAGATGTAGTGTCATGCTGCTTTGCAGCCGAATTCGGCCGGCATGTCCGGGGTAATAAATACCTCTCGCTCATATAATACCGGCGTCAAGTGGCGACTATGCTGTCACGTTTCGTGCGGTTTGTGAGTTTCCGATAGGGAAAAGGAGGGCAACGCATCTGCATAACTTTTGGTTGTGTGGATGTCTAAAGGCGTCGATAGTCATCATGATGCTCCGGCCTCCGACTGCTCGGTCGCCTCTTAGTGACATAAAAAATAACACAGCAAAGTTCTTTCTCGGAAGAAATACGCAGGGCCCCTGCAGGACGGAGCGGCACAGCGCAACCCTCCCACTGATAAAAATATTAATAGTACAGTCTCGTATATTATCAGTTATTATCCTGCTGATATATACGAGGGTATTTTAATATCCAGACAAAATGTTGGTAGGCGTAAAATATGGTGCGTAATATAGAGGTTTTAATATTATAGGGTTCATGAATTATTCGTTTTGTAAACCAGTTTGGGCAAAGTATCTTTTAAAACGAGATCTTTTTGTTCAAGCCTTTGGAAATGTATTTGAAAAATCCAGATTGTTATCAATCTATACAAATAAATAATAAATAAATTGAAGTGTCTGTTTGTAATTTCAAACTTACAGCTTTTCACTAAATGCATATGAAATAATCTATGCAGATAAATAAAATTGGAGTGTCTTTTTGTAAAATAACCGCTTTTTACTAAATGCACACGGTACATACTATACCAAAATAACATTTTTTACAATTTTTGTCTGTCTGTCCATATGTCTATCTGTCTGTTTGTTCCGGCTAATCTTTTAAACGGCTAGGCTGATTTAGACAGGACTTTCACTGACAGGTAGCTGATTTTATAGGGAGTAACATAGGCTATAAAAAGAATCATCATCAATCCGTATACGGCTGTAAATCTAAGTTAACGCGGGCGAAGCTGCGGGCAACAGCTAGTTACAATATATATAAATAATATAAATTAACTGGATTTAACAAAAAAAAAGATAGGTAGTACTTATCGTAAAAAAGCGTGTGGTGCTTTGTAGTTTGAAGGTACCTACTAAGTTTTTATACTAAATGCACTTTTAGAAATAGATACCAATGAAATATTTTAACAATGAATATCGAGCACCTCACGATTTTTTACAATACGTGATATCATTTTTTTATTGACATTATTTTCAAATTCGGTTTTCTAACAAAGCGTGTTTTTTAGTTTTTTTTTAAACCATATTTTTTTACATTAATTTTAATTCCTTCGTAGAGTTGTATACAAACCACACAGGTTACGTAAGAGAACTGTCAAATAATAATAAGCGATGACCAGTCAGCCTCACCTTGTCTATAACGTGTTATTTAACGATCACTAACATATTTTTATTTAAAACATCGAAGCAAGCCTATTTAGATAGTAATAATATCAGCCGGTGACAGCGTGCTGTGGCGCGGCGGTGGACTCGGCCCAGCAAACCCTCGAGGTGGGTGCCGCTGCGTCTCGAGCTGACATCAGTCATCAAAGGGAACTTGTCGCTGTGTTCTATCTTTATTTCTGTGCTATATGCCAACGTTTCAACTGTCAATTTATATATATTACTAGTGGCACCGACAGACGTTGTCCTGTACAATATATATACAATATATATTTGTGAATCTAAACCATCCTCGAATCCCCTTGAACTCACACAAAAAAAATCATCAAAATCGGTCCAGCCGTCTAGGAGGAGTTCAGTGACATACACACGCACACAAGAAATATATATATAAAGATAAGCGCAGAAAGTATTCAGTGTCTGAAGCTGTAAACTGATTGGCTTATTTTTGATTGATCTACGGGCAGAGACGCCATCTGATGGTAAGTGACCTCTTATAAGAAGAGGGAACAAAAGAGCAGAGGGGACAAGGGGCGAGGATGGGAACCTCGCCCCATTGCATTATCCCGACGTTGGGAGGGGTTGTTCTGTGGAGGTGGCGTCGTTCCCTTGGGGTACTGAATAGTCGCCGAGGTGCCCTGTTATAATTTATATAGGCTATAATCCTTCATAAGCATCCTTCTAAAGTTGCATTAAAATCTATTTAGTAGTTATTGTGTGAAAGATTAGCAAACATCCATATAAACTCGCGTTTATAATAATAGGTCTTTACCAATGAAATTGCCGTTCTTCAGTACTGGCCATTTCAAATGAAAATAATTTTTGTTTGGCTAAGAATTCTAATTTCAAATTAATTTCATTTTAAAAACATGGAATTCTTTTTCCAAAAATAGTCATTTGTTTATTGATTAGTGTTACATTTTCATCGCATTTCAATCTTTTTCGTCATCATGGATACGTTAAAAATTCGAGTAATTATGGAATATGAGTACCGTCGTGGCAGCAGCGCGGCACAAGCGGCACGCAACATCAACGACGTTTACGGAGCTAACACTACAAACCAACGCACCAGCTGTTATTGGTTTGCTCGCTTCCGTTCTGGAAATTTCGACCTGTACAATGAACCTTACGGTCGTCCGAAGACTTTGGTCGACAATGACGAATTAAAGGCGATTGCGGAAGCTGATGATACACAATCGACGGCTGAATTAGCAGCAGCTTTCAACGTTAGCTTCAAAACAATATTGGTCCATTTGCGTCAAGTTGGCAGGGTAAAAAAGCTTGACAAATGGGTGCCCCACGAACTCAATGATCGCCAGTGCGAAGATCGCGTCGAGACGTGTCTTGCACTGCTCAACAGACACACAAATGAAGAAATTTTGAACCGTATTGTTACCTGCGATGAAAAATGGATTCTGTTTGATAACCGCAAGCGCACAGCAAGTTAGTTGGATCCTGGTCCAGCACCTAAACAATGCCCTAAACGAAAACTTACCCCTAGAAAAGTGATGGTCATGTTTGGTGGTCTAGCGCCGGTGTGATCACACACATCACAGCTTCTTACCAAACGGGGTGTGCATTACTGCAGATGTGTACTGTGAAGAACTGAACACAATGATGGAGAAGCTGGCACATCTCCAACCAGCATTGGTCAATCGCTCGTCTCCGCTGCTCCTGCACGACAACGCGCGACCTCATACTGCACAGCAGACGGTCTCCAAGTTGCAAGAACTGGGGTTGGAAGCTGTCCGTCATCCACCCTACTCACCAGATCTTGCGCCTACAGATTACTACTTTTTTCCAGAATTTGGATAACTTCTTGGCGGGAAAAAAATTCAATACCCGAGAGGCAGTACAAAATGCCTTTGAAGAATTTGTTGCCTCCCGTTCAGCTGATTTCTTTAAGAAGGGCATCAATAAACTACCACTGCGTTGGCAAAGATTGCATGGGTGTTTACTTCGATTAATACAAATAAAAAATACATGAAAAAAATTCGTTTAAATTTTTTCATACAAAATGGCAATTTCATAGGTAAAGACCTAATATTAGTAGGTAGGATGTAACAGCGACAAAGGCACCACGACCCCGGATTTGACATAACGTTTGAACATCGCAACGTGTCACCAATACCGGATCACCTTGGGACCAAACCTGTTACTAGTATGTTCTAGATTCGATGGCCGATCAGATTTCAACCAGTTAGCCCGTCATTGGTGATGACGTCAGTGATGTTCTTTTTTTTTGTTATCGCAGGGAAATGCTTTTTACGCATGTAGCCAGGATCTCGGGTAGATCCTGACCCTATGTGGGACTCGCACCTGGGAGTGCCCTACCCATAAAAGAAAACCACTGCGAGCGCCTTCAGCCGCATTTTGAGGGTCCCAGATCTGTGTTCTACGGGATTACCTCAGCGACAGGCTGGCCCCGGCGAAGGCCAGACTACTCCTCGTAAGGGGGGGCTGCCCGACCGCTACTGAGCAGTCCCCGACACAAGCACAGGGGCGTTACTGGAGGTGCATTAAGTAGCGCCTCCTACGCACCCGCTCGTCGGCCTCCTTCTGGAACATTACTGCCTCGCAGAAGGAGACCATCGCTGTGACGAGAATGCATAGGGTTTTTTTTTTATAATAGTTGGATTGGGCAGACGAGCCACATGATGGGAAGCAAGTTAACCTGAGACTAGCCCCGACATCATTCATGAGTGGCCTATCTTAAGACATAAGATGTTAAGTCTTGGAGCCAGTAATTACACTGCCAGTCTGCTCTCCGAAAGACAGAAAAGCTGTCTCACGGGAGAAACAAGCAAGATGGCGGTACCCATGCAACCCTCCCCCGGTTAATATTGGTATTACTACCCTGTTCATGTCTTTCGTAAAACAGCTTTGCTGTGTTTCGGAAAAAGGGCAGGGTACCTAAACAGTCCAATTACTGGCACCAAGATTTGTCATATTGCGTCTTAGGATAGGTATACACGCCATACTCAAAATCAAAAAATGATATAATATAAGGAAGAGGCTATGCTGTCAATCATCAGGTCAATACCGCGTTAAATTCAAATAAAACGCGAGAGAAATCTAGTTTAATATTTTAAGAGATGTTTTCTTTATTATACAATCATATTAAGTAAGATCTTGCGTTGCAGCGTCAGGATGCAACAGCGAACTTAGGAACATGCAATGTACATATATAAAATTGTGTATAAAATAGACATTATCTAAGAATATTACGAATGTTGAACGAAATAAACATAACCAATTAGTATTAATTAGTGATAATTATGTAGAAAGTCTAACAGCCTGGTCTATAGGCCCAGCTCAGCGGACTATGTTCAGGTTTTTTTCTTTTGCATTAAAGATTCGCAACAAAGCCATCACAGAATGAAAGTAGCCGACGTTACGCGAAGGATAAGCACGTTTTTTTCTTTAACAAACTCTGTGGCTCAATGGTGCGTTGACGCTCAAGCTGGAGGTTGCGGGTTCGAATCCCGGCAAGGAACAAAAAAGTTTTCTGTGTTCCTGGGTCATGGAAGTGTATTTAATATGTGTTAATTGATAAAAATATATAATATAATGTTTATTATTTATAGAACAAAAAATCTACAATCAAGCTGATAAATTACCTATGGTCGATACCGGTAACTTTAACAGTACTTAAATAATATTTTTTGCAACCTCTAACATAATATTTTAGTACAAAGTTTAGCGTTTCAATTAAAATATTTTTAATTATAGTAAGGTGTGCAAGTGATTTTGTTAACATCCGAGGCAGGTGAGCCCGAATATGTCAGCTAAGGTTAAATGTGCTAATAGGTTTAATAGCATCGTAAAAATGTTGCGTTCCCTAAAAAGTGCTGAAATTATTTAAAAATCTGAAAGTATATTAGATTAGTGTGTTTAATTCTAGTTTCATTTTGAAAATATTTGCTTTAAAACCCCCCAAGTTGGGAAGTATCTTCGTTTTTAATAAAGAAACCAACTCTTATTGGCTGAAGATTAAATAAATAAATAAATATTAGCCAACAATCGCACCACTTTAACCTAGCCCCGTGGTAAGTTCATAAGAACTCCTGGTACGGGTACTAGAAACGCAAATAAATTTAAGAAATTTATATAAATACTATTTATAATATATATTTTACACGTCCATGACCCGGTACAGAAATCATCTGCACTTGGCGGGATTCGAACCCGCGACCACTGCGTGAAGTGCCCAGTAGTCTGACCACTCGACCAACCATCCGTCACATTATGTAAATGTCTTAGCCTTAATAACTATTTTGTTATTATACATATTTCCTTTTACCATGTTTCAGCTAGTAACACATAATTTTTGCAACTTTCATAGCCATCACGATAAAAAAGTAGTGTTGGACTGTTGGAGTCATAGGGCCTTTCTAGGTTTACTAGATGCATACTTAAAATACACCAACCACCTTATTCTAGCGTTTCTCTGCGCACCGTACACGCACTCCATCCGCAAACAAAGTGTGTTTGCGGACCCTATTCACTGTACATATTAAAAGTCTTTATACTTTGCGCAGTAAAGAAATTTCTGTCCAGTCGTCTTTGTTTTGCCTAGCAATAGCCTCAAGCTTTACTTGCTTTATTCGTATCATACAAAGAAGCGACCAATAGCGAAGGAATTATAGATATATGTAAAACAGTCACGATATCTTTCGGTTTCTGCGATTTTTTCATAGAAATTTTATATATTAGGTCTTTACCTATGAAATTGCCGTTTTGTATGAAAAACATTTTAAACGATTTTTTTTCATGTATATTTTATTTGTATTAGTCGAAGTAATCACCCATGCAATCATTGCATCTTTGACAACGCAGTGGCTGTTTATTGATGCCCTTCTGAAAGAAATCAGCTGGAAATCAGAGGCAACAAATTCTTCAAAGGTATTTTGTACTGCCTCTCGGGTATTGATTTTTTTCCGCCAATAAGTTATCTAAATTCTGGAAAAAGTAGTAGTCTGTAGGCAAGGTCTGGTGAGTAGGGCGGATGACGGAGAGCTTCCAACCCCAGTTCTTGCAACTTGGAGACCGTCTGTTGTGCAGTATGAGGTCGCTCGTTGTCGTGCAGGAGCAGCGGAGACGAGCGATTGACCAATGCTGGTTGAAGATGTGCCAGCTTCTCCATCATTGTGTTCAGTTCTTCACAGAACACATCTGCAGTAATGCTCACCCTGTTTGGTAAGAAGCTGTGATGAATCACACCGGCGCTAGACCACCAAACAGTGACCATCACTTTTGAAGGGGTACGTTTTCGTTTAGGGCATTGTTTAGATGCTGAACCAGGATCCAACCAACTTTCTGAGCGCTTGCGGTTTTTAAACAGAATTCATTTTTCATCGCAGGTAACAATGCGGTTCAAAATTCCTTCATTTGTGTGTCTGTTGAGCAGTGCAAGACACGTCTCGACGCGTACTTCGCGCTGGCGATCATTGAGTTCGTGGGGCACCCATTTGTCAAGCTTTTTTACCTTGTCAATTTGACGCAAATGGACCAATATTGTTTTGACGCTAACGTCGAAAGCTGCTGCTAATTCAGCCGTAGATTGTGTATCATCCAGCTTCCACAATCGCCTTTAATTCGTCATTGTCGACCAAAGTCTTCGGACGACCGCGAGGTTCATTTTTCAGATCGATATTTCCAGAACGGAAGCAAGCAAACCAATAACAGCTGGTGCGTTGGTTTGTAGTGTTAGCTCCGTAAGCGTCGTTGATGTTACGTGCCGCTTGTGCCGCGTTGCTGCCACGACGGTACTCATATTCCATTATTACTCGAATTTTTAACGTATCCATAATGACGAAAAAGATTTAAATGCGATGAAAATGTAACACTAATCAATAAACAAATGACTACTTTTAGAAAAAGAATTCCATGTTTTTAAAATAAAATAAATTTGAAATTAGAATTCTTAGCCAAACAAAAAATATTTTGATTTGAAATGGCCAGTACTGAAGAACGGCAATTTCATAGGTAAAACATAGATCAGCGTTTCCCAAACTTCGTTCTGCTATGACCCGGTACAATCCCATTCCTGGTGCAACAACTTCAGAGTTTTTAAACCCCCTGAATATTGGTAAAATTTTCATCATCATCATCTTCATCAGCCTCTACCGTCCACTGCTGAACATAGCCCCCCCCTCAAAGAACGACAAGATGACCGAACCCTCGCTACTCGCATCCACGCGACGACCTCCGTAGCTCAATGGTTAGCGCGTTGGCGAACGAGCCGGAGGTTGCGGGTTCGATTCCCGCCAGGGAACAAAAAAGTTTTCTGTGTTCCTGGGTCATGGATGTGTATTAATAATAATAATAATAAATCCTTATTTCAGAAATCTTCCATATTTTGTTAGTCCACAGGAACTTAATATTATAAAAGCTATGTTAGTAACAATCACATTATTTTAATTTAAATATATACCAGGCCTGTTTGAGACACTAGGTCTATGCACATGTATAGATATCCAGTGCCTCCAAAGAAGGCAATCCGGATTTTCACTCATAGTTTTCAGGATGGAGTTGGTGCCATCATGAAGTCTGCACATGAGTGAGGCGACCCTGTTGCGCAGCACCGCCTGAAAGCTATCGGTGTGAGCTTGCGCAAACATGCCCGACGCACTGCAGAACCTCAGTAGACCAAACATTTTGTTTTCCGGAGGGATCTATGCTAACGGCTCGAAGGCCCTAATGCTACATCGGATTAGTGTGAGACCATTTGGCTCACTTTTGGTTGGGGGGTTGCCCCCCGCCAACCGTGCAGTCTGCGACCACACGGCCTCCTCGCGTTGGGTTGGATAAGACCCAACATGAAAGCATTATTATACTGTACTCGGAGCGCGTTGAAAGCCCCCCGCGTATAATCAACCCACAGATTACACGTGTACAATGTTTGGCAGAAGGCTTTAAACAGTGTTATTTTAACCTCTCTGCTACACCGTGAAAATCTGCGAGCCAACATAATATTACAGCGCTCTCCTTTCCCTCTCCATATCAGTATCATCCGTCAATTTGTAGTCTTGCGACCGTTTGCCTGAAATACCATAAACTCGGTCTTCCTTACATTGTAAAGAAGACCATGAGACTCTGCAAACCGCTCACAAACGCTGATCAGTCTTCTAAGAGCAGCGATTGATGGAATCAGCAGCACCATGTCGTCCGCATAGCTTATACTGTTGACACAAAAATCATCAATAGAGCAGCCGACATGTGTGCTGCTGAGCTCCTCAATCAGCTAATTAACATAACAATTAAACAGTGCAGGTGAGGTCAAGCCACCCTGACTCACCCCGCGTTTAAGCTTAAATTCATTAGAAAGCTGTCCAAGCCATTTGACTTGGTTAGTCTGATGTCCATACCAATATTTAAACATATTGACAATATCATTCGGCACACCACTTGCCAACAGTTTTGCCCAGAGGACATCATACTGAACCAAGTCAAATGCCTTCGTCATATCAAGAAAAGCTGCATACACGCAAGTTTTTCTGTCAGTGTACTTAACTACATGCTTAAGAGACACAACCGCACACTCTGTAGAAAGCCCCGGACGAAAGCCTGTGCGTATTGTATTATATATTGTTATGATTTTCAGTAGTATTTATATTAATATCGATTTTGTGCGTCACGATTTTCAGTAGTTTGAATTATTTATATTAATATCGATTTTGTGGGTATTGGTAGTTGTAGGTTTGTCTATTGTCAGTTTAGTATAAAAGTGGGATTCGAACCCACGCCCACATAAGTGGACTGCGAATCCCACTGCTGAGATATGAAGAAAATACGGTATCCCATTTACGAATACTTTACTTGATAAGTCTACAATATGAAACAATTCCGCAGCACGGATGTCCGATTAACACAATTGACTCTCCTTGTTCGCAATGTAATCCGGCAGAGTAACGTCCTTCTCAAAATATACTGGTAGAATGCCCCGCAACAAACCTACAATCCCCACAAAATCGATATTAATATAAATAATTCAAACTACTGAAAATCGTGACGCACAAAATCGATATTAATATAAATACTACTGAAAATCATACAATATCTTGTATTTCACAACGCCTGGGCGTCTGGATGAACTGGGCATCGTGAAATACAAGATGCCGTTTAAGTTGTCTCTCAAGCAAGCAATCAAGTTTTACTTTAGCCGTCACAGTAGCTAATGAGATCGGTCGGAAGTTGGTCTTATCCGAAATATCCCCAATTTTATTTTTAACGATAGGAACCACGACCGTCCTCATCAGATCTGCAGGTAAGTAGGCGTGCCTTCTACAGACAGTGAACAGCATTCCCAGCAGCCTTGGTAAGTGAGGCCCCGCGTAAAGGAAGTGCTCAATGCTGAGGCCGTCGTGCCCGGGCGACTTACTACGCTTCATTCCTTTCATTACCTGAAAAACTTCCTTGGCAGTGAAACGTTCTGGCACGCCGGTCACGACCGACTCAACATCCACACTATAACATTTACGCGATCGGCCGGTGACAGGCCGAGCCTGGAACTGTGCTCGAAACATGTTCGCAATATCCTTCGGGTCATTAATGTCATCGACACTCACCGGGACGAGGGACTTGGGACTCATATTCTTAAATTTAATAATCTTTCGTATTAAATTTGTGTATTATATACTAAAAATCTTAAATATATGTATAGTATTTTCCGTTGTCTGGTACCCGTAACGCAAGTTCCTCAAGAACTTATCACGGGCCCAGATTGACGTGGTGTAAAAGTGGCCATAGATATTATTATTATTATCAACACGGACCGGCTACTATACGGAGTCTTCCCACCTGGTTAGTGGCCAATAAAACACATTTATTGCAAATAGTTTTTGCAATTATACTGTAAGTACCTATTATGTATGATGACGTGTTACAATAATTAGTGAGAAGTATTATATATGATGACGTGTTACAATAATTAGTGAGAAGTATTATGTATGATAACGTGTTACAATAATTAGTGAGAAGTATTATGTATGATGACGTGTTACAATAATTAGTAAGAAGTATTATGTATGATGACGTGTTACCATAATTAGTGAGAAGTATTATGTATGATAATGTGTTACAATAATTAGTGAGAAGCATTATAAAGCTGCTTATTTTTTACTATTTTCTCGTGTCAGTCAGGCTCTCTTAGTATTTTTTAAAACAAGGAGCTATGGCGCGATTCGGTATTTATTTTTTCGCGACCCATCAAATGGGAAATGCTGGTTTTGATCTTTCTAGTAATTAGTTTTAGCTCGAATATATTAATATTTCAACGTTACTTTCGTACTACTACATATTACATGATTAAGCAAAAAAATGGAAAAATGTGTGCCTAACGCCTAAAAGGATCTATTTCCGTGTCCACCACGCTTTTCTATATTTCGGCATGAAGGGCAGGACATGCAGTTTAGACTTGACAAGATACACAGCGAAATCATACGTTTTGGGATACGCTTACACATGAATGTTCATAGGTGACGCTCACCACTTACCATCATTACGTCTGTAATTAGTTCAACTATCCAAATAATACCGGGTGTATTTGGAACGCTTGCGAAGATTAAACCCTAATAATATACTATATATATAGGTACTATATAATGCATATAACCATTTATCTCAGAAACGTTTTTTAAAGAAAATTTTAGGAGTTGTGTATTTTGCAAACCCGCAATGTATTAGTAAAAACTAAAAATATGAATGACTAAAGCGATAAATCGCGCTGAAGACGCGCGCGGTGCGGGAGTTCGTTCACCTCGTGCATGCGGCGAACGCTATCAGCTGATTCAGTCCGCTAGCCGTTTATTTAAGTTAAGTTTATTACATTGCTGTTTTTTTAAAAAAAAAAAACATTATTTTAAAGCATTATCATCAAATTCCTGTAACATTTAGTTTACTAAACCGGATTATACAAAAAAATAAAATAAAAAAGGCAACCAAAAAAAAAAAAAGAAAACGCGTTTTTTTCACTTGTATCATGTCAGGCTATGCCAACACTATCATACCTCTTCGTTTTTGCAAGCGTTCCAAATACACCCGGTATAACAGGGGTGTTATACGCACGAGGTTATCTTTATCCTTTGCAATTTGTTAATGAACCTGCCTATATCTCTAAAAGTAAACTAACACAAGTTACACAAATCCGTAACGTTTTTAATTAAAGCTAGCGTGCTCGTATTCATTTGCTACGTTAAGAGGTTTACCTGAAGAACCATTAAGGAGCTTTAAAAATGAGAACATAAACTTTATTAATGGGAGTACTTTTGTTGGTATGAGGTAACTTACTTTGATGATGCAGGGACTGGATGTAGGATTATATAAGCATTGCATGTATAACTTTGAAACGCTTATACGCTCCGTCAACAGACCTGGGTGGGGTCCGATGGTGTAGGTGGTGTAGGACTCGCAGCATATATCTGTGCCGAATACCCACTAAAACCCGCCGAGTGCCACCAATGCCGCCTTTAGAGAAGTGCCCCGGATCTGTTGAGCAACATGGCACCTCGATGGCTAGTCAGTCCCCCAAGGGACCGACGCCACCTCCACAGGGGGTGTCCAGCACCACAGAACAATCCCTACCAACGTCACGACAGTACAATAGGGTGAGGTTCCCGTCCTCGCCCCCTATCCTCTGCTCTTTTGTCCCTTCTTCTTATAAGAGGGGTACGAAGAGCCCCCTCGGTTTAATTTACTTGGCCCAAGGTGCTGGGCTCACCCTAGGCTACTGAGCCCTACCGCCACGACAAGGCCTAATCCTTGGTGGGGATAACTTAGGTTCCTTGGTCGATTTCGATCAGGAGACCTAGTCACGTACCCAGCAATAGGACGAGGGGTCGCTTCTAGTTTTGTATGTATTTTGTGGTATAATGTGTATATTTCTTATATAATTCAATTAAATAATAATAATACCTGAAACTCGTCTTTAAGTTAACAAAATGAGTCGCAATAAAATTATAATAAATTAACATAACCCGGCTGAAGGTTACACTGAAGAGAATACTCCAGTTTAGGATTTGAAATTAAATGTCAACTAGCACATAATTAAATTTGTATTATTATCTACTCGAACTTCAAAATAACGGTTGTGCTGTGCCGCGCTCCCGGCTGCATGGATACCACCATCTTGCTTGTTTCTCCCGTGAAACAGCTTCGCTGTGTTTCGGAGAGAAGGGCAAGACAGGCAGTGTAATTACTGGCACCGACTTAACATCTTATGTCTCAGGATAGCAACATATGAATGAGTTGCCTGGGCTCGTTCCAGGTAAACTAGTTTATGTTCATGGGCGACGCTGACCACTTACCATCATGTGGCTGGACTACCCATTTGCCTATCTAATTATCATAAAAATGATATTACCTACATATACATGAGCCATCCTTCCATCCCTACCATGGCTTAGGCCTTGTCGTGGCGGTGGGGCTCAGTAGCTCAAAGAAGAGTTCGTTTTTCTTAATCTCATCAGGTACAGGTTTCCTCACGGTGTTTTCCTTCACCGGTGAGCAAGCGATAGTCTCATACAGTTCGTGCACGAAGAAATTTAGAAAAATCCATTACACCACCGCTCATCGGGAAGATGCCGGTGGTGAAATAGGTTGGATGTTGAAACCCGCACGTTGGAAAATCAGGATCGAACCTGGACCTCCCACTCAAGCGGCCGAGCTCATACCTATTAGACTATAGTCGCTAGGACAAGAAAATATGCCCTCTTCAAAAAGGGCGCTTTTTCATTTGAAAATCGACAATCCACAGCGTTTGTATCTTTTATTTTTTTCACACAAAAAAAGTTATAATTGAATGTAGTCTGTCTACAGTAAAAAATATCACTTTGAACAGACTCCTTTAAGGGCCAAAGACAAATTAATGCTTATACCTCTAGAAAATATGTCCGTCTGATGTGATATAGTCCAAAATAGACAAACTGACAGACTCAAGAATACTCTTTCTACTACTTCTTTACTTTTATAATGAAACAAAGACTCGGGAAGTCTTTGTTTCATTATAAAAGTAAAGAGATAAAAATATAAATTAGTGTTGACAAGCAAGTTGACATGCAAATGACGACCTCTGTGGCTCAGTGGTAAGCGCGTTACGCACAAGCCGGAAGTTGCGGGTTCGAATCCCGCCAGGGAACAAAAATATTTTCTGTGTTCCTGGGTCATGGATGTGTATTAAATATGTGTGTTATATAATAAAAATCTTAAATATATGTATAGTATAAAAGTATCAAATATATTTTCGTTGTCTGGTACCCGTAGATGGACGTGGTGTAAAAGCGTTCATATATTATTATTATTATTTAACCAAAAAAAAGTTTTCATAATTCGGAAAACACTTGTATAAATAATAAAAATTTAATTTTTATCATCTTCTAGGGTGTAAAAAGTACTTGTTCCAAGTTGATTTCAGAAAGTACTGATTTTGATTGTGACATTAAATTCTGTGAATTAGAGATGTTACCAGGGTTCTTGATATGAGCAGCGCAGCCAACGTTATTGTTAGGAATTTCCACCGAGCCTATAACCGGATAGAGTAGTAATGTGAACCATAAAATTCCGAAGCTGGTCAGTGATTTGTCACTGACGTATTACCAATTCAACCAACCTTATTCTGTGTGTACGTCATATCGACTAATCATCCATCAATGGCTATCAGTCGGCCAATCAGAGCACAGAACCGGCGCAGCGTCGCAGCACAAATTTGGCGGAATTTGTTTTCATACAAAACACATAATCATAACATCTCTCTGTTTCGGTTATATGCTCAATGGAAATTTCCCAATTAAAAGCGTGATTTCCTATAGCCCACTAAAATTAATAGTATTTACAAGTCATCACTTACATACCTGCGAATAATTAATAGCCTATCGACGAAGGAATACATCGCTAGAGAACCTACAGGGCTAATGAGATTTAGAAGTCCTTTAAAGGTAGGCCATAGGAGCCATTGCCCAACACCAAGCCTGATTTCAAGAAGGGGTCCTGTGACAGGGATGTAATATATAAGGGTATTGACCATTGGATGATGATAATGATGATGATTAATAAAAAAAAAAACATACTTTCTACCAGGGATGCGCTTGTTCCTCCACCATGGTTCAGGCCTTGTCGTGGCGGTGGGGCTCAGTAACCTAGGGTGAGCGGTGCACCTTGGACGAAGCTAATTGGGCCGAAGGGGCTCTTTGTACCCCTCATATAAGAAGAGGGGACAGAAGAGCAGGGGGCAAGGATGGGAACCTCACCCCATTGTACTATCCCGACGTTGGGAGGGGTTGTTCTGTGGTGCGGGACAACCCCTCTGTGGAGGTGGCGTCGGTCCCTTGCGGGACTGACTAGCCGTCGAGGTGCCCTGTTTGTTTTCTAGATCCGGGGCACCTCACCAAAGGCGGCATTGGTGGCACTCGCCGGGTTTTAGTGGGTAAAGCTGCGTCCACTTACCAGCTGTCGGGCGCAGCGAGTCCCACATACCCGCGTGGGGAGACCCACTCCCCCGCGGAATGCCTCAGAGCATTTCCCGGCGTTAAAGAAAAAAAAATGGTAAGAGGAAGTCCCATGCTGCTTTGCAGCCAAAATAGGCCGGCACGACCGGGGTGGTACCTCTCGCACACACAATACCGATATAAAGTGACAGCTATGGAGTCGCGGTTTGTGCGGTTTGTGCGGTTTGTGAGGAAACAGAGGGCAACGCATCTGCATCATCTCCGGTTGTCAGGCCTCCACTGCCCTTCTATGTTATAAAAAAATTAGTATTACCATCTCATTGGTATTACGATCACCTTTTCTATATCTTATTGTTTAAAGGCAGATGTGTACTCGTACCGTCATCTACCTTCTCAGTTCTTAGGATAGACAGCGCATAAGCCCTTTGGACATTGTACAATTAGGGGTACTTCTGGACAAACTGGTTCACGATCATGTGCAATGTTGACCACTTAGTGAGCATCAGGTACTTAAATACCAGGTCTCACTATGTATCTTACTTTACTTCATCATCATCATCAGCTTCTATCCTCCAATGTTGAACATAGGCCTCTTTCAATTAACGCCAAGACGGCCGATCCCTTGCCACTCGCATCCAACACGAACCGGCCACCACACGGAGATCGTCTTCCCACCTGGTTAATGGCCGACCAACACTTCGAACAATACGTTACACCTTTGAATATATTCATCACTAAAAATAAACTCTCCTCAGTTTAGGGAACTCCTTCCAAAAAGACAGCCCTACATGTGAGTAAATATTTTGTACTGCAAGATTTAATGCGTTAGTAATCTTTCTTCTCTGAATCAACAATTAATGAAATACTTATCTTTATAATAAGGTTCTTATTGTTGTTGTTCATAATGAGTACTTAAAAAAGCAAAACGCAGGAGAGAGTTCATGTCATGAGACGAAAATTTGCCTTTTTGGACACACGCAGAGAGGATCCCTCTATGAATTTCCAAGGTTGATCCTCGAAGGCAAGGGAGAAAGAAAGGAGAAAGTGGCTAGGCGACATTAAAGACTGGACCAAACAGATACACGCAACTGAAGGAAGCCGCATAGGATCGCAGAAAATTGTGCCAACTGACCTCCGAACTTCATAATGAAGATGGCACCGGATGATTTTTGTAGTACTGGCTGTTTCTCGGCACTGCCTGGTACTTTTGGTACTTCTGGGGTATTGTAGTTTTGTGGTTTTTTGTATTTTCCTGCAGTTGTTTGTATTTTCCTGCAGTGCCTGGTTCAAGTTTGATGCTGCAGATGGTAGGACATTCTGTCTGGCATGGAGGTGATGATGATAGTTGCTGGAAAAAAACCACATACATATTTCGAAGTAATGCAAAACTTAAAACCGGTATACTAATAAATTTGTGCGGATGTGTAATTTTTATATGTTCAAATATCATAGAATTGGTAAAGCGCGAGTGAGGCGTATTGTGGGTTATTTGCCTATTTTTGTCCACCGTTCAATTTTATAGGATCGGAGGTAAAGCTAAGTCTCGATAACGTTGTCCTTTAAGCTGAGATGTGGCATATGCCTTGTTACGCGAATAACATTGCCCTAGAGCCTTTCCCTATTATATTCCAAAAACAGTTATTCTTTCTTTGTAAGTATTTTATTTAATCGGGAATTAATTTACTAAACAACAGAGAGTCAAGCTTTTCAAGCAACAAATTAGAGACAGTACCTATCTTAACATACGATTGTCTCCGGATAAACAACGAATAATGTGGAAAATAATGTGGTTCACATCGCCGAGCAGTAAATTATATCTTTTATTGCCTATTAAAAATACCAAACGAAAAAATTTTAAACTTTAGATATCTACTACGGAGGTGTAACAATAGATAGACAAAACCTTTAACGGAATGGTAACCAAGAGACATGAAAACAAATAAAGGGGGACCCAATAAAAGATGGAGTGACATTTTGAAACAGAGATGGGGGAAGGGAGGGGGAGGAGACTACTAAAAATTAAGTGTATTTTAACTTAAAAATATATAAAAATGCATGAAAACATTAAAATACTTGTTATAATGAGTGAAGTTCGTGTCAACATTAGAAAATAATACAGTTTATATTAATTTATGTTTAGTTTAGTAGAAGATAAAGGCATTTTTATGTTATTTATTTTTCTACTGGGAGGAAGCATGAGTTTTGGTCTGTGGGACGAGTGATGGTACCTGCTACCACCACCATTATCGTTTTTATTGCTAATGATTAAAATATATAATAATATTACTAATTTCTCATAATTAACATACAATACGGAACTCTAAATTAAAAAATCACGATTTTATATGACTGAATAATAATTAGATCAAGGATTTTATTAAGAATATATTTAAATTTTTGAAGACGAGTGGCCTTGAATTACCAATGATATGCTAGTATTTGTCATTTGTAGATAAAAGGTTTAGATAAAACTTTCAGGTTCCGATTCCAAAAGGTGCTTAAGGAACCTCTATTACTGAGACTTGAATCCGTTCGTCGATTTGTCCATCCGTATGCCATTAGGTATGTGTATGAGGTAGTGCCATGCTGCTCTGCAGCCGAATTGGGCCGGCACGACCACGGTGGTACCTCTTGCTCACATAACACCGGCGTCAAGTGACAGCAATGTTACGTTTCGTGCGGATTGTGAGTTTCCGGTGGCCCATTGGGGGATAGGGAAAAGGAGGGCAAACACATCTGCATAATCTCTGGTTGTGCGGATGTGTAATGGCGTCGATAGTCGCCAAAAGGCTTAGACTGCTCGTTTGTTCACCTATGCTGTATAAGAAATACATAGTATGAACATTACAAGTACAATCTCAAAATTTCTACCAGACGAGCATTGTTTTTGGCAAAAAGAAAAAATAAAATAAAAATGAAGTTATAAATGGGAATACCCCAACAAGAAGCGTGTTAGCGCTTTTATTTGCTACCCACAATATATTAAAAATATTTTTTGAAATATTGATTGTTGATGTATTGATCTTTTTAAAATATATTTATATTATAATGTTTGAAATGTAAGTTTGGAGCCGTGGTACGGGGATTCTTGTGTGTGAGCCTGACTAGTAAGTAGTACTGGGGCGGTTTTTTATGTGGGGGAAAGTGCTTTGGGCCACGCACCCGTCACCATGAATACTACATTCTTAAGTTATTCTGTGCATCAATGTATTTGGAGAGAAGAGCTGGATATATAGGATATTGACGGGACCAGCGGGAAGTCGATTACCGGTAGAAGAAATGCGCTTATGCCGCGCTCCCGTCAGCGTGTTTACTACCCTGTCGAGTAACAGCATTGCTGTGTTTTGGAAAGAAAGGCAGGAAAAGCAGTGTTATTATTAGCACCAAAACTTGTGATCTGTCTTAGTCTTCAAGCATATAACTAGAATATAGCAGTAATGTTATCGTTTGTATGAACAAAAAATGTCCGTCAATTTTTGCTGCGACGCTGTGCCTGTTCTGCGTTCTGATTGGTCGACTGACGCCCATTGATCGATGATTGGCCGATGGACGTACATACAAATCACTGTTTGGTTGAATTTCTATCAGTTTCAAATCACAAGCCAGTTTCAAAATTTTACGCTCTCATCTCTATCCGTTTATATGCTGATCTTAGTCAATACATAAATGAATTATATTCTGCGTTTTGCACATAGGTTTACCTCCAGATAGAATTATTTATGTTTATGATACTGGCCTATGTCTATCAGATTGCCTTTTTTTTCTCTTTAACGCCGGGAAATGCTCTGAGGCATCCCGCGGGAGAGTGGGTCTCCCCACGCGGGTATGTGGGACTCGCTGCGCCCGACAGCTGGTAAGTAGACGCACTACCACTAAAACCCGGCGAGTGCCACCAATGCCGCCTTTGGTGAGGTGCCCCGGATCTAGTAAACAAACCGGGCACCTCGACGGGTAGTCAGTCCCGCAAGGGACCAACGCCACCTCCACAGAGGGGTTGTCCCGCACCACAGAACAACGCCTCCTAACGTCAGGACAGTACAATGGGTGAGGTTCCCATTCTCACCCCTTGCCCCCTGCTCTTCTGTCCCTTCTTCTTATAAGAGGGGTACAAAGAACCCCCTTCGGCCCAATTAGCTTCGCCCAAGGTGCAGCGGCTCACCCTAGGTTACTGAGCCCCACCGCCACGACAAGGCCTGAACCATGGTAGGGATGTCTATCAGATTGCCTACCAATATAGATAACAAGAACAAGTTCACTGATAACTCTTTTTTCTCTTGCCAGAGCCTGGTCCATGATATAAAGGTCTTGGAAGCAATTACACCTTAGTTCTGCTTTTTGAGTTTAATGTATAAAGGTTACAAAAATAAGCATAAATTAGCCAATAAATCAATGGCTGCTCGTGGATTTTTAAAGGTTATCTATACTAATATTATAAAGAGGTGAAATGTGTGTGTGTGTGTGTGTGTGTGTAGGAGGTAATCTTTAAAAATACTACTAACTAATCGACATAGGTTACACATATAACGATCATTGGCCCAAGTTCTGTAAATCTAAGTTATCGCGGGTGAAGCTGCGGGTAAAAGTGTACAACTTTTACCCGGATATATAAACTAGGAAGCTATTAAACTACAACACTTAAGATTAATCAAAAGCCGTTCTATGGGTGTATTCAGAAAATCCGTGATTTATATTAGTCACAAGGATCCATACAAAAAAATTGCATTCAAGGAAGCTTTCGAGGAAGGTTATTTTATTTGGAATAATCGAATGGGAACAGAGCAATAGCAGCAATAGTAAGTTATTATAGGAAGAAAAAGACATATTGTTTTGTTTGCAAGAAGACATCCTACAAAGAATTAAACTGAGAATGCGACGTAGCTGTTCCAGAAGTGAGAAAATTATAGCCTTTATTACTGCTCCTACTGCCTATTACTGCTCCTACTGCCTATTAATGCCCCTACTGCTTATCACTGCTCCTACTGCCTATTACTGCTCCTACTGCATATCACTGCTCCTACTTCCAACTATAGGACTAACTAGTTTTAGAATAGTATTTTAAACTAGCATTATAAAGAAAGATTCCCCATCTTTGTCACTTTTTGGCTTAGGCGAAGATAGTTTTGGTGCCAAGCTTATAGTTAATTTAAATATTTAATTAAATATTGATCTATATCCATTCTATATCTATGTTCTATCTCATTCCTTCGATATGTTTGTCTCTTTTTCGTCTTTATTTTGCGTTTCATCGAATTTCAAGTAACAGCGGTCAAGAACATAAAAACAAGCTAAATAAATAGCTTTATGGAATATTTCAAAATGTAGTCCTGTTGTCCACTGGACATATATTTTATGAACGTCAAAACGACCAACCCTAGACAATGGTATCACGGTCGGTCGCGACACGAAAACCGCCCTATTTCAGGATTTCTGAAAGTGTGCTTGCTTTATTGACCCAACGGCATAATATGTGGCATATGTGATCGGGCCACCGGCATATTATGAGGCATATGTGATCGGCCCACCGACATATTATGTGGCATATGTAATCGGCCCACCGATATATTCCAAGTTTTAAGAAAGAAAGAAAGAAAGAAAAATATTTTATTGTTCACACCAAAGATCAAAACATAATTAGTTTCACATACATTAATTATTATTGTGAACAATAAAGGTAGAGAGGAGTCATTACAGCAATGGTGAGACGCTGATTTTCAGTAACTCTTCATTGTCACTATTATGATAATATGATAAGTGATAAGAATATGATTAGCTTTAATAACAAACTTAGGCCAAATAATATTCACATTTTTATTGTTCCTTAGAAAACCTTTTTAAGACCTATTAGCGAATTCGATGATGGCCAGTTAGATGACAATGACAGACATTCACATAAATCTGAACCTAAGACCACCTGGGGTAGTAAATGTTTTATATTTTAGTCCCTTTCGATCTTCAAACTTGGTCAATTCAAAAAAATATTATGTAAAAATTGTATTTCAAATAAATGTTATAAATATTAATATAATTAGTATCGCATCATAAATAAGTGATAAGTAGGCGTTACAATATACGTAAATGTCACGAGACGAGTTCCTTCACACGGGAAGATGGCGAGTCATATATAAAGGCTTCTGCGGACCGACAGAGTCAGACTGTAGTCGCATCAGCCTCTGATAACCCAACCAGCAACATGGTAAGACATTTCATTATCATTAAGTATTTTTATTCGGAAATAACGATGGGACAAATTCATATACATACTTTTTTAAAAATTGCGATTAGAATTTTGATAACTTCGATATCTAGAAGCTTCGATATCTCTTCGAGCCTATGCCCCTGAAATAGGGGATGGGAAATCCCCGTGCACTAACTAATCAATGAAGAAAAACATGGGAAAACTTGTATCATAAATAGGTTTGGGAATGTGTCAACTTGTCGAAGCCGAGGATAAATGTAGCATTAAGATAATAAGGATCGCTAAAATAAAACAAAATGTTAATTATACATCAATAATGCTTCTTTTCATTAGTTAAATCTAAATTTCCACACAGTAAAATCTTTACAACGTGGGAAATTGGAAGTCGTAAAGCTTGTACAGAGCCCACTATCCCTCCCTCCTTATTAATACATCCTGAATTGTAATATACATATATGATAGATAAGAACAACCGTATCCAAGATACGACGACAACAACACGGGGCTCCGGAGAACCCAAACCATGGAAGATGCATTGAATTCTTCTACTTAAATTCGTTGCGGGTCTCAAGGCAGATTTAAAGTATCCCTCAGGCTTCCTGAGATGGTATCAAAAGGTCATTTGGTGGTTACCACTGTCGAGCCTGACCTGTGGTAGCCCGTAAAAAAATGGGGTTATCTTTAGCTATTCCTTTATCGTCAGCTTCGCTTGGGTCCCCAAATTTATTTTTAACTTAAGTTTTAATGAAATGAGAATTTTATAACACCAAATGTTTTCGTAACCAACAGTGGTCAAATTGTGTTTTATTATTTCAGAAATTCTTAGTCGTTCTCTCCGTGGCCGTGGCTTGCGCTTGCGCACTCGATGAGATCGTCTACCGCTCCCCAGAGTACAACGCTGGCATCCTCCGCAGCGAGTACCAGATCGAACCCCAGGGTGACTTCGCCTACGCTTTCGAAACCGAGAACGGCATCTCTGCCCAGGCTGTCGGAAAAGTGAAGAACTACGATAGCGTATGTATCTTACACATTCACACAACACCTTATAAAAACAGATACAAAGTAAAATAGGGGATAACTTTTATAAATGTAAGTTAGCGCCTTCTGCCTATAAATTTTCACTGAGTTTGTTTCGCCGGTTCATCTCAGTGGACTAGTTTTGGAACCAGTAGTTCATTTGATGTTCAATAGGAAACTTTTAGTATATTAAAGTTAAAAATATTAAAAACATTCAAAAAAATATATTATTTATTTTTATTTACATTTTTGAACTGTATAAGTTATCTTTAGTATTGAATGTGTGAGTACCAAAATTATCTGCACTATGTTAGAAGTAATTAATTTAATTAAAACGGAAATAATCTATTAAGTTCATAGTCATTCTTAGCGGTAAATTGTTTAATATGAATCACAAAATAATGGACTATTGATATAACATATAAGTGTATAATGGACTATTGATATAACATATAAGTGTATAAGGCTATAAACTAGAATCGGACTGGTCCTCCTTACTTCGGTGCTGTGCTGAGGGTGTGCTGTGACCTCCGTTCTGTATCACTTTCTTTTTCTATCTTTTTACTTACAAAAGGACTAACTAGAGAATACTGTATATTAGATAAAACCTCATTTAGATTCAGATCTAAATTTTAAGAAGGCCTCTAAGGGACAAATAACATCAACAGACGGACGAAAGTACACCTACTAGAAGTAATACGATACTTATCAAATAAATAAAAAAATCAATCACTTAGAAAATTCAATAGAAAATTAATCATTTTCGGAACGCTCGAGAATACAGAATGAAAGCCAAAATACAAAAAAAACCTTTGTATCGAATTCAGGTTTCCCAAAAATATCTTTTCAAAAAAGTCTATTTAACGGCAGACTTTTTGTTCAAAATACATACATTGTTACTGTAAGGTTAGTTTAGTAATCAGTATGTCGCAGTATCACGTAACCTTACTCAGTAATTATTAGCGAGATCAAACAAACAAACGAACACACACTATATGTATAAGTCTTTAGTTACCAAACTTGGTAACTTTCTAGAATACTTACTAGCAACACATGAATGAGTAACCAGGGCTAGTCTCAGGCTTACTAGTAATTCACGTTCAAGGTTACGCTGACCACTTACCATCAGGTGACTCATCTGTCCGTTTGCCTATCCAACTGTTATAAATATTGTAAAAGTTTTGTGGATCATGTTAAAGAATCGGAACCCATTAAACGATAACTGATTGATTTTAATGTTGATTGTAGATAACTAATTTTAAATGGAATGCAAACTGACATATGTAACCTTTGTGCTATCCATAAAAAGTAGTCATCTTCGCCTGAGTTTAATTCTCAGTCTTCGCATTAAAAATAAGTTCATTAGTTTAATCGAGATCCGGTGACAGGATCAACAACGGCCGTAAGTTAGAATCGTGCCTAATTATATTTTTATATAATGATGACTAGCTGTTGTTCCGCGTTAACTTAGATTTGCAGTCACATCAGCATAACATCAGCTATCTGCCAGTGAAAGTCCCATTAAAATCGGCCCAGCCGTTGCAAATGTTAGCCGGAACAAACAAAAATTGTAAATTTATAATGACGCTTACGATGCCAAATTAAATCGCATTTACTGTGCAATATTCACACAGCAGGCGTTCTCACCACCTCGGCGGCGGTACCTAACGCAAGCGGGTAAACCATGACTGTGTAAATGCGTGATTGCTCTGTGTCTCTCTGTACGAGTACAACGGGTCTAGTTGGTGTGATGGTTAATATTTTTTTTTTACAGGAATACCCCGCCATCACCATCGAAGGATCCTCCAGGCACACCGCCCCCGATGGTACCCCAGTTGAGGTGACCTACACCGCTGACGAGAACGGATACAGAGCATACGTAAGTATTAAGTGTAACCAAAGGAATTTTATTTCAAACTGGCGCGAGCATTATATCCGCCCCAAAATAAAACATTCTAATAAAACAAATAGCCTATAAATATCCACCATATTTGGACTGCAAAATAAAATTGTTCCAGGGTCTGAAGATTCAAATGAATTAAAACTTTAGACTTCCTACGAATACCTTCTTTATCATGAGCCAGTATGACAATTTGTACTTTGGATCGATTTGATGTGCGGCAGAAAATCGTAGTCTTCATCTCATGAAAAAGATAATTTAGCCATAGTCGGTTTGATAACATTGCATTGACATAAGTATGTCAAATTGCAGCACAATTGCTCTTTAGGAAGTGGATGACAAATATATTTTAGAAATTTAAGCATATCGGCTTAAATACCAATGTTGCGCGTCAAATAAAATAAAACAATAACAACTAAGCGCGAGAAAAAGTAGAACAGAGGGTTCCGTACGAAGTAAAAGGGATATTTCTAGTTTAGTATAACTAGAATTATAGTTACAAAAAATGCTTTATTAGCAAAGTGAATTAAAAAGTTAAAAAATTACTACTTACCTATACATTTTTTATTTGCACATTTTGAATGTGATATTTTGTATGATATATTTTTGATATCATTCCTAGATGCAAGGCAAGGAGATAGATTATAAAGAAGAGCATGAGTTAATAAAACATCACAGCATCACTCAGTATCACTGTACAATATAATTCGAAATGATAGAGTGATCAACGATAATCAGATTTAATTCCCAATTTTGCTTTTTGCCAAAATATCACAGTACCGAAGTCAATAGAAATTATAGTGTCAAATACAATAACTTAGCTGAATGTCACAAATTTAACTTCTAGTTGATTTGACAAATCCATATTAATTTCTGAAATGAAAAACTTACCTGTTGTCTGTAAAGTCTGTTTACGAACGCTAAATTTACGTGATAACGTGATAATGCAGCACAAGGCTTAGGCTGATCGTGCCTCTCTATTGTTTGTTCGCCCTCTCGCTTGTACGCTCGGCTTAGGTGGAACGTGACACTTTTCTGCGTGCAGCCGGTCTTCACCGACTTTTAATACATTATCAAGTCAAAAATGTCTTGATAGACAGATAATGAAATCCGTTTTTTTCTGTGAATCACGGAATCCCAAAAGCAATATTTGAATATCTGAATTATAAGGAAACATCTCTATAAACCTTGATCTTTAAATGTTGAAATATATTTTAATACTAATTTATATTTAGTATTGACTTGTGATCTCATCTCCATATTACCTAATACGGATGTTATATTGTCAAATCATTTTTGTATCAAGGGTCAAAAGAGCAACCTAAACATTTTAAATCGTCTAATTCTATTAAACAATTAATAATAAAATATAAAAAATATTGACAAAAATAAAATGCACAAATATTTGAGCTTGTGGCTGTTTATATTGAGTTAACATACCTTTGTCTATCACTCTAATGCTATTGTTTTCTAATGTTAACGCGACTTTTACTAATTATAATAAAACTACTTTTAAGAATTTTTTTCACGGGAGGAATTCACGGTCTTGTAAAAATCTAAATAAATCGCAAGAAAATCCGTGAAAGTAGTTTCTCTAATACTAGATATGCATTAAAAAGTACTAAGTATATACAGACAAACAGAAATCTTATGTTTTGACGGAAAAGATCGTATTCAAATCCCGACGATACTGACATTGTACGATGAATATATTTTATTTCATCTACACAACATTGCGTTTACCCTACATGTGTTTCGTGTGATGGTCCATTAACATTATTATTGTCCACAGGGTGCCCACCTCCCCGTCGCCCCAGAAATCCCCGAGCTGATCCTCCGCAGTCTGCGTTACATCGAAGAGCACCCCGCCCGCGTGGTCGTTGAGGCCAAGAAGCAGCTTTAAATTGACCAAACCACTCCCATTGACCTATTGATTTGATTTTTGTTTTTGTTTGTTTAATTTAAGTTTATAATTTGAATATGATGAACAGGAAATAAATAAATAATGTACAGTTAATATTTTGTTTTATTATTGCAAATGAATCTTTCAGACGCAAAGCGGTCACGAAACGTTCCGCGTTTGTTGTATTACATAACAATGTTCACACAGCAGGCGTTCTGAATGCGTCGGCGACAACGACCGAAAACGCGTGACCGTTTTCCGTCTGAACACACCCGAGTTGTCTATTTACCTTATCCTACTAAATAAGTAGTGACAAAACTACCAGTGCAAATGGGATTAAATAAATGTGCCATATGCTCAACATTGTTACATCGTGGTATCGAATACCACGGGATGGTAGCTTCCACCAGATGCAATGACAAAATTCGTGCTGGCTAATGTAAGTTGGACGCGAGAAGCGATGGGTCATCTTGGCTTTCATTAAAAGAGGTCTATGTCAGTAATGGACAGCTTTAGGGGCTGATGATGATGCTGATGATGATGAACATAGCTAGTGAAGCCTAGAATAATATTTTCAAGTATTTCATAAAAAAATATTTTTTTAGAAAGCTTTTAAGTTCAATCTCCTGTACCTAAGCATGAACTTCAGATATAGATATCTTTGTTTAAGTTTATCAAGTTAAAAATATTCAATGATATTATTAAATTCCATTAATTATAATATTCCTTAGCGCTCGTTGAAAGAGTCACATGTCCAATTTTAGATGGATATGGGCTGATAATAATTAAAATAGAAAACTATGGTACAGTCACTAGCATTAATATATATAAATATATTTTTTATCTTTATTTATTTCCCCTAAATCATATCATTTGCCTCCAAGGACATGAGAGCTCCAACATTACCTAAATTGAATTACTAACAATTAATATATACTTATATGTATATCATTATTAATTAATTACCTAAACACAGACCCAAAAGGTTGAGAATCATTCATCATCAAACCTATAACATCTACAATAAACTTTGCTGCGTCAGATGTTGGTTCTGCTAAAATATTTAAGAATGCCCCTTGATCTATTTATTTATGTTAAATTTTTGCATCAAAGCTTCCCTTCCCCTTAGATATTTTTCACTTTCTGCAAGAACGTGCTGCACATCATCTACCCTGTCACATACATCACAATTTGGGGAATCTACCTATTTCATTAGAGAGGCAAACCTCTATAAAGGATAATGACCAGAACGTAACCTACCTTTAACATAACATATAATATGTAAATATTAATAACTGTTCCGACTGACTGACTGTTCTCTGTAATATTTTTTAAACTAATATATTTTATTAGCTTTTAGATTTTAACAGACTTCTAAAAAAGGAGGGGGTTTTAAATTTGGATGTTAGTATGTTTTTCGTAATTCTGTTTATCAATCATCATCATCATGTTCGCCGACCGTCCACTGTAGGACAGAGGGCTCCCTTTCAATTAACGCTAATACATTTGATGACAATTTTAAATTCTGTTAAATATATTTTTTTACGTAAAAATTATGTATTATATTTTTTGGCACTCTTAATTTGACCAGCCCTTGTCGCAATGGTGAGGTCTACTCACAACTTGTTCGTATAACCTTGGTGTCAGTAAATTGAGTGTCTGTGTTCTTCTCAGGAATACAGCAATGATGCATCGCAAGAGAAAGGATGGTGGAAGCAGACAGAAAATTAGTCGATGTGTACCATAAAAGGGGAAACGATAATGTAAGTTGAAATAACTTTCCTTTTTCTCCTATTCGAGTGTTCTCTGTTCTATTTCTTACTTGCTGCCCGCAGCTTTGTCCGCGTTAACTTAGGCTAAGAGATGTATCGCAACCAAGGTTCAAGCCTTGTCGTGGTAGTGGGGCTCAGTAGCTTAAGGTGAACGCACCAGCTTGGGCGAAGCAAATTGAACCGAGGGAGCTGCTCTTTGTACCCCTCTTATAAGAAAAGTGGACAAAAGAGCACAGAGACAATGGGCGAGGATGGGGACCCCACCACACTGCACTGTCCCGACGTTGCGAGGGGTTGTTCTGTGGTGAGGGACGACTCAAGACAGACAACGAAGACCAGACAGCGGAAATATATTTAATGCTTTTATACTAGACTCGACGGCCGCTGCAGCTTCTTCGGTGCATTTGGCTTCACCCAAGGTGCTGGATTCACCTTAGGCTACTGAGCCCCACCGCCACGACTAGGCTTGAACCATGGTGGGAGGATCTTACACCCTAAACCCTAAAAAAAGGTGCCAGTTCGTTATTGTGACTGGGCAGATTAGCCACACGATGGTAAGTGGTGAACATCGTCTATAAACAACAAAAATAAATCTGAAACTTGCACAATAAACTTATTCACGTGTATATCCTGAGACATAAGATGTTAAATCTCTGTGCCATTAATTATACTGCCTGTCCTCCCTTTCTGTCCACAATATAGCAAAGCTGTTTCACGGAAGAAACAATAGGATAGTTATCACACAGTAATCAACTTCAGAAAAAGGTGTACATTTTCAGTTCAAGAGTCTGGTTTTTGAAATGGAAACTTCTGCTTCGCACACTTTTTGGTAGGGAAGAATCTTATGAGTGCACGACATGCTGATGTTGACGGGTAAAATCTTGTGAGTTCGCGTCACCGACATGCTAATGTTGATGATTAAAATCTTGTGATCTCGCGTCACCGACATGCTAATGTTTATGAGTAAAATCTTGTGAGTTCGTGTCACCGACATGCTAATATTTATGAGTAAAATCTTGTGAGTTCACGTCACCGACATGCTACTGTTGATGGGTAAAATCTTGTGAGTTCGCGTCACCGACATGGTAATGTTGACGGGTATAATCTTGTGAGTTCGCGTCACCAACATGCTAATGTTGATGAGTAAAATCTTGTGAGTTCGCATCACCAACATGCTAATGTTGATGAGTAAAATCTTTTGAGTTTACGGCACCGAAATGCTAATGTTTATGGGTAAAATCTTGTGAGTTCACGTCACCGACATGCTACTGTTGATGGGTAAAATCTTGTGAGTTCGCGTCACCGACATGGTAATGTTGACGGGTAAAATCTTGTGAGTTCGCGTCACCAACATGCTAATGTTGATGAGTAAAATCTTGTGAGTTCGCATCACCAACATGCTAATGTTGACGAGTAAAATCTTTTGAGTTTACGGCACCGAAATGCTAATGTTTATGGGTAAAATCTTGTGAGTTCACGTCACCGACATGCTAATGTTGATGGGTAAAATCTTGCGAGTCCGCGTCACCTACATGCTAATGTTGATGGGTAAAATATTGTGAGTTTACGGCTTCGACATGCTAATGTTGATGGGTAAAATCTTGTGAGTTCACGTCACCGACATGCTAATGTTGATAGGTACAATCTTGTGAGTTCGCGTCACCGACGCGCATGCGTAATAACAGTACCTACATCTGTAGCTATGCAGGTGACGTATTGTGAAACATTAATACTGTGTATAAGTTATAGCGTTGGAAGTGAAAACTTATAATAATAGAAAATTACGTAAAAAAAAAAGCAATGGTAATCATCCCTGTCTTTTTTATGTATTTTTTATATTCTAAACAAGAGATTTGTTATTTCATAAAAACTGGCATTGTATGTAAAATATACATAACATTATGAGGGGGTTTTGAGTATTTTAAGATTCATGATTCCATATATTTTATTTTTATAAGATTTCTCAAAAAAATTGTTATCAATTTCAGGAACAATGTTGCCAAAAGATACCTGAATGCCAAGATGACGTGGAACTTACTAAATACATCAAGACGCCGTCCTATTTGTATGGTAAGTTGCAATTTTCGTTTATGTTAAGCTGGATAGGCAAATTGGCAGACGAGCCAGTAGAAGAGTAAATGGTCAAAGTCGTTTTAAATAATGAACAAGTTCACCAGAGATAAGACCAGGCAATTTATTCATATTATGTTGCCGTTAATAATTTTGCCTGTTCTGAAACTTAGTAAAAGTAAGAAATAAATCTTTCAGTTTCTATTTTCCATTGACATATTCGAAGCAAACGGGTGCGCGGTATATGCGCATTTCCGTCACCCTCTTGTGTTAGGCGAACAAGCGGAACTAAGGGTATCTTGATTTAAACACATTATTTTGTAAGATGGAAGTTAAAAAAATATTTCGAGAATTATCACACCGTGATGATTATCACTGTTTTGTCAATAAGGTATAACAACCTGTGATATTGACTTTTACACGTCTTGATCAGAATGTAATAGAACCCCACCATGGTTCAGGCCTTGACGTGGCGGTGGGGCTCAGTAGCCTAGGGTGAACCCAGCACCTTGCGCGAAGCTAATTGAGCCAAGGGGGGTCTTTGTACCCCTCTTATAAGAAGGGGGACAAAAGAGCAGGGGGCAAGGGCCGAGGATGGGAGCCTCACCGCATTGTACTGTCCCGACGTTGGGAGGGGTTGTTCTGTGGTGTGGGACCACCCCCCTGTGGAGGTGGTGGTGGTCCCCTGAGGGACTGACTAGCCGTCTAAGTACTCTGTTTGTCCATTAGATTCGGGGCACCTCACCAAAGGTGACATTGGTGGCACTCGCTGGGGGCGACTCGGGCGCAGCGAGTCCCACATACCCGCCGGAGGAGACCCACTCCCCCGCGGGATGCCGCAGAGCATTTCCCGGCGTTAAAGAAAAAAAAATGTAATAGAAAGTTTGTTTTGTGTCATAAGTAGGCAACCGAACAGACGAAGACTTATGATGACTACCAACGCCCACAGCCATGCGCACTACCAAAAGTTATGCAGATGCGTTGCCCTCCCTTTCCCTACAAAATGGGCCACCGGAAACATACAAGCCAAAAGTAAAATCATATATAAATTTTTCAAGGATATTTTTTTCTCTCTGATATCTGAAATTTATCATAGTGTATATATGACCCCACCATGGTTCAGGCCTTGACGTGGCGGTGGGGCTCAGTAGCCTAGGGTGAGCCTAACACCTTGGGCGAAGCTAATTGAGCCGAGGTGCCCTATTAGCTTAACAGATCCGGGGCACCTCACAAAGGCGGCACTGGTGGCACTCGCCGGGTTTTAGTGGGTAGAGCTGCGTCCATTTACCATCTTTCGGGCGCATCGAGTCCCACATTGCCACCTGGGGAGATCCACTCCCCAGGCGGGATGCCTAAAACTAGCCCACAGTTGCCTGGGCTAGTTTTAGGTTTACTTGTTTATATTCTCGTCAACATGAGTCTCGTCTACCATCTTGCCTATTACCATAAAAATAAGTGGAGCCGATGGGCCAATAAGATTCTGGATCCCACATTTGAAATGAGGTGCAGTAGTTGCACCAAGTTGGATGCGAGTAGGGGGGGGAGGGATAGTAGGGAAATATAGGCAGTCTTGGCATACATTGAGAAAGGTATATGTTTAGCAGTAGAGGCCGTTGCCTTTATGTTGATAATAGTGATTGCGTTGGCAATGGCATCCTTACAATTTGAAAATATTTCATAATTATAAATATATCTATGGACGCTTTCACACCACGTCAATCTGGTCCCGTGGTAAGTTCTCGAGGAACTTGTGTTATGGGTACCAGGCAACGGAAATATATTTAATACTTTTATACTATACATATATTTAAGATTTTTATTATATAATACACATATTTAATACACATCCATGACCCAGGAACACAGAAAATATTTTTGTTCCCTGGCGGGATTCGAACCCGCAACCTCCGGGCTTGAGCGCCACCACTGAGCCACAGAGGTCGTAAATAAATAAATATTTTTATTTCAGACATCTTCCATGTTATGTTAGTACAAAGGAACTTACAAAAGCTATGTTAGTAACAATCACAAATAGTATATTATTTTAATTTAAATATACACCAGGCCTGTTTTAGACACTAGGTCTATGCACATGCAAATACATCCAGTGCCTCAAAACAGGACAATCTGGTTTATCATTACTAGTTTTCAGGATGGTGTGGATTCTATCACGTAGTCTGCGCATGAGTGGGGCGACTCGTTTGCGCAGCACTGCCTGAAAGCTATCGGTGCGCGCTTGCGCAAACATGCCCGACGCACTGCAGAACCTCAGTAGGCCCAACATCATCCTGAAAGCATTATTATACTGCACTCGGAGCGCGTTGAAAGTCCCCCGCGTATAATAAGCCCACAGTTTACACTTGTACAATGTTTGCCAGAAGGCTGTAAAAATTATGATAACAACCAAATATTTAATAATATTTTTCACTTCAATATTCTATATATTGAAGTGAAAACTTCTTTTAGCGCGGTACGCATATTTTTAGACGAGATAAAATCTCTGGACTCGCGACACCGTTACGAGACGCAGCTATATCGTATACATTAATAGACGTTTATATGATATTTGATTTATTTTTATAAATATTGCAATATTTTTTTTGCAAATTGTTGTGTTTATGTTTATGTGTTGCCTATCCTGAGACATAAGATGTTAAGTCTCGGTGCCAGTAATTACACTGCCTGTCTTGCCCCTCTCTCCGAAACACAGCAAAGCTGTTTCACGGGAGAAACAAGCAAGATGGTGGTACCCATGCAGCCGGGAGCGCGGCACAGCGCTTCCCTCACACCTGTAATTATTCGAAGGAACTTCGTTCCTACCTGGTGTCCCATGTCACGACTTCTTTTTGAAGTGAAAACTTCTTATAGCGAGTTACGTATATTTTTAGATGAGATAAAATAAAGTTTATTTTTCACTACTGTCGGCACTCCCGTTTCTTTTTTGGGTAGATTAAATCAAATGAATTGCCACTATAAGCACACAAAAAAAAAATCCGAATTAAAAAACAACAAATAAGAGGGAATAAGGTTAGTGCTTACTTTTGGCGAGCTTTGACTATTATTTAATGTAGTATTATAGTGTAATGAAAATTGAATATTGTTCTAAGCACTGTTTTTTCATATTGAATGATACAATCAGTATTAAGTGTTACCTCCTCTTGTTATCAAAACTGCTGCATCCATCTGGGCATACTTTTTATGAGATCTGCAATGAAAAGTAGTATTAGGTTCTTAACCTATGCTGTTTTAAGTTTCCCTATATAAGGGAACGTACCCATACTATGTGACCTATTTTCTTAGTTTTTTCGACCCCTCCCTCCCCTCGGTGACCACTCGTAGTATATACCAAGAACTATTTTTCTAATTATAATAATAATAAAAAAAAAAATCTATAATTTCTTTTCCTATTTTGGTCCTAATATGTTCTATCGCATTTAGGTCAGCTGAGGATTCTTACGTCAAAACCTGGATTCCGACCTTAGTAACATGCCTCGTACCTACCGCTGCAGTGTGACATATTAAAAGAAAATCATACTTAATGAATGCCGCAAAAGGCGTCACAATCTGCTCTTAAATGTCGGTTACGTATCTTCTCGTAGTCATGAGCCCGTTTTCTACGATTTTTAGCTCCGTACGTTATCCCAAGCAAATTATACCACCCCATAGTATTACTAAGCTCTAGCTTCAGACTCTCTTCCAACAATGTCACACCTAGCTTATCATGATCTGGGTCATCTCCATACTTTGATCCTTTAATCAAATTAAGACATAACCGTAACTCGTCAGTATAGACAACTTTTCTCTAAGCATCATCGTCACAATTCAGGTAAGATGGAAGCTCGACCGAGATGCTTGATGACCTGCGGTTGATCCTATATCGGCAGCCTCAAGTCTTCTTTTATTCGTTTTAGTGGCAACTGTCACTTGTTGGACTTCCCGTGGCTTATTTCGAACCTCACAAGAATATAAAGTGCGATTTCTGTGGACACTGGTGTTACTCTTTTACGAACTTGTCCATTTCGTCTTGTGTACTTTCCAGTCTGCGGTATAATAATAGGTCTTTACCTATGAAATTGCCGTTCTGCAGTACTGGCCATTTCAAATCAAAATAATTTTTGTTTGGCTAAGAATTCTAATTTCAAAGTAATTTTATTTTAAAAAGGTGGAATTCTTTTTCCAAATGTTGTCATTTGTTTATTGATTAGTGTTACATTTTCATCGCATTTCAATCTTTTTCGTCATCATGGATACGTTAAAAATTCGAGTAATTATGGAATTGATTACCGTCGTGGCAGCAACGCGGCACAAGCGGCACGCAACATCAACGACGCTTACGGAGCTAACACTACAAACCAACGCACCATCTGTTATTGGTTTGCTTGCTTCCGTTCTGGAAATTTCGACCTGAGAAATGAACCTCGCGGTCGACCAAAGATTTTGGTCGACAATGACGAATTAAAGGCGACTGTGAAAGCTATACAAATACACAAACTACGGCTGATTTAGCAGCAGCTTTCGACGTTAGCGTCAAAACAATATTGGTCCAGTTGCGTCAAATTGGCAAGGTAAAAGCTTGACAAATGGGTGCCCCATGAACTCAATGATCGCCAGCGCGAAGTACGCGTCGAGACGTGCCTTGCACTGCTCAACAGACACACAAATGAAGAAATTTGGAACCGCATTGTTACCTGCGCTAAAAAATGGATTCTGTTTAATAACCGCAAGCGCTCAGCAAGTTGCTTGGATCCTGGTTCAGCACCTAAACAATGCCCTAAACGAAAACTTACCCCTAGAAAAGTGATGGTCACTGTTTAGTGGTCTAGTGCCGGTGTGATACATCACACATCTTACCAAACAGGGTGAGCATTAGTGCAGATGTGTACTGTGAAGAGCTGAACACATTGATGGAGAAGCTGGCACATCTCCAACCAGCATTGGTCAATCGCTCGTCTCCGCTCCTCCTGCACGACAACGCGCGACCTTATACTGCACAACAGACGATCTCCAAGTTGCAAGAACTGGGGTTGGAAGCTCTCCGTCATCCGCCCTACTCACTAGACGTTGCGTCTACAGACTACAATTTTTTCCAGAATTGGGATAACTTCTTGGCGGAAAATGAATTCAATACACGAGAGGCAGTACAAAATGCCTTTGAAGAATTTGTTGCCTCCCGTCCAGCTGATTTCTTTAAGAAGGGCATCAATAAATTGCCACTGCGTTGGCAAAGATCCATTGATTGCATAGGTGATTACTAATTACTTCGATTAATAAAAATAAAAAATACATGAAAAACATCGTTAAATTTTTTTCATACAAAACGGCAATTTCATAGGTAAAGACCTAATATATTATATTATATGTTTATGATGAAATATTCATCATAGATATATTTTATCAGTTAAAAACAATAAATCTCACAAAATTGAACACTAGTATAAAATAAATTAACAGGTACATTTTAAAATAGCAATTAAAACATTTTTTTTTTTATGTCACCAGGGGGCAAACAAGCAGTCAGAGCCTCACGGTGCCGACGCCCCTACATATCCGCAGAACCAAGGCCACGCAATAGCTGTAACTTGACGCCGGTGTTATGTGAGCGAGAGGTTCCACCCGGTCGTGCCGGCCCAGTTCGGCTGCAATGCAGCATGGCACTGAAGCAGTGAAGACACTCCACCACACGCCGAGCGCAGCTGGGTCTTATTTTTCGCGGTAAGGAGACCCGCCCAGATGGGTTCACCATACGTCGCCATACTCCGACAGACTTCGGAGAATAGCTGCCTGCAGGCGGCGCTGGGTCCTCCAAGGTTCGGGAGGAGTCTGCCTAGCGCAGTCTGGCCGAAGGTCCATCCTCCTTCAAGGATAAGCACCAAATATTTGAAATGGGGGCTCATCCTCCTTACCCGCCTTATACCTTCCGTGGATGTGCTATCCTTATTATCCTTATATTAATTTAATTAAATTTATTTGTTTCAATATACTGGTATTGAAACAAATTTGTTAAAATATTGTATTGTCATCGGTCCTACATACACACATAATTAAACATAAAAACATCCCAACTAGCAAAATACGGTTTTTTAACTATCACAAGACCATAATTTATCAGGACTGGATTTATAAGGGCTTACAAGTTCGGAAAAGGGCCTACTTTTAAGTCTATTTGCTCTTATAAGATACTTATAACAACCCGTTGAAATGCCAATTACGCCAATAATAATCTTATAATAGAGCTACCAAACACTCCTGCTAAAACTTCTATAAATATCTTACAGTCAAAAGTTAGAGGAATACGTTCTCAACGATGCTTTTATAAGTTCAATTGTGATCAGTTGTGGAACGCATCAAAGTGTTTGCTTAGTGAATTTTTGTATAAATTAAAACAAATTGTAAAGTGAATTACCTATCTTATTCGATTAAACTTTTATGTTGTTGAATTACTATTTATAGCGTCCTTAGGGGAACATAAATTTTCTGTAAGATCTTTCACGTTTCCAACTTTACCGCGTCTATTGAAATTGAAATATTTACATATTAGTATTGATTCATATTTATCAATTTGTTTACCAATCTATACAACACAGCTGCCATTTTGGGAGTTGGTATGTTGAAGTGCGTTATAGTGCTATAATAGGGACACTTGGTTTTATAACGGTATGAGTCAAAGCCAAAGAAGCCAAAGCCATGTTTTCAAGTTTAGGGTTACTTATAACGGCCTGCAAATGTTCCCTTGTAAGCGCTTATAAGTCTAAGTAGTTATAACTCTTCAGTCTATACACTCCTGAGACTTTGCTCTTATAAGGAGTCAAGATTATAATAGACGGCAGATGTATTCTTATAAGCGCTTGTAAATCTTAGTAACTGGAGTGATTATTCCTAAGTGCAGTGCTTTTACAAAAGTTTTGGTCAAGAAAAAAGTTATTGTAAACGGTTGCAAAGTAAAGTTATAGTAGTAAATTTACTTAAGCTAAAACAGCATTTATTTATGCTGTTAAAAGCGCAGTAGTCAATACTGATGCCATAATCGGAGCTTTATAAGTAATAAAAACAACACAAGTGATGTAGATAACTTGCGCGCCTTACGCCTTCCTAGCATGTGCTATCCTGATATTGGAATAATTTTATCAAATTATTGTATTTTCATCGGTCCTCGATAAATCTACAAAGTTTGAACAAAATCTGGTCGTTAGAAGTGGGTCAAAATCATGTTCAAAGATTCCATTACATACATACATACATCCAACCCAAGCTAATAAAAGCGTGGTAAAAATAGCACTATGTAGTACGCTTTCAGGACAATGTTGCTTATTGTGATACGAACACATGAACAAACGAACACACGAACACAATAACACAAGAACAGACGAACATATGAATATACGAACATACGAACACAATAACACAAGAACACACGAACATACGAATATACGAACATGCAAACATTCAAGGACGCTAGTTTAGGCCCGAGACGAGGTCCGCTATTGCAAAAATATTCCCTGTTAATTCAGGAAATAAGCCGTGTAAGTCAATCTTCATGAATATATCTTCATAAATCAGCTTCATCGTTGTGTGATTGTAAGTGGTCAGCATCGCCTATGAACATAAATGAATGAATTTGAAATCCCTTAGAAATTTGAAAGGTCTTAACGTGGCGGTGGGCTCGGTAGCCTAAGATGTGCCCAGCACCTTGGACGAAGCTAATTGAGCTGAGGGGGCTCTTTGTACCCCTCTTATAAGAATACGGGACAAAAGAGCATTTCCCGGCGTTAAAGAAAAATAAGGAACCTATGCGCGTGGCATCCCTTCCACTCATTGACCCACCTTAAAATAAACCTTCACTTTTAAGATATATTGTGAGTTTTTGAGCAATTCGATATTTATCGCAGCAGGGTCCATTAAAACGTCTATAAATCCTAACATATTATTAACTTGACCTTTACGAAGATGTGAATAAAAAATAATTCTTTTTGCTAAACAAATGTTTTTTTTGACATCAGGTTATAAAAATCATTAGCTAGGAGCATGCTTCGACTGGTTTTATAATGCGCATGTCCAAGGTTCAAATTAGCCTTACTAGTTATAGATCTTACCTTCACTTTTATTATTGCTTGACCTAGAACTTTTTATGGGGTAGCCTCACCACTTGTTTCCACTGCTGCTACTTTTGAGTAGCCAGGATCGATAGCAGTAGCCAAATGACACTTGATAAATTCAGAAAGCCTGAGAGATACGTTAAAACTGCCTTGGGTTCCGCAATAAAATTAATGAAAAGGATTCCCGAGGAGTAGGAAGTATTTTCCAGTTTCCTTACTTGACTTTAAACTATCTTATGTCATTGAGGGGTTTTTTGGTCGTCGTGGCGTCCGTTTAAAAATGTACCTACCCAGCGATCGAAGGGCTTATAAATTATGAAATTCATTTTATCCTACTTTGTTTTGTCTACTTCGGACAACACTAATATTTGGATATTTAAACCATTAGATTTTGGGCTAGTAAGATATGACGACCTCTGTGGCTCAATGGTTAGCGCGTCGGCGCTAAAGCCGAATGTTGCGTGTTCAAAACCCACCAGGGAACAAAAAAATCTGTATTTCCTGGTCATGGATGTGCATTAAATATGTGTATTATTATATAATAAAAATCTTAAATATATGTATAGGCACGTAGTATAAAAGTATTAAATATAATATTTTCAGTTGTCTGCTCCCCGTAATACAAGTTCTTCGAGAACTAACCGCGGGAGCAGATTGATGTGTAAAAGCGTCAATTTAATCCGTTTAGGTGATACGTGTTTTTTTAAAATAATATTAGACTAGTAACATATATTTTTTCTTACGAGCTTACCATGGAGTGAGGTTAACGTGGTGTGATTGATTATTTATAAATATATAAATAAATATTATCCAACAGTCACACCACGTTAATAAAGTCCCGTGGTAAATTCGTAAGAACTTGTGTTACGGGTACTAGGAACGGAAATTAATTATTAGAAATTTATACAAATACATAATTACATACATCCATGAGATCCAGTGACATTTGAATTCATCATACAAATTATGTGCACCTGGCGAGATTTAAACTTTTTTTTTTATATCATAGGAGGGCAAACGAGCAGTCGAAGCCGTTTGGCGACTATCTACGACCATACACATCCGCATATCCAAGGATTACGCAGATGTGTTGCCCTTCTTTTCCCTATCCCCCCCAATGGGCCACCGGAAACTCACAAACCGTACAAAACGCGACAGCATAGCTTGAGGTGCCACCCCCGTCGTGCCGGCCCAATTCGGATGCAAAGCAGCATGGCACTTCCTCTTACAATCTTCTAATTTATCGTATCGAAAATGATCATGATCATTCCGTATACGATTACTATTTATTTACAGTTTGTTTTCATCATTCCTCTAACCTTGTGACCTTTTGGATGTTTGAAAGTATTAATAAGATTTGACCTTTAGTTCTAGAAAATGTAAATTTTTGCAACGAATTAATTTAATAATGCAGAGTGAGAACCATTAGTAGGGCTGTCAAAAAGTCCAAGTAAAATATGTGTTTAAAATCAATTTACATAAAAAATACAAATACTGTTACATTGTTTTTGTAAAATTACCTAAAATCTGGTAAACCTAATATTTTTTTGTTTATTACAGATTTCAATATAAGAAATGACACGAGATAGGTAAGCATGTGATACTAGCAGTAAGAGGTAGTACCATTGCTGCATTGCAACGGAATTGGTCCAGCACGACCGGGGTTACCTAGCTCAGATAATACCGGCGTCGAGTGTCAGGTGTGCTGTCGCGTTTTGTGCGATTTGCGAGTTTCCGCCCATTTGGGATAGGGAAAATAGTCGGTAGTCACCATAGGGCTTGCTGCTTGTTTTCCTCAAAAATTAAATATATTTAACCGATTTCAAGAAGGAGGAGGTTCTCAATTCATCGCAATCTTTTTTTATGTATGTTTCCCGATTACTCGATGATAGCTAGACCGACTTGAAAAATTCTTTTTTCGTTAGAAAGGATATATTTCCCAAATGGTCCCATGATAAGAAAAGAAGGATCTGATGATGGCATCTCAGAGAAATTGAGGGAAATGTAGAAAATAGTTAGGGCAACTAGGGCGTTCGGTAATTATTTTCGATATATCGATCTGATGCTGGTGCAGAAAGACAGTCGAGGGAACTCCTCAACGGTTTTCATCAGTAACCTTATGTTTGGGCTTGATTTTTTGGATTGATGAGAACTTTACATCTAGATGTGTTGCGACTATCATTTGTTACTTTTAGAGTCGGTGTAAGCCAAGATAGGTACAGTAACAATTTTTACGTCACCGACTCAAAAATAACAATAATGACGTGGCAAAAAAATAATAAGTTGAAGGTTCTAGGCACAAAAGTTAAGGAAACGTGATTATTTTATTAGTTTTTTTTGATTCGGTTTCTTCTTAATTAATTAATTGATATGATTCCATAAATTAAAACAAAAAATTTTGGATTGATAATAAAATTATTTGATGTTGGGAGGGACGCGTTATGCCACGCTCCCGGATGCATGGGTACCACCTTTCTGCTTATTTCTTCCGTGAAACAGAAATTTCCTGGACTAGGTACTGAATATTTCTTTTTCTTTTCTCTTAGGCATCCCGTTGGGGAGGGGTCCCCAACGGGATGCCTAAGAGCATTTCCGGACTCCCCAGGTGGGTATGTGGGACTCGCTGCGCCCGAAAGATGGTAATGTGGACGCAGGTCTACCCACTAAAACCCAGCGAGTGCCACCAATGCCGCCTTTGGTGAGGTGCATCTGTTGAGAAACAGGGCACTTCGACGTCTAGTCAGTCGCCACCTCCACAGAGGGGTTTTCCCGGACCACAGAACAACCCCAATGTCGGAACAGTGCAATGGGGTGAAGTTCCCATCCTCGTCCCTTGTCCCTCTGCTCTTTTATTGGGGATAAAACCCTTCTTATAAGAGGGGTACAAAGAGCAGCTCCCTTGGTTCAATTGGCTTTGCCCAAGATGCTGGGATCACTTGAGGCTACTGAACCCCACCGCCACGACAAGGCTTAAACCATAGTTGGGTACGGTACTTAACACTTACCATCAGGTAGCATGTATGCCAGTTCCCCACCATGGTTCAGGCCTTGACGTGGTGGTGGGACTCAGTAGCCTAGGGTGAGCCCAACACTTTGGGTGAAGCTAATTGAGCCGAGGGGGCTCTTTGTACTCCTCTTATAAGAAGAGGGGACAAAAGAGCAGGGGGCAAGGGGTGAGGATGGGGACCTCACCCCATTGTACTGTCCCGGCGTTGGGAGGGGTTGTTCTGTGGTGCGGGACAACCCCTCTGTGGAGGTTGCGTCGGTCCCTTGCGGGACTGACTAGCCGTCGAGGTGCCCTGTTAGCTTAACAGATCCGGGGCACGGGACACGGGTTTTAGTGGGTAGAGATGCGTCCATTTACCACCTTTTGGGCGCAGCGAGTGCCACATACCCACCTGGGGAGACCCACTCCCCAGGCGGGATGCCTCAGAGCATTTCCCGACGTAAAAGGGAAAAAAAGCATGTATGCCAGTTAGCCTATCCAACACACATAAAAAATATAATTAATAATAATATCTATGGACGCTTTCACACTACGTCAATCTGGTCCCCTGGTAAGTTCTCGAAGAACTTATGTTACGGGTACCAGACAACGGAAATATATTTAATACTTTTATACTATACATTTTTTTTTATATAATACACATATTTAATACACATCCATGACCCAGGAACACAGAAAATATTTTTGTTCCCTGGCGGGATCCGAACCCGCAACCTCCGGCTTGAGCGCCAACGCGCTTACCACTGAGCCACAGAGGTCGTCAATAAAAATAATAAAGCATACTTTACTATCCAAGTATCTAGTTAATATAGATGCTGACAGCCCTGACCGTCATGAGACACAGCTGACCTTATACATGAGACGAACTAAAAATAAAACGCCCAAACGTGTTTTTCTAAGCTCAAGCTGCTACAGATATATCCCAAAAATTTCCTAGATCTTTCAATGGATTCTTCAATGCATATCTTTTTTTTTCCTTAACGCCGGGAAATGCTCTGAGGCATCCCCCGGCGGAGTGGGTCTCCCGCGGCGGGTATGTGGGACTCGCTGCGCCCGAAAGTGAACGCAGCTCTACACACTAAAACCCGGCGAGTGCCACCAATGCCGCCTTTGGTGAGGTGCCCCGGATCTAATGAGCAAACACCTCGACGGCTAATCAGTCGCCCAAGGGTCCGACGACACCTCCATAGAGGGGCTCACCCTAGACTACTGAGCCCCACCGCCACGTCAAGGCCTGAACCATGGTGGGGTTCAATGCATATCTACTAATACCTACTGAACCGGACACAGTAATAAAATAACTGTGTTTCTTTAATTTTAATGCTTACAATAATTTATAGTCAACTTAATATATATATATATTTTTTTTTTTTTTTTTTTTTTTTTTTTGGATGCAGCCAGGACCTTCGGGTAGATCCTGACCCAATGTGGGACTCGCACCTGGGAGTGCCCACCCTAACTAAAACCACTGCGAGCGCCTTCAGCCGCTTTTTGAGGGTCCCGGATATGCAGGCAACGGACAGGATCACCTCAGCGACAGGCTGGCCCCGGCGAAGGCCAGACTACTCCTCGTAGGGGGGGACTGCCCGGCCGCTACTAAGCAGTCCCCACGAAGTCTTGCCATACAGACCCAGGTTCCCATACTGGGCCCGACACGAACACAGGGGCGTTACTGGAGGCGCATTAAATAGCGCCTCCTACGCACCCCCGTTCGTCGCCTGCGGGAGGAGGCCTCGTCGGCGGCCTCCTCTCTCACCCGCTCGTCAGCCTCCTTCTGGGACATTACTGCCTCGCAGAAGGAGACCATCGCCGTCCAGGACTCGTCTTCACCGAGCATCGCAGTGGTGACGCTCGGCAGAGACAAGTCCCCTCCGATGACTGATGTCAGACTGTGACGCAGCGCCGCCCATCTCGGGCACACCTCGAGTGTGTGCTAGGCCGAGTCCACCGCCGCGCCACAATCGTGACACACTGTCAACGGCTCCCTGCGGGCCGTCCGGCACAGGTACTCACCAAAGCAACCATGCCCGGTGAGCACCTGTGTCAGACGGAAGGTGAGGGGTTTGCGCTTACGGCGCATCCACCGCTCAAGGACCGGACGCAGAGCAACCGTCAGGTTTTTGCCATACGGCTGCTGCGCCAGGTCCTCCCCCCACCTCCGCATTAACGCCTCTTGCCCTAGTCGGCGACCCCGCAGGATCCCGTCCATCGTAAGGCTCTCACCCAGACACCTCCTACCCGAGACATAGGAGTGCATCTCGGCAAAAACCTCCGTCATTATAGTTACTTTTGGAGTCGGTGTCGTATTTGTTGCTGTACTCTACATACCTTTTTTTTCCTTTTACGCCGGGAAATGCTCTGAGGCATCCCGCCTGGGGAGTGGTCCCCAGGTGGGTATGTGGGAGTCGTTGCGCCTGAAAGATGGTAAATGGACGCAGCTCTACCCACTAAAACCCGGCGAGTGCCACCAGTGCCGCCTTGGTGAGGTCCCCGGATAGAATAGAATAGAATAGAATAATTATTTATTTGCCAGAATATGGTGTACATAGGTTTTTATATTTCACAGGTTCTCATATTCTATATGTCAGTGTGCAAACAATATTTGAAAAGTCATTTTTTTTAAATAATAATAATAAATTAAAATATAGTAACATGCAAAGTCACACAGTTAAATATCATCATCATCATACAATTTTATATTACAGTTAGATATTCTCTAATTAATTTCATTATCAAGTAAATATTCATTTATTGAATAGTACATTTTGCTCATAAGTAATTTAAATAAGTCATTTTGTAACTTTTTCCCACAAAGATTTTTTAAATTTAATGGTAATTTATTGTATATGGAAATGGCAATACAATAAGCATTTTTACTATATAAATTTATTCGCTGATGAGGTATTATCAGCTTATACTTATCTCTGCAACTCCTAGTGGTCGAGTCTGATTTTTTTGTAAAAAAGGAATCTATGTTATTGTGAACAAATTTGCAAACTTCAAATATATAAAGATTAGGAAGAGGCAATATTTTGTGTTGTGCAAACAAGGGCTTGCAACTATCCCGATAGCTAGCATTACACAGACACCTTATATGCTTTTTTTGAATTCGGAATACTCTTATAGTGTCTACAGAGTTTCCCCATATTAATAGGCCATATCTCAAGATGGACGCAACATATCCATGATAAGCTACGAATGCCGCTTTAGTTGATACCGCTTGCTTTATATTTTTTAGTACAAACATATATTTATCTAATTTATGACATAGGTATATTATTTATGTGTTCCTTCCAATTACAAAGGTGGTCTACTGTTATGCCTAGGAATAAAGTTGATTCTACTTCTTTGATAATTGTATCATTGTAGGTAACTTATTTTTTGGTTTACAGTTTTTCGTGTTTTGAAACCTATAATTTTTGTTTTATTTATATTAATATTTAGATTATTGCATTCTAGCCATTCTACTGCGTTTTTTAAGGTGTTATTTGTTTCTGTTTCATCGTGATATTTACTTTTCCCTTTTATTAGAATTGTGGTATCGTCAGCAAAAAGAATACTTGGATGTGTTACAGCATTCGGTAAATCGTTAATGTAGCACAAAAATAACAGTGGCCCTAAAATAGAGCCTTGTGGGACTCCAAGAGTGTTAAGTACAAACTGAGATCTATGTGTATTTATCAGTCTGCCGCTTGTACTAGTCATTTCTACGCATTGCTGACGATTTGATAAATAACTCCTAATCCAATCATGTGCTACTCCTCTAATGCCTTGATTGTACAATTTATCGAGTAATATTTTATGAGATACATGATCAAATGCTTTCGTCATATCAAAAAATATTCCAGTAATTGGGATTTTCGAATTTAAACATTCTGTCACAGTTTTTATTAGAGAAAAACAAGCATGTACTGTTGATTTATTTTTCCTAAAACCGAATTGTTCTGATTTTAGTATTTTGTAATGATTTAAAAAGTTGTAAATCTTATGAAACATGACTTTCTCAAAAATTTTTGAAAATATTGGAATGAGCGTGATAGGTCTGTAATTACTCATATTACTAGTGTCCCCTTTTTTAAAGATTGGCATCACTATAGAGTATTTCAATAATGTTGGGAATGTGCCTTCAGACATTGTCAAATTTATAATGTGAGTAAGGGGTTTTATTAATTTTACTTTGCATGCTTTTATTATTTGTGTGCTTATGTCATCATAGCCTGTAGATTTTGTGTTATTCAATCCATCAATTATCTTGCTAATGTACACATCTGAAATTGGGTTCAAGAAGATGGTATTATTATTGCATAAGTTTTTCTTAATTGCATACTTATTCAAGTTATTATTTAAATTGTCATTTGTTATATATATATATATATATATATATATATATATATATATATTTTTTTTTTTTCATGGAATTAGAATTGTTAATATTAGTCATATTATTAAAAAATAAGTTAAAATTGTTTGCTATGTCATCAGGGTTGGTTAGTATCGTGTCTTTAATTATTATTTTAGTTATATTATCAATGTCAGTATTATTGCCTTTGTAATATTTAATAAAGTCCCATGTGGCTTTACCTACATTTTTGGATGTACTGATAAATTTAAGATTATTAAGTTTTTGTGATTCCAATATACATTTTCTTAGAATTTGAGAATATCTTCTATAATTTAGTCTGTTACTCGATTTATTTGTTTTTTCGAAGCGGTAACGTAGGTACAATGTTCTTTTTCGTATACAGCATTTTTTAATACCCTTGGTTAACCATATATTTTTAAATTGATTACTAGCTTTTTTTATGAGTATAATTGGAAAGCAAAGATAATAGAATAGGCGGAATGTATCGTAGAATATCTCAAATGCTTTGTCCGCGCTCTGTTCCTCTATGACGTCATTGAATGTTAAAGCATTCATGCATACCAGGAACTTTCTAGTGTTGTCTGTACTAAAGTCTCTTTTTTTTATTAAATAATAATTTGGTTTGATAGAGTTAGCCAATGGAGCAGCACACTCAAATGTGATTGTTTGGCCCGATTCATGGTCAGAGAGACTTAGGTAGTGTATTTCTGTATGTATCTTTTTTATTAAATTGCTACAGATAATATCAATGCCAGACGTTTTGCGTGTCGAATGAGATACGTGACAGATAAAGTTGTGATTTGCAAGTAAAGAAAACAAATCCCTCTTTTGGGTAGTATCTTTCATCAAATCAATGTTCGGATATGTTAAGCTAACAGGGCACCTCGACGGCTAGTCAGTCCCGCAAGGGACCGACGCCACCTCCACAGAGGGGTTGTCCCGCACCACAGAACAACCCCTCCCAACGTCGGGACAGTACAATGGGTCACCCCATTCCCTCATTTCCTTCCCATCCTCACCCCTTGCCCCCTGCTCTTTTGTCCCCTCTTCTTATAAGAGGGGTACAAAGAGCCCCCTCGGCTCAATTGGCTTCGCCCAAGGAGCTGGGCTCACCCTAGGCTACTGAGCCCCACCGCCACGTCAAGGCCTGAACCATGGTGGGGTACCCTACATACCTACCTTGGCTGACACCGACTCCAAATGTAACAATAATGACGTGGTAAACGCAAAGTAGTATTTAGCATTAGTAGAAGATTAAGTTGACTATAAATTATTGTAAGCATTAAAATTAAAGAAACACAGTTATTTCATTACTTTTTACTTTAGTATTTTTGAAGTCGGTTTTAATTTTTTGTAAAATGATTTTATTTCTTAATTTTTAGTGATTCCGAAATTCGTCGTCTTGTCGTTCATTGAAGGAGGCCTATGTTCAGCAGTGGACGGATAAAGGACGATGATGATTATTACGATGACCGCGACATACTATGGTGTGCTACCAAAGCATCCTATACAATTGTTATATCGACAAGTAATAAAATGAGCACATCAGCATATCGGCGAGGTAAAAGTAATCAACCAAATGGGCATTACTGGGAATAACTAAAAATGGCTTGTCAGATCTTAATAAGATTAATATGGGACCAAATTGGAAACACCAGCTTTCAAACATAACAAACCAACCCAAAATAACCATCTAAATCCATTCACAAACGTCGTGTCAATCGTGTCACATACATACAAAAAAAACATACAGACGAATTGAGAACCTCCTCTTTTTTTTGAAGTCGGTTAAAAAGGCTAAAATGAGCGTGTGTCCTGTGTTAATCATATCCGTGACATTTCCGTTTAAGCGGCCAAAGGCAGCCCGCAGTGGATTTTTCTTATGTATGGGCTCTTTTTAAATCAAGTCAATCTGGTCCCTTGGTAAGTTCTCGAAGAACTTGTGTTACGGGTACCAGAAAACGGAAATATATTTAAGATTTTATTATATAATACATACATTTAATATACATCCATGACCCAGGAACACAGAAAACTTTTTGTTCCCTGGAGGGATTCGAACCCACTACCTCCGGCTGTGCGCCAACGCGCTGACTGATTGAGCCATGGAAGTCGGCAATATGTTATGCGATATATCGCCGCTAGGGGGAATTTCTCATATCCACGGGGAATACCCATCCTCGGGTACAACTGCGACAAAAAAAGGTTAAAATAACCGTCAAATCGCATCTATGGACCGGCAACTGCATCCCGTCAATTTAGAAGCTCCGTATCCCGAACGTGACCTCATCATCATCATATGAGACAGGCCTAGACCAGGACAGGATGTTAGTAACGAATCTTATGAGTCATCTTTAAAATAGTATAGGAAAAAGATGCCAACAAACAATCAGACAAAAAACATCTGTCCTTAGAGTTGTTGGAACGTAAAAGTGTTTAAACGAGATATGATATTTTCATTCTCATTTCGCGGAGCTATTTCGGGGTTGTCCACGACGCCCCGTTTAGGTGAATCCCTCGCGAACAGGACATGAAAGGGGGGAAATTTGGTTATGAAAGGGGGGAAAATATCCCGTTGTTAATAGTGAAAATAATCATCTTCTTACAATTTTCCGTATTCTGGTTAACTTAATATGAACTTGATGTTTTATGGCGAGACACCGGAAACTTGTGAGCATTCAAGTATTGGGATAAATTACTACTAAAATTATTATACATGTACTAAAATACTAGCATTCAAGTTTTGGGACGACGACGAAAATGCACGTTCTCTGTAGTATTGAAAATTAAATAATTCCATAAAAATGATGTGCAAACTTACATATTTTATTAGTAAATTATTCGTTTTTGTTTTTATTTTAGCCTGTTTTCAGGATTTTTTATGATTGAGTAAAGTACATCTTATCGTGTAGTTAATTAGCACATCCTTTAGACAATATCTTTAGGTAACTCTAATATTTTTTGTGAGACCGTTATTTACAGTAGATATCTCAAAAATTTGATTTGGTAAACCATTTTTCCCGTTTCGCCTTTATTTTTCTTTAACGCCGGGAAATATTTTGAGGCATCCCGCGGGGGAGTGGGTCTCCCCACGCGGGTATGTGGGACTCGCTGCGCCGGAAAGCTGGTAAGTGGATGCAGCTCTAACCACTAAAACCCGGCGAGTGCCACCAATGCCGCCTTTGGTGAGGTGCCCCGGATCTAATGAGCAAACAGGGCACCTCGACTGCTAGTCAGTCCCCCAAGGGACCGACGCCACCTCCATAGCGTGGTTGTCCCGCACCACAGAACAACCCCTCCCAACGTCGGGACAGTACAATGGGTTGAGGTTCCCGTCCTTGCCCCTTGCCCCCTGCTCTTTTGTCTCCTCTTCTTATAAGAGGGGTACAAAGAGCCCCCTCGGCTCAATTAGCTTCGCCCAAGGTGCTATGCTCACCCTAGGCTACTGAGCCTCACCGCCACGTCAAGGCCTGAACCATGGTTGGAATCATTATAAAATCCTACGAGTTAATATATTGAAACATAATTATTATTTCATTTCTATAATAGAAACCTATGATAATTTACATTCCTATAGATAATATATTCAACGACAATGGTATATTGCTAAATATAAATAAAAATGCAAATGGCATTTTTGGAGGAATAGGCGCGAATAGAGCTTGTTATAAAAAGCTCAACCAACGTACTAAAGTCAGTCTCACGGCGTCTGTTAACCAAAACACACCTACCATGGTAAGAAATATGAATTTCATTATAATATACAAGAATGTTATTATTAAAAAAACATTAAAACCAATTATTAAATTAAACAGGTATACAAAAAAAACCTATTATTTCTAAAATGATTAATTATGAAGTATACCTTCATAATTATTATTATTTTAGAAATAATTAAAATCAAAATGAATTGTAATAATAATAATTAAAGCTAATAATAAAACATGACATCTTAAAATATCTAAATTATGTTAATCTCGGAAAAATACCCCGTAATATTGTCACTTTTGTATCGAATTTAAGTAAATAGAATCATGCTTGTATATCATCATCATCATCAGCCTCTATTCGTCCACTGCTGAACATAGGCCTCTCTCAGAAAACGCCAAGACGACCGATCCCTCGCCACTCGCATCCAACACGGACCGGCCACTGTACGGAGATCGCCTTCCCATCTGGTTAATGGCCGACTATCACAGAGATGCTTGTATATCATCGTACGATCTCCGTACAGAGGCCGGTCCGTGTTGGATGCGAGTGGCTTGCATATAGTCTGAAGTATTTAATGTTGGTCTTGTTATTAGTGTATATGAACAGCAACTTTAGTTTGCAAAACACGTTAGTGGTTGGTTCGAGACGAGATGTCGTCATTTTATATTAATCTCAATAAGTTTTTTCTTCAAAAGAAAGCTGTATTATGTTTTCACTTGTCTTTCTTTAAACTATTCTCTTTTTTATAGAAATTCTTCGTTGCCTTCTTCGCCCTCGTGGCAGTCGCGGTAGCTGACGTGAACTACCAGCTAGAAAGAGACGCCACCATCCAGGAACAGGACGCGGATGTCTTCCCCGACCAGTTCAATTACCATTTCCGCACAAGCAACGGCATCAATGCTGAGGAAGTTGGAGTCTTAAAGAACGTTGGCAGCGTAAGTTTCTTAATAATTCATTTTTAACAGCATTTATTGCAGGAGGAGGAGGGCAAACGAGCGGTCGAAGCTTTAGACTACCGACGCCCATACACATCTGCACAACCAGAGATTATGCAGATATGTTGGCCTCCTTCTCTTTATCCCCCCAATGGGCCACCGGAAATTCACAAACCACACGAAACATGACAGCATAGCTGTCACTTGACGCCGGTGTTATGTAAGCGAGAGGTACCAACATAAAGCATGATACATACAAAATTGCTTAATTACCTACAAAAACATCAGATGCTCTCAACGTTAGTGAAATTCTCGAATAACAATCGATCACGTACTTTTAATATTTAACGCCCTACGCGTTAAATATTGTAAATAATATATTTGAATACAAGTAGTAGCAGTTGCAAGCAACTACTCTACTGATACTACTAACATGGACATAGCTTTTCAACACACACACATACACACACACACACACACATACACACACCTTTAGATGTACAACAGCACTATATATAAGTGTCAACAATAGGCAAGCTGTTTTGGGTTATATAAGTACATCAGCGATAAAAGAACATAATATAGTCAGTCAGACAAACAGACAAGATGATAGAATTGACGTGTTATGTTATTTTAAATATTGTTATTATTTACAGGAGGGACCCGCACTGGTAGTTTCTGGATCAAACGCCCACACGGGACCCGACGGAGTTCTCTACTCCGTGACCTACGAAGCCGACGAGAACGGTTACCGCCCAGTGGTAATGACCTTACTCTAGAATATAGTAGAACTTAGTATGTAGAATATTGTAGAATCTACATGACAGGTTCATCACCTTTATCAACCTTGTCCAACTGCTGGACGCAGGCCTTCCAATGAACCCCCACCATGGTTCAGGCCTCGACGTGGCGGTGGGGCTCAGTAGCTTAGGGTGAACCGCTGCACCTTGGACGAAGTTAATTTAGCCGAGGGGGCTCTTTGTACCCCTCTTATAAGAAGAGGTGACAAAAGGGCGGAGGGCAAGGGGCGAGGACGGGAACCTCACCCTATTGTACTGTACCGACGTTGGGAGGGGTTGTTCTGTAGTGCGGGACAACCCCTCTGTGGTGGTGGTGTCGGTCCCTTGCAGGACTGAGCCGTCGAAGTGCCCTGTTTGTTTATTAGATCCGGGGCACCTCACCAAAGCTGGCATTGGTGGCACTCGCCGGGGTTTAGTGGGTAGAGCTGCGTCCACTTACCAGCTTTCAGGCGCAGCGAGGCCCACATACCCGCGTGGGGAGACCCACTCCCCCGCGGGATGCCTCAGAGCATTTCCCGGCGTTAAAGAAAAATAAAAGACCTTCCAATGAACGCCGAGACGGCTAATCCTATCGTGTCTAGCTAGGACTAGCCTCTGCAAGAATATCATTCAAACTATAATAACAGCTGTGTTAGCCTGAAAACCATCAGTTCGTCGCTGAAAATGCGGCTGAAGGCGCTCGCAGTGGTTTTAGTTTACGGGTAGGGCACTCCCAGGTGCGAGCTAGGATCTACCCGAGATCCCGGCTACATGCGTAAAAAGTATTTCCCTGCGATAACAAAAATTCAGTTCATATGTGAACGGTCACAATATACTTATAATAAATACATGCTAGCGACGGCTCTAACGTGTATTGATTATAGTATGTTGAAATTAATAGGAAGAAGCTGTAGAAATAATAATGATTATAGTATGTTGGGACAACTTACACACGGCCATCTGATCCCAAAATAGGCAGAGCCTGTTGTAATGGTAACCAGACAACTGATATATATACTTATATATTTCTAAATACATATGATAGATAAACTACTACACAAAACAAATGATCATGCTCAGCACATAAACATTTGTCCTGGGTGGGAATCTAACCCACGACCTTCTGGTTTAGCGGTCAGGGTTTTTTTTTAATTTTTTTTATGTTAGTTGGATAGGCTAACAGGCAAACGTGCCACCAGATGGTAAGTGGTCGACGTCGCCCATGAACATAAACTAGTTTACCTGGAGCGAACCCAGGCAACTCATTTATGTGTTAAGTCTCGGTGCCAGTAATTACACTGCCTGTCTTGCCCTTCTCTCCGAAACACAGCAAAGCTGTTTCACGGGAGAAACAAGCAAGTCACTAACCAATAAATAGACCAACAGGCCAGTCATAATGAGATAGTGCAAAATTGAAGACAAGTCCTATTGAAGAGGACCAGTCCAGTAGGTCGTAGCCTTTATTCATTATGATCATCAGTCATGAACAGTCCACTACTGGATATGAACATCTCAATGACCCCCAATACGTGCTCAAATATTTTATTCAAGTACGTATTGGGGAGATCAAAACCGATCAGTTATCAAGTTGGCACAAACCATCTAATTTTGTAATATAATTATGGAAATAGCTTTATATATAAAGACATGTTGAGGTCACCCAGATGTTGCATCAAACATTTGGGTTATGGTCGTATGTATTGCTACTAAACCTACGTCTCTTTGAAACAACAACTTTTGAACTTTTAATTATTGGTGAGAAATATGCACTTGTGAATGGGTACCATCATTTTTATCTCTACCGTGAAACTGGGTTTGATATTTTCATTATCTGCCTTCGGCTCTCCTTAAAAGGATGTATCCAGGATACTGGATACAGGAACTGGTATCTTAACTTACCAGCATGACACAGCTGATAGTTGCTGTTATAAAGGCGAAGAGGACAGACAACGACGACATGTTTGGCGTGATTTTGCAGTAAAATCGACACGAATGGCGTGACGTCAAACGTACGACGCTGTCATGCCATGATGCTCTTGCTCTCGACTTGTGTGCGCGCATTATATTTCTTTATTTTATTTTCTAATATATTTTTTCTTTTTCTAGGGTGCCCACCTCCCCACACCACCCCCACCCCAGGAGATCCCAGAATACATTCTTAGAGCTCTGGCCTACATCGAAGCTCACCCACCAAAGCCCGAACCCGTAGCCCGCGTCTAAGCTTCAACACCCGACCGCTATCGGATTACGGTTAATCTAGTCTTTTCTAATGAACAAATAAACATACTGTTATAAACAAAAAAGCAAATCTTTTATTACTGTCATTAATATCACTGGTATCTTAATCATAATTTCATTAATTAAACATATAATTTTCCCTAAATCTTGTGTAGTGAAGTTGCCCGAAGTACAATTGAACAATAATACCGCTTATACGCTAGGTATAGGTATATTTTTGTCCGCTCGAAAATATATAACATTGTGTAAAACTTGTTGGAGCGTATCAGATGTACCAGTAGTGTTTAAACTAATCAAAATCCGGTTCGAAGGACCAAACAATGTTAAATAAACCTTCCCTTGCCCACCGATGGTGGATGGGGTTCATTTAATAACCACGTGCACTGGCTCAAAATGCTGCCGCAGTTTTAACACCTCGGGACAAATGATCAGCTCGTGTAGCTCTACCAAACCTACATTATATAATATAAGCCCTACACTCGCCCCAATGAGCTGCAGAACACCAAATTTACACTAATCACCAATTTTTAATTCGTGCTGGTTGGCCGACACACACTAACGATCCGCCATATTTTTCTTTCTTCTGTCCGCCATATTTTTTCGCTAGATGACGCCGTGCTTTCCCGCACAAATTCAACCCCGTAAGAGCGAGATGGATATATACAAATATAAAATGTGTGAGTGAAGCGGCACGAGGCCTGTTGTTGGTAGTATCAGTGCCGCGTTTGAAATTACAGTAAAAACTAATTTAATGGCGTTAAAATCTAAACAAATATACCCCAACAGCATGCGATGGATTCGAGCGGCAAGGGATTGGCCGTCTTGGCGTTCATTGAGGGAGGCCTATGTTCAGCAGTGGACGGATAGATGACGATGACGATGACAAACCGCATAAGAAATGACAGAACCATGAACTTTTAGTGTGAAGTTCGTGGTTTAAGGGTCGTATTAATAAATCGAACTCAGCTCTGAGAGCAATCTCAATCACGCTCTTGAGATACTGTTCTAATTAATAAACCGAACCTGAGTTCACATTGTAAGATCCCGTAATCACTTGAGTGACGTCGTATTAATAAATCAAACTCGGCACTTAAGGGCCCCTTATCCCAAATTGTTGTTTCTAGATCGAGGTGTTTTCATAGAAGTCGTCATTTTAAAATAATAATAAAAAAATAGGGTATAGATACATCTTTGATCTAGGGATTTTTTTGGATAAAAATACAATATTTAACATTTAACATGATCAAAAAAAAATTCTAAAGTAACGTCGATTTTAAAAGCAGTTTGAGTAGTTGTTTTCTAATGTTTGCGCGAATTTCACTCATTATAATGAAACAATTTTTACGGATTTTATCGCGGTTTATTAATATTTTTACAAGCCCGACGTTTCGGATAATTTACAGAATCACACCACCATCCAACACAGTTAGCTACAGTGGGTAAATCTTTGTTACAGAGAGCACAAGGGATCTGTGATGAGCAGCACCTTGAGACCGAACTTCAACATGTCAAGCAAGTACTGCGTGACAACAAGCTTCGGGTACCGCGTCTCCGTCACAGTCAACGTGTGAAACCAGCCACCGTCGAGCGAGTACCTGCTGTGCTACCATTTATGAAAGGCGTCACTGACAAGATTGGCTTCATCCTAAAGCGAGCTTCTATTAAAACTTATTTCAAGCCGCCTAAAAAGATAGGTCAATTCTTACCATCTGTCAAGTGTCATATACCCTTACAAGATGCAGGAGTATACAAGCTTGATTGTGATTTTGGCCTCTCTTATATAGGCCAAACCAAAAGATCAATTAAAACTCGCGTTAATGAACATATAGCTGACTTAAAACACCGTCGCTACACTAAGTCTGCAATCTGTGAACATAGTCTAGACAAAGCTCGCCATTATATCAGATTTGATAAACCACAGATACTCGCAAAAGAACACCGATTCCAACCAAGGATGATCCGCGAGGCTATTGAAATTAAAAAACATCCAAATTTCAATAGAGAAGATGGCTGGCTCTTACCACCTGCTTGGGATCCCATTATTAAAATAATTAAATCAAAAACCAAGCATAATATGCCACAGATTAAAGATACAGTTAGCACTTTCTGCGTAGAGAGGACTTATCAAAATAATGATGTATCATAGGGTAGTTCGAATAACTTTGTAACGTTAGGACATCTGTCACCTCAGTCCTCCCGTGACCATGGTTGCTGTAAAGTATCCGAAACGTCGGGCTTGTAAAAATCTTAATAAACCGCGATAAAATCCGTAAAAATTGTTTCATTATAATCAGTTTGAGTAGTATAAGACTTCGGGTAACTCAATTTTAATGAAACTTTTACGTTTAAATTGCTAAACGGAGTTGACGTGGAAATGATTGGATAGATTTTTATTATGGCACTTCAAAAAATTTTGAAAAATAAAAAACGATAAAAATGGCTCTCGTGCATCGCACCACGTCGCGCCAGTACCCAGCCGGGCGTCATCGAAGTAGGACCTGTGCCGCTTTTGCTCGTGACAACGTTGTTACCGCGCATTTCATATTATTACCTCTAAATAAATAAGACGACACAGTGTAAATAATATAGCTACTTAATACTTACTAACAATTGTTGTTCTTAGTTGTAATTAGTTTGCAATACAAAACCTTTAATTAGTGTAAATAAATAGATACTTGAGTTTGTGTAGTACCTAGTTATTTAGTTGAAATGGCGAATAAAAAAAATAAAATAACTAATAAGGAAAAAGAATCTTAATACTGTTTTATCACAAACTAGCTGTTGCCCGCAGCTTCGCCCGCGTTAACTTAGATATACAACCATATACGCATTGATGATAATTATTTATCTATGGACGGGCGTAGGACTTTATTTTATAATATGTAGTGATTAATACCGTATTTTTGTGAATAGCTTTTACATTACCGCTTTATAATTGGCATTTTTTTAAAGTATTAAAATGGATATAGGTAGTATGTTATATTTAACTAATGTAGACATATTATGCCATTGGTCCGCAATATTTAGGATTTTCAGTACGCATATTTAGGATATACAATTCTACCATACATTGATACAATAATAATTAATTATCCTAACTTTTGGAACCGGGCCTAGCTAAGGTGTACAATAATGTAGTACATTATTTTGACCTATCTGTTAGGGTTCATCCAGCGTTTGCAATGTAAGTGCAAAAAATATGTTTATTTTCGACATCACATCAGAAACTTCTAAAATTATCAGTGTTTATCTACTATTTTATGCATGTATTACCTTCCTCTTGAATCATTCTATCTATTAAAAAAACGACATCAAAATCCATTGTGTAGTTTTAAAGATTTAAACATACATACAGACAGACGTGGGAAGCGACTTTGCTTTATAGTTTATATTATGTAGTGATGTCTTCTGCCAGAAATTGTTAACACTTGAAGAATCCAAATTGTCCGACAATAAAGAAAATGAGGAACCTTCATCACAAAATATTTCTGATTTGCAATAATTTCCTAGCCTGGCCTTGACCCTCTTCTCAGAGGAGGCCCGCGTCTAACATTAATCGATGATGTATGGGTCGATGAAAATGAACCTGGACCTAGCATACGACAACTAAATTTTGTTGAATTTTAAAACAATTTAAACAATTAATATAGTATAAAAGAATATGTTTGTCTACAATTTTTTAATCTCCTACAAGCATTCTTAGAATGATTGATTTTTTTTATAGCTTAGGCCTTAGGGGGACGTATTAATAAATTGAACTCAGCTCTGAGAGCGATCTCAATCATGCTCTTGAGATACTGTTCTAATTAATAAACCGAACCTGAGTTCACATTGTAAGATCCCGTAATCACTTGAGTGACGTCGTATTAATAAATCAAACTCGGCACTTAAGACAACTCTTGAGATCGCGCTCAGGTGAGTCTTTGCTGAGTGCAGTCCGACGGTGACTTGAGTGCATGTATTGTCAAGGTTCTTGTTCAATTTATGCTAACTATGCAAATATAGAAAATATAAACGAAATGAATTACTACGAAGCTATCGATCACTACGATGATATTAATTTATGGCCCAGCAGAATTCGTTTGCCAAAAATTTACATATGGGACGCCCAAAATCCCTTTCAAACACCTACTGAAAATGTCAAGAAAAGGTACAGATTCAGTCATGAATCTGTTTTATATATAATAATAATAATATGTAGGGATAACTCGCACACGGCCATCTGATCCCAAGCTAGGCAGAGCCTGTTCTTATGTCAACAAGGCAACCGATATATACTTACATATTTCTAAATACATACATATTATAGAAAAATTACACCCAGACACAGAACAAATAATCATGCTCATCACACAAACATTTGTCCCGGTTGGGAATCGAACTCACGACCTTCTGGTTTAGCAGTCAGGGTCAATAACCATTAGACCAACAGGCCAGTCAATAACATCTTTAATTAGAGGTCACCTGCAAAAAGTCGACAACAGAGGTCTTCCAATAGCACCAGAAATGGCAGTGCTCTTGACATTAAGGTTCTATGCATTGACTTTATAGTAGAAATATAACCAATTAGTTATGAGCTCTCTGGTTTTATGCAACAGAATCATTTCAGCCGGCCTACTCTTGACACTCGATCCTATCGAAATTTAGGATTGGGATCGAAAATATGCTACAACTAGCGCACAATTTGACTCGATTACAGTGAAATTTTATGTAACTAATTGAAATCGGGATGTCTCGATCTTGTTCATATCAATCTTAAAATGTGTTCTTTCCTTTTTAAATTTTGGGGAACTTGTTTATTTACTTGTTAATTCTAAGTTAAAATCATAAGAAAGTGAACATTTGTTTCATACATTAATATTATATTGCAATAATTATATGTTTTAGGAGACTGGGGCTATGCCCAAAGAACTATTATAATGACACCTATTTGGATGCTCCAGCTGGCTCACCTGAAAAACACTACACCAAGTTTCATTGCGTGGCACGCTATACAGTAAAACATACTATTGGTGTTCTGAAGAATAGGTGGCAATGTCTCCTAGGTCACAGGGTCCTTCACTATAAGAAAGTGATCATTTGTTCCATACATAAATATTATATTGCAATAATTATTTGTTTTTAGGAGACTCGGGCTATGCCCAAAGAACTTTTATGATGATACCTATTTGGATGCTCCGGCTGGCTCACCTGAAGAACACTACACCAAATTTAATTGTGTGGCACGCTATACAGTAAAGCATACTATGGGTGTTCTGAATAATAGGTGGCGATGTCTCCTAGGCCACAGGGTCCTTCACTATCATCCGGACACAGTTCTTAGAATTATAAACGCTTGTTGTGTTTTACACAATATTTGTAATGAAGCAAGCTTGAGTCAGAATGACAGTGAGGATACCATACCACCTACAGGAAGACAGTAGAGGAAGACAGCACCCAGGAAACAAGTAGGCAGGAGCTTCCAGAGTTAGTGTGCGTGAGCTATGGACTGCGAAGTGTTTTTAATGTTTTCATTAAACTCTTGTTAAACTATTATTTGTTTTTATTTGCCTATCTATATTTTTGGTCATTGATTGATATAATCAATATTACAATCACAGTATTTATAAAAATAAGTACTAAAATACTTAACAATTAGCCTTTTATTCTCTTTTAACCTAAGGTAGCAATATTTAAATAAATTACAATATTTAACTTCTAATATTTAAATGTAACACAGTTTTTATTTCCCTGTCTATATTTTTTGTCATTGATTGATATTACAATCATATTGATATAATCATATATTACAATCACAGTATTTATAAAAATAAGTACTAAAATACTTAACAATTAGTCTTTTATTATCTTTTAACCCAAGAAAGCAATATTTAAATAAATCACAGTATTTTGTAAACAAGTAAAGCCAATGTTTATGAGTAAAATACTTCATTTACAATAAATAAACACCAAGATGACGAATCACTAAAATACATAACAATAATAATTTGTATGTGGTCTGTCAGAACTTGAGCTATTATTTTGGAAAGCCTTGGCACCAGCATTACTGGTAAATTAATAAGAAAGAAGATGATTTTGATTTTTTTTTGTTTAGACTTTAGGTAGGTAACTGAGCTATTTTGAAATTTGATGTCTATTCAAAATTGCGCGGATTGCGCGTAAGCTTTTTTTTTATAGCAGCAATACAAATTACGCCAGAATGTATAATTTATTTTGCGTTTAATGCTTAAAAAAATAAGTTTAGGTTTAATTTAAGGAACTACATTATAAAAGATTCATTATTGGAGACATATTTTAATTAAAAAAAAACATGAAACATCATGTGTTGAATTTTATTTTGTTATTATATTTCATTATAATGGCCACATCGGTCATCGGTTCCAATTTCAATTCAATCGTAAACACGATTTGTTCAAGAGTACCAATATACTCCAAATTGGAACTGGAACTGGATTGAATTTGTATTGTTGTGAGATTGGAACTGCAGTCAAGAGTAGGCCGGCAGGTAAGGCTAAAATAGTTTTGAGATAAAATTATTTAATCTACAATAATTATTACTTCTATATCTTATATCTTTAAATGAGCAATTCTTGTATATATATATATATATATATATATATAATTGGAATCTCGGAATCGGCTCCAACGATTTTCATAAAATTTAGTATATAGGGGGTTTCAGGGGCGATAAATCGATCTAGCTAGGAATCATTTTTAGAAAATGTCATTTTATTAAAAAAAATAAAAAAAAATACCGAGCAAAGCTCGGTCATCCGGGTACTTTGTTATAAATAATGGTTTCCAAGCCAACGTTTGACAGCGGATCAATTTATAAGACGTTATTACGTCAAAATGACGCTTACTTGAGTGCAGAATCGCAAAATCTTGAGATGCTGAACTTGAAACCGATCTCAAGTGATACGCGCTCAAAATCCGTCTATTAATTAGCCACGATCTTGAGATGCTGTCCGAATCTTGAGTGTAACTCAGGTGATATCGATCTTGAGAGCAGTATTGAGATCGAACTATTAATACGGCCCTTAGATGACTACCGACTCCCATAATAATAATAATAATATCTAAGGACGCTTTTTGCACCACGTCAATCTGGTCCCGTGGTAAGTTCTCGAAGAGCTTGTGTTACGAGTACCAGACAATGGAAATATATTTAATATTTTATACTATACACATATTTAATATTTGTAATTTATAATACACATATTTAATACACCATGAACCAGGAACACAGAAAACTTTTTGTTCCCTGGCGGGATTCGAACCTGCAACCTCCGGCTTGAACGCGAACGCGCTAACCATTGAGCCACAGAGGTCGTCCTCGTAAACATCCACACAAGAGATTATGCAGATGCATTACCCTCCTTTACCCATTCCCTGCCATGGGACACCGGAAACTCACACACCGCAAGAAACGCGACAGCATAGGTGTCACTTGACGCCATTATCATGTGAACGAGAGGTACCCCTACGGTCGTGCCGGCCCAATTCGGCTGCAAGCAGTATGGCACTACCTTTTAGACCTATGTAGCTAATTCATCCTTCCTAATCCTTACTAATATTATAATTGTGAAAGCGTGGATGTTTGTTACGCTTTCACGCGAAAACTACTTAACCGATCATCATGAAACTTTGTACACATATTCTTGGAGGTATTAGAAGTAACATAGGATACTTTTTATATAAAAAAACTAAAGAGGGGTGTCAAGGGACACCCGGATGGATCGAAGTTCCTTTCGATTAATCAGTGAAGAAATAAAACTATCTTATCTTGCGCAGATGAAGTCGCTGGCACCAGCTAGTATTTCTATAAATCTAAAACTAGATAACTATAACAATAACAAGATTTTGTTATGCATAATTATTAATTATCACATCTAAGAATAATTCGAGCATAGTCAATCTACTGCATATTCGTATACTGTGGCGTGCTTGCCGGCCGTGGTAGGTCACCGGAGTTCATATAAAGACATCTCCTGCGCAACGCAAGTGCAAACCGATTCGGTGCGTTAAATACCTATAGTTTTGGGAGAAGGGGCCCTTAAGACAACTCTTGAGATCGCGCTCAGGTGCGTCTTTGCTGAGTGCAGTCCGACAGTGTCTTGAGTGCATGTATTGTCAAGGTTCTTGTTCAATTTATGCTAACTATGCAATTATGGAAAATATTATAAACGAAATTAATTACTACGAAGCTATCGATCATTACGATGATATTAATTTATGGCCCAGCAGGATTCGTTTGCCAAAAATTTACATAAGGGACGCCCAAAATCCCTTTCAAACACCTACTGAAAATTTCAAGAAAAGGTACAGATTCAGTCAAGAATCTGTTTTATTTAAAATAAAATATGTAGGGATAACTCGCACACGGCCATCTGATCCCAAGCAAGCAGTGCCTGTTCTTATGTCAACCATATATACTTACAACTGATATATATTTACATATTATTTCTAAATACATACATATTATAGAAAAATTACACCTAGACACAGAATAAATAATCATGCTCATCACACGAACATTTGTCCCGGGTGGGAATCGAACCCACGACCTTCTGGTTTAGCAGTCAGGGTCACTAACCACTAGACCAACAGGCCAGTCAATAACATCTTTAATTAGAGGATACCTGCAAAATGTCGACAACAGAGGTCTTCCAATAGCACCAGAAATGGCTGTTCTCTTGACATTAAGGTTCTATGCATTGACTATAGATATAACCAATTAGTTATGAGCTCTCTGGTTTATGCAACATGATCATTTCAGGTAAGGCTTAAATAGTTTTGAGATTCTTTTTTTTCTTTACATGACTACAAAATTATTTAATCTACAATACATAATTACTTCTATATTTGTTATAAATAATGGTTTCCAAGCCAACGGTTGACAGCGGATCAATTTATAAGACGTAATCACGTCAAAATGACGCTTACTTGAGTGCAGAATCTCAAAATCTTGAGATGCTCAAAATCCGTCTATTAATTAGCCGCGAACTTGAGATGCTGTCCGAATCTTGAGTGTAACTCAGGTGAGATCGATCTTGAGAGCAGTATTGAGTTCGATTTATTAATACGGCCCTTAAACACAACGTTTACTTATCATTATTATTTCTTGTGAAAAATAAAACTCAAACTCTATATAGCAAACAAACATACCACAATAATTAATATGATACACAGCATAATAAATCTTAATATATTATAATATTAAGATTTATTATGCTGTACGTTAAACGTAAATTTATATCGATAACATAAAAATAAGACCAAAATACATTTTTTATGTAATAGCATGAAACTAACAAAATCTTAAGATCACTAACGGGAAAGCATTAGCAAACTTGTACAGTTAGCGTACTAAATATGGATCAGATCCACATCTTTCAGATCATTACCTACTGTGATCATAATCTGCTTTGTTTTAATCAATTCAGATTAAATAGGTTAATATTAAATATATTATATTTAAAAAACTAAAAAGGAATCATAAAATCGAGCCGAACTAAAAATTTTAAATTAAACTCAATACAAGAACAAAAAAAATGATATCACCTACATACTACATATTTGTAAAAATGGATTATTAACAAAAAATATTAAAACATTGTATTATCATCGGTTCTTGAAAAGTGTGCAAAATTTCAATTCTTAAAGTCGGAAAAATAAAGTTTAAAAATTTCTTTACATAGATAGATAGATATAGGTGAAGCCACGGAGCATTGCTCTATGGGTGAAGCCAATAAAAGCGTTTTACAAAAATGAATATTTAGGCAATCTACTAAAAAGTGATTTTGTACTAGATTGTACGATTGAGTTCAAAATATTTTTTCCCTTGGTGAATGTTGAAGGTTGAATGTTGGTGATTTTAAAAACAACCTACTTAACAATGACGGTCTTTTAAGATTAGGTGACAGGACACGCAGCGGTCGTGGGTTCGATGAAGGCAGAAAATTTGTATGAAGAATAATGAATTGTCCAGCGTCATCAAAAAAAAATCATTATGTTAAATCACCTGAGAATATATACCTAATCCCATAATAATCCTTATCCGATTCAAATGTTAAAACTAACATTACACTTTTTAGTGTATTAGCTAATTTATATTCGTCGAAAAGTGCCCGAGTCACGCAAAATCGCCATCAAAATGAATTAACAGCGTGAAATACGGACAAATCAATGTTTATATAGTTAATTAGTTAATTGTTGAGGCACAAGTACCCGAATTAAGATTTTAGACACGACGCATAAGGTGTGACAAAGTGTTGGTCGGCCATTAACCATTAAGACGATCGTGCGTGACGTGCAGGGGCCGGTCCGTGTTAGATGCGAGTGGCAAGGAATCGGTCGGTCGTCTTGCCGTTCATTAAGGGAGGCTTATGTTTAGCAGTGGACGGATAGGGGCTGATGATGATGATGAGCCCAGACAACTCATATCCTGACGTCAGATGGTAAGTGGTAGTGCCATGCTGCATTGCAGCCGAACTGAGTCGGCACGACCGGGGTGGTACCTCTCGCTCACAGCGCATCTGCGTGGCCTTTGTTGTGCAGATGTGTGTGGGCGTCGGCGCCATGAGGCTCCGACTGCTCGTTTGCCCCCTGATGATATAAAAAAAGTCTCGGTGCCAGTAATTACACTGCCTGCGAACCATGGTTCAAGCCTTGTTCCTATTCCCCCCGCGGGAAGCCTTAGAGCATTTTACAGCGTTAAATTAAAAAAAAAGTTACACTGCCTATCCTGTTCTTTCTACAACACATCAAAGCAGTTGCACGAAATAATCATTATATTCATACTTCTGAACTACCTCTTAAGTAGAACCAAAATCAATTTGTATCAGATAACCAATGTGAAAAAAAAGGTACTATTACTCCCTCATTAGTGATTAGTCATTTTTCGACGAAGTTGCTTAGAGAAAAGGCCTAGGCCCGTTGGAAAAGCACCATTGGCTGCCTATACGCCCACATCCATTAAAAATTAATCGAAACCTACTCCGGTACGGAGTTGTGTAATTCAATTAACTGCATTTTGAGTTCCACTCAGAGCTCTCGACTTATCGAATTTGGTGTTTGTGCCAAACTCGTTCCGATTGGAATTCATCGGCGGAACAAGAATAGTTCCACCATTTGATGATGCTTATTGAATTATTCTTTTGAAGTTTTGTGATTATTTTTACATTTATTTCACTTACAATAAAATTATGTATTTTGAGATTGCATTTTTATTTTTTATCGTTTGCTTACAATTTTTTTTTTTAACGCCAGGAAATGCTCTGAGGCGTCCCGCGGGGGAGTGAGTCTCCGCGGGACGCGGGTATGTGGGATTCGCTGCGCCCGACAGCTGGTAAATGGACGCAGCTCTAGCCACTAAAACCCAGCGAGTGCTACCAATGCCACCTTTGGTGAAGTGCCCGGAATCTGTTAAGCAAACAGGACACCTCAACGGCTAGACAGTCTCTCAAGGGGCCGACGCTGCCTCCACAGAGGGGTTGTCCCGCACCACAGAACTTCGGGACAGTGCAATGGGGTGTGGGTCCCATCCTCGCCCCTTGTCCCCTTCTACTCTTTGATCCCTTCTTCTTATAAGAGAGGTATAAAGAGCAGCCCCCTCTGTTTACTTGGCTTCACCCAAGTGCTGGGCAGAGAGCACATGTGCTGGGTTCACCTTAAGCTACTGAGCCCCATCGCCACGACAAGGCTTGAACCGTAGTGGGGGAGTTCCGATCTCTGGGAGAACTTATATACAGCACTATTAGACATATTCTATAAAGATATAAACGTGGAAATGTGGGAGGAAATGTATGTAAATGAAAATTCCCTCTCCCTCCGTCCTCAGCGTTTCATTTCCTTCATTTTGAGAGGGAAGCGCTCCAAGAAGCGGCGATTAAGGTTGTATATTTGCATTTTTACGTTTGTTTCCATTTCATATCATCTTATTTTTACGTTCCCTGTTTGAGTTGAATGAAAATATTGACAATATTTAGAATGTTTCGAAAAGTTATTGTTTTAGTTAACTTTCTCTAAGTATTGGTAAAAATGAATATACTTATGTAATATATGTGAATAAATTTATATGAAACCTGAAAAAACTAAGTATAAATTAAATACAGTATATTTTAAATAGATATTGTATTGGACTTTATTTGATTTGCATTATATTATAATGCTATAGCGGTCAAAAATTACACTGAAAGTTTCAAGTTCTGAAGAGTAATAGTATCATGTATACTGCTAATAGGAATATTACTAAACTATTTCATATTCAACCATCAGATCCGGAGATAAGCGCTAACTAAAATATAATATATTAAACTAAAATACTGCTGCCTACAAGTGCTCGTTATAAATTAAATTAGAGATGGAATGGTCCCCACCATATTTCGAGCCTTGACGTGGCGGTGGGGCTCAGTAGCCTAAGGTGAACCCAGCACCTAAGAAGCAAATTGAGCCGAGGGAGCTGCTCTTTGTACCCCACTTATAAGAAGAGGGGACAAAAGAGCAGGGGGACAAGGGGCGAGGATGGGAACATCGCTCCATTGTACTGTCCCGACGTTGGGAAGAGTTCTGTGGTGTGGGACAACCCCTCTGTGGAGGTGGCGTCGGTCCTTTAGGGGACGGGCTAGCCGTTGAGGTGCCCTGTTGGTCAACAGATACGGGGCACCTCACCAAAGGCGGCATTGGTGGCACTCGCCAAGTTTTAGTGGGTAGAGCTGAGTCCACTTTACCATCTTTCAGGCGCAGTGAGTCCTACATACCCGACAGGGGAGACCCACTCCCCCGTGGGATGCCTCAGAGCATTTCCCGGCGTTTTGTTTCTATTAACATTCGATTTAATTGACTTTAATAATTTATGCGGATGGCGGGGACAGATGAAAGCCAAAAATGATGGTGATATTATGACAATGTTATGGAAGAGCGGCATCTCTTAACACGAGTCTCTTTGGAATTCAAAAGAGCTCCTAATTATAAATTTTTGTAAGCCTATAAAATACAGAATAAACATTATTTATCTCCTACCGCTGGGCATATACCCCGTTCAAGGAACACCAATTCGGCCACTTCCACTCGCATCCCATCTTGTTTAATTGAATTAAATAAAATCCTAATCAGTGTTCGGTGATTGCATTAAACTGTATGTATATATTACGGTTGCAGTGTAAATACTATTCCAATTTCAGACGTTTGAGGTTGATTGAGCTAAGATTACATGTTCAGTTACATCGGCGTATCGCCTCGTTCGTAGCATTCGTGAATTTGTTGCTGTTTTTTTATGTTAGTTGGATAGGCAAACTGGCAAACGTGCCACCTGATGGTAAGTGGTCGACGTCGCCCATGAACATAAACTAGTATACCTGGAACGAGCCCTGGCAACTCATCTATGTGTTGCCTATCCTGAGACATAAGATGTTAAGTCTCGGTGCCAGTAATTACACTGCCTGTCTTGCCCTTCTCTCCGAAACACAGCAAAGCTGTTTCACGGGAGAAACAAGCAAGATGGTGCAGCACAGCGCTTCCCTCCCACCAGTGGATGTGCATATATAAGTTTTCCTGTACTTTATAAATGTGTTATTTATCTATATTTAAAGTCTCGTATATTTAATGTAGATAATGACGATATATCTAGTTTCGTGAAATTTTCCCGTATTAAGTAATATTATCCCGTATTATGTTAATATCCCATATTAAACACATACAAACACATCAAATAACACCGACGTCAAGTGACAGCTATGCTGTCACGTTTTGTGCGGTTTGTGAGTATCCGTTGTCCCATTGTGGGCGGATGGGGAAAAGGAGGGCATAATATGTTTTTTTTTAATCTTGCGATCGGTTTTAAAAACCATTAGCAGATATTTTGTGAGATTATTGGCGTGCGAGGTTCATTTTACATCAAAGAATCTTCCTCTTTTATAATTTACGGGATTATTCAGCGAAATACCATATGTCAGAGCGTTTGAGTCTTTTTATTTTTGAGCGTTGAGCTAGAGCTGTGGCTAGATTGTTAACATGTGCATTTATACGTTGTTTATATTGTTTTGTCTTGAGCTGTACCTCCTCTTTAACTGTTCCTATGTGTAGATAATCATGCAGTTCAGAGATTTTGCTTAACCATGGAGGATTTGTTATGATTTTTAATGTTTTGTTTTGGAATCTTTGTATAATTTCGACATTGGAGTTTTTGGCCGACTCCCACAGTTCAAAACCGTATGACCATATAGGTTTTATAACTGCCTTATAGATGAGTATTTTGTTTTCTAGTGATACATGCGATGTGTTGCCTAGTAACCAATGTAAGTTTCTAAGTTGGATGTTCAGTTCATCTCGTTTTTTCATTATATGATGTCTCCAGGTTTTTTTTCTGTCTAGATGTATACCTAGGTCACATTGTGTGGCTGTGTCACATTGTGGTAGTCTTTCGTTCCCGAGTTTTACAGGTGGACAGTCACTATTCCTTATAGTGAATGTCACATGTATTGATTGTGTAGCGCTGGCCTTATTAATTCTCCATTGTTTCATCCAACGGTATACTTTCTCAAGGTGGTTTTGTAGTGTTGAGGATGCAATGTTGGGGTTTCTGTTGTTATATAAGACAGCCGTGTCATCAGCAAAGGTAGCCAAAAGGATTTCTTCGCTGACTGGTATGTCGGCTGTGTATGTTAAGTAGAGAGTTGGGCCGAGCTCAAGACCGAGCCCTGTGGCACTCCTGCCTGAATATTATAAAATTTTGAATGTTTCGTTGATTTTTACACGGAATATCCTATTCCAAATGTATGACTTGAGTAGAGGATAGAGATTATGTTGTAACTGTTTCTTAATTTTATATAACACGCCTTGGTGCCAGACCTTATCGAAAGCCTGCTGGACGTCTAAGAATTCAGCTGAACAATACTTCCTTTTTTCGAGAGCCTCTCGTATCTTATTACCAGCTCTGTGTACCTGTTCTATGGTTGAGTGCCCCGACCTATAGCCGAATTGATGCTCTGGGATGATCTTGGAGTCTCTAAGTCTAAGGGCAAAGCATCTGCATAACTTTTGGTTGTGAGGATGTCTATGGGCGTCGGTAGTCACCAGTAGGCTCTTTATAACATTAAAAAAACAGTTTTAAGTGAAAATGTTTATTTTTAATCATTTTCTTTTGTTAGTTGTTGTTATTAGTTTTCATTTTAAAATCTCATTTACGCACAGTTAACTGTTACTTATCTTTTTACGGATTGATTAATCGTAGGGTACTTCGAGTTACTTAAATAACTTTGTGATATTCTGAATACTAAACCAGGTTATAGAAAAAAATATCTTAAAAATGCTTCAATGGGATTTTTTATTTATCGCATCATAAAATTATCTAGTTTAATGATTTTATCCGAAAATTTATCCCTACAATTAACTTGGCCCCTATTCTTCACGCATATTACCTTTCTTATTAAACTTACTTTTGTAAAATGTTCGTTCGTTAAAAATTTAATTAAAGTCTCAAAGATCGTCACCATTAGTTTAAAACTTTACTCATAATTTCTCTTCAATGATAACGTATTATTTCATTTTAGATATCTATGAAAGAATTAATTTAAGTTTCTTTATAATTTTGTTTTTTTTTTTTAATTTCTACTCTTGCCGCGCTTTCGTCGGCATGAGTACCACCACAGATATTTGAAATAAGAGTACCACCATCCTGCTTGTTTCTCCCATGAAACAGCTTTGCAGTGTTTCATAGAGAAGGGCAAGATAGGCAGTGCAATTACTGGCACCGAGACTTAATATCTTATGTCTCATGATAGCAAATTATGAATGAGTTGCCTGGGCTCGTCTCAGGTTAACTTGTTTATGTTCATGGGCGACGCTGACCACTAACCATTATAAAAAAATACATAAATCGCAATACGGTCTGGGATGAATAGACTATAGTCCTTTTGTTTCTCTTTTAAGAATAAATAAAAGAAAAACAAAAATAACTCTATTACTCCAAGACAATAATATCGTCTGAGTTCTGACGCCGGCTCACCCCAACTATCCCGAGAGCATGTTTGCAGTAATTATCAAAAAAAAATAGAATATGAAAATCTTATTAAACCCAAGTGAATCAGTGTTTCCTAGTTTTATTGCGTAAACAATGAAAATTATGTTCTTAAACACTTTTACGCATAACTTTAGTATCTAACTACTAATAATCTATACAGATAAATATAATTGGAGTGTCTATTAGTAATATTAAAATAACCGCTTTTTATTGAATGCATAAGATGGATGTATACACGGTACATAATATACCAAAATATTTTTTTTACAATTTTTGTTTGTCTGTTAGTTGTGTAGTTGTGTGTAGTTCTGACTCTCTGAAACGGCTGGGTCGATTTTGATGGGCCTATCACTAGCCGATAGCTGATGTTAGAACTTTATAAGGAGTAACTTAGGCTATAAAAATAATCATCATCAATTCAGGTGCGGCTGTAATCTAAGTTAACGCGGGTGAAGATGTGGGCAACAGCTAGTTCATAATAAAAATAGCAATATTGTAGGTTTTATTTTGTAATGGCAGATAAAAATATTGTATGTCCTCCATATTGGAGTTGTGATTTGTGAATGTCGTCCGGAATTTCAATACAATGGCAGATGCCTCGTTTGCCGTGACCCTAGACCGAACTAACGAGATGTCATCCTTGAATGCTTTAAATTATTACCATTGACTTTAACACGCGTGTCGGTCGAAATATCAGTCTACAATTTATTTAAACCTTGCCTCTTTCATAGGTAAGTACTAAGTACATAATATATTTTATTGTCATAACATAACAGGACTACTGGAAGACATTCCACTTATGGAATAAGTAGTACCTTTGTACCAGTATTTGTTACCATTATATTACTATGTATGTTTTTCAGTGTACATAAATTATTAAATAAATAAAAACATATTATTATGTATTTGAATTTTTATAAGCATTTGTAATAGGGATAAAATGCATATCATATTATAATATTATTATATGTATTTTCTATATCTATTTATCATCTTACATATTATTATTATTATAATAAAACTGTAGAGATTGAATTTCTGTACAATGTAAAAAAATGATAAAAACCGAGTCAGGGGATGTAAGAAGTGAAATAGAATTAATTTTGATTTTTTTTGTTTCTCTGTCTGTTTGTTTGTAGTGGCTAATCTCCGAATGGTCTGGACCGATTTAAATGAAATTTTCTATAGTGGTAGCTTATACCCCTGGTCGACGTATAGGATACTTTTGATCCCGGTAAATTAAAGAGTTCCCGCGAGATAGTTGAAAAACTGTAATTAATAAAACGGCTTTGTATACAACAACTTATGAATTTAATTTAGTAAAATTCGGTATGCTAATACCTATGTTGTCGGTTACACAATGTTAATTATGTATACATATTGTGTAAAATTTATTAATCCCATAAAAGTGAGTACCCGCGGACTAGTATAAAACATTACAAAAGTCTAGCAGGCGTCGTTCAACGGATTGATATAAAATTTTGTGGTCGTACTTTATATGCCCAGCCAACATTTAAGATACTCTTCATCCCTAAAAATTAAACAGTTCCCGTGGCTTAGTTAAATAAAAACCGGCCAAGTGCTAGTCGGACTCGCACACAAAGGGTTCCGTACCATTACATAATATACAACATTAGACACTTTAACAAAAAACATTTTACAAAAAATTAAAACCGACTTCAAAAATACTAAACTAAAAAGTAATAATATAACAGTTTCTTAATGTTTGTGCTTACAACATAATATAATCAACTTAATCTTCTACTAATGTACAAACTTTGCGTTTACCACGTCATTATAGTTACTTTTGGAGTCGGTGTCAGCCAAGGTAGGTAGGTAGGTAATACCTGCAATACATGTTGGTCGAGCTTAGGCCAATGCGAGCGTAGGCAAATTAATACAAGGCAAGCGCTACTGCCTAGACGTTTGGCAAACCAATGCCAATGGCCAACATAGACAAGTTTTGAGTCAAGTTTTGAGTGATGCCCACACGTTGGACGCTATCAGTTTGTATTATGCATTGAAATGATATGGACGTCGTAGTAGTTATTGCAGCTACTGCTGTTTAGAGAGAAAAATAATGACGTGGTACATTAGTAGAAATCAAAGACAATTAATAGTTGTAGACACAAAAATTAAAGAAATTTGATTATTTTATTACATTTTAGTTATGTAATTTATTTTTTGAAGTAGGTTTTAATTTATGTTTAAAATTTTTGTTTCTTAATGTTTCGTGATTAATTAAAGAAAAAAGACAAAGATATACATTTTGGCATATTGAACCGTATGAAGTAGTCAAGGAGTTCCCTCGACTATCTTTCAACTCCAGCATCAGATCGACTCTAGACCTTCTTTACATTGTAGGGCTTTAAAATGCTTAATTAAAAAAAATTAAGCCCATTAGTCGCTCCTACGATTTTCGAAAGGTCTCGTTTTCTCAGGGATGCCATTTTTTTCCTTGGGTTTCCTTATCGTGGAACCATTTGACAAGTATACTTTCAAACAAAAAATATTTTTTATAAACTGGTCCATAATTATTGACGGAGAAATCGGTGTACAATGTACATACATAAAATAATACCGATCGAATTGAGAACCTCCTCCTTTTTGTTGAAGTCAGTTAAAAAGAAGGTGGTGGATGTTGAGTATTCACAGAAACAGGACAAGTTATATATAGTGTCATTTAAAAAAAATGAAAATATTAGATAATACCTAGTATCTTCATTTTTTTGGTGCAATTTTGTTTAATTGTATTTCTTTATTCCTCCTTTTTTTGAAGTCGGTTAAAAATTAAGGTTTATGTTTATGAAATTAAATGTTTTTTTTATATATTTGAGGTGATTGAATGAAAGGTAAATTGCGGTTTACGATTTATGACTTATTAAAAAAAACTAAGTACTTAGATACTAGATCTTGTTGAAACCAATTTTCGGTGGAAGTTTGCATGGTAATGTACATCATATATATTTTTTAGTTTTATCCTTCTCTTATTTTAGAAGTTACAGGGGGGGGACACATTTTTCCACTTTGGAAGTGTCTCTCGCGCAAACTATTCAGTTTAGAATAAAATGGTACTACAAACCTCAATATCATTTTTGACCTATCCATAGATATCCCACATGGATGGGTTTGATTAAAAAAAGAATGAGTTTTAGTTCTAAGTATGTATGGGGACCCCCAAAATTTATTGTATTTTTTCTACTTTTGTGTAAAAATCTTAATGCGGTTCACAGAATACATCTACTTACCAAGTTTCAACAGTATAGCTCTTATAGTTTCGAAAGAAAGTGGCTGTGACATACGGACGGACAGACAGACAGACAGACAGACAGACAGACAGACATACAGACAGACATGACGAATCTATAAGGGTTCCGTTATTTGCCATTTAGCTACGGAACCCTAAAAGCCTTTAATTACTCAAACAACTTATTAAGTATTGATATTGTCGGTATCATCATACAATAAAATAATGTATACATTAGAAAATAATAATTTAATATTATACAACATTCATTTATTACACATACAGTATTTTAACTAGATGGCGCTGATAGTTTTCTTCATCGCGATGCTGTAATGTTACAATTCACTGCAATAGCTAACGCTTGAAAATAATTTTATCGACTCTAAGCAGTGAGTTGTAATTACTACGTACTCTAAGTCGTATTCTATTATTACAGTATGCTATTATATAGTTATATAATATACGCAGTATATTATATAGTTTTTTATGTTAGTTGGATGGCAAACGTGCCATCCGGGCCACCTGATGGTAAGTGGTCGACGTCGCCCATGAACATAAACTAGTTTACCTGGAACGAGCTCAGGCAACTCATTCACGTGTTGGCTACCCTGAGACATAAGATGTTAAGTCTCGGTGCCAGTAATTACACTGCCTGTCTTGCCCTTCTCTCCGAAATACAGCAAAGTTATTTCACGGGAGAAACAAGCAAGATGGTGGTACCCATGCAGTTGGGAGCGCGGCACAGCGCTTCTCTCCCCCGGAATATGGGGCTATAGTGAAAAATAAGTTGTTGAATGTTGTGTAAGAGAGACCTGTCGCTCCCTGGGGTCGTCCGAGTGATGACCGTCAGTGAGAGCACATGGCAGGTGGTCCTCTCCTTCTACGAGGACGTGATGTCGCAGAAGGTGGAGGTGAAGCGGGAGAGAGAGCGCACTGCCGCCTCTTCCCGCAGGAGAGCATGCACCTATGCGCGGCCGACCGGGGGATCCGCTGCGCGCGCGTAATGTCCGAGCTATAAGGCACCCTTATGTGTTCAGTGTGGAGACGGAGAAGGAGGAGGGGACCCCACCGACGCCTCCAGATAAGAGTGCCGGATGGTACACCGTTGTCGCCCGTTGCGGCAGTCCACAGCTCTCGCACCGGGTCACCCAAACGACGAGGAGAACACCGCTGGGGTTTAGTGGGTCGAGTCTACGTCCACCTTACCATCTTCTCGGGCGCAGAGAGCCTCACATAACCCCCGGGCCCCCGTGGATCCCGTGGTGGTTCGTGGTTCAATCTTCTCAGACATAATATCAAATTACAATTTATTTTGTACGTCTCTAAGGAAAGCTTCAAAAGCTTGCCTTTATTTTTGCTTAGGGAATTAGAGATTTAATTCAAAATTCTGATATTGGTCATGTGTTTGTTGACGAATTATTTCTACACAATGTCCAGAAAAAGGTCGAATCTCAATATGAAGTCCTACGCCGCGACTAAAGGTTGTTTCAATACCTATAATGAGTGAAATTCGCGTAAACATTAGAAAACAATACACTATGTACCTACGTCCAATTTAATACCTACTCTAAAAAATTGGCAATTTTACAGCAATAATATTAAAGCTATATTTACACAAATACGGTATTAATCCTTATTATTATTACTAAGTTCTTCGTCGCCTCTGTCTGTCTGTACGCGACTCACTCAAAAACTACTAGATGGATTTTCATGTTGTTTTGAACATGAGATAGAGTAATTCCTGAGGCAGGTTATAATTTATCAATACTGTAAAATTTCGTAAGCAGTTGGAGAATTATTGTAAGAGTCGTAAAACAGTAAGCTGCTTGGGAACTTACATTGAAAACGCAGCCGTATTTCCTTTAGAACAATAACAAAAATTGTTAAAAAAGCATCATCATCCTTTAATATAAGTTAACACGGGCGAAGCTGCGGGCAACAGCTAGTTTAATATATTATTTTAAAAAATACGTTCTTATGTCGTAAGCATAAAGGTATATTAACTTTATGGTCGTAAGGGCCCATAGTAACGCATGCGTAATAGCGTTTTAGCGCATCGCGCATGCGCTAAAGTCATGGCGTCGAACCAAATGAGTAATTTGACAGTTTGACAGTAATGCAAAAGCCGACTATGGTTTCCGTGGCTTTTTAAATTATTTATTTAACTCGCATGCTTCTTTCTCTTTCAATATAATTGTTTCTTTTTAAATTTAACAAAAAAACTATCCTCTCTTTATGCATTGTCTATTTCGAGTGTTTGTATTTAAAACTATTTCAATATAAACAACGTTTATTTTGTTTAAACGTTTTGTGAATTTGTGTTTACATGTAACATTCCAATTTAATATGTGTTCTGTATTATGGTCTACAGTCGCCAGATTAAGGTAATGTTTGTTTTTTGTTGCTAAGTAGATTTGTCAATATAAATAAGTAGGTATGTATTGAATTATTTGAAATTAGGTTAAGCATTGTTTACTTATACGCTTAGAATTATTTTTCCACTTACTGAAATTAACTACTCGTGGGCTAAGTTTATAGATCCTTAAAGTCCTCCTTAAGAATGGATATGAAATTTAAAAAAATAACCTATATTCTAACTAACAATTTATATCTTGTTCATATCTTAATCTTAAATTAAAAGCTTTTATTTTCATATGAATATCCAAATTCCAGAAGTACTATATTTCTTTTAATGTTCAAAATATGATACTGTGTGGTACACTACTAATGAGTAAGTGTAATTCTTAGATATATTTTCATGACGATATTTTTATTTCTAGGTGTATATAAGATTTGAAAATTGACTAGATCATAGAAACTCTATTTACTCTAGAATCTAGATTGTTTATAGTAGGTATACAAATGCAGTAACGCACCTGCAGGCTGCCAGCCCTCCGAGCGATTAGCGGATGTCGCGGCAATCGCCTGTCGGACATGGGTGTCTCGGTATTCGGTATTCGGTAATCCCTAACACCAAGAGAATGGAGTGCTTGTTTATCTCCGCTTCTATAAAAAAGTGCTGTCTCCGATTAGGAATAGAATATTCTAATTTTTTTTATGTCATCAGGGGGCAAACGAGCAGTTGGAGCCTCACGGCGCCGACGCCCATACACATCTGCACAACCAAGGCCACGCAGATGCGCCGCCCTCCTTTTCCCTATCTCCCCCAATGGGCCACCGGAAACTCACAAACCGCACGAAACGTGACAGCATAGCTGTCACTTGACGCCGGTGTTATGTGAGCGAGAGGAGCTAGATTAAAGAAGTTTGTAGAATTGAAATTGAAAAAATTGGATATCTGGTTATGAATTTTGATTCACGGTCGTATTCAGACGGATGAATATTATTTTTAGTAACAGTGCTAATTTAGCATACTACTGGTAAACGAGTTTTATAATCCAATAGATAGTTTCGAAGATTCTCTTCTACACCCAAACTCACATTTTTTGGTATATTACATAAAAACCATTGAGATAGCTCAACTTACGAACTTACAAAATTACGAACGTAGTAATTTTACAACTCACTGATAAAAACACGTTTCTCGCTTTTTGATCCGCTTCCTACTATTTTGATCCGCCTCCTCGTATTTTGATCCACCTCCTGATATTTTGATCCGCTTCCCTCTATTTTTGATACATAATAGATTACCGGTGGGAGAGATGCGCTGTGCACAACTTTGCTGCGTTTCAGTGAGAAGGGCAGGACTGGCAGTGTAGTTACAGAGTGCAGATACTAAATACTTAATGGGATGGGCTAGTTCTAGGTAAGCATACCTACTTATATTTGAAAGGCCGGCAACGCACCTGCTAATGATGCAGTGGGTGTCTATGGATGTCACTTACCACCAGGTGGAACTACTGTCCATTGGCCCCCTCTACTATAAAGAAATAGTAAAACATAAAATAGGTGATCTCGTTTTTGCTCATTGGCGAAGCTGACTATTTTCCACCAGGCGTCACGTCTGCCAGTTTGTCTATCCAACTGATATAAAAAATCTAGGATTCTTAAATCATTTTCCCCTAGTAGGTAATCGTATGTACCTATCCAAATACTCAACATCAAGTGGCTTGTCTGTCGGTTAAAAAAATGGACACGATAAATAGCAGTACGGATGTTAAATACGTTTGCATAGCTATAAATTACCGACCTCACGCCGGCGACGGGTTTGTATTTGTCGAATTGGACTGTGATATATGAACATCAAGTCGATGCATTATTGCCGATAAGAGTTATGTGAAATCAGCTATTATAATTACTGACAAGAAAAAAGTTTAAAAACTTTGTCCCAATTGCGAAAATGTAGACCTCTTCTTTTTTAATCGGTTAAAGTGTCGTTTTGAACACCCAGACGAGAGTAACGAATCAATTGAAACTCATATTGAACTCATATTCAATCAAAATCGGATAAGTGGTTTAGGCACAACTATAAAATACGAAGAGAACGTACACATATACATACATAGAATTCTAAAATCATAATTCATTCTTTCAGCTTTTCACTAGCCAGGTAAATATTAGTAGTGGTGGTCATTATTACAACAACAGTAATTGTAGTAATGCGTTATTTGAAAATAATGAATAATTTATTATTAAATAATAACTAGATATATCCTGTTGACAGTTGTCATTATTGAAACGATGACGCAATGGTAAGATTTGGCACGCAATAGGCAGATTTTGTTTTTTCATTTTAGTTTTTCGAAAATCGTATTGCCACAATTCATATTTTTAACGTCTATAAATCAACAATAACTGGATAACAGACAGCAGTTTAGAACAACAGTTGTTACAAAACAACACAACAGGATAGTTTATTATTGTAAAACACCCGTTATTGCCATCACTAAATATTAGAGTAACTCTGTAAGACTATACGACAAAGTCAGCTCTAGATGCTTCGAAGACTGAATGCCTACTAAAACCAATACAATCTAACAAATAAGTTTTTATTTAAACTTTTGTATCAGATACAGAAAACTCCTTAAAAAATATCATTATCAACATGAACACATCCATACTGCTTACTACCAACTGCTCGATATATTTAAACACCTCTATCAAAGTACGTAGGGATAATAAGGATTTTCTGCGTAGATCGTACTCAATAAATTATTTATTGATGTAGGTATCGTTGATACGTTCGATTAACTTCTGACTGACTACGTCTGACATCTCAATCCTCCCGTGTTTTCTGTACAGTATCCTCAGACCGGAACGTCAGTAATGTATAAAAATCGTAATAAAATCCGTAAAAAAATATATGTCGAATTGGCCAATCCCAGTTTGGCCCATGCCCATGTAGATATCGTCGCATTATGGCCTACATCTACAAACAGCATTTTCTATATAATAGGTATTGGTCAATCATAAATAGAATAGTTAATGTGAGCCATAACATTCCGAAACTGGTCAGTGATTTGTCACTGACGTTAATAGCAATTCTATCAACCAGTGACGCGTTACCTCCCATTGGTCAATCATCCATCAATGGCAATAAGTCGGCCAATCAGAGCGCAGAATCGGCGCAGCGTTGCAGCACAAATTTGGCGGAATTTGTTTTCATACAAAATACTACATTGCCGCTCTATTCCGGTCATATGCTCGATGGTCAATTCGAATCAAATTGTCGATCAATAAGTACTCACTCAGTGCCCATTTGTACTCCCAGTACATGGTGCTAATTACATTGGCTAAAGCCACTTAGCCGATAGACCAATTGTGTGGTCATGTCCCTTGGACAATGAATGTAATGCGTGAACTTTTCGTGGTTCTAATTACATACACAAATGAATCATTTCAGAGAGATGTATATTAAGTACCATATTGTACGGGATGGAGAAGGCTTACGGTATGAAGTGAAAACACGGCTAATACGAATTATTATTATCAACTCTTTCCTGTCCACTGCTGGACATTTTTTTTCTTTTACTCCGGGAAATGCTCTTAGGCATCCTGCGGAGGGGGGACTCCCCAGGCGGGTATGTGGGACTCCCCGCACCCGAAAGATGGTAAGGTGGACGCAGCTCTACCCTCAAAAACCCGGCGAGTGCCACCAATGCCGCCTTTGGTGAGGTGGGAACAGGGCACCTCGATGGCTAGTCAGTCCGCCAACCGTGGCCGACGCCACCTCCACAGAGGGGTAGTCCTGCACCACAGATGCAATGGGGTGAGGTTTCCATACTCGCCCCTTGTCCCTCCTACTCTTTTATTCCTTATTCTTATAAGAGAAATACTAAGAGTAGCCCCCTCGGTTCACTTGGCTTCGCCCAAAGTGCTGGGTTCACATTAGGCTACTGAGCCCCACCGCCAGGGCTTGAACCATGATGGGGATTCTGGACATAGGTCTCCTTCAATGAACACCAAGACTGTCGGTCCCCGCCACTTCCATCGAACACTTTTATACTTGCTAGTTGCATGGACTAGCCATAGTAAGTAGAAAAGTCAATGAAGATACTAGTATTGATGTAAAAAAAGTGTGTGTGTACTTATGTACACGCGTTACAGGTTATTATACTCCTTAAAGAAAAATGGTACATTGTACAATTTCATTACACTGTAATCTTTTTGCTTATTGTGTAGTTAAAAACTTTATCTTCTGACGTCTATACTGTCATTGTGTGAAAGTTGTTTTATATAAAATATTGTTGACTATAACTTACTTCAGGGTGTCGGTTTTTCGTGACGGTGTGCGCACGATTCGTTAACATTTACTCTCACAATCGAATTCACCACATAGAAATCTAGTTTGCGGTGAAGTTGGGTGGTTGGTAATTTATAGTCCGCTTAATACGTACACAATTTTTATTTGCATGAGTCTTATAACAGAAAAAAACCCGAGAGGGCAAAAACAATTCAAATCATGAGAATTGAATTGTTTTGTCCTCTAGAGATTTTTTCAAATAGAAACCGTTATCTGATGTAAGTTACCACCGACACTCATAAACACAAAGCCAGCAAAAAACGAGTATGCTCTTCCTGATGTTATTTTAAAGAAAGCGCATAAAAATTTGAAAGGGTTTTGATGTGCACTCATCATTATTGTCCTCCGTGATCCGTCCACTGCTGAACTTAGGCCTCTTTTAATTAACGCCAAGACTGTGTTCTTATGCTTAATGTAAATGTTAGTCCGCGTACGAAAATATACAGACTAAATCTGGAATTAAAAATAAATAGAACTTTTATATTTGGTAGGTACCAGCTAAAAGTAAAAGAGGTTACTTAATAAACTTAAACATCGTAATAATTTAGTTTCTATTCGTGCTATTGTATTCGTGTTTGTAATCGCAAATGCTATATAGTATTATAGTGATTTTTGTAAAGTACGATCGTATGAAAAATTATGCTATAGTTATAGTATTATAGACCACTATTAAATAATATCTTAGGCTAGGAATGACTACTTAAAATATTTTGCTCTATAAATAGCCTCCGAAAAATTCATAGCAATTCAATTAAAATGTTGTTGCTTTTAAAAAGATGCAGGCGTTTGATCATTAATATTCATACACAATTTATAAACGAGATGATTCAATAACATTCAACTCTGCTTTGTATTTTTTAAATGGAAATAATAAAGCGTTGCCGGGAATAGCAATGAATGTTTATTAATATAAGTACTTCCCGTCGCATATCACTTACCACCAGGTGAAATGAAATGAATGAATTCCCTGGGCTAGTTCCATGTGAAATTGTTCATGTTCATGGGCGACGCTGATCACTTACCTATCCATCTATATTCTATCTGGTAGCTCGCCTGTCACATGATACTTTTTTTTTCTTTAACGCCGGAAAAAGCTCTGAGGCATCCCGCGAGGGAGTGGGTCTCCCCCGGCGGGTATGTGGGACTCGCTGCGCACGAAAGCTGGTAAGTGGACGCAGCTCAACCCACTAAAACCCGGCGAGTGCCACCAATGGTGCCTTTGGTGCGGTGCCCCAGATCTAATGAGCAAACAGGGCACCTCGACAACTAGTCAGTCCCTCAGGGGACCGACGCCACCTCCACGGAGGGGCTGTCCAGCACCACAGAACAACCCCTCCCAACGTTGGGACAGTACCTACAATGGGGCGAGGTTCCCGTCGTCGCCCCTTGCTCCCTGCTCTTTTGTCCTTTCTTGTAAGAGGGGTACAAAGAGCCCCCTCGGCTCAATTAGCTTCGTCCAAGGTGCAGCGGCTCACCCTAGGCTACTGAGCCCCACCGCCACGTCAAGAGCTGAACCATGGTGGGGGGTGTCACATGACACGTGGAAGAACAAAGGCTAACGATGACATAATTCATAAATAAAATGTGCAGGTTTATTATAATTAAGATTTAATTAATTATTAAAGTATTAAAATTGTTTTGATCGAAATCCTTTCCCCAAAGATTCTTTAGATGACAACAATATTTAATAGCACATTAATTAGAGGCCTGCACAAAGTTTCGAGGACGAGAAACCTCCAACAAAGGACCCAGAATATTACGTTTCATATTGTTGTGGATATTTTGTTCTTGTGTCATAAATATGGCTATATTAGCATCTCCGTTGGCTTACCCCCTTTAAAACAGAAAGGGGTAACCCTTTAAAACTGGATGTTTCTTTGAATTGAATAACTTATAGACTTTAAGCTGTCTCAAAGATTGGGCTACCAAATATGAAAAAATATATCTCAATCAACTATAAAAATAATTATCATCGTAATTTCCTCATAATGTTCATGAACTTAATTTAGCATACAATTTTTCTCCTAGCGTCGCCAACCCTGCGTCAGAACTTATCAAGTTCTCTAGTAACCTCTGTATCCAATCATGTGTGGTATCCAGTATCCATCTGATGTGGTATGTTGGTATGTCTCGGTGCCAGTAGTTACCCGTGTCTGTTCTGCGATCCTATCCGAAACTTTCGAGAGAAATAAGCAGGATGGTGGTACCATGCACCCGAGAGCGCGGTACTAGCGTATCTCTGCCACCGACCTTCTTCAATCAAATGTAATCATAGTAGAGAACAGGGTGGACTTGTTCTGTTAGACTCCTGTGTTAACAGTTTCTTAAATGAACGCCAACAGCAAACGACATGCTCCTGGCTCAATGCCAGGTGTATCGTCCTCCCTTTAACTCTTCTGCAAGTACATTTTCCATGTGTTTTACTGAGATAAAACAGACTAGTACCATGTTGGATTGTATTTTATCAATTTCCAACTACCCACCAAAACTGGTACTCAGTGAATGCTGAAGTATCAGTAAGTACGTGAATATATTATAGTCTCTAGTTTTAATTTGCGAGTATCAAAATATATTAGTATGTATGCTGATGCGGGCAGTACGAATCGATCAGATTTGAGAATTGAGATCTGTGGGGAAGGATATCGCAGCAGTGGACGTCTATCGTAAATATTGTAGGAACATCGGCCGTCAATTGAAAACTATAATCCGTTTTTTTCATGCGTCAACCTAAAAGTTGAATTATTTTGCAGTTTATAGAAACTAAGTCCTTATAAGAATGAATTGACAGACGGACAGAGAACCAAATGATGATGATTCCGTTTGTTTCTCTCGACTCCTCTAGAGTATCCTGAAAATACAAAAAAAAAAAAAATTGCAATGCCATTTTATTTTGTTGCAATGCTAGCTTTTATTATATGCCAAAATCACACCGAGCGTAGTATTCCGCTAAATGGATTATTTGATTGTAATTCAAATTCGGCGACGGGGAAACCTATCAATCGTTGCTCTTTTTTATACCGATTCGACCGTTTTGCAAGTCAATTACAAATATTTGTTTGGTTTTTTGTCAAAACTATTTGGTGGTTTTTTTTTACTTAAAATATGAAAACGAACATTTCCATATTTCGTCAATTATTTATGAATTTAGAAACACTCAGGCGTGTTTCTATTGATATTTATTTTTTTGTATATAAAATTACTCAGTTGGGTGTTTTTTAAAATACATATTGAATTATCGTTGTTTTTTTCATTGTAACTTTATTAGATTTTTTTTCTTTAACGCCGGGAAATGCTCTGAGGCATCCTGCGGGGAAGTGGGTCTCCCCACGCGGTTATGTGGGACTCTGCGCTCGAAAGCTGGCAAGTGGACGCAGCTCTACCCACTAAAATCCGGCGAGTGCTACCAATGCCGCCTCGGCTTAATTCGCTTCGCCCAAGGTGCTGGCCCTACCACCACGACAAGACCTTAACCATGGTGGGGAACTTTATTAGATAATGTTGTTCAACCCATTTATAAATATTATGTTACAATTGTGGAGATAATTTTAAATTTGATCATCGCGAGATTGTACTTGCTTATGAAAGTACTCTACTTATATTGCCAAACTATAATTTTAAAGTACAATACTTTATTTCGTCCGAAAAGCCGCATTGTAACAAATACCACATTACCATATCAAGTATGAAGCGCAATATTATAACCATGGAAATTCAGGTTTACATACATGAGCCGAAGACTCAATTATGAACTAAAATTGAAACCCCAACCGAGAAGTGGCCAAGTATAAGCCATTATATAATAATATATAATGATATTGCTAGATATTGTTATTAATTTCGAAGATCTGGGCTTTTTCTTCTGCTAAACATCAGGAATGTTTCAGAAAAAGGGGCAGAATATAATGTGTCTCTAGATAAGCTTATGATCAAAAAAGGCTTGACAGTTAGATCAGTTCGACAGTTAGGTTATTGACTATTAAGATATTTTTAGAGAAGGGAACTCTGCAATCTTTTACTGTTCCATATTCGTGACTAAGCTTATGACACAGCTAAAATATCAAAAGCTTTTAACATACCAAGGTTGTGTCTATAATAATGGCTCATAAAGCTACGAAAGGAGAAAACAGCTGGCTTATGCTGTCTATTTTAGCGCCTATTTCATGCCAAATCTCACACGAGCAAGCAATACACGAGAGGAATAGAGCGGCAATGTTATGTGTTTTGTATGAAATTAAATTCCGCCAGATTTGAGCTTCGACGCTACGCCGGTTCTGCGCTCTGATTGGCCGACTGACGGCCATTGATAGATGATTGGCTGATGAGACGTACATGTACGTCTCATCAGCCAATCATCTACTAATCTAATCCAAGTGATCTGTATGTATACAGATCACTGGGTGCTTGAAATACTATTACGTCAGTGACAAATCACTGACCAGTTTCGGAATTTAATGGCTCACATTCCTACTCTATCTGGTTACATGCTCGACGGTTACAAATAAACAAAGAATTTTATTAAAGACACCAGCTTCTGCGTAGATAATTGCTGAACCATTGACTAGTTTCGAATAAGGTAATGTTTGTACGTTTGACATCTCAGTCCTCCCGTGACCATGGTTGCTGTAAAGTATGCTAAACGTCGGGCTTTTAAAAATCTTAATAAACCGCTATAAAATCCGTAAAAGTTGTTTCATTATAATAAGTATAATCAAGATCAAAGTATTATTGTATGGCGAGTTTTCGCTTTCGAGCTGATGCTCTCGACTCGGCAACTCGGCAACTCGACCCGATTGCATTAACATTTACCAACTTTATCCGTTGGCTGTGTTTACCAACGGCGGCGAGGGGAATCTTAATTTTTCACTTAATCGACTTATAATGTCTAAACACACAAAAATTTAGGTTTAATCTAGAGTGCGTATGGAACTTGTCGAACATTTTTTTTTTTCGGAGGGCTAGACTTTTCGGCCTGATGGCCTTTAAGCTCAATTGTTACAGTAAGTGAGCAGATGGCTCACTTAAGAAATATTCGAAAGGGGGACGCCCCCCTCCGCGCCCGCTCGGGGCTCGGTTCATCGCGCACGCTGCGCGGGAGAGCAGGATTTGGACTAGTCAAATCCGATACGGTCGTAAACACTGTCGAACATTTACATACACATTCTATTCCTAGTTAGCTGCAAGGGGTTAGTCGGCCGTCCTGACGGTCAAGAAAGAGGTCTGTGTTCAGCAGTGGACGGAAGAAAGTTGATGATGACGATGATGATACTCTGCTCTGAAGGAAAATTTTTATTTAAATTTTTATCCTTTGTCACTCGGCTAATAAGTGCAGCGTCGCAGCGTCGCAAAAATACAATTCAACTTATGGCAATTACTTAAGAATAAATGAAATACTAAAAACCACAGGAGTGACATATGTAGGTCTATGTGCTAGACGTTTCTTGTGGCGGTGGGGCTCAGTAGCCTAGAGTGTGCTCAGCACCTTGGGCAAAGCAAATTGAGCCGAGGAAGCTGCTCTTTGTAGCCCTCTTATAAGAAGAGGGGACAAAAGAGCGGGGGGACAAGGTGCGAGGATGGGAACCTAACCCCATTGTACTGTCCCGACGTTGGGAGGGGTTGTTCTATGGTGCGGGACAACCCCTCTGTGGAGGTGGCATCGGTCCCTTGAGAGACTGACTAGCCATTGAAGTGCCCTGTTTGCTCATTAGATCTGGGGCACCTCACCAAAGGCGGCATTGGCGGAACTCGCCGGGTTTTAGTGGGTAGAGCTGCGTCCACCTTACCATCTTTCGGGAGTCCCACATACCCGCCTGGGGAGACCCACTCCCCATGCGGGATGCCTCAGAGCATTTCCCGGCGTTAAAGAAAAAAAGAAGACGCTGCTCATGATCCCTCTCCGGTTGACCGTAGCGTTGAAAAATCGTCAATCCTGATTATCCTGATCGAGATTTGTAGGTACTGTCATCAATCCTTGAAAAGTGTGCAAAGTTTAATCTCACGTCTTATGTCTTATAGTAGGCAAAAATAACGTTTAAATTCCGTAACATAGACCAAAACGTTCCTGAACTTTAAAAATTACGGACCAAATATCTTTTATTTTATGGAGCCCCATATCAAATGATTACACATCGACACTGAAATTCATTTTAAATATATATTAATATGTAATTTAATAATTAAAACACATTGTTCTTAAGTAGGTACATACAAGTAATAATTTCTTCTAATCACTTATTTTGCGCTAATTCAAAATCATATTCGTGACCGTGGTATAATACCACGGTCTTATCTATAATATTTATGTATTTTAGAAATATACTAGCTGTTGCCCGCAGCTTCGCTCGCGTTAACTTTTAAAATTTGAGGGGTGGACCACCCTTATCTCTTAGGGGTATGAAAAATAGATAGTAGCCGATTCTCAGACCTACTGAATACGCATATATAAAATTTGTTAAAAGTCGGTAAAGCCGTTTCGGAGGAGTACGGTAACTAACATTGTGACATGGAAATTTTATATATTAGATAAGTATACTTATATCAGTTGTTTGGCTACCATAAGAACAGGCTCTGCCTAGTTTGGGATCAGATGGCCATGTGTGAGTTGTCTAAACATATTATTATTATTATTTAATAGCTGATAATAAATAATGTTGGTTGTTGACTGTGGCGGAACTCTGATGATTATTTTATGGAACCTCTGGGTTCCGTGGAACCCACTTTGGGAATCCCTGACATAGATAGATACAGGTGAAGCTAATAAGTGTTAAAAAGGAGCCAGCTTACGGTCAGAAAAGTTGTAGGCGTCTTGTTAAGGTTTTGTTATTTGTCCTCCGTTGTTTTATTACATTCATACGATTCCGATAAAACTTTGATAAATTGTTTAGCTCACGCAAATGTTTCGGAGTTTGTAAAAACTGTAACACGTGCAAAGAATTGTACATGTTATATTATGTTACAGGGCCAAAAATGGCTTTTATGTTTCATATACTATAGATATAGACGATTACGTGTAGTTTGCGGATACTTTTTACGTTAGTTGGATGGGCAAACATAGAGTCACATGATGGTCTACTTCTTCTACTTCTTCCAGTGCCTCTTCAATCCTGAAGGTTGGCCGTTAGCTTCCTGTACTCATCCCTATCAACAGCCAGACGGAATAGCTTTCGGAGTTCGATGGAGGCAATACCGGTCCACTCCCGGATATTCCGGAGCTATGACTTTTTTGTTCGCCGTGATGGTCAGTAGTCACAAAAACGTTCACAGTTCACCACTGTCTTGATCAGGCAGCTCATCCATTCCTTTGTCTATCCTGAGATGTAAGACGGTAAGTCTCGGTGCCAGTAATCACGGCCTATTCTCTCCCAAATTTTTTATGCATATGAAATGAGTAGACATGCATATTATGCATGCAGAAGGACGGCGGGGCACGCCACATCCTTAACTTCAAAGTGATTTTTTTTACTTTACAGTTTCAAAACTTTCAGCGTAGTAGAATTTTAGAGACTTTCGATTTCCTATAATTTATATTGATATCAATTTATTTCAAAAATCTCATGTAAGAAAACAAAACCCGCAAATATACCTATAGTCGTTTTACAATATTAAAGGTAGTACAAGATTATAGGTATTGTTCGGAGATCGAAGAGGCCCTAGTGCCTACTATGGACGCGCTAAAATACTCACACGAGTGCAATATTTCGTTAGACTCATGTTCGACTAGCCTTAATACTGTTTTCAAGTCTTGGTCACTTAGGCTTAAAAACTATATGTTCGGTTCATAAAAATACCTAATATATTACCAGATTTGACGTCAAGTTAGAAAATTACGCAATACAAATATCATTATTATCACCTATTTTTTCCTTTTACGCCGGGAAATGCTCTGAGGCATCCCGTCTGGGGAGTGGGTCTCCTCAGGTGGGTATGTGGGATTCGCTGCGCCCGAAAGATGGTAAATGGACGCAGCTCTACCCACTAAAACCCGGCGAGTGCCACCAGTGCCGCCTTGGTGAGAGGCCCCGGATCTGTTTTGCTAACAGGGCACCTCGACGGCTAGTCAGTCCCGCAAGGGACCGACGCCACCTCCACAGAGGAGTTGTCCCGCACCACAGAACAACCCCTCCCAACGTCGGGACAGTGCAATGGGGTGAGGTTCCCATCCTCGTCCCTTATCCCGCCTCCTCTTTTGTCCCCTCTTCTTAAAAGTGGGGTACAAAGAGCAACTCCCGCAGTTCAATTTGTTTCGCCCAAGTTCCTGGATTCATCTTAAGCTACTGAGCCCCACCGATGCTTGAACCTTGGTGGGGATCATTATTATCACCTTATTAACCTGTGTCCACCCACTACTGGACATTGTTTCTATAATGAACGTCGCGACGACCAGATTAATAGAAACCATATTGTACATTGAATTACTATTACATTGAATTTCGACAATATGTGGATGATATAAAAAGAGTAGCATAATAAAAACACGTTTTATGCCTAATTTTCTGTATGTTAACACGAATCTCCGCAATTTCATACCATGAAAACAATACGCTCATTTCCAATGTATGAAATTTCCATTTTTTTTACAATAACGCGTGTAAATGAAAATTGGTAATTGAAATGACGTATTTAGCCGTTGTGCTTTCCGTTTGTTATGCCAGTATGAATACAAATTGAAATTTAATTCCGCCAAAAGGGCGATTAAAAATTGAAAACCCTCGCGAATTTTCCATTTCCGCAAATATCCGCCAGAGCCGATGCAATAATGATTCGGTAGATCAAAGGTATTAATGAAAACTTATTTTATTTTTTAATGATATATTTATAATGACTTGCGGTTTCATTATACGGTTAATACACTTTTTAATGATTTTCCTATTTTCTTGGCTTCGTCTATTGAATATTCATAAGTGTGGCCACTGTTTCTGTTTTGACATAGTAATTAGTTTTGTGTTCAGTGGGTGTATACCGAGCGAAGAGGACGTTAGGACTAAAAATTAAATTTATATATTGGTATATATAATATATAAAAGTATAAAATTTTAAAAACGTCTTTCTATAAGTTTTAATCAAATATGACCAATAGGTAAGATATAAAAAAAATTGGAAAATCCAAAAGTGCAGGCCACAATCTTATTTTCCACAGTAAAATGTATTATTCATTCAATACTATATATACAATAATATATGAGGTAGGTATATTATATTGACAAGTCAATTACATCGAGCATATAACCGGATAGAATAGTAATGTGTGCATTCCGAAACTAGTCAGTGATTTGTCACTGACGTAACAGCAATTCATCCAACCAGTGAATTGTATTTACGTCCTATGGTCAATCATGCATCATTGACCATCAGTCGACCAATCAGAGCGTAGAACCGGCGCAGCGTCGCAGCACAAATTTGGCGGAATTAGTTTTCATACAAAACACGTAACTGAGTAATGAGCTCGATAATTGCTTAGCAACGAATAAACAATCTGATATTTTTTGTAAAATACACAGTAATATAGTTTTTTTAATAATTATTAAACTACAGTGAATTTAACGCGCATATTAAGAGAAAGTCCGCGGTGTGTTACTTTAGATAAAAAAAAAATCCGGTACGATTTTTTTTCGACCAATTTCCCTGTCACATACACCGATCCATAAATACAGACTCACGGACGTCCATAAAATATTGTTTTAAATGATATTATTTCCTATATTAAACAAAATACCTAATTGTTATTGCAATATATTTTATGTGCCGCACAGATTATTATTAGACTTGATATAAGTGCAATCATATTAATAACCTGTAAATGCGATATAAATAACAAAAAATCAATTCCATTTTCGAGAAAACTGGTTTTGGACATGTTGGGAGTAGAGCACTATCAACGCTTCGCTTGAGGTGTGCGATAGATGGATTTGAGACATTACTAATTTTCACGATACCACGAAAATGGCATATATATAAAATTTCCATGTATTGTGGCATATACACAGATGCGGGCGACGAACGGGGATGCGTAGGAGGCGCTACTTAATGGCCTCCAGTAACGTACCTGTGCTCGTGTCAGGCTTTAGGATGGGAACCTAGGCCCAGTATCGCACCACGTCGCGGGGACTGCTTAGTAGCGGTCGGGCAGTCCCCCCTTACGAGGATTAGTCTGGCCTTCGCCGGGGCTGGCCTTTCGCTGAGGTGATCCTGATGCCTGCAGATCCGGGACCCTCAAAAGCGGCAGAAGGAGCTCGCAGTGATTTTAGTTTACGGGTAGGGCACTCCCAGGTGCGAGTCCCACATAGGGTCAGGATCTACCCGAGACTACATGCGTAAAAAGACGCAGGTAAATAGTAAATACCTGCGATAACAAAATGTACAAAGATGCGGGTCATTGTTTTTTTTTAATCTGTCATTAATAGTCTTATAGTTTTGAGATATTTGATTGAAACTTTATCGGGATTGTACTAGTGTCAGCAGGCCGGTAACATACGCCGAAGAAGTAGGTCGGGGAGCTAATAGAGTTCTGCAGTGGAAGCCATGATAGAGAAGACGAAGGTTCGGTCCTAAGTAGAGGGAGGGGGGACGATCTTCGTGCAGACGCTGGTCCTTGTTGAATGCTTGCGGCGAGGGATCGGCAGTCGCAGCGTTCATTGGTAAATACCTATGTCCAACAGTCGACGGAAAATGGTTGATAATGAGAATGATGATGATTCCATGACCTGGTAACTTTAAAGCCATCAGATCCTTTCCATTCCATATAGATGTTCAGTTGTTTCCAATTGCAAGTCTTAATTTAGTGCCTTACAGAAATTGGCACTTAGCTTAGCCCACGTATCGGAGTGCAGAACTAATATCTGACGGACGTTTGAAATGCCAGTTCAGGTAGAAACTGCAAACACCCGGACATATTGACTCTGGCTTCGCAGTTCGCTTGACCTCATTAAGCTTTTAAGCTTGTTGAAATACAATTTTAGCGTCTTACGTAGATTAGTAATTAGTGTTGGCTTTTAAGGTGAAGTTCTGTATAGGTCATGTGATTTGTTTATTTGTTTTTTTTCTCAGGGGTTTATACTTATATAAAAAAATATAATTTCAAATTGTTATTAACTATAGGTTTTTTTAATTAAACAATGTTCTCGATTCGAATAACATGAACGGCAGAACTAATAAATCATACCACGTTAACGAATATTAGTGGTCTAAATAAGAAAACAAAAATACTTTTGAGGAAATTAGAAAATTGCTTTTTAGTTCAATGGTTTTTATTGAATGCTTATTGTATTGTCACCGAAACTAAACAGGCATGCAAAAATTCTGCAAAATCGGATGGCTCTAGCTATCTGAAAATTCAGTAGCAAGATTTTGCATCAACGAAAGTTTAATAAAAGCTTGGCACTAGGCCATCGATTAAAAATGTATCACATAGCTCACGCGTGCACGGTGTTTGCTAAGTCGATTAATTTCTTGTGTTTGTGTTATGAAGCCATTAACATATTGACTGAGCCAACATCATAACGCGAAGTTGACTGACAGTGTACACTAGATTAGTGAACTAAGTTGAGTCGAGCGAGTAATACGAACCATGTTGTAGGGAATCTGTTGAGAATCATTTTGCATAATCATTATCATCATTAACGTTAGTCTATATCAGTGCACTGCTAGAACTTTTCAGCTAGCCGAATCCCAACTCTTCACCATTTACGTCAAGACACTTTATCGCTCCATCTAGCCTAGGCTTCTTTTGCTAGGTTTGGCTAGTCGCAGGCTTCAATCAAAAGTCACAATACTTAAGATAAGTATCATCATCATCATCATCAGCCTCTATCCGTCCACTGCTGAACATAGGCCGCCCTCAATGAACGCATACATTATTTTCAATTCAGTAGCGATACTTATCAAAATCTATATCACCTAATTTAATATTAAAACGCTAGACAACCCCGTGGGAGTAAATGGTAGATTGTGTACTTATTTTTTGAACAGCATGAATGATGCTCGTTTACTTTTAATTATTTTTTGTGTCACAGATAGTATAGTTATTATTATATGGTATGGGGCTATAGTCGGCAGTAGCCGTAGCAAAGTCCATTGCTGTTTGGTGCTCATTTAATTATCTAATTTTATCAATAGAATAGCTCTGATGATGATGTGTGCAAGTAATAATTTGCCTTAAACGCTCAAGAAAATAAATGGACGCAGTTAGTTCTTCAAATCAGTATAAATTAGGGTTTCCTTTTATGGGTCAAACTTTCCCTATTATTTATACTCTGGCCGAAACTTTAAAGAGCCGATACTGAGTGTAATCACTCCAACAGTCCAGCTCGTTGTTGTGTTCATTGGACCGTAATTACATTCATCATAATCAGTAAGTCCTTATATATTAAACACCTCGCCGCATAAATGTCTGATTAAAACAATTAAATCTTCTCGAGCACAATATATTTCGGCAGTGTGACACCCTTCACAAAGTATACTGGTAGAATGTACAACAAGACCGCCATTGGAGTCCTATTATACCAATCCTAATTATGATTAATATCGCCATAATACCTATTATAAATAGGAACATTTAAATTTATTATTATAATTATTAATTACGTATATTAAGATTTATTAATGTTATATTTTAATTATTATCAATCAATATTATCTTCATGAATGGCACATCCTTTTGGCGCCACCGAAAGTCTATGATTTCAATTACTTTAATTGATGCATTTAGATAGGTAAACGACGTCACATCCGGGTGGTGTTGCCAGTGGTATAAAATAATAATATTTAATAATATAACATTATCCCTTCACCGCTGAACATAATATTTCTGCTTCAATGAATGCCAAGTTGGTTGAGTTTCTGAGACTGATATCCAAATTTGATCGCTTTCAGCACGGAAATTGTTATTCCATCTGATTCAAGACCGACAATCTTGCTTTACTGTCCCGAATGTATATAAGATTATGCAAACAAATTTTGACGACCTATGTGGCTCAATAGTTAGCGCGTTGGCGCTCAGGCCGGAGGTAACTGGTTCGAATCCCGCCAGGGAAGAAAAAAGGTTTTTATGTTCCTGAGTCATAGATATTTATAAAATATGTGTATTAAATAATAAAAATCTTAAATATATGTATAGTATAATAGTATTTAATATATTTCCGTTGTCTGGTACCCGTAACACAAGTTATACTAGAACTTACCACGAGACCAGATTGACGTGGTGTAAAAGCGTCCATAGATATTATTATTATTAAAATAGGATAAAGCCTCACATTTTGAATTCTTTTGATCTTGGTTCCGAACTGAAACATACGCCTACATGTTGTAGTATAATTTTGAAAAGTTTACGAAGATATTATTTTTGTGACTGGCCATAATATGTAATTAACATTCCCATAAGCCGTAGCCTTTAATGTTTATACAATATAATGCTTCCATCAAGCCTTTAATGCTTCCATCGAACTTTGTCTCGTGTTATTAAATTCCGCTGCGAAATCCTAATTAGTTATCTAATATATCGTTGATAGGTTACACCGTCAGCTCTATAGGCTAGAAGATCTATATCGAATAGTTTGCCGGTGGATACATGGGGACTACTATCCTGTTTTCTTTCGTGATTTCACTTCGCTGTTTTGGTAAGAAGTGCAGAAAAGCCTTCAAACGGGATATTTATAGTATTTTTCACTTTTTTTACGCGGTAATCTAATATTATAAATGCGAAAGTAGCTCTGTCTGTCTCTACTTCACGCCTAAGCCACTTGAATCAATTTAGATTAAATTTTGTACAAAGATAGTTTGAGAAAATAGAGAAAATAAGCCAATACATAATTAATAATAAGAAGATAAAAAAAATGGGAGCTTTGGTGGTGTTGGGATCGTGTATCCTAAATATGCCTACAAAAAAGTCCGCGATGAAATATTTCTATATGTTAAAGGTAACATAGCTATATTCATTTGAATACTTTAAAATATTGGCGAATATAAAACGGTAATTTAAAAGCTATAATTACACAAATACGGTATTAATCCTTATCATTAGATATTATAAAACAAAGTCCTTCGCTGCAATTTACTGTTTTGTTAAGAAGGGCAATATAGGCAGTAATTACTTTTATTAAGAACTAGCTGACCCGCCAGACGTAGTCCTATCTTAATTATGATTATTGAATTCGAATTGGTGTAATTAATAAAAAAATATTTTAAAAACATGTTTATTATTCTAATGCTATACGACAATTATTTCTAATCTAGCCTTATCTAAAATTTTATATGGTTTTTAAGTATTCTTAAATTTTCTTATTTTCCGCGCAATATTCGAAGTATTTTCTTTCATTAAGAACCTTCTCCTGACAATAACAAACACACCAAAAAAGGAATTAGCGAAATCGGTTCAGCCGTTCAAACGTGATGCCGTGACCAAGGGAAATAGGGATTCATTTTATATATATAGATTATCTTCTTATTAGACTCAAAAAAGGAGGTTTTCAATTCGTCTGTGTGTGTTTTTGTAGGTTTGTTTGTGACACGATTACTCTGCTAATTTAAATGTATTTCGATGATCCTTTTTTATGAAAGCTGGTGTTTCCAATGTCCATATAATCTGACCAGCCATTTTTGAGTTACTCTCAAAAATAATTCTCAATAAATTCTTATTCTATTATTATATAGTATAAAGGATGTAACGTCAGTCAACGCATCCCACCGCCATCCCCACCAACACTTCGCAGCCCCTCCACCAAGCCAACAATCAGCGTTCTGGTGAGGAGATGCCTATATAAGCGCGAGCCACGCCATAACTGGGGTCTTTTTGTTAAAAGAATAAATACCTTGTGACAACTCTGCCCAGTTATTATTTTAACTGTAACATTTTTTTTTCTTAACGCCGGGAAATGCTCTGAGGCATCCTGTGGGGCAGTGGGTCTCCCCACGCGGGTATGTGGGACTCGCTGCGCCGGAAAGCTGGTAAGGGGACGCAGCTCTACCCACTAAAACCCGGTGAGTGCAACCAATGCCGCCTTTGGTGAGTTGCCCCAGATCTAATAAGCAAACGGGGCACCTCGACGGCTAGTCAGTCCCCCAAGGGACTGATGCCACCTCCACAGAGGGGCTGTCCCGCAGAACAATCCCTCTCAACGTCGGGACAGTACAATGGGGTGAGGTTCCCGTCCTCGCCCCTTGCCCCTGCTCTTTTGTCCGCTCTTCTTATAAGAGGGGTACAAAGAGCCCCCTCGACTCAATTAGTTTCGCCCAAGGTGCAGCCGCCCACCCTAGGCTACTGATCCCCACCGCCTCGTCAAGTCCTGAACCATGGTGGGGGTCCTTTCAAGTCTGGATTGATATGGTATGTTCAATAACCATCTAATTTTGACTAAGATATTTGGAAAATGGTTGCACAGGGTTTATATTTTGGGATTCTTTTTATTCAGTTTTAAAATATGCTTTCAAGTTTATGCTTCATTAAATTTTGCTATTAAACTTAGGTCCTAAGTTTTTACAAATTAGAAGATTTTGTTTATTTCTGTATTTGTGGTATCAAAACTCAGACCATGCGCTAAGTGTCACAAGACAAATATTTCATACAAAACGTAATGACCCTTAAGCATCTTTTGAAAAATCGATATCTCATACACCTAATTACTCTTGTCAGACACGTAAGGATCCAGTTGGGAGTATCAAAGTGACACTTCATTACGCTAAAGTGCTGTCAATGTAATGAATAAAAAGGCCGCATCATATTAGGAACCTGCTACTTCCTGAGACCTTCGAGAAATTTCCGAGGCGATAACTCGTACGGTGTAGCACTAGAGCCTAATATAGAATTATTGAAGTAACATATGGTTTTGATGACGAACATGATTTGGTGCACCTTGGCAGTAAAATCAATTCGATTGCCGTGACAGTAAATGGCATGACGCTGACATTATTATTTTATTATTTATCTTGTTTACATTGTTATTGTTTTTTTTTGCCCGTGGATTCGCTCGCGTTACTGTAGGTAGATTAAGAAATAGTTCAAGTCTGTTCGCTGTTCCTTGCTATATATATTTTACATTCAAAGTATAGAGCATTTTAAGACAGTATCGTATTTACGCTCTTCATTGGATTGATTCAGCATCCAAAACCTTGTTCATTTGTTCTGATCAACTATTTAATCTTTCGTCTTGCAGTTTATTTCTGATTCCACAGCCAATTGAAACTTTTTAGGTTTTTTAAAATTACTGAGCCTGAGCGCACTTATAATATTATAATATTGTTACTAACAAAGTTTTGGCTATGCGGCTTGAAATAAAATATTATTATTATTATAAATATTTGACAACCAAGTGACTTTCTTGGTCTGGTTGGTTCAATCTTTTAAAAAAGAGATTTACATGCTATGGGCTTAATGGGACCGATTTAAGCCTCTTAACTTTCTTCGTAGATAAGTCAATACATGTCCTTTAAAATATTAGAAGCAATTTTTCTAATTATCGTTTTTAACGCAATAAAATAACAACAACCATTTTTCGTTTACGTCCTTTAGTTATAAGCTCTATAAGCTCGGGCGCGTGTCCGGTATTACAATTATTGTTCCACATTGCGTTGCCTTAAGTATCAAATTTGGCTATGTGAATTTTAGAATATACTGTAAGAGATATAATAGCAAACAAAAGATTTAGCGATAAATCTCTTTAAAAAGAGGTATGTTTGATATTTTTTTCTCTGTTACAAACGTTACCTAATCGTGTATTGAAAACTAAAATTAAGGTTTTTATCATTTTATCATAGGTCACCAACTTATATTTTCATTCGTTTTGGAATTACTGAAATAAATTAAAATTATTGACGCCAAAATTTCCAATGAGTCCGTCCTCTTAACAAAAACATCTCAAAATTTATTTTGTTGATAATTTAAGAAGACGTACTTTCCTATGCATTTTGGTAACCAGTTTTTGGTAGATTCGGATGTTGCTTTAAATTAACTATTGTTTCCGATCCATGTTTTTAAATCTAAACTCCTCGAGTCAATAATGTTTTACATCTTAATGAGTTTCTTATCAGTGTAACGTCTGGAATAATTGCTTGTAAAACAGCCGTAAAGTAAAGACGGAGTGGCCGTTGATAACGAGACGCTTGTACATTAAACTTCGCAGTCCTTTGTATGGAAGACTTCCCTGGAATTTTTTCTATTTAGAATTTATATATAGATAAGTGAAGAGCATATATAATATTACCCTAGAATATTATTTTTTCAAACTTAAAAAGGGTAGAGTGTAGACAGATGTAGTTAGACAGCAATAATCGAGATAAAGAAAATTAAAAGTTTTTAATGGTCTCAACGGAAGACCAGTGCTGGAATGGTAATTCCAGCAAACACTGAGTTGAGGCCGTTTTGTGTAACTACAAGGTTTATATTATGTTATATTTTTAATTGTGTCTTAAGTAGTTAAGTAGTTTCACGAAAAAATTTTTCTTTCTTTCTTTCTTTCTAATAGTATAACTTAAACGGATCAAAAATTGAATAGCTTCAAAAACGATTACTTTTTCTTTTTAACGCCGGGAAATGCTCTGAGGCATCCCGCGGGGCAGTGGTTCTCCCCACGCGGTTATGTGGGACTCGCTGCGCCCGACAGCTGGTAAGTGGACGCAGCTCTACCCACTAAAACCCGGCGAGTGCCACCAATGCGGCCTTTGGTGAGATGCCCCGGACCATGGTGGGGTTCAAAAACGATTCCTACCATTTAGGGGATCCTTTAAATTGCGCAACGTGCACCTCGCTTACTACAAATATTTTAAATTAATAATTTTACTACTTTCTTTCTTTCAGAGATATTAATATATTCGATGACTATCAATAGCTAAACATTTTGATGACGATCTACCTTTATTACGACCAAAAGAACACCCCTTATTCGCCATCGTTAAAAACGAAATTAGCTTGTATGTTTCGAAATTCCGATATTGGAGTATAAAGATATCCTGCGTTTGATGTTTGATTGGCGACGGAGACGTGTCGCTTTTGTCGTCTTTTTATACGACCAGGAAACTCCGAATGGGAGGAATCATTTAGCATTCGCATTTCCAATAAAATGCGAACGAAATTGTGGGATGGGAGCTAGAGAAGTTTTATAGAGGTTGGCTAAATAAGATTTATTGTTGATGGCAAGGATGCGCCGTGACGCGCGCCCGATGGGTGTCTCTTGCTAATTTATACCGTGAAAAAGCTTATTTTGTTTAAGGGGGGGAGGGGGGGGGGTTATTTATTATTTATTATCCGAGAAATGGATGAATAATCTCCACTCGGCACTGAAACCGCGTCGATTGCTTTCGTAGCGAGTGAAAACACATATTTATCGAATCATCGAAGAAAAGGTTGATCACTATGAACCCAAAAGCTCCATCTCTTTACGGTTTACCAAAAATACATAAATTAGATATACCCATTCGCCCCGTTGTTTCATATATTGGATCACCCGCGTACCATTTAACCAAATTACTGAATAATATTATTAAAGAAAAAATACATTTTCGGCCAAAATATGCTATTAAAAGTAGTGATTTAGTGAATAAAATCAAAGATTTGAATTTGCCATCTCGTACAAAATTAATATCACTTGATGTAGACAGTCTTTTCACAAATGTTCCATGCAAGGAAACACTGCAGATTATAACACATTCTCTAGAACAAAAATCATTACCTCCTGATGAATGCAGGAAATTAATAGATCTGACGAGTGTATGCATGGAACAAAATTATTTCAGGTTTAATAACCAATTTTACATACAAAAGGATGGCTTAGCAATGGGTTCACCTTTAAGTCCCTTGATGGCGGAAATTTTCATGGACGATTTTGAACGCAAGTACATTGTCAAGAATAAAAACTTATTATACTACTATAGGTATGTGGATGATTGTATTATATGTTGGACAGGTACGGAAAGACAGTTTGATATATTCGTAAGAGATCTCAACAAAAAACATGCGAAAATTAAGTTTAAAGTAGAATTGGAGGAGGGTAACACTTTAAACTTTCTCGATTTATCGATTACTAAACATGATAACAAGCATGTTTTTGGCATCTACCGTAAGCCGACTTATACCGATACAACCATACCTATATCTTCATGTCAACCTTGGCAACACAAGCTCGCGGCTTTTCATAGTTACGTTCATAGATTAATGTCCGTACCACTTACGAAAGAAAACTAAAGAACTGGACATAATTCACCATATTGCTCACGCTAATGGATACAGCTCACAGGTCATTAAGAATATAATTAATAAAACACAAAATAAACTTACAATGAAATATTTATATGCAGTACCGCCAATTAAAGAAGTCAATAATTATAAATCCAGCCTGACCTATATGGGACCGGTATCTGAACGGATAGCTAAGACGCTGAGAAATTATGATGTCCATGTTGCTTACAAGACTAATAATACACTAAGAAATATTTGTAACAACAAAGACAAAATAGATTGCAAATATTTATCTGGTGTTTACAAATTAAAATGCTCACAGTGTAACGGCTTGTACGTAGGCCAAACTTGGCGCAATTTCGAAACTAGATATAAAGAACATATCTCAGCCTTTAGGAACGATCAGCCCCAAAAATCCCATTTCGCAAAACATCTACTAGAGACAGGACATAACGTTAGTAGCGGCCATACGTTCCAGGTTTTACATAAATGCGACAAGGGATTTCGACTAAGTGTGTTGGAACAACTCGAAATAATAAAACATAAAAATAATAAATCGATTGCATTGTTGAATGACCAAACCGATTTAACGAATTCTCCCATAATACGGTTATTCGGTGGGGGTAGTGGGGGAACCAGCTAATATAAGGCGGGTGTTTGGGCCTGCAAGTCACTTAACGATTACTAATCGTAGAGTCTACATCCTGAGGATGCCTCGGTGTCGGGGCGAAACGTACGTAGATTGTTTGGTGGTGGCCTTTTACTGTGGTTGTGGTGCATGTGGGGTGGTGGTTAGGTTAGGTTAGGTTAGTACTGCATGCGAATGTACGCATATGCAGTGTGGGAAAGGAGGGCGGTGCTATATGCATGCATATGCGTGCACTCACACATTTGCTGTAAAGACTGCGTTTTTCGCGGGATAATTGCTAATTAATATAATTAATTTAATATCTTATAACACATATTTATTTAATTTGACCTGTCTTTGCTTTTTTTAATACAGCAAAATAAGAGTAATCATGTATCAAACAACCGAAATGTAATGATGAAAGAGTGTTAAATAACATAATATTATATTTTTCCAAAACTTAAATCGGCTTAGTTTCTAAATAAAACCATTCACAATGCCGTTTATCGGGAAAGGCCCGCCTTAAGAAAGATGGGCTTGATAAAACTGACTTATTAACTTGCGTTTCAGGATAGGCACGTGAAGGTATATATGAGTTGCCCCAGAGGAACTCGTCTATATTAATGTGTGGCTCTGAACTCTGGCACGTCTGCCACTTTTATTATCCAACTAACAAAAAATATTCTAAGGACACAGGAATCTTCAGAGTTCACTAAATATGCTGATCCCCTTAGTCTTTTAAGTCTTCTTGAAATAGTGGCTATTATTATAATATTATTCGGAGGTCGACTAGCGTTCTGCTCTCCGTACTATGAGGGTAATTTATAACATTTTTTTAAACTAACATTAAATTTGTACAACTCATTTCGGAATATTAGTTCCCATCTTAGATATACGTAATAATAGAGTGCTACTGTCACGCCGCTTCATTGTGCCGATCGTAAGCAGATGCTTTATATAGATATTTATCTATAAATATCGTAAGCAGATGCGTTATATCGATATTTATCTATAGTAAAGCGCTTTGAGAGTGACGTTCCATGCGTAATGCATTAAAAAAATCTTTATTTTAAATTAGAACATTCATCATCATCATCATTATCACCATCAGCCTCTATCCATCCACTGCTAAACATAAGCACCCCTCAATAAACGCCAATACAAAAATGTTATTGCTTTCTTTTATTTTGCTTCCAGGAATCATTCTTACAAATGTGCACTTGATATTTCACCATTTTAACATAAAAACAAATATGATGAAAAGCGCGTGTTGTTTTGACACTGGTTTGGTATATGTTCATACCTGTGCTTACAGTTCATACTTAGTGACGCGCGCTCTATATAATTATGATGTATACTCTAAGGTTCCCATGGTTTTGGCGTGGCCATAATAGAGAGGGCCAATGTGTGCTACGTTCATAAAAAATAATAGTAAATAATGTATTGTTTTCTTATGTTTATATGAATTTCACTCGTTATAATGAAACAATTTACACAGATTTTATCGCGGTTTATTAAGATTTTTACACGCCAATATTTGGGACACCTTACAGCAACCATGGTCACGGGAAGACTGAAAAAGTCGAGCTTATAAAAATCTTGATAAACCGCGATAAAATACAAAAATGTGTTCCATTATAATGAATTCTGTAACTTCGTATAAAAGGAATTTATCACTATTTAATTTAGACATTAACTAGCTGTTGCCCGCAGCTTCGTCCGCGTTAACTTAGATTTACAGCCTTACCCGGATTGATGATGATTATTTTATATCCTAAGTTACTCCCTATAACGTCAGTTATATGCCAGTGAAAGTCCCATCAAAATCGGCCGAGCCGTTTCAGAGATTAGCCGGAACAAACAGACAGACAGACGGACGGACGGACAGACATGCAAAAATTTAAAAAAAGGCTATTTTGGTATATGTGCCGTGTATACATTCATATGCATTGAATAAAAAGCGTTTTTTTTTTTTTAATGTTAGTTGGATAGACAAACTGGCAAACGTGCCACTTGATGGTAAGTGGTCGACGTCGCCCATGAACATAAACTAGTATACCTCGAACGAGCCCAGGCAACTAATCTATGTGTTGCCTATCCTGAGACATAAGATGTTAAGTCTCGGTGCTAGTAAATATACTGCCTATCTTGCCCTTCTCTACGAAACACAGCGAATCTGTTTCACGGGAGAAACAAGCAAGATGGTGGTACCTATGCAACCGGGAGCGCGGCACAGCGCTTCCTTCCCTCCGGTCGGGGTTAATTTGATATTACAAACAGACAGTCCAATTTTATTTATCTGTATATTAATAATTCTGAAAACATCTTCAAACGGCTTCCTCATTGAAGTCTAATTACAAGATTCCCTTCTGAAGTGACTTTTGACGATAAGTGGCACTTGTCTATAATTTAGTTGCTGGTAAGTTGAGTCAATAGAGCAGCCATTAGGTATACATTCGGTACTCGTGGATCGCAACCACGAATATGTAATGAAGCAATTAAGTGCTCTGGCGTTTGTAATGCCTTTTGTACGTATGTACGTATAATGTGTACAATTACGTACTTGTACGTGAACGTAACGTACATACGTTACGTTCACGTACAAGTACGTAATTGTTCGAACCGCTTGTTTGTCACGTAAATTACGGTGCTTTCAATATTTTCAAATGGCCAAATGGTTGAATATTCATGAGTAAATATTTTGGGGTTCCACAGGTTACAGTCCATACTTAAGTTATGTGTTTTTTATAGCATAGTAGAGCAAACGAGCAGTCGAAGCCTTTTAGCGACTATCGACGCCCATACACAGAAAACCACACACAGATTATGTAGATGCGTTGCCCACCTTTTCCCTATCCCCCAATAGGTCACCGGAAACTCACAAACCAAACGAAACGCAACAGTATAGCTGTCACTTGATGCTGGTTTTATATGAGCGAGAGGTACCACCCCAGTCGTGCTGGCCCAATTCAGCTGCAAAGCAGCATGGCACTGCCTCTTACATACAAGTGATATGTCGCGGATGGTGTGAGATGTATTAAGGTGTGTTCGTATGAGTATCGAATTATAATTCTTTTAAATTAATTCGTAAACTAGCCATTTACAAATAATATACAGAAGAAATGGCGACAATAGTCTAGGAGGGTCTGGCTCGGTCTCTTGAGGAGGTCTGGGTTCCGATCCCTTTGGTGCCTTGAAATGGGTTTTTCTAAATTTCTACGTGCACATAAACATGATATGGTATCATCGCTTGTTCATCGGTGAACGAAACCAACGGGAGGAAACCTCCATGCCTGATGAGATTAAAAGTCTTTGAAGGTGTGTTTTTTTTTCATTTCACTTTCTTTCTTTCTTTCTTTCTTTTCAATTCACCAACCCGCATTGGGCCAGCGCATTGTCTTCTCGGGTCTCCTCGCCTGCTTTCGACGAGGAGACCCGTGCCCAGCAGTGTGACATAATATAAGTGTTGATAATATTATTATTTTATATTATACAAGCTGAACCCGGCAAACGTTGTTCTGCCCTTACCCAAAAATAGTGCGTTATTTCTTTATGCAAACCTTGTCCTGACGATAGCCAACACAACAAAAAAGAATTATCTAATTTGGTGTAGTGGTTCTAAAGGTGCGTACGTACATTTCGGTTCATTTTATTTATATAAGTTATAAAAGTATAACAAAATTTAGTTCTACTTATAATTTAGGATTGTAGTTAAAAAAATCACGGTCAAGCATGATTCCGATCCCCATAGGGGATAACGAAGGTTTTAGGCGATAGGCGATTTCGCTATCTAAGCGTGACCGGTGACTTCGATACCTTTTCTACTTGAAACTAAATAGTGCATTGTTTTGGCACGTGAATATTATGGTCTAACAAGTAACAGCCCATTACCCTATTCCGTATCTCCTAGGTATCCCAAAACGCTTATCCCATCCTTATTTTCTTTCTTTCCCTAATCCCCCATAGTAAAAAAATAAGCATGTTCTCTTAACTTAAAAAATACAAGCATCTAAAGCCGTCTTATGAATTTAATTCCTCACATTATGCATAAAATGAAAGTAACACATACATTGGTACAGGACCCTTGGCACCCCCACCATGGTTCAGGCCTTGACGTGGCGGTGGGGCTCAGTAGCCTAGGGTGAGCCGAACACCTTGCGCGAAGCTAATTGAGCCGAGGGGGCTCTTTATACTCCTGTTATAAGAAGAGGGGACAAAAGAGCAGGGGCAAGGGGTGAGGATGGGAACCTCACCCCATTGTACTGTCCCGACGTTGGGAGGGGTTGTTCTGTGGTGCAGGACAACCCCTCTATGGAGGTGGCATCGGTCCCTTGCAGGACTGACTAGCCGTCGAGGTGCCCTGTTAGCTTAACAGATCCGGGGCACCTCACTAAGGCGGCACTGGTGGCACTCGCCGGGTTTTAGTGGGTAGAGCTGCGTCCATTCACCGTGTTTCGGGCGCAGCGAGTCCCACATACCCGCCTGGGGAGACCCACTCCCCAGCGGGATGCCTCAGAGCATTTCCCGGCGTTAAGAAAAAAAAAAAAAGAAAAGGACCCTTGGCGCGGGTCCAACTCGCACTTGGATCACTTTTATTTCACTTTTGCATGTTTTCCTTTTGTACGAAACTCGATTCAGGACCATTTATTAATTCTGCTTTTAGGATTCCATTTAGGCGAAACGGTCTTAATTTTTTGTAAAGAAATTATTTGTTTTATGTAGTTTTATTTAATAATCTCTTTGCATATTTGTCAAAACAGTTTTGTAAGGAATATTAATACATGACCAATAGTCCAGTGGTATCTTAAAAACTTGTTAGCTCCCAAGGTCTTATTACATACTCATGTCTATTTACATAGGTGCTTCAACCAGTGGTTTGATTCACCTCGAAATGAAAAGAAAAAAAAAGGTTTGTAAAAAAAAATGGCAACAGGAGGCAAACAGTCAGAGCCTTATGATGACACACAACCAGATGCTTTGCCCTCCTTTTCCCTATCCCTCATAGGCCAACGGAAACTCACAAAACGTACGAAACGCGACGGTATGGCTCTCACTTTACGCCGGTATTATGTGAGCGAGTTCCAAGCGAGGCCCAATTAGACTGGAATGCAATGAAACTATGTACCTATTATAAAAAGTTTTCTTAGCCTTCCTTAATATTTATGGGACTATCAAATGCAATAATAGTTGTAAAATTCGACTGCTAGTTCCTTTAAAATAAGATTCCTTAAGATAAGCTCGTTAAAAAGCTCTTCAGCCCTATTAAATTAGTTCAGATTATTACGTGAGCGCCTGTACGTAACTGAAAATTTGACGCCACTCCGTGACATTAGCGGGGCAATTAGAGTGTTGTGCATCAAGTGGGGGCCATACTTACGGTGTCACACTTACGGAGGCCTACTCTTGGAGGCGCCCGCCCGCCTTTATGGGGGCACATTTACGGGGCGTACCCTTGGGGCTTCGGGCTCACACTTGCGGGACCTCCACTTGCGGCTGACATCCGCGCATCGTAATTAGTCAGCGAGTGCAATTTTAAGCCGCATTAAAATGTCAAGTTCACACTGAAACATTGTGGTTAGCGTGATATATTAAGATACTAGCTAGTACTGCGGCTGCACTTGTAATCAAATGTTTGGGTAGCAAGAGGAGAATGGGTTAAAAAACTTTACATGACCTTATCAGGAGACAGGAGTGGGTAATAGTCTTACAGGTTTAAAAGTTATATGGCAGTTTCAAAAACTACAAAAAAAATTACTCTCACTGAGATCGAGTCTTAAAACTATTTATAGCCAAATATGTAAACCCTGCGTGGTGTCGCCACTGTATCTTTTTTACCTCAACGCATAGTATCGTCCATACAATAATTGATACCGATATGTTGAGGGTTTTTATTTTTCTGTGGCTATAAGGTATATTTGTACATACTGTATCGTTACCTTTACTACCTTTCATATTTATTATTATTATCCTTTGATTCAATTCCAATACATTGAAGTCAATTATCCAACTATTCGCTGATATATTGTATTTCTAATTGCATGTTACAATCCAGTGAAATCATGCATCCGTGATGCCTTCTATATAGGATAAGGCCTTATCTACACTTTATGTTCAGTATAATATTTTGATATCACAAGTCGATAGTACTATTCATACTAGTAATATTATAGAATCAAAACAAAACCCGACACCTTAGAAAATTAGCGTGTTGTAATTTTGATATACCCAATATCACTCTCACAGTTATTATTAAAAAGAATCCTACAGCATATCTCAAGCTCATCACTTTGGTCAGGCTACAGAGCGCGCCAAAGTAATTAATATACATTATATTATTTACATATTTTTAACTAGCTGTTGCCTGCAGCTTCGCCCGCGTTACTCAACTCCTATATGTCACAGCGTGATGTTATATGCTGTCTAAAACTGAAAGAATTTTTTAAATTGGACCCGTAGTTCCTGAGATTAGCGCGTTCAAACAAACAAACAAACTCTTCAGCTTTATAATCTAATATTTAAAATTTCCATGTCACAATGTTAGTTACCGTACTCCTCCGAAACGGCTTTACCGATTTTTACCAAATTTTATATGCGTATTCAGTAGGTCTGAGAATCGGCTACTATCTATTTTTCATACCCCTAAGTGATAAGGGTGGTCAACCCCTCAAATTTTAAAAGTTAACGCGGGCGAAGCTGCGGGCAACAGCGAGTATTAGTATAGATAAGTGAAACAATAAATAAGTAACTGACTATGTATATACAAAAACAAGGCATTCCTTGATATTGCCAAAATATCGACCTCTGCAAAATAAGAGAAGTAAAACATTGTAAATACATATCTCGTTTAAAATAGTTTTTAAAAGAGGAAAAAAAACTTTGTTAATTTAAAATCTTAATTAAGAGAATAAGTATTAGCTATAATATGAAATCATGATTAACCTGAAATGTATGAACTTATAAACCAAGATACAAATTAGCTGTCTACAATCTCTGATTGTTCGTGTTGCAATCAGTTCCAGTGGAGATAACGTATTAATTTGAGAATAATTTGCAAGCTATTTGACACCGTAATTAAGTCTGGTTCACCTCTATGTAGTTCGGGACAGATATTACCACATCCATTACATGTTACGGATAAATACCGCATCCATTTAGCTATCTATGTTTTCGTCTTTTGAATTCGTCATGATCATTGTTCGTTGATTAACGTAATGCATTGTTAAACATTATTGAGGTTGTTAATGTAGGAGTTATTAAAATAGCTTTAACTGTGCCGGACGGCCCACGTGGAGCCGGTGACAGTGTGTCACGATTGTGGCACGGTGATGAACTTTTTTTTTTCTTTAACGCCGGGAAATGCTCTGAGGCATCCCGCTGGGGAGGGGGTGGGACTCCCCAGGCGGGTATGTAGGACTCGCTACGCCCGAAAGATGGTGGACGCAGCTCTACCCACTAAAGCCCGCGAGTGCCACCAATGCCGCCATTGGTAAGGCGCCCCGGATCTATTGAGCAAACAGGGCACCTCGACGGCTAGTCAGTCCCTCAAGGGACCTACACCACATCCACAGAGGGGTCGTCCCGCACCACAGAACAACCCCTCCAACGTCCGGACAGTTCAATGGGGTGAGGTTCCCATCCTCGCCCCTTGTCCCCCTGCTGTTTTGTCCTCACTTCTTATAAGATGGGTACAAAGAGGAGCTTCCTTGGTCTTAGTTGCTTCGTCCAAGGTGCGGGACTTACCGTAGGCTACTGAGCCCCACTGCAACGACAAGGCTTGAATCTTGGTTGGTTGATGGACTTGGCCCAGCACACCCAGTGGTGAGCCTGAGATGGGCGGTGCTGCATCACGATCTGACATCAGTCATCGGAGCAAGGAGGGGAATTGTTTCTGCCAAGCGTCATCACCGCGATTCTCGGTGACGACGAGTCCTGGGAGGCCATGGTCTCATTCTGCGAGACAGTAATGTCCCAGAAGGAGGCCGACGAGACCTCCTCTCGCGGGCGACGATCGAGGATGCGTAGGAGGCCCCTGTGCCCGTGTCGGTTCAGGATGGGCACCCGGGATACTTAAGCACGTCGTCGCAGGAAATTCTTATTGGCGATCAGGTAGTCCCCATTTACGAGGAGTAATTATTATAAATTATGTAAATATAAGAAAACTATACGCTGTTCTTTATATTACACATTTAAAATAATAAGTAGTTGTTTAAAAATTTTCTACCAGCAATAAACACCTCAAAATACTATTGAATAGTGTAAGCTTTGTGCATTTTATAGAAAATTCATTTTATTGGACTGACGAATAGGATGTATTTTAGAGTTTTTTTTTAAATGTCATAACGATTGAAACCGCAGGGTAAAGTTTTGTAAAAACCTACCACAAAAAATTCCATCTCAGTAAAGTTGGATCGTTTGGTATTGACCAGCAATTCCGTGGAACTACGAACTGGCAATAGTTTACCAACAGGCGCGCTAACTGCACCGTGTCGTTTAGCTTCACTGTATTTATATTGGCCTGTGTTTTTATTAAATTGATTGGAAAATAACTCCAGAATGTATAATAGAAATATTAATAAATTATGCTAGGTACCTGCCACTTACAGGCTTTTTTCCCTAGCTCCTAACAGACGCATGGGATTACTACTTTTTTAGGCCTAGTTTCACCACTCGTTCTCTCCGCTTCTCCTGTGTAGCCATCGACAGCAAGCCCCGAATGACCTTTCGATACGATCTCAATGAGGCCGAAGGATTCTACTTTAACCCAATTGAAAGATTGCGACGACTTACATAAGCCAACGAAACGGATTTTAATTTTAGTTGAGACAAAGTGTGAGCTCGTTGAAGTGGCTGTGGGCACACTCAGGAGAACGGATGGCCGATGGGGCAACAAGGTTCAATAGTGGAGGCCGCGTTTAGGTAGACGAAGTGTTGGTCGGCCATTGACCAGGTGGGAAGACGATCTCCGTGCAGATGCCGGTCCGTGTTGGATGCGAGTGGCGAGGGATCGGTCATCTTGGCGTCCCTTAAGATAGGCCTATGTTCAGCAGTGGACGGATAGAGAATGATGATGATGAAAGTGTGAGCGACGTTTAGTGGGTATATGATCAGTCCTGGAAGTGAAAGTTTTGGGTTTGAGCTAGTGTGCTGGAAATACCGGTGGGAGGGAAGCGCTGTGCCGCGCTCCCGGCTGCATGGGTACCACCATCTTTCTTGTTTCTCCCGTGAAACAGCTTTGCTGTGTTTCGGAGAGAAGAGCAAGACAGGCAGTGTAATTACTGGCACCGAGACTTAACATCTTATGTCTCAGGATAGGCAACACATAGATAGATGGGCTCGTTCCAGGTAAACTAGTTTATGTTCATTGGCGACGTCGACCACTTACCATCAGGTGGCACGTTTGCCAGTTTGCCTATCCTACTAACATAAAAAAAATGAGTTTTTTTTATTTACATGTATTTAGTAGTGGATCTAGCTAGAACATATCTGGGTGTGAGCCTAGCCTGACCTAGACTTCACGTCAATCTAGTTTAGGTTATTCAAGGTCCGGGTCCAGGTTCGATCCTGACCCGCCCCCCCCTTTGTGATGCCTAGAAATGGATTTTTCTAAATTTCTACCTGCACCTGACCATCGCTTGCTCATCGGTGAAGGAAAACATCGTGAGGAACCCTGCATGTCTGATGAGATTAAAAGTCTTAATAGGTGTATGAAGTTCACCAACCCGCATTGGACCAGCGCATCGGTGAACCGCCGCTTTCGTTGCCTATAAACCCAAAGACCCAAGATAAGTTACATAATTATGATTTTCTCAAAAAAGATAGGCAGACCGTTATGTTTTACGATCTATGTAAACGACGACCTCTGTGGCTCAGTGGTAAGCGCGTTGGCGCTCAAGCCGGAGGTTGCGGGTTCGAATCCCGCCAGGGAACAAAAAATATTTTCTGTGTTCCTGGGTCATGGATGTGTATTAAATATGTGTATTATATAATAAAAATCTTAAATATATTATGTATAGTATAAACGTATTAAATATATTTCCGTTGTCTGGTACCCGTAGCACAAGTTCTTCGAGAACTTACCACGGGACCAGATTGACGTAGTGTGAAAGCGTCCATAGATATTATTATAGATAATATTATTATTATGTTCAAATAATAGTTTTACAAAATCTTAGCCTTTGAACTCCTACGATAATATATGACAAACACGTTTTATAAGTAGATCCTAATGTCTGCATACATATTAATATTTTCCGAGGTAATCCTAAGTGCTTGCATTAGTAGCGGGCGCTAGTAATCTGCTTATGCTGCCTCCAGTCCGGGCTTACCTTTTCACCCACTTAAACTTTCTTACTTGCTCATTGGTATTACTTGGAAAATTCGGCTTTGTGGTTTCCTTTTGGATGGATCTTGTGAAATTATGTTCTTTTGTGCCCGGATTTTTTGTGGACTGTGTTATTGTTAACTTGTGGTTTATCGCGTTGATTAAGAATCGTGTGTGACAAGCGTAACATGTGAGACTTAACGCAGAAACGCATTAAATTTATAATTTTCAACTGTGCATTGTAATAATTTCAACTATTTGGATTACTCTTGCTAGAGACCTTTTTTTTTTTTTTTCTCTTTAACGCCGGGAAATGCTCTGAGGCATGTGCCACCAATGCCGCCTTTGGTGAGGTGCCCAGGATCTAGAAAACAAACAGGGCACCTCGACGGCTAGTCAGTCCCGCAAGAGACCGACGCCACCTCCACAGAGGGGTTGGAGGAGTTGTCCCGCACCACAGAACAACCCCTCCCAACGTCGGGACAGTACAATGGGGTGAGGTTCCGATTAAGAGGGGTACAAAGAGCCCCCTCGGCCCAATAAGCTTCGCCCAAGGTGCACCGCTCACCCTAGGTTACTGAGCTCCACCGCCACGACAAGGCCTGAACCATGGTGGGGACTCTTGCTAGAGACCTACCCACGAACATAACTACAGGTTCTTAGTCTATAATATGTTATGTATGTTATATGCATATGCATCCCAAAAAAAGAATGAGAACATAATATTTTATAGAGTTCTGACTTTTGCATCTTGAGAATGCCTTGGTGTTGGAGCGACATGTACCTACGTCGATTTTTTGGAAAGTATGTGTTTACTGTAGTGTGATAATGCATGGTTTTGCATGCAATTTACGCATATGCAGTGCTCCCTCTATCTACTTCCATAGTTTAATGTGTTCTGCTTGCCTTTTAAATCGTTCGTGCTGCTGTATGAACGTTCGTACATTCGTTACTGCTGTTAAGTTTTAATTTGCAATTTGATGACACAACATCTGGGCAACTGATAAAGCAACAATATGAAAAGATTTTAAAAATAATTATGTAACAATTACCCTTTAGCCCAAATGTAGATTGACGTGACGCGTGAAATTTGGCTTTTCAGGGTTCTTTACACGTATTTATTGTATGTTATAGATTGTACGTTAGACAATTTTGACACTACTATCAGGAAATAATGACAAGGAAGTATCAAATAAATCAAATTAAACATATCATAAATATTTAAATGAGTCAAAAACATACACAAATTTATTTTAAATGAAAAACTATTATCAAGAAACTCAGATAAAACTTGATGGCGATTAAAATTTCCCTTTTCTTGATTTATTTGAATTTCAAATTCAATAAAGGAAAATCATCGTTATTATCAACATTTTTCGTCCACTGCTGGTTAGAGTCTTTTAAAGAACGCCAAGACGGCCGATCCTACTAAACTGCTGCGGGGCTGGTCCCGGCGAAGGCGTGACTACTCCTCGTAAAGTCAACCTTCCGTCCTCTAGTTTTAGTTTAGTAGTAGAATCTAGAAACACAGCTGTATCCATACAACAATAAACTTTACATACCATACATATTAGTGTTAAAGCTACAATTATAACTTCAAGAATTCGAATCCCTAACGTTTCAGTTTAGTTCCCAAAGTTGGGATCTAATGAAGTTATGTAATCCTTGTAACACCACCCTCTGATTTATGTGTTCCTGGTTCCAGCGGTGTAAGTTTATTCGTATTAAGGTTGGGCATGGATTCAAAGTAAAATTCAGTTCGTTGTATGGAATAACTAAATAATTTTTATATTAACGAATAAAATAATTTATATCCTACTTAGATTCAACCAGAAGTTATGTTTGTAATGGTTCTAATACAACAACAATCATCGTCAAGTATAATATTATATTATAAGTTGTCAGTATCCGTAATGTTTTCACGTATACGCATAGATTCAGTTAGAGATATTAATATAGTTATTTTTAGTTAGTTACTGAACAATCTTTCAATTTACTTACACTGTTGAACCCTTGCCACTCGCATCCAACACGGACCGGCCACCGCACGGAGATCGTCTTTCCACCTGGTTCATGGTTCAACACTTCGTCTACTGATCCAGCTGGCGAAATATCTCAGTTGCTAATTGATGCGCGCCCCAAAAGCGCGACGCGGTCGTCAAAACACACACAATAGTACAACACGCGATGCTGGTGGTATACATACATACCGCTTGGGCCTTGGGGTCGTAAGCGACGTCGACCCCTACATATGGAAATCACATCGATCCGGATCGATCGCGAAAGCGAGGTTTGAATCCGATAGGAGCAGACGCCAACTCAGAACGTGCAAACAGCGGTAGCACTACGCTACCGTTTGATTGCACGGGTACAACGCGTGACCAGCCTCATTCTCTTAAGGGTGGGAGGGAAGCGCTGTGCCGCGCTCCCGGCTGCATGGGTACCACCATCTTGCTTGTTTCTTCCGTGAAACAGCTTTGCTGTGTTTCGGAGAGAAGGACAAGACAGGCAGTGTAATTACTTGCACCGAGACTTAACATCTTATGTCTCAGGATAGGCAACACATAAATGAGTTGCCTGGGCTCCTTCCAGGTAAACTAGTTTATGTTCATGGGCGACGTCGAACACTTACCATCAGGTGGCACGTTTGCCAGTTTGCCTATCCAACTAACATAAAAAAGGGTGTGATGAGGGCCGGCCATCATAACGATATGGTAAATTCAACCGAAAAACATTCGTCGACAGTGTCGAATTTGACTAGTCTAAATCCTACTCTACCGAGTAGCGCGCGCGATAAGCTTTCGAATATATCTTAAGTGAGATCTGCTCACCTACTGTTCTGATTGAGCTTAAAGGTCATCAGGCCGAAAAGTCCCTTTTGACAAAAAACTCTTCGCCTGACAGATAGAAGATACTGAAGATTCAGATAGAATTAGTTACTGAATTATAATATTAAATCGAAATATCACCTTTAATATTAGACCTCCTTCTCTGTGACAGCTGTAACAGTGCCTGTCCTATCCTTTTCTCCAAATCACAGCCAGTTCACACACTCCAAACAGTTTCGCGGTAGGGATAAGAAATATGTCAATAAGTATAGATGCTTAACTGGCGACACAGAGCATTCCGCCCACCCATAAGCACTTATTAGTTAATTATTATCATCGTCTGATGATGATGGTATCTTGATGGACCGTGATTGACAAGCTGGACAATATTCTGAATGCTCATTTCATTCTCAGTTTTCATCAAATGGGACGTTTTAGCAAATGACAATGCTCGTCTAACGGGAATCCAATTTAGACTCTTAATTCTTTGACTTTTTAAGCGTCACAAAGCGATGGGATATCGACTCAGTATGATATTAGATTTGTAAAATTGCTTTCGATTGACTTGATTCCAATTTAGCTCTGTTATTTCTTAATTGGATTGTCCACTTCTGTGGTTTTCATAATTGATCGGCGTTTTTTTGTGCGATCGATTGTTGTAGCCCAGAGTTGCGGGCATGTGAAATTGATAAAATATCAATAGGTGTCTTCTATGGCGAATTTCGTATAAGTTTGTTGTTGTTTAATCATATTCCTGATGACGAAGTGTTATATGGCTAATTTATAAATAGTCAGTATTTCTAAGTTCATTGCTATGAAACCATTGTCATTTAAATCAGTCTTGGCGAAATAAAGACCACCAAGCAAGTGATAGACTTGGATATTTAACAACCAGAACATACTCCTACTCCTGTGAGACATGGTGTGTATACCGCCGCCACATTCGCACTCTAGATCCCTTCCACCTTAAATGCCTTCGTTCCGTCATGAAGATCAGATGGTCCGACAGAGTGCGAAACACCGTAGTTCTGCGAAGAGCCAATGTTGGTGGCATTGAGACCTATTTAATGCGTCGACAGCTTTGGTGGTGCGGTCACGTTTCTCGTATGGCGGAGGAAAGAGTGGCGAAGCGTATCTTCTACTCTGAACTGGAGGAAGGCAAGCGAAATCAAGGCGGGCCCCTCCTGCGGTATAAGGATGTCCAAAAGCGACACGTGAAGAGATGCAACATAGAGCCCTCTCAATGGGAATGTTTGGCAGCACAGCGGCCAGAATGGCGCAGAATGGTGAACAGCCAAGTCCGAGAGTTTGAGGTTCAGCGTAAAGCTGACCTTGACACCAGACGAGACCAGTTGAAGGATCGCCAACCTGCTGCCATTTCGTAGAATTATGTAGACGGCGTACTTACGTGCCCTCAGTGTGCTCGGAGTTTCGCCGCGAAGATAGGCTACATTAGCCATCTTCGAGCGCATCAGCGCCAATTTCACGGCTAGGAGTCCTGAGTGGTCGCCATGGCCAAAACCGGTCGGATATAATCTTTATATATAAAAATCAATGCCACTTTTCGTTGTAATTTTATAACTCAAGAACGGGCTCACCTATCCATACCAAATGTTTAGGGTTTGTTCGGACTATTTAGTAGATGGTTTATGTGAAGTTTGCACAGAATCGGTCGAGCGGTTCTTCATTTATCACATTTTTTTAATTCCATAAATGGCGGATCATTTTGTTAATGGAGATTTTGCTGTCAAATTGAAACTTTTTCAGTTGGGGTCATATTGAAACTTTTTCAGTGATGACAGTACAACATTAAGTTTTAAAATAGCTAGCAATTAATAATATATTTTTTTGTTTGAATAAATTAATTTGATGTTCCAATTTTTTTTTATTTCACTTTATACGTAGCGAAGCACGTACCGGGCCGCTAGTATGTTATAATAATATATGATGATATTGATATATTGGTTTTAATTTTGAGTTATGAGTTTAAGATTAGGTTGGCGTTAAAGCGATTTTGCATTTGCTACACTGCTTTTAACTCAAGAACTTGATGGGCTGTTTGTTGTACGTCGAAGTAATTTACCAATTACTTCGACTACCGTCGCTGACAAAATTCCGTTTCTATCATTGAGTGATAATTGATGATTAGAATAGCGAACCGAACAACTTCTTTAATGATATATGCATCTTACTTATTTTAATTATTAAAAAAAAGATCATGCGCCATTTCGTAAAGCCACCTTCCACAAAATGGCGGATGAGTATCTATTTAACCCTATTTTTTTGCTGGAAAATGTAAATGCTTTGCGCATTCACCCGGGGATGGGGCGTCCCCGGTATGTGGGACTCCCGGCGCTCCCCCCCCCCCAGCGCCGGTATACCGCACTAAAACCACTGCGAGTAGCCTTCAGCCGCTTGAAGGGGAGTGTCCCGGATCAGAATATTTAACCCTTCTTTATCGTATATTAGCAAGCTAATCCTCCTTTGTTGATGGGATGGGAGACACAGGGACCTATAACTATAACTCGGCTGTCGTAAGGTGTCAATAGGAAAATTGGCTTTTGATTTAAAGGGTCGTGGTGAACAATACGCTCTCACCTTTATTATAAAGTTGTTCGGATTTCGGATTACCTTAGAGTTTGATTTTCTATGTGCCGTTTAACAAAAGATTATGTAATATAGTTTTATACATGTTTTATATATGTATTGGTTATGGGATGTGTTTGTTTTTGAATGTTATATGTAGTTAGAGATTTACAAATGAAATTTTTGCCAGCGAGTGTTTTTCTTTAAAATTGCCGTATAATAATAATAATAACAATAATAATAATAGAAATTTATTAAGGAAATCATACGCTGTTACACAATATACTTAATCTAATACAAACTTACACGGCACATATAAAAACTGTAGTTAGGTTTTAAATTAAATATTGACAATTTACACATGAGAATACGTAGTAGGTATTATTATATTATAGATTATAGACAAGTAAATATGCGCCGGAAAATGCACAACAGTGTAATCTAATTCCTTAAAAGGTAACCACTCAGTTGTGTGATTGTGGTATCCGAAGAAACCACAATCTTTTTTTTTTTTTTTTTTATTACGCCGGAAAATGCTCTGAGGCATCCCGCCGGGTATGTGGGACTCGCTGCGCCCGAAAGATGGTAAGTGTACGCAGCTCTACCCACTAAAACCCGGCGAGTGCCACCAGTGCCGCCTTGGTGAGGTACCCCGGACCTGTTAAGCTAACAGGGCACCTCGACGGCTAGTCAGTCCCGCAAGGGACCGACGCCACCTCCACAGAGAGGTTGTCCCGCACCACAGAACAACCCCTCCCAACGTCGGGACAGTACAATGGGGTGAGGTTCCCATCCTCCACCCTTGCCCCCTGCTCTTTTGTTCTTTAGCTCTTCTTATAAGAGGGGTACAAAGAGCCCCCTCGGCTCAATCAGCTTCGCCCAAGGTGCTGGGCTCACCCTAGGCTACTGAGACCCACCGCCACGTTAACGCCTGAACCATGGTGGTGAAGAAACCACAATCCTGATTTTATGTGGTCCCTAATAATTCTAATCTAAATCTAATCTATCCGTGTTAGGTGTTATGTGTTTCGAATTTCTGAGTTAATCGCCTTGTATAAGTTTAAAAAATAAGATTTAAGTGATCAGTTTTATAACTTTAACCTAGTAGACTTATACTTATACTTATAGTAGACTTATACTTTAACCTTAAAAATGCATTTTCGGTACGTACTAGATAAATGAAATTAAACAAATCATCATCTTAATGAAACAATTTTTACGGATTTTATCGCGGTTTATTAAGATTTTTACAAGCCCGACGTTTCGGATACTTTACAGCAACCTGAAATTCGCGCAAACATTAGAAAACAATAAATCATCATCTTTTTGAGACATCTAAATTGATATACACTTGACGCGGTATAGAGACATTCGCAATACAATTTGTCATTTTCGGGATTGAACTTACGATCTTGTAGTGGTTACCACCAACCGACGTACACGCACATGTACTTCTCGTGAATGGCAATAAATCTACAATCCCAACGTATACGGTGCGTGAAATTTTTAATTAGTTCTCCGGCAAAACAAAATACATAAAACCTGTAGAGTTTTGTAGGCCGTAAAATTTCACAATCGCCTTTAATTTAATGCGATTGAGTTTTGAATAATTTACCAATATTATTCATTCATTCATTCATTCATTACATCTAACCCGTTGGAAACTTTTTTATTGTTTTCGCTTCGGTACTGTTTTGACGGGTTTTGGGGTGCTTTTGATAAGTTTGGCAATTACAATTTTCATTTGTAGAAAATGCGTATAAGTATTAATAAAAATGCTACTGTAACTCTGTCTGTCTGTCACGATCTTTAGTGCCTATAATACTGATAGGATATGGATTAAATTTAGTAAAGGTATATTATTAAAGTTAGACATAAAAAAATATTTATAAATAATAATTAAGACAGGAAATTTCATTAACAGTTAGTTATAAGGAAACTATTCCTACGTTTCTTCTTCATATTTGATACTAGCTGTTGTCCGTGGCTTCGCCTGCGTTAACGTATAAATACAACCGTACCCGGACTGATGTTTATTATTTTTATAGCCTATAACACTCACAAATAACGTGACTTTCTATTGGTAAAAGATCTTTCAAAATCGGTTCAGTGAATCCAGAAATTAGCCCTTACAACTTCACAAACTTTACCTCTTAAATTACACAACGGGTAGAGACTCATTGACAGGGTTCGGGTAATATAAGGTACGGAACCCTTTTTTTTTTTTGGTCTCGCTGGGGAATGCGTTTAGGCATACCAACGGGTCCGGGGGGGCCCGTTGGTTATGTGGGACTCTCTCTCTCTGCGCCCGAGAAGATGGTAAGGTGAGCGCAGACTCTACCCACTAAACCCCAGCGGTGTTCTCCTCGTCGTCTAGGTCGACCCGGCGCGAGAGCTGTGGATCGGCCACAACGTTGTGCAATCCGGCACTCTTCTCTGAATGTGGGGGTAGTGACCCCCCCCCCCTCTCCGCTTAAGGCACCCTGAACACATAGGATGCCTTATAGCTTGGACGTTGCGCGCGCGCGGCGGATCCCCCGATCGGCCGAGCACAGGTCCCTCACGTCAGTGTGACCGCCTGTCGCCGCCGTGCTCTCCTGCGGGAAGAGGCGCCAGTGCGCTCCCTCTCCCGCTCCGCCTCCTCCTTCTGCGACATCACGTCCTCGCAAAAGGAGAGGACCGCCTGCCATGCGCTCTCACTGACAGTCATCGCTCGGATGACCGTAGGGACCAACCTCAGCGATGAGGGGCGAGGTACGGAACCCTAAGAAAGATGTAAACTTAAATTTATCAGTATCAATCCGTATTGTTTCTTTATCAGTCGCTTTTGTTTGTCAAACACAATGCTCTCAGGTAAACTTCAAGTCTAACAAGATAACGTTTTATGATTGAGGTAAGGTGAGCTAACGCAAACAGTCTCCTCACTTATTTATTCTCGACGAGTTATTACTAAAATAAAATGTGGTTTATTGAGGTATTCTTACCTGCTCGAATGTTTGGTTGAGGTATTTTTCATCATCATCATCACACAGGTTGCGATGATGATTCCCCACCGTGGTTCAAGCCTTGTGGTGGTGGGGCTCAGTAGCCTTAGGTGAACCCAGCACCTTGAAGCCAATTGAACCGATGGGGCTGCTTTTTGTTCCCCTGCTATAAGAAGAGGGGACAAAAGAGTAGGAGCGGACAAAGGGTGAGGTTGGGAACCTCACCACATTGCACAATCCCGACGTTGGGAAGGGTTGTCCTGTGGTGCGGTACAATACCTCTTTGGAGGTGCCCTGTCCCTAGGGGGACTGACTAGCCGTCGAAGTGCCCTGTTGCTCAACAGATTCGGGGCACCTCACCAAATACGGCATTGGTGGCACTCGCCGGGTTTTAGTGGGTAGAGCTGTGTCCACCTTACCATCTTTCGGGCGCAGCGAGTCCCACATACCCGCCTGGGGTGTCCCACCTCCCCCGTGGGATGACTCAGAGCATTTCCTGGCACAAAGAAGACAGAATAGTTAATATTTATTTAGGTACGTGATTTTCATTCATTGTAATATACCTGGTTAAATACTGCCTGCATTTTCTTATTCTTAGTTTACATTTCAATGAATGCTGTTTGTATTTTTTATTTTTGGTTGGTTAGTATTTCTTTTGTATAGGATATGGATCCTTCCTCAGTTGAAGGCCTCCTCCAGTATTTTCCACTCGTATATCTGTCTTTGCCGATACATAGCCAGTCGTTTTACTAGTTATGTCATCAGCCGATCTTCTTTTTGTCTTCCTATTCTTCTTTTCCTATTTCTAACTTAATAGAGTAATCAAAAATATATTCTTCGAATAGCCATGTGACATTATATTATGAAGGTCAATATATCCGTGACCATGGTTGCTGGAAGTCATACCTAGCATAGACGCAAGGTTCCTGACTCTATTTGGGACTCGCACGTGTGACGTGGGAGTGCCCTACCCAAACTAAAACCACTGCGAGCGCCTTCACTTCGTAACAGGATCACCTCAGCGATAGGCTGGCCCGGGCGAAGACCAGATTCCTTGTAAGGGGTGACTGTCCGGCCACCAAATCATTCCCTGCGACATCGTGCTATACTGCGCCCGGGTATCCGTTCTAAACCCGAGATCCAAATACTAGTAGCTGATGACGATTAACAAAAGTCCTTAGTATAAGTCATTCTAAAATATAAAAATTTGTTAAATCGTACGCGCGTTAGTTTGATACAATAAATTCCTATAAACGGTATCGCTATTGCATGGCAAGGTTAAGCAAAATTACGACCTTTTTCAACCACATAAAGAGTACTTTTTAAAGTTTTGGAACGCTGTGGCATATATTTGGAATTATATTTTTTATGCAATCGATTTATTCGTATTTTTATGTTGGCTATTTCTAGTTTTCATATTCGGGCTTAAAACTGAATGGTTAATGCTATATTTGAACTATTGGTATCGCTAAATAATGTATAGGACATAGTTACAACATAAATAAAATAAGAAAGCCTTTTATTTCCTAATAGGTAAGTACAAAATATCGTTATGATGCTGAAATAAAATGGTTTTTTTTTAATAAATAAACATTGTTTTTGTTATTTCTTACGTTTTTTTTAATCTGATTCCTTTCATCTTTTTGTTCATGTTATTTCTAATTGTTTAATCTGTATACTTTTTTTTTTTAATTAGGACCCCTCTGAGGTGAAGGCCTCTTCCAAGGATTGCCATTTCTCAGGACATACAACATATAGTGACATAATAATCAGCAACACCGATTTATGTATCGGTTAATGCACGCCATAAGTATGCGAAGTTTCAACGTAATCCACCATTTTCAAGTTGGTGAAACACCGTTTTCTTATAAAACTCAAACCAATATTAAATTACATACATACGAGTGACACTAATACATGTCGCTGGTTAAAAAGAAAAACAAACACATTACTATAAACTTTAAAATGTTTACACTGAAGGAGCAGATGACTCATACCGAAAGATTTGACAACTCGACAAAAACCCAAAGATTTTCGAGTGTAAATATATACAGAATCATGAGTGCTATATTTTAAGATTACTTTGGGTCCATATGAGCATTATCACAACATCCATAATATCAAAACATCAATAAATCTTCAAAGTATTAAGTTATAATAGGGGGCATTTGAAGTCCCTAAATAAATATGGGGTCGGTGACCTTAATCCTGATCATATTATGTTGTTGGTGACGAGATGAACTCACTGACCCGCTGATAACGTATCTATGCAGTCGGATGTGCAGTGTGTGTTTATCTAGAAAAATGTTATCGAACTTTTTAGAATTCTGTACCAAATTTATTGTAAAGTGTGTTTGATATTCTAATGGTTCTACTTTTAAGCAATTTGCTTCGACGAATGAAATAGATTATTGTATTAAAATAACTGGTGGTTTGGACCAAAAACGATATCCGAAAAATAACGCGATTTATCGCGTTTTATGAAGTTTTTACAAGCCCGACGTTTCGGACACTTTACAGCAGCCATGGTCACGTAAAATTGTTTCATTATAATGAGTGGAGTTCGCGTAAACAATAGATAACTAAACATACTTATATAAATTATATCAAAAAAGGAAACAAGATCGTTTGACAAAAGAGAGAAGAATACTTTTGGTACCGCTACTCAAGAAAGCTGAAGAGTTACTTGGAAAGCTCTTGAAATGCCATACGAATTTGAAAAAAATAATAATAGGTCAATTAATTTCTCAGAAAAGTTTTCAAAAATATTTATTTCTGGGTGAAGAAAAGTTTCTGGAATTAATACATACTTTTATAGTGGTCAATCGTACTTTGTATGTCCTCATTCCTCTATAATAGAGTTATTGATGTCTAGATCTAGTTCATAATGCATTCAATGAAATAGATCACAATCACCGCTCGCGTGTCACAGATGAGATGCGCCGGTCGTGATAAGGGAAGTGCCCACTTGATAACAAGCGACACGCCGCGCGCCGCCGATGTAGCTGAGCCCTCGCCCGCTGACACGTCGACCGCTCTATTTGTATGATTTTTTAAATGTTTTGAATTGTATTTGTTTTTATTGAAACATGAGCAAAAAATAATTTTGAGTTTACAAATGAAAATCTCGTATTTAGTGCAGGGTAAAAATACCTTAAGCACTCACTTTAAAATCATGTTTATTTCTGCCACAGTTTCAAACACAGTTTTGCCATGCTACGGACACATTGGCAGGATAAGTACACTGCCGATCCTGCTTTATTTACTGGCATAAGGACTTGTATTCTCTGTCATACGACATATAGACAGGCAGGTGCATAGGTTGTTAGTACTTCGGAAGTAGTACTCTTATTACCTATAACTTAGACACCACAATTTTTTTGGTCCGTGCCTTTGGCTGTCCTACTTATATGTACAGGTCTCACTCACTACATAAGTATAGTAAAACTATTAATTTGATCCTATATTACATAAAAAGCACTTCGGAACAAAAGCGCGAGGCTGACTCAGCACGCGTTTGTTTTTTTTATGTATATCGTGAGGAGGCAACGAGCAGTCGTAAAAACCCGGGGGGGCTGCCCCCACATACGACAGCTTAGCTGTCACTTGACGCCGGTGTCCTGTGAGCGAGAGGTACCACCCCGGTCGTGCCGGCCCAAGTCGGCCACATAGCCGCATGGCACTACCTCTTACTGTTGTTTTTGTATTACCTAGCTACATTTTTTTTATAGAAGAGGGGGCAAACGGACAGTCGGTTCACCTGATGGTAAGTGAAAGTGACATCCACAGACACCCGCTATACCAGGAGATCAGCGGGTGCGTTGCCGGCCTTTTAGATTTGAGTATGCTCTTTTCTTGAAGGTCCCTAAGTCGTACCAGTTCGGGAACACCGTAGGTGGCAGCTGATTCCATATATTTGTGATGCGAGGCAGGAAATGCTCTAAAAATCGAGATGTTGTGGATTTTTAAGATGTGTTTTTGTTTTATAACGTAAACAGCAATGAAACCGAGCAAACAAACGTAATCCAGAAATCCATGAAACTTTTATCCAAATAATGTCACTAATCAAAAGTTGTTTAATATTTAATGAACTTTATTAAAGTAGGACCGCGTCGGCGTGATAGATTTTGTAATACCTGTTATATTTATATAATAAAAAGTTAATGTTAGGAAGTTTGAATGTTAATTTATTTCTTATTATATTGTTATTTATGATTGTGACGTGTGCATAACCTAACTTTGATATTATAAAATTGTGTTTAGATCTTTTGATTGTGTTCTAAAATTGTACTAAATTAAGCCAAAACCAATTTTGTTACCATAATATTCTAGCAAACAAAGATTATGATTATGATTATAGTCCTCTTTATATGGTCCTCTTCGCAATTACTACTCCTGCAATTTAAAAAATCCTTTCACCAGCATAACGCTGTGATCTTTTTTTTTCCTTTTAGGCCGGAAAATGCTCTGAGGCATACCGCCTGGGGAGTAGTTCTCCCCAGGTGGGTATGTGGGACTCGCTGCGCCGAAAGATGGTAAATGGACGCAGCTCTACCCACTAAAACCCGGCGAGTGCCACCAGTGCCGCCTTGGTGAGGTGCCCCGGATCTGTTAAGCTAACAGGGCACCTCGACGGCTAGTCAGTCCCGCAAGGGACCGATGCCACCTCAACAGAGGTGTTGTACCGCACCACAGAACAACCCCTCCCAACGTCGCGACAGTACAATGGGGTGAGGTCCCCATCCTCACCCTTGCCCCCAGCTCTTTTGTTCCCTCTTCTTATAAGAGGTGTACAAAGAGCCCCCTCGGCTCAATTGGCTTCACCCTAGGCTACTGAGCCCCACCTCCACGTCAAGGCCTGAACCATGGTGGGGAACGCTATGTTATCCCTGAGTGACATAGGCCATAAAACAATCACAGTTAGTAAGAATCATCATCATCATTATCATCATCATCATCATCATTATCATCATCATCATCATCATAATTTACACAAAATTATCATCGTCATAACATTCAGTACAACAACATAAGATTCAGTCATTACATAACATTATCATCGTCACCATTAGCCTTTATCCGTCCACTGCTAAACATAGGACTCCCGCAATGAACGCCAAGACGACCGAATTCTTGCCACTCGCATCCAACACGGACCAGACATTGCACGGAGGTCGTCCCACCTGGTAAGAAGTAAGAATATAGTCTTTGAATTTAAGTAAGCTGCTGGAATTGCTGGCAACAAATACCTAGTGGATTATAAGAGAACTTCTTGATATTTAAAACGATTCATACCTTAATTTTAAAACGTTCATTGACTGTAAGAGGGTCAAAGCCGAGTTCCACTTAACCACTAGTTCCTGAGGCCTTCTGGACCATGTCCCGCTTCAAAATCAATTTCCCGTACAAAATAAAATATCCGATGCCGATCTGGTCGTTGGCTGGATTCGATACCTCCCTACTAGATGCTTTTGTGAAATAGCGGACACTGTGTTTTGGTACGGGTAGGATCAGGCCTCAAATTACTTTTCATGATTCATCTCAGCCACCAAATCATTCTAAAATTTCAAACTGTCTGTCTCGCTCTTGACTTTTGATTTAGCATCTTTTTGAATTGCTTGCTCGTTCGTTACCGTATGTTATAAAAATCTCCTCCGTCGTGAGAGAACTTTAAATTTTGATCCATTAAAATCTTGAACACTACAGTTGGTTCAAATATATCTTACCTGTATTCTAAGAACAAACGTAAATATTTCTATGTCTCAGTCAGCGTTCCAGAAACAAAGAGTGCTTTAATACATGTAATGTATGACTTTGTATTTTAGTCTGCATTTCTAAATGGAATTGCGTTAGATACTTGGATGATGTAGGAGCATCGACGTCTTGGATTTCGTCATAATTATTATCCTGCATACACATATTGTATACGGTTTGAAATGCAGTGTACAATACATACATGTTCAGGTATGATTTAAGTTGAGCGACGATGGCCTAGTGGGTATGGGCTCGGCAACGTGAGGAAACCTGCGTGCCTGATGAGATTAAAAGTCTTTGAAGGTGTGTGAAGTTCACAAACCCATATTGGGCCAGCGCATCGGTGAACTATGGCCCAAAACTCTCCTCGCCTGATTTCGAGGAGACCCGTGTCCAGCATTGAGACATATAAGGGTTGATATTAGTATATATTAAATATCCTCACATCTCGCATCGATCTTGTATCGTCATCCTAATTCCTAGCTTTGTAGGTCGACCGAGAACTGAGAGGAAGGGCGTCTTCCCGAAATTACCTTTATTCTAATAGAGTTGTTTTCATATATTTTATGGTAACGGTTGAATGCGCTGTGCTAGTGACAAGTGTACAAGTATAAATCTATACTAATAATATAAAGCTCAAGAGTTTGTTTGTTTGAACGCGCTAATCTCAGATACTACTGGTCCGATCTGAAAAATTCTTTCAGTGCTAGATAGCCCATTTATCGAGGAAGGCTATTATAGGCTATATAACATCGCGCTGTAACTAACAGTAATTAAGTTGAGTAAGTTAACGCGGGCGAAGCTGCGAGCAACAGCTAGTAGTTTATAAATTACGTCTAACAACCTTCTGGTGGAAGACATTATGAATTACAATAGAATTATTAAATGTTTCGAAATTAAATTACTTCGATGGAAGGTTAACATACGTGAATATTATAAATAGTGTGGGAGCACGGTTAGAATAGAACCCACATCAAAGTCAAATATCTCTAGTAAAAATATAAATATTAACAATATATTAACTACCGGTAAGACAACATTTTGAGTTCATTAAGAGCGAATGTCCAGCCGTGGATGGATGGAGGCTGATGATGATGATGATGAGGTATAACCATATAACCATAGGTATTTCGCATGTGCCCCATGACGGCCAACCAGATGGCAAACATTGCACTTAATGGTAGATGCTCAACGTCATGAACATAGATTCACGTGGATCTAACCATTACTTTCAAGGACCAGATGACTCAGTTTGAATAATTCTTTTGGGACATTCCTTTTTTATGTGTGCGACAATATGTTCACAAGACGCTGATGAAGGTTGGCTAATTGATAACGCCCAGTAAATTGTGTGAAAAGTCAATGAACTAGCATTAGTACTCATAACGCTCATACAATATGCACATAAGATTAAACTTTATTGTTATTACGTAACCGCAAGGCTATATCGAAATAACATATTCAGTTATATTATTTATACTTTAATCAAACTCTTAGTATTTATAATATGTCCAGCAACGGACACGGCTAGTAAGGATACTAGCCGTGTCCGTTGCTGGACATATTATGATTTTTTATGTAACTTATTTTCATCGAGCATATAACCGGAATAGAGCGGTAATTTTGTTTTTTGTATGAAGACAAATTCCGTCAAATTTGTGCTGCGACGCTGCACCGGTTCTGCGCTCTGATTGGCCGATGGGAGGTACATACAGAGACAGAGCTATTACGTCAGTGACACATCACCGACCAGTTTCGGAATTTTATGGCTTATCACTTCTCTATCCGGTTATATGCTCGATGCTTATTGTATAGTTATAACAATACATATACTTTAAATGTGTATAGCTCATACACAATTATTAAGAGTAGGTTATTAAGACTATACTATTCAGTATAGGAATGTTACGCCATGTAAAGATATTCCTTTCTATTTTAAATTGGCTTGTTTATTAAGGCTGTAACTTGTAAGAGTATTGCGTATACCTAATGCTTAAAGGCAATCTTAACTTATGCACACCAAAAATAATAACTATAATTAGAAAAGTATTATATAAATTATAATGAAAAAACTTTTAAGGACTCTGGACACTTACCGTGAACGTGGTTGCTGCAAAGTTTGATAAACGGCGAAAGAAAAACGTGTCATTATAATGAGTGAATTTACCTTAAAAAATCAGAAAACGTAAAAAAATATTTTTTCAAATCGTTTGGTAGGTAAATATTTTATAACGGTAGTTATGGCCGAAAAACATAAAAAATCCGAATTGAGAACCTCCTCCTTTTATCAGAAGGTGGTTAAAAAGTACTAAGTGCAAAGTACCAAATTATCGAAAAAATGAATACAAATTTTGGTATATTACATTTAATATCAGTGATAGCATTATCACGGTTTTATCACGGACGGAAGCCGAGCGCGCATCTCGTCGCATCCCGTTTTGCTTGGTCCTCCAATCGCCTCCGACCTCAACGGACCTCCGTAGTCCGTACTCCGTACCTCGGTCCTCACAGTCACTCCTCAGTCGAACTCACCGCGCCGCGGGGGATAGACGTGTGTCGCGCATGGACGAACACTCGCGAGCTTTCGTACCTGTGGATTGTATGTGCTGTGTGATTATAGAACAATTGTGATTGGCGTCGCCAAAGGATATCATCTCAAGGTTGGTTGTCCGATGCACTCGGAATGTCACTTGCCTGGTTTTTTTCTTAAACGTACACTTAGGCTTTGCACAACATTAAGGCTTAACGACTAGTTTTTAGGTTTTGTTAATTTTTGCGATACATGTTGGTTTTGTAAGAATTTGTGAAGTACCTATTCGTGTAAACTGTAATGTATTCAAGATAATGCAAATGTGAGATTTTTTTGTTGTTCGTTCTTACGAGAAATTTTATCATCGTTAGGTAAATAATAAATATGGTATTCTCACAGCTACTGAATATTTAAAAATCGCGTTTTTAATTCAAATAAGAAAAAGTGAGGCATTTTTTGAATAATGTACAACTCTCTCTCGTTGACTTATTCAAGTTTCTATTCGACTTAATTAGTCAGAATTTTGATGTTAATCAGTTGTTTTATAATGAATAATTAGAATTAAATAAATTCGCCTATATTGGCATCTACTTGAAGATTCTGAATGATCCTTGGAGAAACTTATCTTCTGATATCATCCTTAACGTAAATTCTAAAAGGAATGGTGAATAGATGCTAAGATTTAGGGAAATACCTATATACCTATTGAGAGAAATTCCGATGCCTGAAGAATAGGCGATAGGGCCAAAAAAGAAATAAAATAGAAGGTTTAGTGAAAAGAAGTAATTAAGTACCTAGCTGCTGTATGTAACCTATAGAGAAAAGTTTCGATGGTCGAAGATTAGGCAATTAGGCCAAAAAATAGAATGTTGAGTGAAAAGAAGTTACTGCTGTATAGGTATTAGGTATGAGCATGAGATATAATTTATAATATAAGTGACACGCGATTACTGATTATGCCATGTATTGAGTAGTATCTGCGATCTGCATAAGCTAAGTAATTTTGCCGTGTTCCAAGAAAGACAGGCAGTGCAATTACTGGCACCGAGACGTATATCTACGGGTAGGAATAGACTTGCCACAGGAGACTTGCCTCGGCCTTGCACAGAGTCCCCGGAGAACTCGTTTTTGCCCCACTTGCCATAAATGGCTCGTCTGCCAATGACCTCTCGAAGAATGTGTAATGGACACCATATAACTGTGATGTGTTGATTCATTACAGTTGTGTACATTACAGTTCCAATGAACTCAACATAATTCATATGGCACTGTGGCTTGTCACATACCTACTAACACATGGCAATAGAGTGGGATTCTTTACCAGAGCCCGCCTTGCCCGGTGCATCTATAAATTTTGTCAAAATCACGGATGAATCTATATTTTCTAGGCTAGAATCCTCGAGCACATCACTTACCATCAAAAGAGATTGGGGTCTAACTTCGAGGATCATGATTCATATTGTCGTCAATATATTGTTTTAAATTAACATGGCTATCACGTCTAAAACTATTTGAAATGGAATGTTTGATGTTTTTCACTTTATTATCGATATATTTCGCGGAGCTCGATGTATCGATTTTCGACATTACCTACGAATGTCTTTTTTATAAGACGTAAAGAACATTGTGAATATCCCGTTTTCGATAGTTTTGGAAATATCGACAATATTTTGTATTGATAAGGGTACATTAAAATTAAATATAAGTATCGGTATAGATAATGAAAGTAAAACGTATTAATCTATCACACATTATGATAAGGAAGATAATCTTTGATTAAATTATGTTTTTGTATGTTAACGGCTTTATTTCATGTCTGATAATCATCATTATCGCTGAACATGATGTCGTCAAAATATAATGAACGAAAGAGTTGTCATATTTTCATTATTTTTCAATATAGACATCCACGGTTCTAATATCTTGAGGGGTCCTGGATATCAGCTGCTGAGTATCTTTTAGGGTGTGTAAAGGTCGTGAAGTCACATCGGGACAGAGATTAGGTAAACTATGGCCTTATACCTTCGTCACTTGATGTAATGATTAATAAAAGCCTTATTTAAATAGTGGGACGTATAAGGGACGTGGACGACTCCTCTTTCCCTCTATCACCCTCGATAACTAAATAGGTTTATTATCTGTAGCATAGGTTTAGAAAAAAACATATCTAACTTTTATCACACTAGTAGTGTGATAAAGTTCAAGGCCGATTTCTTTTTTCTGTCAAAAGTAAGAATAGGTGGTGCTGTACCTACACTAAAGTAAATATTGAGAAATATGAGTTAATCCACTATCCATAGGATACAATGATATTTATTATTATTAATAATGATTAAATATTAACAACAATAAAACGTTTGTTTCTCGTACGCGTTTGTAAAAAGTATTTTAAGCTAATAAAGGAGATAGCCGGTATAAATGTATATAATTAATTTTAAGCTTGAATTAATGGGTAGTCATATAAAAACCGGCCAGAGCGAATCCATACGAAACGTGGAAGCCGGACTAGCATACGAAGGGTTCCGTACCACTGTTCACTATTTAACGTTTGTTTTATCAAGAAATCGGCATTGATTTACAAAAGTATGAGATAAGATTATATTACTTATATAGAGAATTATGACAAAGATAAAATATTATTTAAAAAATACTTAAAACCCGACTGCAACAAACATTTGAATTTGGCGCCAAAAATTCACCATTTACATACATACATGCCTACTCTCGAAAAGCATAACCCTTATTCTAGCGCAGACGGGTAAAAAGTCGATAAAACACGTCTTGCACTTGTACCCTTGTACTTGATTTTTAATTTTTTTTTAAATTTCTATGGACGCTTTCACACCACGTCAATCTGGTCCCGTGGTAAGTTCTCGAGGAACTTGTGTTACGGGTACCAGGCAACGGAAATATATTTAATACTCTTATACTATACATATATTTAAGATTTTTATTATATAATACACATATTTGATACACATCCATGACCAAGGAACACCGAAAATATTTTTGTTCCCTGGCGGGATTCGAACCCGCAATCTCCGGGCTTGAGTGCCAACGCGCTTACCACTGAGCCACAGAGGTCATCATTTATAATTGCTCTTATAGCGTCCTTAATATACACACGGACATACGGACGGAGAGATAGCGGAGTTCCGTTATATCACTCTTTGGGTGCAATTTTTTGGGACCTACAAAGTCGACGCGAGTCAGATTCGCGCTGAGGGTTCCGAAAATCCTGTATTTTATGTAACATAACAACACATGTACACGGTTTCAGATTTTCCTTTGCTTATATTGTGAGACATAGGTTCCAAATTTCATGATTTTATTTATGTCAATGGAAAGTACAGACAGACACACAGGCAGTGTAATCCTATTAGGGTTCCGTTTGCCATTTTGTGGAACGGATGGAATGTACATTTGCAATTTATTGATAGTCATAAAAACGCCATACTCAGTTGAAATATCGAAGTAATGAATAAATCATGAACTTCTCGAAGGATGTATTGATGTACGGTGACACGGTGACAAACGAACATTCCGTAAATGGTTATATGAATTTCTTCCGTCATTCACTCTTTGAGATCTTTGTGAATGGTTTTTGTCCTTGATATTGAGTTAGAGTGGAGGATAGTAAATGGATGGATGGAGGGATAGATATTGGGATAGATAGATGGATGGATGCATGGATGGATACGTGCATGGATATATTATAATATAAATAAGCTATTACTAGCCGTCCGTTTTGTGCGCATGCTATAGAGTATACTCTATACCAGGGCTTTCCAAACTTATTTTAAGTGTGACGTCCTTGGGAACTTGCTTCGTTTTTGCGACCCCCCCCCCATCAAAAACTACCTACCATACCAGTTATAGTTTTAGCCTAGTAACAAGTTATCATAAAAACCACGAACAACTTTTATATGTATTTTTTATTAAAAAAAAACAAGAATAACAATTCAAAGAAATATTTATTTAATTCTGTTGAATGGATACTAAGGAGAAAGATGTTCTTGCTTTCCAGCGCATTCTGAAAATCTTGAGCCCCAGTTTGGAAATTGGAGAGGGGTTCTCATCTCTTTCTCTACATTTATTTTCGATCTGTACTCGTTCTTCATATTATTTTGGACTAAATAGGACTTGGTCGCATCGACACAGGCAGCCAATCGATGTGGGTCGCCTCGTGGGAAGCTTTGCTTTATACGATAAAAACGCTCGCAAGGGACACGGAAAAAATTAAACTAAAACCACAATTCCAAAAATAACTGTCTGTAAAGTAACGTTGTGGTAGATTAGGTCAAGGAACGACTAAATCTAACGCAGGAAAAACCGCGGGTTACTATGACGACCTCTGTGGCTCAGTGGTAAGCGCGTTGGCGCTCAAGCCGGAGGTTGCGGGTTCGAATCCCGCCAGGGAACAAAAATATTTTCTGTATTCCTGGGTCATGAATGTGTATTAAATATGTGTATTATATAATAAAAATCTTAAATATTATATGTATGGTATAAAAGTATTAAATATATTTCCGTTGTCTGGTACCCGTAACACAAGTTCTTCGAGAACTTATCACGGGACCAGATTGACGTGGTGTGAAAGCATCCATAGATTATTATGTATTATTATTATTATGATACACTTGACGTGGCGGTGGGGCTCAGTAGCCCAGGGTGAGCCGCTGCACCTCGGGCGAAGTTAATTGAGCCGAGGTACCCCTTTGTACCCCTCTTATAAGAAAAGGGGACAAAAGAGCAGGGCGCAAGTGGCGAGGACAGGAAACTCATGAAAACAGAAAAAAGGCAAAGCCGCTGGCGTGCGACAGTCAGTTTTAGTATTAATGTGATTCACTGTGTGTAGGTACTTTATCAATAAACCGCTTATCGGATTTCAATAATATTTGGCATTGTAATAAATATATCCCTTTAATGAGCTATCAAAATGATTATAATTTGTCTAAAGAATCTGTACTAGCGTCTGGTCAGTAGACTGGACAGTTCACGCAGCAGTCGCAGGTTCGAATCCCGATAAGTGTTAGAATTTGTATGATGAATATAGAGGTCTGTACCGAGTCATGGATGTATGTATTATTTATTTTCTTTTATAGTAACATAAATTATTACGGGCTCATTTCGACATTTTCGGGACTAGCGTAACGTTTTGTGACTGTTCGTTAATATCTATTTATATATGTATATGTAAAGCGAATAGAACTGTGAATAATTCTTAATTGGGTAGACTAACGGCGAGGACGACAAACAAAATTTAATATAAATTATTATATTGATAACGCATGAAAACTTTTTTATTCCAAACCACATGGATTGTTAGTTTCCTGGAAATTATCAAAATACATACATTCATAGATAACAGAGTACACGGAACCGATAACATCTGTATAGGAAGTGTTATCTATTATTAACAATTATCATAATGTGATAAACGGGATAACGGCGTTTAATGAAAGATGCCTCTATGTCACAGTACGTATACACCAGTGGGTATACTAAGCCCGGTTATGATAATCGTAATAATGAACAGAATTATATATCTTTAAAGAGTTTATTTTCCTTGTATGAAACAAGATCACATTATTAGCATTATATTTTACATATTGGTTTTTGGGGTATTCCCCAGATTTGTCATTAAGTGTAGTCAAGTACGCTTTAAATATTATATTCACTATTCGCCATATTATAAAATAGTGAATTTAGTTTAATTATATAGATCTGCTACCGTGGGTTGGTCTCACAATCAGAAGACGAATGGCCGATGGGCCAATAAGGTTCAAGATCGATCTCCAGGTGAAGAGTCCGTGTTGGATCCGAGTGGCAAGGGATCGGTCATATTGAAAAAATCACCCTTCGTCGTTCCTCTACAATTTGAAGGCACTTCCCTTACCGCCGCAGCCAGCATAGGGATACTTGGCGTCGACATATCGCGAGATGTGCAGTTTCGTGGTCATTTGGAAGGAAACTAGCCTCTAAGAAACTCGGCGTGCTCAGTAAGTAGGCCAAAACAGTATTTCATGCCTTGACACCGCCTATGATTATACAAGGCGCAGATCCGGCCTCATATGGAATACTGATCTCACCTTTGGGCTGGAGCGCGTCAATATCAGCTCCTTCCATTTGACCGCGTTCAGCGCCGGGCGGCTCGAATCGTCGATAGCAAGGTTCTCTCCAATCGGCTTGATTCTTACGTACGTTTGCCCCCTCTTCTATAAAAAAAAAATCTTGGCGTTCATTTAGGGAGAACTATTTTCAGCAGTGGTCGGATAGAAGCTGATGATGATGATGATGATGATGATATTAGTTAATCCTACTAATACAATACTATGCTAATATTATAAACAAATAAAATAAAAAATAAAGTTTGTAAGGATGTATATTTATACGTCTTGATAAACTTGATAAACGAGTGGCTAAAACACAATTTATTAACAATTAATACAGCTAAGACTTCGTTTATTATTTTCTCTGCTAAAAATAAAAAGATACCTGACTTCACTCCGCTGACGATAAACAACGAAAAATTACAACGTTCTCATCATGAAAAATACCTTGGCTTATGGTTAGACGACAAACTAAAATTCAATATACACATTAACCACATTAAAACAAAGTTACAATCAATATTAGGAGCAATCAACAGAATCTCCAATTGCGTACCAAAAAGAATCCGGAACATTTTATATAATTCGTTAGTAAAATTACATTTAGAATATTTAATACAGGTTTGGGGATCCGCCACTACTTCAAATTTAAATCCCTTACAAAGAATACAAAATAGGATAATCAAAATTCTATATAATTACTAGCTGTTGCCCGCAGCTTCGCCCGCGTTAACTTTTAAAATTTGAGGGGTTGACCACCCTTATCACTTAGGGGTATGAAAAATAGATAGTAGCAGATTCTCAGACCTACTGAATACGCATATAAAATTTGGTAAAAATCGGTAAAGCCGTTTCGGAGGAGTACGGTAACTAACATTGTGACATGGAAATTTTATATATAAGACTAGCTGTTGCCCGCAGCTTCACCCGCGTTAACTTTTAAAATATGAGGGGTTGACCACCCTTATCACTTAGGGGTATGAAAAATAGATAGTAGCCGATTCTCAGACCTACTGAATACGCATATAAAATTTGGTAAAAATCGGTAAAGCCGTTTCGGAGGAGTACGGTAACTAACATTGTGACATGGAAATTTTATATATAAGACTAGCTGTTGCCCGCAGCTTCACCCGCGTTAACTTTTAAAATATGAGGGGTTGACCACCCTTATCACTTAGGGGTATGAAAAATAGATAGTAGCCGATTCTCAGACCTACTGAATACGCATATAAAATTTGGTAAAAATCGGTAAAGCCGTTTCGGAGGAGTACGGTAACTAACATTGTGACATGGAAATTTTATATATTAGATGACTATTTCACTCCGACGACACAACTTTATAATGACACAAAAATAATGAATATATCACAACTTTACATATTCAATACATGCATTTTAATCAAAAAGATTAAATTAGGTTCCATTCAATCAGAAATAAAATTTTATGAAAGATCGCATATTTCGAATTTAAGAAATAAATATAAACTTCATGTTGATCATGTAAGAACTAATTATGGTAAAAAAACAATTCTGTTTGAAGGAGTACAGCTGTTTAATAAACTACCAGATGAAATAAAACAATGTGATACCTAGTTTAAAAATATTTAAAACCAAACTAAAAAATCATATTATATCTTCAATAAAGTAACTAAGAAAGCCTACTATATCCAACGGCCCAGATGTTAAAACTGTTTTGCAAATGTATAAAATATTGTATCTCATTTTAAGTGAATTGTAAATTCTTATGAGAAATAAAAGTTCTTAAACCTTATGTATGGATGTATGTTTGTTACTCTTTACATCAGAAAAAACATATAGGCTATAATTTATCCCTGTACTCCCACGGGAATGGGAAGTACACGGGTAAAACCGCGGGGCGATGCTAGTAGTTTATAAACGTTTAGCAGTAGCATGCGACCCGATACTGATGATTGCATTGACGTAAAAGTAGCATTGTTTGGTTTGAAAATTATAAGCCGTGTGTACAATAGAAGGTCGGATATGTGTCAAGGTAATGAAATAATAAATGATTTTTAAATGCGACGGTTATTAACTGTTTGTATGTATTATGAAAATGTAACCGGAAGGGCTGTGTATTGATTGTGGTGGGTTAAATTATTACATAAGTTGCTTGCAGTTCCGGGATCCAAGAAATCATAAATTGCTACCGTCGTTATGAAGTTCTTTACTTTGAAGCTGAGTATGCCTGAGTCGTGCATTTGAAGATTTTTTTATGTGATACTAGCAGCGCCCCGCGTCACCCGCGTGAAGTACTTGTAGTAGCCATTCCCGTGGGAGTACAGGGATATAACATTATAGCCTATATGTTATTCAGATGTATAAGCTACGTTATTGTAAAGTTTCATTAATATCCATTCAGTATTTTTGCGTGAAAGAGTAACAAACATACATCCATACATTCTTACACACTTCCGCGTTTGTAATATTATTAGGATATTAACAATTTTTTACCGAGCTTGTCTTTAAAGTATGAAGCCACTGCACTGAGTTTTAAACTAAAGGAAAGAACTTCCTAAAACTCTCTGGGTTATGGAAGCTATAAATAATATTACGAAAATATTTAAACATCGGAAGCTGTACAATAATAGTTGTTGATACAATTTCCTAGTTTGTGCACCGCTAGTTGCAATATTATTTGGTCTATAAATTCTCTGATCTATAGGATAAAACCGGGATAGATGCCCCACTTTTTGAATTAGCCTCATAATTTTAAAAATATTAATTTTATACGAATATTTTTTATTAATATAGCTAGTTTAATCCTTTGTTGAATTTCTACTATTATTCTTTTACCTATTATATACAGATTTTGCATAAATTAGCTTTTCGTGGGACATGTTTTTTGAGGATAGATGCCTACCTATATGGATAGTTGCCCCACCATGAAAATACCGAGAAGGATAGATGCCCTTTATACCGTGTTAACGAAAAACCAAAACCAAATGCTAGATAGTTCTCATCGAGAACCTCAACCGGAATAGAGGGGTAATGTTATGTGTTATGTATGAAAACGAATTCAGCCAAATTTGTGCTGCGACGCTGCGCTGCGCCGTTCTGCGTTCTGATTAGCCGACTGATGACCATTGATGGATAATTGTACGTACATACAGATCACTGGTTGGCTGAATTGATATTACGTCAGTGACTAATCACTGACAAGTTTCGAAATTTTATGGCTTACATTACTACTCCATCCGGTTATATATTTTTTTATCACACAAGTCAGCGAGGTTGTCATTGTCATTTTCACTAAAAGAATATTTTTTTTGTCTTGTTCTTTATTTGTGGTTTCTTTCTTTATTATCTTAAGTCATTGCTTGTTCCAGTCTTGTTTTTCTTGTGTAACTTAGTTTTAATTTGTTTTTGTGGCATAGTTCTGCTAGAATAATTAAAAAGCCCAAATATAAATATAAGTACATTATTATGCCTATACTTAAAAATATAACAGGTGCTGAAAATGTTTTGAAAATATACACCTACTGCGTATATGTACATATGGGGGGATAGATGCCCCTAAACCTATACCTCGAAAAATCAGGGCAACTATCCTTTTTGATAGGGATAGATACCCACGTATTTTTAAAATAAATTATATACAAAATAGCATCTATTTACACTTAGACGCAGACTCAATGAACCAATATATTAGCTTAATACGAAATAGCACTAAATTTATTACTAATTAAAAAGTTATACAACGAGAAATAGTAACCTTTAAATCTTTGACGTGTTTGTGAATTTCGCCGCGGATATAAGTACACACACGAGCTAAATGCATTCTTTTTCGTGGGTTGTCCGTGGGTAACTTAGGTACGTGGTGACTGCGGCTCCTGCTTATGCCATTAATTTTTTGTTGCGAGTTCGGGAAGTTGGGTTTTCAGGATATGAGGCATCTATCCCGCTGCGGCATCTATCCCGGTTTTACCCTACACGAACGTAAATATGCGTGTACAAGACCAGAATAATTCAAGTCTATATAAATAGACAACGACAAAACTGCGCATTTTTCATGCAAATTTATAGAGAAATACTTAACTGATTTTGTTATTGTGTAGATTTTTTATGAGAATAAAAAAAAAAAAACGTTTAAGTCGAATTTAGAGTGAGTTTAGTGATCACTGTTACAAAAAATTTGTGTTATAAAAAATATTTAAAAAGTTATCTTGTAACAAGTATCATGTATTAAATGGTTAGCATGCCGAGGCTGGGCTGTGTTCTAAAATAGACAGGTTATTAACTGTACTGAGAGAAACCATCTTAAGTCTCGGGATAGGCGACGTTTTCTTAATCTCATGAGATGAGAACTCGCCCCGGATAAAGTCGATGTTGGTCATATTGGTAGGTACGTGTATATGTTAATCTTAAATACAATTATAATATTAGAGATAGGATTCGATACGAATAAATCCCATAGATAAGTAACGTTACCGATATCACACATAATAATATGCTCGTTGAAGTGGCAGATGGATAGCCGATGGGCCAATAAGATTCTAGAGTGTAGGCCGCGTATAGGTAAACAATGTTGGTCGACATTAACCAGGTGGGAAGGTCTCCGTGCAGTGGCCGGTCCGTGTTGAATGCGAGTGGCAAAGGATCCACTTGATCTTCTTGCACTTGGTCTTGGCGTTCATTGAAGGATGTCTATGTTCAGCAGTGGATGGATAGATGCCGATGATGACGTTGATAAGATATAGGAAAATGCGCAGACGAACCACCTCAAATCATCATTTATACATTTACTAGCCGTGACCCGCAGGTTCGCCTTTTTTTTTTCTTTAACGCCGGGAAATGCTCTGAGGCATCCCGCGGGGGAGTGCGTCTCCCCACGCGGGTATGTGGGACTTGCTGCACCCAAAAGCTGCTACGTGGACGCAGCTCTACCCACTAAAACCCGGTGAGTGCCACCAATGCCGCCTTGGTGTGGTGAGGTGCCACGGATCTAATAAACAAACAGGACACCTCAACGGCTAGTCAGTCCCCCAAGGGACCGACGCCACCTCCACCGAGGGGTGGTCGCGCACCACAGAACAACCCCTCCCAACGTCGGGACAGTACATGGGGTGAGGTTCCCATCCTCCCGCTGGTTCGCCTGCTTTAACTTAGTTTATAGCATTACAAGAGTAAAATAATTTTGTGCATCGGATGAGTGGTTTCGAAGATTACCTCGTACATCCAAACTGACTAATATTACATCCTTATAACTTGATTATCTTGAAGTTTATAATACCCACAAACGAAAGTAAACTGGCATTACGATGTAAATGCGTTATATTTATCGGAATATGCAGGACGTGTTTATCGCTTCAATACATTTTCTACATTTTTTTGCATTAAGAGCATATTTTCTACAAAAACTAGTTGCTTACTCGTCTGACCAGTTTGTGCGGGTATATATTTTATACATATAACACTCGCGAGGTCTGTGCACTGTACATCATCATGATCATCGCGTCTACGCTGATCATTTTAAAGTGAAACTTCTATATATACCGTATTAGGATGTTTTCGGTCACGAAAAAGGGACACAGCCGCGTGGAGGGGATAGACGATATTCACTTGTCTGTTAAAGTTTTACTTTCATTATGTGTCCCAGCCATAACCGGAATAGAGCGGTAATTTATTGTGTTTTGTATGAAAACAAATTCTGTCAAATTTGTGATGCGACGCTGCGCCGGATCTGCGCTCTGATTGACCGACTGATGGCCATTGGTAGATGATTGGCCATGGGACGTACATACAGATCACTGATTGGTTGAATTGCTATTAAACAAGTGACAAATCACTGACCAGTTTCGGAATTTTATGGCTCACATTACTACTCTATCTGGTATATCGATGGTCTCAACTTTCAGCACACATTTCGATATTTTATAAAGCGTCTTTATAAATATTAGTGGGTGATTTGTGATTGACTGCATATTATATTGATTGATGACAAAATATCAACACGCATGTGGAGAGCACCTTTCGAAATCTTTAAGGTTCAACTAGTCGTCGGCGCGACGCTATTTCACCTGACATAGTGCGCGAACATGCGTGCTAGAATGAAATGCACAATGATTCATTCCGAAAATGTCCTTTTAGCAAAACAGTTATTATAGAAAAACTAATAAGTGTATATTTTCAAAATAAATTTATTTTATCTTTTGAATAACTAAACTATATCTGTACGGGCTTTATTTTTGAGCTTTCGTGCTCGGAATACTTTTTATTTACGCCCAAAGTTGGGCTAAAGAAGTATTGAAATACGAAAGTTTAGAAGCTTGTATTTTTTAAATGTATAATTTTTTTACGATTTTGGGTACATACACACATAGATAACGACAAAATCAATTTATATTATACTTAGTTTTTGATGGTCAACGTCAAACATTGTAGTTATTACTGTTCTGCGTTTGTATGGAAAGATGAGCGACTTGTGTAACCTTAAGGCAATACCATTATTTTTGAGGCAAAACACTGATAGCTAGCCATTTGATGTTTTTAATAATATTTAAATTAAAGGCGTTCTTCATAGAACAGATCTGATCTAGGATATCGTTCCTTGAAATGATCTATATTCCCTCCACTCTTCAAGAATTCTAAGTCTTATACGCGGTTGACTAGAGATGACATTCTAATTCGACCCTCGATATGGAATCGAATGGATCGCTGGTCACCTGCCACTAGCATATTGGATTACGTTAAAGAAAATGGTGAATGTGAAGTTTTTTAATGAAGAGTTTGGTCTTAGAGGGGTTCCATGTTAACTTCAGAATAATCTATTCTTAGTTTGAATAACTTATCCTGAGTTTTTGTCGTTATTATTCGCCAAATACATGCTCCACCGGACCAGACAAAAATGGATGTCCTTTCAAAAAATCTTAGTACCTACGGCTGCTAATAATATAATAATAATAATAATATCAACCCTTATAATAGTAGGGGCCTTGTTCACCGATGCGCTGGCCCAATGCGCTCTCTCTCATCGGGCATGCAGGTTTCCTCACGTTGGTTTTCTTCACCGGTGAGCAAGTGACGGTTACATGTTCATGTGCACGTAGAAATTTAGAAAAAAGGCACCACAGGGGTCAGGATCGAACCCGGACCTCTCACTTAAGAAGTCGAGCCGGGTATGCCACCAGACCGTCGTCGCTATTCTCATTCTTTTTTATTGTTATTATTGTTATCAGCCATATCTGTCCTATAATTATAGGCATCTGAATATTTTAAGTAACGCTAATCTCTAACTCGCATCATAAAGCCAATCCATTGGATTGGCTAAACCAACAAAAAATGGCTAGACCAAAACAAGAGCACAAGTTTAGACAATAACACCACGTCATAACACATACAATAGTCTAGCATGTTCTAGCACAACTAAATAAATCCAGTACCAACTAAATTACTTTCTGGTAAACATTGCAAACAAAGTCATATTTTAGGCTCCTTACATTTCTCAACACAGTGTAGTAACTTTGAATCTATTTATAGTTACACATTAAAGTAGTCATCTCCTGAGGGTCAAAATTCGACCAAAATAAATGTCTATTTATATGACAGACAAATAGCGTAGAGAAGGGTACTGAACTGTTTTGTCTTTACCTCATCGTCTGTACCTAGAGATTTTAAAAATACATTCCTTTGACATGCAACATCATTTCACCCATGGAGTAAGGAGTGCCATCTCTGTGTATAAAAAAGGGTCCGTAGAAAAGCATTAAATAAAGGTGGCGCCACAGTAGCAAGAGTGTACATTTCTAAATGTGTGTGCGTAGAGGACTGAACGCACATATACAAATTTATATTTACATACACATTCAATTCAGCTAAAACGGCTACTTCATATGGGGCTTTATTTACAGCTAAAAATTGACACTATTTCAATTTTTTCTCCCATAAGAGAGAGTTATCCTCACTTCTTTCCTCCATAATTTTGCCTAGAAGTCTATAATATAATAATGCCTCGCAGCTTCGCTTGTCAATCGTGTTATGTCAACATTCGACAACAGCTATTGTGTGCGGCGTAAAACAAAGACTTCACCTAATTATGTCAGAATTATTATGTATGAATGAACATTTATATAACAATATGACATAATACGCTGTAAGTACAATGTAATTATTTGAAACGTTTCCTATCTCCATGCGGAACGAAGATCGTGGGAATGTTTATTGAAATTACTAGCTTTTTCTAAAAGCTTTAAACTTTTCAATCTCGTTTCAAAGTTAAATAGATAGTAGCGCACATGATTAGGCTTAAGGATTAAAGTCTACGAGTAGTCAGAGTTAGATTATAATTGCTGATTACATGTAGTTTTTACGTTCATTTGATTTTAACAATGTAATATCTATATAATGCTATTTTACGTTCTGTTATAGATAGCCTATGCACCCTATCTTGCTTATCAAGTGCCCTCGTCTTGCACGTATAACATTTTGCACCTACAATGCATGTACAACCTCATCCCAACAGCCACGCTAGACGGCTGCCTCATATTAATAGACTTTTTTTTGTAAACCTAAACCCGTAGTGACTCATAGCACTTCGATTCTTGAGAAAACGGTTTCTTATCTTCGTTATAGTAGCTCAGATAAGCAAACTGATAGAAATCCTGGGACAAATTCTTAATGTGTCAGGTCCATACTACTAATGACGTTGGCTATTGTAACTCAAGTACTAAGAAGTTTATTATCTGTGTCAGCAATAACATTGCTGGTCGTATTTCTGGAAAATCTAAGGAATATGCGACGCGCTGCAAAAGGCGCGTATCTCCTGTCGGCTAATTAGTAACTAAAGTTTGCCCATGTAATGTATTATCAACATTACTTTTGTTAGCTTCTTGACCTAGTTTCTAAGTTAACAATACTAAATAGGATTACAGTGCATCCGAATTTATATCAATGGCGAGGGAATGAATAAGCACAAAGCTTTAATGTGATCCAAGAATCCTTTGCTGCATACCAAACACCGAAATACTGAGACGTAATTAAGTCTGGGGATGCGCGTCTGAATCATCAAGTATTCCGTATATTTGGCTAAAGAAAACGTATACCGAAATAGAATCGACGGCGGTTCGATATTGATCGTACAATACCAGTAGAACTTCATTGTGTTGAAGCCTGAAAGGTTAAGAAACTAAACGATGATAGTTTTGAAAACATAGCATTCGATGAATTGTAATGTTTTTGGACTAAAATGTAAACTTGACTTTTAACACGGTCTCGATGCGACGAATAAAGACGGGAAAAAACAGAATTCCAAACATAATGTAATATTAATTAAACAATATAAATACAATTAAACAATAATTGAGTGTAGTAAAAAAAACATCCACATAGTAGTTTTTTTACTGTATAAATTTTCAATAGAGACCATAATGTAATGATAATATTACCGACGATCATTAAAAAGTAATTTATTAGTATTCGAACGCTTCGTAAGTTGGCAATCATAGAGATAAATGCGTTGCAACGACTGGGGAACACGAGATATATAAAAGTGAATCGCAAGATGACGTCACACAAATTAAATCAGCCAATCAGACGACGGCATGCATGATTCAAATTTCTGACGTCATTTATTTTAGGTTCTTTCTTATAAGAAACTAATCCGGAGTGATGATGATTATTTTTGTAGCGTAAGTTACTCCTTATAACATCAACTATCTGCCAGTGAAAGTCCCGTCAAAATCGGTCCAGCCGTTTAAGAGATTAGCCGGAACAAACAGACAGACAGACAGACAGATAGACAGACAGAGCGACAGACAAAAATTGTAAAACAGGCTGCTTTGGTATATGTACCGTGTATACATCCATATGCATGTAGTAAAAAGCGGTTATTTTAATATTACAAACATACACTCCAATTTTATTTATCTGTATAGATAAATTGATTAAAAAAAAGGATTTCACTCATGTCGTCGTCGCCCATGATAATCGCCGGAAGTACCATTATGATGCCTTCCAGCATTAATCGAATTATTACACAACCAGATGTTTTTTTTTATTTTTATGTTAGTTGGATAGGCAAACTGGCAAACGTACCACCTGATGGTAAGTGGTCGACGTCGCCCATAAACATAAACTAACTAACTAACTAAACCTGGAACGAGCCCAGGCAACTCATTTATGTGTTGCCTATCCTGAGACATAAGATGTTAAGTCTCGGTGCCAGTAATTACACTGCCTGTCTTGCCCTTCTCTCCGAAACACAGCAAAGCTGTTTCACGGGAGAAACAAGAAAGATGGTGGTACCCATGCAGCCGGGAGCGAGGCACAGCGCTTCCCTCCCACCGGTGGAATTGATGATGAGTGGATTGACAGAGATGTAACTACACTATTGGGTAGGGACTGCTGGTTGTTATATTTGCGGGCCCTACTTTTCAAACCCTAAAATTAAAAAAAAAAAAAACATCTAAAATAAAGTACTTTTCAACTATCGTTCTATCACATGTAAGAACAGTTTTTCAAATCCAGATGGTTATTCAAAAAACAGAGAATTCAAACAAACTCGTGAGGTTTATGGTATTAAATTAGTATCATAACACGCGTGGTACATAGGCTGCACTAAAAGTATCGGGAATGGAATATTTCCACTGTTCCTGTCATATTAAAATCTTTTTAATTGAAAACTCCTTGGTTTTAAAAATCGAATGCCATTTATTTATTTAAAAAAAGATTCTCGGTCTTGTCACAAGGTCTTGTCAAACTTGTTTAGTCGTTGAGAAAATGGAATTGACTCGAGAAAATTCTAGAGCGATGATTTGTTATGACTTTCGAAGTGGTTTAACATAAAAACAGTGTGTTGACCGGATGATTTCTGCATTTGGTGATGAAGCCCCATCCAAAACCACAATTTATCGCTGGTTTGCAGAATTTCAACGTGGACGTGTCAAGCTCAGTGATGATCACCGTCAATGTCGTCCAAAAACTGCAGTCACCCAAGAAAACGTTGATGCTGTGCGTAAGCTGATTGAGGAAGATCGACATGTGACATACCGAGAAATTCACGCAACTTTAGACATTGGCATGAGTCAAATACAAATAATCTTGCATGAACAATTAGGTGTAAAAAGTTGTTTTCCCGATGGACACCGCATTTGCTCTGTGAAGAGCAAAAAGCGGCTCGCGTTACTTGGTGCGTCAGAACTCTCGAAAGATTCCACGCGGAATCCTCAAATGCTGTATACAACATCGTATCAGGTGACGAATCCTGGATATATGCGTACGAACCTGAAAAAAAAAACCAGTCACGGGTTTGGGTGTTCGAAAATGAGTTAAAGCCAACAAAGATTGTTCGTTCACAGAGTGTTGCAAAAAAAATGGTGGCCACGTTTGTCTCCAAAACCGGCCATGTTGCGACTATTCCTCTTGAGGGACAAAAAACGGTTAATGCAAAATGGTATGCTAGCATTTGTTTGCCACAGGTCGTTTCTGAACTCCGTAAAGAGAACTGCAACCGCCGCATCATCCTCCATCACGACAATGCGAGTTCTCACACCGTGCACTGAACAAAAGAGTTTTTAGAGCAAGAAAACATAGAATTATTAGACCATCCGCCGTACAGCCCCGACCTAAGCCCTAATGATTTCTATACTTTCCCTAAAATAAAGAACAAATAGCGTGGTCAGAGATTTTCATCGCCTGAAGAAGCTGTAGACGCCTACAAAACGGCCATTTTGGAGACCCCAACTTCCGATTGGAATGGTTGCTTCAATGATTGGTTCCATCGTATGGAAAATGTGTCAAATTTCGCGGAGAATACTTCGAAAAGCAATAAATACATTTTTAAATAGTAATGATGTAATAAAAAAAATCGTAATGTTATGTCACTTCCTTGATTCCCGAAATTTTCAGTGCCGCCCTCGTATTTTACAGTTACAAAATTAAAAAAAAAAAATTATAGTTTAAAAAAAACTAAAAAACACGCTTTAATAGCAAACCGAACTATAAATTTGAAAATAATTTTTAATAGAAGAATTAAATGGGTTAACATAATAAATAAATGATATTACTTATTGTAAAAAAGCGCGAGGTGCTCGATATTCTTGTTAAAAATATTTCATCGGTATCTATTTTTCAAAAGTGAAGTTAGTATAAAAACTTAGTTACAAGCACCACACTTTTTTACAATAAGTAATATCATTTATTTATTATGTTAACCCATTTAATTCTTCTATTAAAAATTATTTTCAAATTTATAGTTCGGTTTGCTATTAAAGCGTGTTTTTTAGTTTTTTTTAAACTATAATTTATTTTTTACTTTTTAGTGTCGATTTTTTTAATTAAAGATTTTATTAATTTAAAGTACTCAACTAATGGCAATCACTTTAGAAATGAGTGAGAGACTAAAAACAACACATGTGATGTAGGTAACTTGCGCGGTATGCCTTCCTAGCATGTGCTATCCTGATTATCCTGATCAGGATATTGGAATAATTTTATCAAATTATTGTATTGTCATCGGTCCTCGATAAATCTACAAAGTTTGAACGAAATCTGGTCGTTAGAAGTGGGTCAAAATAGCGTCCAAAGAAGTCGGTTACAAACAAACATACAAACATACAAACATACAGGTGAAGCTAATAAAAAGCGTGTAATTACCTTAGCGTATCGTTAACGTAAATCCAATGGAATTATAATATATTTTCGCGTGTGAAATGATGTATGCATAACAAAAGTGAAATAAGTGTAAAATTTATTCACGTCATGGGATTTTGGTGAAGGCCTTAGTTCCACTGAATACTGATTTCTATGTAAAATAAATTAAATTTAAATAAGGATTAAAGTAAGGCATTAAATTTTTACAAAAGATCGTGGGTACTTCCTAATATAAGCTAGTTCGTGGTATTTTTTTACAATAGACAAAATAAACAGTATTCTATGTTTCATATTGAAATAACAAATTGACATTTACATATATTATGACTGAACTGCTTCCTGTACGTATAAAAGAAATTATACTTATTTCAATAAAGTTTTTGATAATTAGATAGAGGCTTTCAATTTTGACAGAAAACGGACAATTTTAGTAAATAAAGTTGGCAAATTTTTCATAACAGACAACATAAACTGCATTTTTATGGTTTCATCTTTAAATAAGATACACCGATATAATATCCATTTTGCATGCTTATATTATAATCTTAGCAAGACATGATGTCCAAAATTGATTTAAACACCTCTATGTAACCATGTTTTATGCAAATAAATATTATTATTATTAAAAAAAAATAAGACTAGTAATCGTTAAAATCGCTTTACTTGATCGCAGATCCAAAGCACTTGCTTTCGATCTGCAATCAAGATTAAAATACGTTTTATAACAATATTTTGTTTGTTAGTAAGGACGATGCACCGGAGAAGGTCAAATCACCAGACAATTAGAAGAAAAAGCAACATTCATTGTAACCGTCCAGTATTAGACACGGGCCTCTTAAAAAATCGCTGATGATAATTATGATGATAAATATGATGACGTAGTTGAGTTAATAATACGCCATGTATGCAAACAACGGGTAATAAACATTATGACGGCATAAATTAAGAACACCACATTACGTTTAATGAGTACGTAGTAATTGAGGTCCTTTTAGTTATATTACGAGCAATACGTACGAGTTAATTTTATGCAACCGATATTTCACCATCATAAGCATATCGACCATTGACATCCAAACATTTTTATTTTGTAGGTTACCGTTGCTTGGTAGTAAGTACCTCCAATTGTCAAGGAAGATTAAATGCTAAAATTAAGTATTGTAACACTAAAAGGTTTTTTAGTCGTACAATACTTAATTTTAGAATTAACGTAATAATTCTTGATTAATATAAGTTACTAGCTGTTGCCTGCAGCTTCGCCCGCGTTACTCAACTCCTATATGTCACAGCGTGATGTTATATAGCCTTTCTCGATAAATGGGCTGTCTAACACTGAAAGAATTTTTCAAATCAGACCAATAGTTCCTGAAATTAGCGCGTTCAAACAAACTAACTCTTCAGCTTTATATTATAAGTATAGATTTATCTAGTCGTATTAAATTTATAAAATGTGAAGAATAAATAAGAAAACTTAGAGACGGCCAAGTAATTTTAGATTATAGCTTCTAGACGAGCAAATGATGCTGACCGTTGCACCAGTTGTTTTTTTTATTTTTTATTTAATTCTGCGTCGAAAGAACACTGACAAGAAAAGTCTTCCCGTGCTGGCGGTGAAGTATCCGAAAGGTAGATAATGTAAAAATTTTAACAAACGGTCACTAAATATGTAATATAGTTTTATTACAACGAAAATTCTGCAAATATTAAAGTTCACCTATCTCATTGTGCTAGCCCATTTATTTACAGCTCCCCTTTTCCAGTTTGTATACCTCCCCTCGCCTGATTTCGAGGAGGCCATAAATAACACGAAGTATATCAGTTTGTCTATTATCGACACTAGGACACAGCTGTAAACTTCCGATGTAGATTAATGCTCGCTAAACGGAAATGTGCCTATAATTATGATGGCGACACATTTTGCTCTCTAATCGCGGGGGACACGGTACAAAATTGCATTTCTGATTGCGACATGTTTAATGTTTGATACTCGCATGTGCAGACCAGCAATATGTGAACTGGATTCACATAATCGGTGTTAAATAGCACCTCTTCTGTTAGAGGCGAATATCTTGTTTCTGTATCCTTCAAAGAAAAAAAAATTAAAATAAATTGATCTAGTGCAGTATCCCATGTGCAGTATTACCAACCCTCGATGCTTTTGCTAGAACAGAAATAATTGTTTCTATTACTTATACAAATAATTATTCGTTTTCTGATTGAATTACATTTTGAATTTGCAAGCTACCCCTCTATACATCACTGAGAGACAAATTTAAACAAATTAATAAGAGGGATACACGGACTAGACACAGGCTAGATGTACCAGTGATTAAACTCACAAAAGGCAACTTTATACACTTTTACAATAGGATCTCAGAAAACGATCAAAACCTCCCAATTAAAAAATTAAAAAAAGTTATTAAAGAGCGTTTGTGTGGTAAAGGATATTATAAAGTAAAAGATTTAATGGAAGATACCACACTTTGGCGTGGTTCTTTTCAGTGGGATTGCCTTGGACCCGGTGGTAGATTCAATTGACGTTCAAAAAGATACTCTGTTTGTACTATTAAAAAAAAAAAAGATTTGATACGATCTCGAAACAAACTATATATATATATATATATATATATATATAGTTTGTTTTTACTTGTACTTATTAGTCTTGAATGCCTAGTAAATAAAAAATCTGCGATATTGATTCAGGTTTCATTTTACCCTTGCACTAGGCACAGTGGGGGATTTACAATAGGGGCAGTCGGGGCTAGTGCCCAGGGCGGCAAGATTTCTAGGGCGGCAAAATTTAGAAACTGATTTTTTTCCAGTCTTATCAAGATTGTTCAATATAATTAGTTAATTCTTTGAATACATATTTTTTTATGAAATAGATAATTAAAGAAATTCATTTTTACATAATATAAAGGACCTTTACATTTTTTTTTATGTTTTCGCAATATACAATAGGCAATATATAATATGTACAGATATTATAATAATGTATAATAAATTAGTTATTTTATTTTTAAAAATAAGGTAATAAACTATAAGTTTAAGTGAAACTGCAGTATTGGGGCGGCATTTTTATCGGTGCCCAGGGGCGGCATTATGTTTAAGTCCGGCCCTGACTAGGCAAGGATAAAACCGTTGCTGGAATAACAATAAGTATTTTTATCTTTAAACATTTACTAAACAAATTTGCTTTGAAAATAAATAATAGCTCATTATTAATTTATTCAATTACGTAAAGAAAATGTGTGTTTGTATTTGATTAATCTGTTTTTGGTGACTTCGGAGGTCACATACCTGCGTCATGGTAGTGTTTGAGCAGCTCAGTAAATAATGGTCTTTCAACTTTCAGCAATGGGATTTGTGCAAGTATTGTATGAGTATATATTTCTTTCAAATGAAATATTTACTATGTTTATCGACATGATATTACGAAATTGTCTACGAATGCCTTGTTCACGAGATTCTTAATGTTGGCTGTCTCTAAGTATTGTAGGGTTACAGATGCGGATAGATAAATAATTCTAACACCTGTCTTGGCTGCAATATTAACTACTGTAGAATATATAAAATCAGTACTCCAAATTAAATTGAGACTGTAGGTTTCTGCAAAATTTCAGGTTTTAACGATTTATAAGAAAACACATTGCAGACGAATCAACTTAAAATATGTTACGCATTGTTTGTATGCTTGAACATTTTATCGTCGCAATAGCTCTTAATATGGTTAATTGGTGAGAAACAGGCGTTAGAGCCGGTGAACTGTTACACAACTAGATGAAAAAGTCGTGAGAAGTGATTGAAAAAGTATCATATTGTTTGTACGTAAATATAGAGCAAGCTATTTTGAGACATTATGTTGGTAAATATGATCGTTATGGAACAAGGTCTTCTTATAACTTACGATAAATGATAATTATTCAAAATCATCATATGTGTCGCCTATTAAGTGGCCAACGTGGCCTATGAAAATAAAGGAGTTCCTTGACTCTAGCCAGATTGACTTTAGAGACAAAATAAGTAGATTTTGGTATGATTAGATATCCGTTTCGGCCGTCGTTCTAAAACATCACAGGTGCTTGGCAGATATAAGCATGATATTAGTTAGGGTTAGTACATAATTAGTTAGGACACAAAGGGCGCTTTGAGAATTTGAAAATTCAATAATAAATATTTTTCATCACACTTTCCCCATATTTTTGTTTTGAATTATTTTGCTTATGAGGATCAAAATTCTCCATTACACCAAGTTTATTTTGAGTACTGTCAGCAAACAACTCAAGAGAACTCCACATGCTAAAGGCACTATCAGACATGCAATTTCCTCACGATAAACATCCTTCCGCAGAGCGAGCGATATTGACGTATTCAAGTGTGCATGAAATTGATAATATTTTCTACTGGTTGTGATAGAACCGGGGCTGTACTGTCGCTCGCCTGCTCTGACTTTCATATCGTACTCGTATGTTCCCCTTTGAGCATACTTGATTGATTTGATCAGCGTACGTAAAGCTGTTTGTTTCGTTTTAAGTGCTGCAGCTTTGGAGGCAATTTTCAAGCGCAATGGTATTCAGGCTTTTGATAATTGAAGGGGAAGTTTATTTGGAAATACACAGACTAATTTGAGCAGGAGCAAAGTTATAAATCACAGGAGCAAAGGAAGACAAGAGTCTTCCTTTGCTCCTTGATAAGAATCAAGAAACAGGTGTGTTGTGGATAAGATAATGCAAACGAATGCGCCGCGCAAAGCCCTTCACAAATCAGTTGTCAACGCAGCAGAAACAAAGCAATAGATTTATTGATTTGAATAGCCAGCCAATTACCCAGAAAATCAAGTGGGCAAATAAATCCCTGGAATACTGTTTCCGAGGATCTTGAGCTACTCCAATATGTATAAACAATTCTAGTGCCGTAAAGAAAACTTTTTTAATCTATTAATTATACATATTTATTTTTATTTTTCTTAGAATCGAAATTCTTACTATTAGAGTGTGTAACTTTTCAGGCGCCTACAGAACCAAGGTATTTGTTACCTTATGAATATTTTAGTCGAGTAGTGGAACAAATTGACTTCTCCCCACATGATTGCGGACGACGCTTGGTCAAGGTGTCTGTTTGGCCTTCTCCATCACTTTACTATCTTAACTTTTAAATTATAATCTTCAACTTGTCTCATCAGGCTATGGTAACTTTGTTTGTCTGTATGTTACCTTTTCACGCCTAAAGAGATTTTGATAGCATTTGCGAAGAAGATAGACACTTTAGATAGCTTTAAATTTCCGAGACTTGCGATGGGACATTCGCTCTATCTCACTCTCTCTCTCTCGATTTTTCTAACTCGCTTGCTCCCTTGATCCCCACTCTCACTTCATGGCTGTGTATAACTTTATTTCATACTATGTATACCTTTCGACTTTTATCGGAAAATATGTAGGTACATGAATCTAATCATATTAATCTTAGGTGGTTCGGATGCTGATTTTTTGCTGAATGACATGAGCTGAGGAACAAATGAATAATATACAAAAGCTTTTCGACATTTTTTCAAATGAGGGTAGACTTAGTAAATAAAAACAAGGAATTCTCTTTCAGCCTTTTTCAGCCTTTCTCAGGAATACACCTTCATAAATGTAAATAATATTCTTAAGGTCATTATCAGTGACCCAATTTGCGGATTCAGCGCTTCAATGCACTTATTAAAGCTTTCCACTTCCAATTATAGCTTACTTATCGCGACCGGCGAGATTACAGAGCAATATATATTTCCGAATAGCGGGAGAATTTCATTTTCTCTATAATCCATTTGGAATATTAAACGTAATATTTGAGAGACTGCAAATTTTATGAATTTTTCTGGTTAATAGTGAAATTTTTATGAGCTTTATTACCTGAGAGCCTAGTTAGTTAGCTCTAATCTAGATTTGAGGAAATGTCTTCTAGCTTTGTGTGTTGCGGTTGCGTTTTTTTTGTGTACGAGATTGAACGAATTCGTATCATAGATAGACAAATTTTTATACCTACCTTTTTTCATATCGCAGGGAAATACTTTATGGATGTAGTCAGGATATTCAAGTAAATCCTGACCCTATGTGGGACTTGCACCCGGAGGTGCCCTACCTAAACTGAAACCACTGCAAGTGCCTAAAGCCGCTTTTTGAGGGTCCCGCATCTGCGGGCAACAGGGTCACCACACTCAAAATTCTAATACCCTAGCATAGGCTAATTGCTAGGCTATTTCAATATTATCCAATTTCAGTTCGATATTTAATTAATTCGTCTTATAGTCCTATACTGTATGACTTAATCTTGTGCGTTTTTATTAATGTTTCCAAAAATGTGTTTTTGATGTAAGCTGACACAGCTAAGCTTATGTTTTTTCACGATGGATAAAGATGGATGGAGACAAAAATCGCGATTCTTATATTTCTAATAAAACGTTCATTCGGTAATACTTGATACTTTTGTAGTAATTGCTTGATATCAACCAAAATTGGTTTGTTTAACGTCAATGACGATGAAATGTTATTGTGTAACGAGCTACGGAACCACTACACGAAAGTGGACACGCACTTGAATTCAAATAATTGGTAGTTTCCGTTCCCTAAACAATTTTATCTATTTAAACAATAAAAAGAAAACAATTGAAAATAGAATTAAGAACGTAATCTCATCAAAAAAGGTATTCCATTTTTATTATATATTATTATTTAAGGTTAAATACACATATGCAAATTTATTCTTTATGTGAATGTGATAGCGCCTGGCCAGAATGCCGTCACGACAAATGGCCTGACGTTGTCATGTCGTGATGCTCTTATTACGCCGCTGCTTTCAAATCCTTTTGTGCGTGCGCGCATATTATATTCCATCTTTTCTATTTTAATATTAGCCTAGATGATTCACATCTGCGGTGCGTCTAAGGGACCAATTTTTCTATTATCAATTCTATACGTATTTTTTTTTAATGATTTTGGTAAAGAAAACAAAATTTGTTTTGCTGTCTGTCTTACTGATTCCTTACAATTATTATTACACTAAAAATTACAAGTACATCCTATCGCAAACTTTTCGATTCAAATGATGGCGGACAGTGGAGTTTCAAGAAAAGGGTTCCGTTGGAATCTTTTACGCACAGACTTAAAATTATTATCCATGCTTAAGGCATATTATTCCAACCTTTCAATATTCGCACTAAATAGACAGATTACATATGAATGTGGGAGAGCAGAAAATTGCCAATAGTGGCTAACACCCTGTCTTTGGCCGTCCGTAAAAGTGTCCCTTTAACATCTCCATAGACATTGATATGGGTGCGACACCCCCTGTCACATCACAGCCGATCGCCACTGACCCACTATTGTCTCATAAAATGTTTTATATAGGTAAGAGGTGTGATAGAGGTAGATATTTCATGATGGATATAAGTAGCAGGGTTTTTTTTTTTTGGTCTGCAGCGGAAATTTGCAGCCCAAACCATAAAGGACCGGGGTTGGTTTTAAACCTAGCCGTGTGTGGGGTTCGCACTTGGGCAGTGTCGTTACCCACTAAAACCGCTGCAAGCGCCCTCCGCCGCCTTTTTGAGGGTCCCGGATCTTGCAGGCAACACAGGACCCTCGGCGACAGGCTGACCCCGGCGAGAGGCCAGACTCCTCCTGGAAAGGGGGGACTGCTCGGCCGTTCGTTTTCACGATACTTTTAACAGTCCCCGACGACGTCGTGCCTATCTGGACCCAGGTTAACCCCAGCCTCGGCCCGACACGAGCACAGGGGCGTTACTGGAGGCGCATTAAGTAGCGCCTCCTACGCACGCCTGTTCGTCGCCTGCGGTGGGAGGCCTCGTCGGCGGCCTCCTCTCTCACCCGCTCATCGGCCTCCTTCTGGGACATTACTGCCTCACAGAAGGAGACCATCGCCGTCCAGGACTCGTCGTCGCCGAGCATCGCGGGGATGACACTCGGCAGAGACAAGTCCCCTCCGATGACCGATGTCAGATCATGACGCAGCGCCACAATCGTGACATACAGTTGCCGGCTCCCTTTGGGCCGTCCGGCATAGGTACTCACCGAAGCAGCCCAACGCACTCGCCGCCTTTACGACCTTCGGACCCAACTGTGCGAAGTGTGGGCCGAAGGTCCATCCTCCATCAAGGATGAGCCCCAGATATTTAATATGGGGGCTCATCCTGATCCTCACCCCACCGATCTGGAGGGCAGCCCCCGGAGGAGGTCCTTTCCGCCCGGTCCCGCGAAAGAGAAGAGCTTTGGTCTTAGATGGTCTGACCCGAAGCCCTAACCTCTCTATGCGGCTGATCACGAGGTCGAGCCGCGCCGCCTCCTTGTAGTCTCATCCCCGGGCGTAACGAGGGTGTCATCCGCATAGCAGATGACACCCATCCCGGGAAGGAGACGGCCTCGCAGGACCCAGTCATACCCGATGTCCCACAGGATCGGACCAAGAACCGATCCCTGCGGGACACCGCAGCCGACTTGTCACCACTCTACGGACCCACATCGATTCTCGCAGGCTACCCTCCTTTCGGAGAGGTACGCCTCCAACAGCCTCCTGAGATAGGGAGGCACTTCGAAGTAGTTCAGGGCCTCCCGTATCACACTGTGCGGGAGGCTATTGAAGGCGTTCGCGATGTCCAAGGAAACCGCGACCACCACCTCCCCTCTGTGTTCCGCCTCACGCGTCACCGCCCGCAGGCGTTTGAGGGCGTCGATCGTCGACCGGCGTGCCCGGAACCCGAATTGGGACTCTGAGAGTCCCGGTCCCGGGCCCTCCTCCAGGTGCTGAACGAGGCGGGAAGCCACGACTCTCTCCAGGGCCTTCCCAGCCTCGTTCAGCAACACCACCGGTCGCACCGCCGATGCCGAGTCCGGGGTCCGCCCTGCCTTCGGAAGCAGGCAGAGCCGACCTTCCTTCCATGCCCTCGGGAACTGTCCGGACCGCAGGCAGCGATCGAACAGCTCCCGAAGGCTATGACCGAGGTGCTCGAGGGAGATGGCCAAAACCTTCCCGAGGGTAATCAATACCCTGGCTGCTGATAGTTTTGATGGTTTTCAAATCATCAACCTTTTTTTTTGCGCGGGGAAATGCTCTTAGGCATCCTGCGGGGGAGGGGGAACTCCCCAGTGGGTATGTGGGACTCGCTGCGCCCGAAAGATGGTAAGGTGGACGCATCTCTACCCACTACTAACCGGGGAGTGCCACCAATGCCGCCTTTGGTGAGGTGCCCCAGATCTGTTGAGCCACAGCAGTAGCTACTATCACTCAGTAGGTACTCAAGGGTCCGACGCCACCTCCATAGAGGGGTTGTCCCGCACCACAGAACAACCCGTTTAACAACCTGCATTAACCGTTCTTTGTCCCTCAAGAGGAATAGTCGCAACATGGCCGGTTTTGGAGACAAACGTGGCCACCATTTTTTTTGCAACACTCCGTGAACGAACAATTTTTGTTGGCTTTAACTCATTTTCGAACACCCAAACTCGTGACTGGTTTTTTGTTTCGTCACCTGATACGATGTTGTATACAGCATTTGAGGATCCTGCGTGGAATCTTTCGAGAGTTCTGACGCACTAAGTAACGTGAGCCGCTTTTTGTTCTTCACAGAGCAAATGCGGTATCCATCGGGAAAACAACTTTTTTACACCTAATTGTTCATGCAAGATTATTTGTATTTGACTCATGCCAATGTCTAAAGTTGCCTGAATTTCGCGGTATGTCACAAGTTGATTTTCCTCAATCAGCTTACACACAGCATCAACGTTTTCTTGGGTGACTGCAGTTTTTGGACGACCTTGACGGGGATCATCACTGAGCTTGAAACGTCCACGTTGAAATTCAGCAAACCAGCGATAAATTGTGGTTTTGGATGGGGCTTCATCACCAAATGCAGAAATCATCCGGTCAACACACTGTTTTTGTGTTAAACCACTTCGAAAGTCATAATAAATCAGCGCTCTAGAATTTTCTCGAGTCAATTCCATTTTCTCAACGACTAAACAAGTTTGACAAGACCTTGTGACAAGACCGAGAATCTTTTTTTAAATAAATAAATGGTATTCGATTTTTAAAACCAAGGAGTTTTCAATTAAAAAGATTTTATTATGACAGGAACAGTGGAAATATTCCATTCCCGATACTTTTAGTGCAGCCTATGTACCATTACCACTAATTTACAATCACCGTTTATACCAATACCACGTTTTCACACAGCAATACTTGTAACTATTTAGAGAAACTTATTGCAATAAAATAGCAAAAACACGATAAAATAGAAAAAAAGAAGCGTATTTAATTTGCGCTGACACTAATATCCAGTTCATACGCCGCACTGGCTAGACGGCTCCTAATAATACATGTAATGTACAGGTTTTTACCTGCGACCAGTTTTAAAATTCATACCGATATATATGCACCTTTATTAGATAGTGAAGCTGAAGGTAGGTACCAAAGAAATGACCGCAATTTATTTATAAAACTATGGTATATTCATAGATTGGTCCCAAGACAGTTGTGTGAAATTGATGTAACTTTATATCTGTATTTTTATTGTTTTTGATATAGACTTCTCCTGCCGGGTTGACAGGCCAATATACCAAAAGTGATATTTTTTTATGTTGGTTGGATAGGCAAACTGGCAGTCGTGCCACCTGTTGGTAAGTGGTCGACGCCGCCCATGAACATAACCTAGTTTTTAGTTGATCTTAAGTCTCGGTGCCAGTAATAACAGTGCCTGTCTTGACCTTCTCTCCGAAACACAGCAAAGCTGTTTCACGGGAGAAACAAGCAAGCATGATGGTGGTACCCATGCAGCCGGGAGCGCGGCACAGCGCTTCCCTCCCACCGGTAAGATGATGGTCTGTGTCTATCAGTAAGGTTTCCAATTCTGCCGGTTTCCAATAATGCCGGGAGCAATACAATACGTTTATGACTGGATTTCATTATCAAATGCCATAAGCGTTTATGTCACGCAAGGTGCAGAATCTTGCAAGTATTCGAAGTTTTACCTTTCACTAAATATCCAAGGACAACCTCCTGTTTACGGCGTGCGTATTCCTCTTATAGGGTGCCAAAGGCCTCCGAACAAAATTCCCCACCTTTCCCCCTTCTGGTAGTGGTGAGAAGATAGCGATAGTTACAAGCATTTGTCTTAAACATTCGTTTCACTTTTTAAAATGATTTGATAAAATAAAAATATAAATAAAAAACGATGTAGGTAATTCTTCGACTTGCAGCCATATTTTGTAGGAAAATACAATTTCCGGTATTTAACCTTTTGTGTCAGAAGTCTATTACTATATTATAATGAATGATTTGTATTTATAGCATTGCATAACAATATTTTCCTGCTACGCACACATACACATTTGTATAATCTATATCATTAGTTGGTTTTTGTGTACTCATCAGTTAAAAGGTGCGCTAATGATGAATGATTACACAGAATGCAAAATACTTTGAGAATTTCAAAGAATACTCATTTCGTTTTATATTCAAGTTATTTTAATATTAAAATAAGTTAATTGATAAATAAGCTCTAATACCGCGCATGACAAGGCTTGTTAGAAAAACACACAAATATTTTTGCAATCCAGTTTAATTTCGACAAACATATTATGCTGAATCTTATACAATACTTATTATATTCAAAGGATTAAAGCTATTTTAGTAAGAATATTTTTTACATAACCTCCTTTTTGAAGCCGGTTAAAATAGTGAACGACGATGGTCTAGTGGATATGGGCTCGGCATCTTAAGTGAGGGGTTCGGGTTCGAACCTGACCCCTGTGGTGCCTTGATTTGAGTTTTTCTAAATTTCTACGTGCACCTGAACATGAGACCATCGCTTGTTTACCGAGGAAGGAATACAACGTGAGGAAACCTGCATGCCTGGTGATATTAAAAGTCTTTGAAGGTGTGTGAAGTTCACCAACTCGCATTGGTCCAGCGCATGGTGAACTATGGCCCAATACACCCTTCTTGCATAATTTTGAGGAGGAGATCCGTGCCCAGCAGTGGGATATATTATATTGTTATTAATAAAAAAAAGCCCAGAGCGCAAATATTTTTGCAAGATAATTGAATGTAATAGCAATATCGACTCGTGTGAAATTAAATCGCCGTCTTAACTGCGTCATTGCTAGAGGCCATTCGTCGGTCAAGTGTAGGTACCTGTTTTACCGCATAAGGCGAGCTAACGATTGCCTCGGAACACCGCATAACCATACCACAAGACTATGCCTTCAATCGTGAGAAAGTTCAAAGAGCATATTTGAGTAACTGTAAATGTTTTTAATTTGGGATTTTTTTTTAACTCTGCAAACGGACCCGGCAGACATTGTCCTATACAAATTTAAACCATTCTCAAACCCACTTGAAAATACACAAAAAATTTCATCAAAATCGGTCAAGCCGTTTAGGAAAGACATACTGACGCACAGATGAATTGTGCATAAAGATTTATATTATACGTTTATTAATAAAAAATGACGACACAGGACGCCTCACACATGTGAAACACTTATCTTATATATAAAATTTCCATGTCACAATGTTAGTTACCGTACTCCTCCGAAACGGCTTTAACGATTTTTACCAAATTTTATATGCGTATTCAGTAGGTCTGAGAATCGGCTACTATCTATATATATTTTTCATACCCCTAAGTGATAAGGGTGGTCAACCCCTCAAATTTTAAAAGTTAACGCGGGCGAAGCTGCGGTCAACAGCTAGTCTTATATATAAAATTTCCATGTCACAATGTTAGTTACCGTACTCCTCCGAAACGGCTTTACCGATTTTTACCAAATTTTATATGCGTATTCAGTAGGTCTGAGAATCGGCTACTATCTATTTTTCATACCCCTAAGTGATAAGGGTGGTCAACCCCTCAAATTTTAAAAGTTAACGCGGGCGAAGCTGCGGGCAACAACTAGTCTTAATATAAAAAGTGATAATTAACAAAAGATGGAACTTGCTGTCACGACGTTCGAGTCGATTTACTAAAGCGCGCCAATAGATGTTTCACAACAGAAATATTTTTTCCTGCAAAAAATATTTCTCTGCAGGATTTCGTCGTAAGGAAATCAGCATATCTGCATAATCAGCATAAAATTAAGTAGTGTGAAGTTCGCGAACTAATCATACGCCTAATTTTCTCGTCTAATTTTAAGCGCCCTTATGACCCATAATTATGCCTATCAATAGGACGTATAAAGGTCGCATATATTTATATTATAAAAGCAATACTAATATTGAACCAATTTGTTACACTTTATAAGTATAATATTATATTTTATTGATTTCTACCGTTTTATCTTTCAACTCTCAACTTTCTATGATCCAGTTTATGTGCTAGCTCACTTTTATGTGTCATTTGCTATGAAAGGCCATATATAAATTAAAGAGAAACGTATAATCAAGTTAATTTCGTTTATTGCGTGTCACGGCCTTTTCCAATGTGGAACATAATTCTATTGATTTGTTGTATGTTTAATGCTTACATGTCTGTTATATTAGATCGTCATTTTTATACATTGTAGTAATTGTTTAAAGAACAACAATCAGTATTTTTTTTAATATGATTGCAGTAGAAGTTTTTGAGTTATTTCGAATTCGAGTGTTGTGTATTTTATGAAAATTTTCGTTATTTAGTGCCAAAAGATCTAGAAAAAATCATGCCATACTTTTATATATTATCTTTATTTTTAGGACAAAATCTAAAAATAAAGATTTTTTACTTGTTATGTCTTCTTAAATAATAAATCAAATTAAGTTAAACTGAATATAGACTAATATATTTTCCCTATAAGCTTAACAAGAAATAAGAGATCATCAAATTACATTAGAATCTTGACCGAACACACATTTTCCCTAACACATTAACCACTTACTTTGCCTTCGTTTCAATTGAATATTACGATAATGGTCAGTTATTGGAATTGCAAACTTTATACAAAACTTTATTATTACTGGTAGAGAACATTGAACCGAGCTAGATGTTGATACTGGGTTTAATCGAGTAACATCATATTACTTATGGTTATTCGTGCCGCGGACCAATCTCGCTAATGCATCGTAACAACTGCCCCTTCAATTGTTCTTACGTGAACCTTTGGATTACTGTTTTTGATGCTATTGTGTTCTTTGAATTCATATTGTAGTTTTGTATTATTTCAAGAATCTGTGTTAAGTTTGCTAATGAAATCATCATTATCAACTCTTTTTCCTCAGCTCTTTCAATGCTTATCCATATCCCTCGCCATTCGTATCCAACTTCCACCACCGATTGCATTCACGTTTCATTGATTTATTTCTATGCCTAATGTAATGTATGTCTATTCTAATCCTGTGCCGCATAACTGATGTGTGGAACTAGTCGCTGCTTGAGGTATTTTCGGACCGGCTATCGATTGGTGACCTATGAGATGGCTGATAAGTAAGCTGGTGATGGAGATTCCATATTCATCGATGATCACGTCGTTTGCGCTTGATAAAAAAAATAAAAAAAAAACTAAATCAGAATTTAATTTGCTTGTTAAAATTTAAAGGTATAAATTTTATTTTTCCTACCAAAGTCTAGTTTTCAACGTTTATTTATTAGTAGTCAAATATGTTCAATAGGCAGAGCTCATATTATATGTGTCCCTAAATTGCCATAAAATGTCTTTTTGTTTTTGGGAGGGATCTATGCTAACGGCCCGAAGGCCCTAATGCTACATCGGATTAGTGTGAGCCCATTCGGCTCACTTTTGATTTATAAAGTGGGAGGTTGCCCCCCGCCTACCGTGCAGTCTGCGACCACACGGCCTCCTGGCGTCGGTTGTGAATATAAAATGTCTTTGATCATTGAAGAGCTATTGGTTATTTTGATAATTCCCAATATTAACATAGGCATACATACATAGCACTATGTTCCCAGGCCTTAAAGTTGTAAGATCTATTAAACTTTTTTCGTATAAGTAAATCAAAGCCTATAAGATTAAATTATAATTTAATCAGCAATAATCCCGCAAAACACGCACTGCAAATGTGTGATTGCACGCATATGCATGCATATAGCACCGCCCTCCTTTCCCACACTGCATATGCGTACATTCGCATGCACCACCACCCCACATGCACCACAACCACACTATTTATTTCATACATTTTAAAATTTAAATTAAGAGAAATTTTGTCATACAAGGACTTTATAATAGTTTATGAAATAGTTGATGTAAATTCAGTTTTTCGATCAAAAATAGTGTTTACTATTTATCTATAATATCGATTTTCATAGAGATAATGTGTACACGACATTGTCACTAGTGACATTAATATCGATAAACAAAACTGTTACCTACCTAATGAAGATTTAGAGGATACATAAAAATGCTGAAGCCATTATTAAAGTTGATTAAACAGATGCTTTTGCTTTTGAAAAAGGAATTTGTAATTAAAAAGGCCGTAAAGTAAACGGGACTGTCGTAAAATGTATAAAAAATGCACCAGTGTCCCATAAATAGCGGATATGCGTGGTTATGCGGTCTCCAACACTCTTATCAAGAGTTTCGATTATATGCACTGCTAAGGCGATTTGATACAAATATAAAAATTCAATTTCCACTGCGTTCTAGTAATTTTGTGTACGTGATAATCCGCTGGCAATTCTCTCGCTTTCGAGGTGTTAGAAAATTCAATTCCGATTGCAATTTATGTACCGTATATACATGTTACATTAAATTAAAATACTGCGATGTAGCAATATTTGAAAAGTATCAAAATAAGCTGGTATTAAATAGTTTTTTTTAATTGAGTGGATATTTTAACCATTAAATCATTATATTTCTCATGGTTTTCATTTTTATTGGAGCTAGATATTTCGACTTTGTTAACGATTGCCTCGTTCGCTCTTGTCTCGTTTTAAACAGTTTTAATACAAAAATCCATAGACACGAGCGACCGGTGGGAGGGAAGCGTTGTGCCGCGCTCCCGGCTGAATGGGTACCACCATCTTGCTTGTTTCTCCCGTGAAACAGCTTTGCTTTGTTTCGGAGAGAAGGGCAAGACAGGCAGTGTAGTTACTGGCACCGAGACTTAACATCTTATGTCTCAGGATAGGCAACACATAAATGAGTTGCCTGGGCTCGTTCCAGGTAAACCAATTTATGTTCATGGGCGACGTCGACCACTTACCATCAGGCGGTACGTTTGCCAGTTTGCCTATTCAGCTAACATAAAAAAAAAAAACAAACACTAAGTACAAGTGAAATTAACGTTGGATATTTAAAAATATTTTATATTTCACCGCACAGTATTTTTGAACTTATAAATTTGTAGCACGGGGATTTCTCATACAGGGATTTTAAATCTGTCATTAATGGTATAACTGATATAAATAAAATGTGACTATATTATAAGAGATATCTGATTAGAATTTATACAGACTAGAAACATCACTACCTACATAATGTTATGTAAGGTTCTATATAATTTCATAACATCTTTTCCATTCAGCAAACAACCAATTAATTGCTAAGAGTGTTTTGTTTTGGTATGATTAAATTCGCTAGCAATGGTTTTATGGAAATTATTTCAATCATTTCAGTCTTAAGATTGAATAAAATGAAAGGAGAAAAATCCTCTTCTCTAGTTTTATGTAGACAACTAGCCCGAATGTTTTTCAGCCTGTTGCCGAGTTTACAACTTTTATAAATCGTGGTAGAAAATTCCGGCGAAAAAGATTTAGAATTGCCACGACCGAGATCTTTTGTGTTCGTCTAAGCCAAAATCGTATCTTGTTCGAAGCCATTTTCGTGGAATTCTTTGCGAAGACCACTCAGATTTCTTGATTCCAGGCTATTTTTTTTTATTTATTAGTTCCGATTCTTTTATTTCGGCAAGCTAACTTATTTACATTATTATCTGATGAGAAGTAAGTGATCATGTTGATGATCAAACTCAAACATAGCGAATCCAACTGCCACTCTAGTATCTTATAGTCTCAGTAGTGATCAGTTCTTGGGCGTATTTGACTGGTCTACTGTCACTTCAATCTGCTTCTCCTTCTCGCTAAGCATCGAGCATATAACTGAAATAGAGCGGTAATGTGTTTTGTATGAAATCAAATTTTGACAAAGTGCAGCGCCGGTTTTGCGCTCTGATGGCCATTGATAGATGATTAGCCGGTGCGACGTACACACAGATCACTGGTTGGTTGAATTGCTATTATCTCAGTGACAAATCACTGATCAGTTTCGGAATTGTATGGCTCACATTACTACTCTATGCGGTTATATGCTCGTTGTCGCCAAGTCAGGTCCAATCTATTGTATAGTCATCAAAAACAATTAAGGAAACTCGCAGAATAGCTCTTATGGACGAGTTGTTTAAATTGCCTTGACGTTTTCAATGCTAGTAGTTTATAATGTAGGGTAAAGAATATTCCTAGGATCTACCATTCTAGATTGTTTCATCTCTATATATGAGTATGAAGGCTTCTTGGGTCCGCAACAAACTTAACTTTTTACTCCGGTCGCATTTATGTCAAGGTGACAAGACCATCGCATTCTTGTATTGCGCAATTTATTTCATCATATACATTATATTACCATTTTCTTAACAAAAACGAGTTGATTTTAAGTTAATAATTAACCGCTGCCCGTTAAACATGAATTACGAACGATATAATTGTTGGAAGTAATTTATTAATTACAATAATAGTATTATGCATATTAGATGTATTATGAGTCATTCGTAAAAACCACTGCATTTGCAAAATTGTTAGAAATCGAAAGTATTTCCCCATTTGCATTTTGCAAACTACCGCGAATTATAAAAATTATATAACTGTTGCGAATTTGGATTTACAAAGAAATTGTTAAGGTACGTTTGTGTGGCATAAATTAATCTTTGGTCTGAATTAAAGTTTTTTTTTTTTATTTTATAAGATCTGAGTGATGTGACTTACCTACCTTGGGAATAAGACGTTTGCGGTACAATTCAAGTTATTTTTAATATTTCATTTTCGTATCCTATAACATTTTAATTTTTGAACTTGCTGTTGCGCGCAGCTTCCTTCGCGTAAATACATATTTGCAGTCGTATTCATAGGGGCGATGACGATGATGATTTAGGGTATCAGAAATAGTGATTATGTATAATTATATTAGTGTAAGTTTGAAGATCACCTCCTTGGGAAACTCGCAAACTTTTCCTCTTTGTAAAATTAGTACCTATAAGTTTTCCGCGTTACAGCATTCGATGTAGTACCGCGTTAACAACCAAATAATTAAAGACTATACATACACATTATTGAATACATCCAATATTGTTATTGTAATATTATAGGTTTACACCGCTGTGTATTTTCAGTTATATTAAATAGCTTAGTGTACTGAACACTTGTCCAAATACATTAATAGTGTTGGGACAAGTGTTTTATTTGAAGTATTGGAAAATTATTCCATTTAATTTTTTGAAGTTATTTTTGTGATGGTTTGGATGTTCAGGTGCTTTATTACGCGTATGAACGTATTGTTTACGTATTTAGGTAATTTAAATGAATATTTATCGTTTATGACCGGCTAGCTGTTGCCCGCGGTTTTGTCCGCGTTAACATAGATTTGCAGCTGTATCCGGAATGATGATAATTATTTTTGTAGCCTAAGCTAAGGAGTGCTTTATAAAATCAGTGAAAGTCCCGTCAAAATTGGCCTAGCCATTTCAGAGATTAGCCGTAACATATAAACAAAAATGGTAAAATAATGTTTATTATACACAGTAAAGTACTACTCAGTATATGCATTTAGTAAAAAGCGTTTATATTATTTATTATTATAAACAGACACTCCAATAAATATCCCGTTTGAAATAATTTTAGTAATGAAAATAACCATGTTAACTTAAAATATATGATTTTATTTATCCGTATAGATGGGCTATTAGACCTTCAACTCGATAGGATAATCTCCGTAACAGTACATAAATTATAAGTATCCGGCTCTATTTGCCCTGCCGTAGTGGCGTTCCTTGAATGAGGCCTATGTCCAGTTGTGGACGGAATAAGGCTGATGATGATAACCTATACGGTCCGTGATGTTAATTTTACAATAAAAATATAAACTTTATGTTCAAAATGTTGGTCGGATATATTTTCCGGATTCATGAACCATTACACGGAATAGAGTTAGCTCACTGGTCGCTCTAACGAAATTTGTTGATGTTACTAACAGGATAAACCAATTCAACATTTTGCGAACAGTTTTCGGCTTCGCAATTACGGTTAAGAATATATTTATTTTTTATTTTAAACAATAAAACATTGTTTTATTGTTTAAAATCATAGTGTATTCGTGATTTTATTGTTTGATATAAATTAATTTTCTATAAACGATAGACAAGTGGTTATAGATTTTAATTGATTAGTCCAAACGCGGTCTTGACTTGACTGTTTAGTTAAATATTTGTTAACGATAAATATAGTAGGAAAACAATGAATTACATTCAAGATAAATTCTTTGACGAATATAAAGTTCACTAACCTTCAATAAGCTCCCTACCATGGTTCAGGCCTTGTCGTGGCGGTGGGGCTCAGTAGCCTAGGGTGAGCCGCTGCATCTTGGGCGACGCGAATTGAGCCGAGAGGGCTCTTTGTACCTCTCTTATAAGAAGAGGGGACAAAAGAGCGGGGGTAAGGGGCGAGGACAGGAACCTCACCCTATTGTACTGTCCTGACGTTGAGAGGGGTTATTCTGTGGTGCGGGACAACCTCTCTGTGGAGGTGGCGTCGGTCCCTGATGGACTGACTTGCCGTCGAGGTGCCCTGTTTGCTTAACAGATCTGGGGCACCTCACCAAAGGCGGCATTGGTGGCACTCGCTGGGTTTTAGTGGGTAAAGCTGCGCCCACTTACCAGCTTTAGGGCGCAGCGAGTCCCACATACCCGCTTGGGGAGACCCACTCCCCGCGGGATGCCTCAGAGCATTTCCCGGGGTAAAAGAAAAAAAAGCATAAGTAACTATTAATTCATAGACGAACAACACTCTCCTATAATTTTGAAGTTACCAAAGGTACACGTCTAAATAAATACATCACCATTATCATTATCTTAATCAACCTTTCTCCCACCACTCTTGTACAGATGCCTCTTTCAACAAACGACAAGACGGCCGAACGAAATTATTATCATCATCATCATTAGCCTCCATCCATCCACTGCTGAACGTAGGTCTCCCTCAATGAACGCCGAGACGGCCAACCCCTTGCCACTCGCATCCAACACGGACCGGCTGCACGGAGATCGTCTTCCCACCTGGTTAATGGCCGACCAACTATTCGTTTACCTAAATGCAGCTTCCACTCTTGCATCTTATTGGTCCATCGGGCATCCGTTCTCCTGAGTGTGTGACCAGCCCACTGCCACTTCAACGAGCTTATTCTTCGGTGATATCGGTAACTTTATATCTCTGGCGGACGTTGGAATCATATCTGGCAAAGAAACAGCCAGCATACCACGCTCCATAGCGCACTCAGCGAACGAATAGGACCAAATAATAATTATTAATGTATCATTGATGGCTATATTGATAAGACTTGCCAGCGATGATATGGCGCAGTAATCCGACTTTATAGGAAAGTTATTCACAAAGAACGGAAGTCATCAATTTTTATTATCACACGCTTGAATGTCTGCATATGTATGTTTTTTCATTGAAACCTGTTAGCTAGTTGATCAAACAACCCTCTTGATCGCACCAATTTAGAAAGGTGATTCATTATATACAAGCAACCCTTAAAACCTTATTCGTTGATTTGGTGAAATATGGCAAAGGGTATTGTTATATACGTACCGACGAAGGACATTATAAAATTATCATCGACACGGATTTGCCCTTGGTACATTTGATAAGTCTAACTGGTAACCTACAAATATAGTTTAATAAAGACGAGATATTGGACAGTCGTTTAACTTGTTATTAAATGATCACGCCTATAGACACAAGTTCTCCGATGTTACTACATCAAGGAGCGTTGCTGTTTCAAATATGAGTATGCTCTTTTCTTCTCTAGCGTAAGTTCGATATTTAGTCTTATCTTGTACAATATGTAGGTATGTTTGCTCTTTTTCTGAAGGTCTTCTATTGAAAAGCATTAAGCATATTGAAGGTCATCGAAGGTCCCTAACATTCAAGTACTGTGATTCATATATCAATAATGTAACCTTTGTTCGCAGGTACGGGACAAGATAATTATGCAGTGATGTAAGTGGTGTTAAGTTTAGCTGACCGCAGCGTGACCACAGGAGCGCCTCGGTGGACACGACTCACTGTGTCCTATGCAGATTCGCTTACAGCCAAGGATAACTGCATAGCACCATCATCATCATCATCATTATAGTATTATTATCATCAGCACATCTATACAGCATGTAATATTAAAATAACCGCTTTTTATTGAATTCATATGGATGTATACACGGTACATATACCAAAGTAGCATTTTTTACTATTTTTGTCTGCATGTCCGACTGTCTGTCTGTCTGTCTGTTTGTTCTGGTTAACCTCTGGAATGGCGGAATTCCAAAGCCATTTTGGTGTTCGTTGAAACAAGCTGTCTAGCTGTCGAGACCGGTAATGATTATATATTTCTAGACGATTGTACGATAAACAGAAATAGTATAAAAAATGTATATTCTGTATTAGGACATATTACGGTTCAGAAAATAGGTGCTTAGGTAGGACGGTAAATTGATGGCTCAGCTTAGTAACAGGATCACGTCTGTGGTCCGAATTACCTACGCTGAAGAATTCTTTGCATCCCTCGAAATAAATAAATTAGGATATGGGGTAGGCCAGTTAAAGATTGATAGGTACGAAGTAATTTGATTAGATGGGAAGATATCCGTTTAAGCTTCAAGGTGAGTATTTAGGAAAAGGGAATCATTATCATTATCTTGAACGTCAACGTTAAAATCGAATAAATGAAAGAAGTGTCCGTCTTGAGGTTCAGTTAAATGTGTTGTATAAAATCACTTGTACATACGAAAACTAGCTGTTGCCCGCAGTTTCACCCGCATCAACTTAACTCCAATTAGTTACAGCGCGATGTTATATAGCCTATAGCCTTCCTCGATAAATGGGCTATCTAACACTGACAGAACTTTTCAATTTGGACCAGTAGTTCTTGAGATTAGCGCGTTCAAACAAACAAACTCTTCAGCTTTATAATATCAGTACAGATGTGTATGTTTGCATATTCCTTTGTATGGTACAAAGTTCTACGCCAAAAAGAGGTCAAAAGAAGGTTATAGCTTATTTTATTACCTCCATGTATTTGCGTTTTCAATGTTAGATAGAAAAGCAAAGTGATGTGCCACCTTATGGGAAGCCTCAGTACTGATAGTTACTCTGAATGTTCTGTCCCTCTTTTTGAAACAAGGTGAAAAAAGTGGGATGGTAGTATGCACGTGGGTATGAGGTACTGCGCATCCCTCCCATTGGTAAAAAATATCTAGTCCACTCCTAAGACTGCTAATAATAAAAATCAACTTAATAATCCTTTAGTAAGCTCTTCAGAATTTGTGTGAAAGGTAGCAGATACAGACCTTTGGTCGCATTAGAATGACATTTGCGTGTCCACCACATACTATAAACTTTATCGGTATAATAACAATGATCTTCGTTTATTGTTCTTTACGTACAGGATTGACGAGGGTCAGTCGTAAAACTTTACATCGAATTTTCTCATGCAGCATGATTGAGTAGTTTTTTTTATGACTGTACTTAGGTGACGATTTTATTTCCGTTACACCGGGAAATGCTCTGAGGCATTCCGCGGCGGGTTTCCCCAGGCGGGTAGGTGAGACTCGCTGCGCCCGAAAGCTGGTAAGTAGACGCAGCTCTACCCACTAAATCTCGGCGAGTGCCACCAATGCTGCCTTTGGTGAGGTGTCCCGGATCTGTTGTGCAAACAGGACACCTCGACAGCTAGTCAGTCCATCAAGGGACCGACGCCATCTCCACAGAGTGGTTGTCCCGCACCACAGAACAACCCCTCCCAACGTCGGGACAGTACAATGGGGTGAGGTTCCTGTCCTCACCCCTTGCCCTGCTCTTTTGTCCCCTCTTCTTACAAGAGGTGTACAAAGAGTCCCCTTGTCTCAATTCGCTTCGCCCAAGGTGCTGGGCTCACCTCAGGTTACTGAGCCCCACCGCCACGACAAGGCCTGAACCATTATTTTTACCGGTGGGAGGGAAGCGCTGTGCCGCGCTCCCGGCTGCATGGATACCACCATCTTGCTTGTTTCTCCCGTGAAACAGCTTTGCTGTGTTTCGGAGAGAAGGGCAAGACAGGCAGTGTAATTACTGGCACCGAGACTTAACATCTTATGTCTCAGGATAGGCAACACATAGATAGGTTGTCTGGGCTCGTTCCAGGTAAACTAGTTTATGTTCATGGGCGACGTCGACCACTTACCATCAGGTGGCACGTTTACCAGGTTGTCTATCCAAGTAACGTTTAAAAAAACATGGTGGAGATGGTACCCCTGTTACACTTTTGATATAGTGGTTGTGGCCGTTACTTCAGCAGCATCGGTGTTGGTGACTGACCGTGACTCGCCTCACAGTACGACACCACTCCTTTCTCACAGCTGCCTTTTTAGACCACACATATAGAGGGTCTTTGGTTATGTAATTAGGTCGGTCCATTTCGTAGGTGGCTTTAAAAAGGCCTAATTATTCTACAGATATAAGAACTCTTTGGATAAATTTACTTTGTCCTAATAAAAAAGCATTGTTTTATTACGGAAACGATAAAACTTGGATGCACGTTTGTAACACAGTTCTTCACTTATATGAAATGTAGGTCGTGAAATTATAGTGAAGTGAATTTCCGTGCTCCCCCTACTTAGTTGGATGCCGTCTTGGCGTTCATTGAGAGAGGCCTTTGCCCAGCAGTGGAAAGAAAAAGTTTATTATGATTATCATGATGAGAATTTCATAGAAGATGAACAGTTTTACGTAGATAAGACGTGTTGGTCGGCCATTAACCAGGTGGGAAGACGATCTTTGTGTTGGATGCGAATGGCAAGAGATCGGCCGTCTTGGCGTTAATACAGGGAGGCCTATGTTCATGAGCAGTGGATGGATAAAGGCTGATGATGATGATGACCTATCAGATGCTGTGTATTTGTGTGTATTTTGTAGCCATTAACAAACGTTAACGGAATGATGATGATGAGTTTACGTAACTAATGACCGCACTAACAGTTTTATGGGTTATTATAAAATAGTGTTGTAGTTAATTAAAAACAAACCAAATTACATTATCGCGTGCTTGTTTTTGTTAAAATAATTTGCGACTATTATGCGCTTCAAGTATGTACCATTTTAAATTTAAATATTGCTTTTTCACACCTGCTCGATTTGAAAGATGATTTTAGTAAACTTTTGATTATAATATATTGTTTTTTTTTTGTTATATTCAAAGATACCATTTTGTTTTAAATTTATGTACCTGTATTATGTAATTGCTGCTAACGGCTTAGTATTTAAATTTTTAGTAATATTCAGACTGAAATTTTACAGTTCCATCGTTGATTATATCCGAAATATAGTCGAAATTTTCGAAAATCTAAAAATCTTATACCTTCCAGCTTTCTAGACTAAGTTGCTTCGATTTGATAGTCGGTAAGGAGAAACTATTTTTTCACTTATTATTTATTTCTTTGCTTTATTTCGAATAGAAGGGCTAGACAAGGTAAGGCCGAGGTGAACGCGTTTATGTTCATGGGTGACGCTGACCACTTACCGTCAGGTGGTACGTCTGTCAGTTCGCCTATCCAATTAACATAAAGAAATTGTTTCTTAGTATCGTTCATTCATTCATTTACTTCATTCGAGGCGTTAGAGATTAATGAATTTAATCTCTATAATTCAAGTATTCCTATGTTTAAATAGATGATGCGTAATTTGAAATGTAAATTGTATAAGTTCTCGTAATCTCTTCCCGGATCCCGAATACGTCTTAAGGGATTGAAGATGGAGCTAGTGTTGGGAGCTCCCATTACGTGTGCCTACTAAAGACCCTGGCTCGTTAAAGTATAATATATAACACCTGGCTTAGGGGTGTAATGCCTTCATCATCAAAGCAGCATTTTACTATCCACTGCAGGAACTTCGAACGCCAAGTTCCTCACTTATAGCAACTTGCTTGCTATTGTCGATCGAGGCGTGAAGGGCAAACTTTTCCTATTACAAAAGTGAAACATGCACTTAAATTTTTGTACAGCATGAAGTTATTAATATGTATGAAGGTATATTTTAATAAACAAATCCAAATTTATTTTCATTCTCTGGTAATACAAATTTTAACGCGCTTACTGTTTTTTTTCTTGTTAACGCGAGGAAACGCCTATACGCGACACCAACGGACCTGGGTGAGGTCCGATGGTGTGTGGCACTCGCGGCACATATCTGTCCCGAATACCCATTATAACCCCGCGAATGCCACGAACGCCACCTTTGGTGAGGTGCCCCGGATCTGGTGAGCAACAGGGCACGTTGACCTTTAGTCAGTCCCACAAGGGACCGACGCCACCACAACAGAGGGGTTGTCCCGCACCACAGAACAACCCCTCCCAACGATAGTGCAATGGGGTGAGATTCCCATCTGTTGAGGATTTGTCCTTGTCCCCCCTACTCTTTTGTTCCCTATAAGAGGGGTACAAAGAGCAGCTCCCTCGGTGCAATTGGCTTTGCCCAAGGTGCTAGGTTTCCTTCAGACTACTGAGCCCCACCGCTTACTCCTTAAGTTTACTCCTAAGGAGTAAGTAGATAAAGTATGGCCTTTTTTCTTTTTTTTTACGCCGAGAAATGCTCTGAGGCATCCTGCTAGGGAATGGGTCTCCCCAGGCAGGTATGTGGAACTCGCTGCGCCCGAAAGCTGGTAAGTGGACGCAGCTCTACCCACTAAAACCCGGCGAGTGCCACCAATGCCGCCTTTAGTGAGGTGACCTGGCTCTGTTGAGCAACGGGGCACCTCGATGGCTAGTCAGTCCCACAAGGGACCGACGCACCTCCACAGAAGAGTTGTCCCGCATTACAGAACGACCCCTCTCAACGTCGGGACAGTACAATGGGGAGGGGTTCCCATCTTCGTCCCTTGCCCCTGCTCTTTTTTCCCCTCTTCTTATAAGAGGATTACAAAGAGCCCTCTCGGCTCAATTAGCTTCGCCCAAGGTCAAAACCTTGGGTGAACCCAACGGCTCACCCTAGGCTACTGAGCCCCACAGCCACGACAATACCTAACCACAGGTGGTAAACTAATTACTTTTGGAGTCTATTGGGTTAATCTTATTCGGCTCAGATAAGACTCTTCCATCTAGTCATACTCCACACATATTTCCACACATTTTCTGTATAGACTAGAGAGTTCGTGGAATATTGCTAATTATGTTGAGCGCGTTCGAGAGTCTTAAAAAAAACCGATTTTATTTTAATAAAAGTTTATTACACTTACTAATTAATTACATATAATTCAATTTTAATATATTATGAACATAATTAAAACTGTTAACTAAAACTAATAAGACGTGACAACCGTTCGATATTAGAATTGGAAGTGTCTTACATTATTATATAAAACTGAGAGATGGATACAATATGTCCCGTGAGAATATATGTGGAGGATCATGTTAACTTCACTATAAGCCAGGTTGAGCTGCGTCGGCGTTTCCCTGGGAACCGTCGTACTTGATATCTTGTAACTTGTATGGGAACTTATTATATAAAATGATCGTCAGCGGTTAATGGGTAGTGCGCATATGTAACACCTCCCCCCGTACTTCAGCGATTATTTCGAGATGTTAGATAATGTCGCCGAAATGTCGCTGTGGTTGATTTTCATTTTTTCGGGATGCGTTTTTCTTTTTTCAGGTTTTTCAGAGCTGGTTTCTAATGGTATATTGATCTTAATGTCTTCGACGTCTTGATTTTCATGAGGGCGGTTTTGACGGAGACATTTGTATAGGATGTATACTGCACATAATATAACTGCACCCGATAATATTACATAAAATGGGATGGTTGTATGGTACAAACTTAGTTGTAAATTTTTATCCAATTTTATAGGATTTTGGAATGATATTTTCTCATTAAGAGAGTGAAGATTTTCGAGGTCAATTGTGTTTAAAATTGCAGGTGCGTTATATGTACTTCCATTCGATTCTTGAAACGTCGGCAGTTCTACTATTTTCAGAGGGTGTCCTTTGATGTGGTCATCTAAATTAGATATGGTAAAGGTAGGCGTCTTGAGGTAGCAGTTCACGGGGATTGTGATGAGATAACTTCCTTGAAGCATTCTATATTGTTCTTGCTTACAAAAGGTTCTAACTTTAGTTTGATTAGGAAAGGTCACAATGTCTGTCGTCGATTTGTTCTACTGCTTCTTTTGCTAGGTTCACTGAAGCTAGCTTACATGATGAATGAACTTCTTGCTTGATGATGAGTTGATGGATACAATCGGGGATTTCACGAATTTTGTAGATAGATGTCCTTTGGCAGAGATACCATTCTTTTACCTTCGGGCATTCAGCCTCCATGTACTTAGAATCATCTCCAGAAATTGCTATGTATGGTAGAGTGGGTAAAAGGATCTGATGATTTCTATTAGGTATAAGGGAAAGTTTAAAAAGGTCATATGTCGAAGGTAAGGCAATTGGAATCTTATAAACTATAACTATACGACTGTCTACATAAAAATAACCTATCTTAATTATATCGTAAAAATATCTAATCTCTATATCAAGGATTTCATCCTTAGAATAAAGATTTCGTAACTTATGTAACATAATTTTTAAATCTACAATACTTAACATAGAGTGCGGAGCACTTGATACTCTAATAAAAGCTAACGTATCCTCTAGTCTATACATTTCATCAGATAATCTATCAATATTATCCCCTAAAATAATGAGATGTTGCGCCAGATGGGCGTATTTAATTAAATCGTCATCTCTTGTAGCATCACTTTTCATTATAATATCTAGTGTTTTAACTATTCGATCTTGATTTAATGTAATATTTTGTAATATTTTCGAATTTTGCAAAGCCCATTCTTTATTTAAACTGATATGACTATTTATCTCAGATTCAATTTTATGTTGGTTTATACTTAAAACTTCGATGGCATTGTTATATTTAATTGCGTCTGTGTAGTCAAGATTGCCGGATATACTCTTAATTATTGAACCAAGTCCGTCTATGAGACCTCTTTTCTTGCGGTTTGGTTCAAAGGTCTGCAGCTGTTCATAAATTCGTTCTAGCTTCGAGATGAGATATTCTATGTGAGGATCATACAAGGTAAAGGTTCTATTACTAAGGTTTGGTACTAATTGGGAAAGCTGAGATTTTACAGAATTAATTTGTTCGTGAATAGTGGATAGGTCGATGTTAACGAGAAATGAATGATAGTGGGACACCATTTTCGCAGGTCCTAGTTTAAATGGAAGAACCCTTGGACCATATTGTAGAGCAGGGTTCCCAACTATTGGTCCCAGGACTATCAGTGGTCCACAAGAGCTAAAGTAAGGTCCACGAAATGTTTTAAATTATAACCGAATGCAAGGCTGTGACGGGTTTTTACTTGTAAAATAGGATTTAATTGGAAATACACATTTCCAATTGAAACACTGTTAATTAATGTAACTGTAAATGCAATATTCAAGATTATTTTGATTACGTTATACCTATGTTTTGAATAAGGTTTTTTTTTTTTTTTTTTTTGGGCCCCTGTTAATAAAACTGAAATCAAGCACTCTTGTAGACGGTCAATCAGTATGTCTTGTCCTCGTGTCAGTCGTATCAGTAACAGGAGAGGTATCCTGTAACAATACTGGGTTTTTAGAACTTCGCTTAAGGCGTGATTTGGCAAAAGGGCCACGTTTCTTTTTCGTGTATATAAGGATGGGAAGATCCACTAGAACCGTGTCCTGTATATAGCTTGGAGCGAGCTTTGGTCTATTTGCTGCAAATCGAGACCAAAGAGCTTCCAAATTAGCCCGTTCCTCGGGATTGAAATGATCTGTTCGTAATCGGAATAAAACCTTGTTAACACGGTTTGATAACTGTTTAGTGCGCATGCACTTAATATTAAATAGTTCTGCATTAACTGGACGGTTCATTGAAAAAACGATGTCATGATGAGATGGATTTTTTTTTTTTATAATACCGCGGTCATTATTTACCGTGGTGATACAGTCTGTTATAATACAATTTGATGCTTCGCCATCATGAAAATTAATAGGTACTCTAATTAATTTTGACGTGTTTGCTGGTATGATCTCTTCATATAGGTTACAGTTACGCGAGTCGTATATACGTAAGGGGTTAACTGCTTTTCTTGTCACGAGTAATTTATTCTTTAGATCAATATTTGATTCCCATTTTTCCAAAAGATCAAGTCCAATTAAACCATCGAAAAAGTTATGAAACTTATAGATAAATAGGGTAATATTTCCGTTTTCATTTATTTCATTAAAACACGGTATGGTTATCGAATAGTCATTTTGTGAGGAGGCATGGATATTTGTAACTTTGAAGGGATCATAATTACATTTGACATGTGGATAGAACCGCTCTACGGCTATGGGGCTAATAAATGACTGATTCGCACCAGTGTCTATCAATAGTTTTAATGGGGGGTCTAGAATTTCTATGTACGGTAATTGTTTTTGTGTCTGTAGGTTTATTTCCGCTTTAATTTGTCTGACTTCAGAGGTTTTTGGAAAATCCTGACGTTCAGGTGTAGGCGTATCTTCCTGTATCTCCTCCATTCTACACTCAGAACGCTGGGGGTATGATGACTGCGGGTGGCTATAGGTATAGTCGGGATAGTAGTGGTCATAGTCTTGATAGTCATTATTGTCAAAGTCAAATGAGTAACCTAGATCATTTAATTCGTTAAAATTCATCTCCCTTGTTTTAAAGTAATTATTAGGTGGAGGGTTGCCAGATCTGGTCCAGTCGTGTGGTTGACGGACCGGGTTTGTATGATGTGGCTTGGTCACGAAGTGACTGACGCCACTCATGGGCTGAGGACCTACTGGGATAGAACGTTGCGGAAGCTTAAACACATTACTCTGAGGCCTATAATTTGGTGGTGGCGCGGCAAACATTTGTTGCGTCCTTGTTGGTCCACGGAATTGATTTAATGGCCTCCAACCAGTATCAGGACGTTGGTGGTTTATGCCTAACTGTGGTCGGGATGGTCCCGCCATATTAAACGGCCATGGTGGTGGCATTGGCTGCGGCGAGGGTAACATAGACATAGGGGGCTGCATAAATCCGTATCTAAATTTATTTTCACTAACCTGCATTTTCTTCTCGGAGGGATGATCGTTGCGCTGTTGCATGTAGAGAGTGTTCATCTCCTCATGGACATACTCTAGCGCTTTCTCTATTGTGTCAGGGCGCATGCAACGGATACGAGATCCTAGTGGATCTCGAAGTCCACGTAGGTATGATTGAAGCGTTAATTTTTTATATAACGCGCGCTTAGATTCTATAGTGCTCGACACCGTTTCATGCAAACTGACATATGTAATTATAGTACTAAATAAATTCTGGCATTTTTCATAAAATTCTTGAGGGCTTAATGACCCTTGGTTCAATAATGCGAGGTCGTTGTAAAGCGATGTTTCATCTCGCTGATCAGCAAAATTATTAATTAAGGCAGATCGAATGCCATCCCAGTTTTCTGGTATTCCGTTAGAGTTAATAAGACGAGATGCGGAACCTACCACCTTATTTAAAATCCCATTTATTAATGCACAGTTAGTAAGTTCGTATCCTGGCTCATTATGAACAAATTGTTGGACCAGTTGGTCACACAATCGAATAAATCTAGTTAATACATTTGGATTTCCGTCGAACTCCGGCAATAACCGCAAAGCCTTAAAAATATTGTCTAACATATTATCTGCCATCTTTAATAAACTATTAAAAAAAATATTCTCACTTAAATTTAAATTTTCCTCTCCTTCTAAAATATTTCTATTTGCGTCAAAAAAAAATTATTACGACTATTATAACTAAACCTAGGATTCCGTGATTGCCTTGGATGGAAAATCTTGGGAAATATAATAAAAACTTATAGGATAAAAAGGAAGCAACTCTAGATAGAAACTAAAGCACTTACATTCGCATTCTGGTTTCTGCTGGATCGATTTCTGGATCACACCCGAATATATCACTCCCGAACAGTCACTCGCGAAGGTTCTTTTAATTTTCGTAACACTTTCGAAAATCCTACCGACTGCGCCAATTATGTTGAGCGCGTTCGAGAGTCTTAAAAAAAACCGATTTTATTTTAATAAAAGTTTATTACACTTACTAATTAATTACATATAATTCAATTTTAATATATTATGAACATAATTAAAACTGTTAACTAAAACTAATAAGACGTGACAACCGTTCGATATTAGAATTGGAAGTGTCTTACATTATTATATAAAACTGAGAGATGGATACAATATGTCCCGTGAGAATATATGTGGAGGATCATGTTAACTTCACTATAAGCCAGGTTGAGCTGCGTCGGCGTTTCCCTGGGAACCGTCGTACTTGATATCTTGTAACTTGTATGGGAACTTATTATATAAAATGATCGTCAGCGGTTAATGGGTAGTGCGCATATGTAACATGCTAGCAAACATTTATCATGTTGTATATTCAACAATTGTTTGTTTTGGCATTTTCCCCTAAGGAAATATGACCCGGTACAAACTGTATGTTATATATTTCTCTCAATTTGTTTAAAAAAAGGAGAAAAGAATAAGAGGATCTCATTTTTCTAGACTTACCAATGCAATTTTTTCTGATTTATTTTTATCTCAGCTTTTATAACTACTAGATATTTGAATACTTGGCAGTGTCTCAACTATAGAGAAACCTTAAAAGTTAAGTGTAAAGGATATGCGTTGTGTTACGACAACGTTTATTGTATTGTAATAGTAATCATTATTATTAATAATAATAATAATCATCATGCTTATCCTTTACATACTCTTTAATTGCTAATTAACAGAACCTTTAGCAAAAACATCTGGTTCGAGTAAGAAACTTTTAAGTATTTTTTTATATTTTAGCAGTACCTACCTATGCGGCCTTGCTCATAATGATTATTTAATTCTACAAGATCTTCTCCTCAAGATCCTTAATTTATCTCCTAGTCAAATGACATCGCAATCTAATCAGCGGTGTAAATAAGACATGTTATGCTACTTTCGTACATACAATATTTATTAGAATCTGTACACGACAAGCAATAATAAAAAAATATTCTCATAATAATATAAAAATGCTTTTATACTATTTCCTTCATAAAAAGGTCTTGCAAAACTTATATAAACTCTTGACGCTGTTCAATAATTCTCATATAATTTTTTGCATTGTTGAGCATAGGACTCGTTAGATGCTCTAATTGTTCAATTTGTTCCTTATTGAATTTCAACTCGTTTTCAGTGTCGTCATTAATACGATTCTTCCTCGTGCTACTTAATGACTTTATGAATAATATCTATTAATATAATAGTTATCGGTAAATGTATTTTATAATAGCCCTTCTATACGTAGCCAGATGCATCGGTATTTGAGGCGGATCAAAGGAGTTCAGTGCGAACGTTTGGCGCCCGACAGTGTGTGGACGCACGTCGAAAGATGCATCGGCAGACGTCGGCGGATCTGCCGATGCATCTGTCTACGTGTAAAGGGGCTATGAGATATAAGAGATAAGAGATTTATGTATTGCATAAAGGGTTTATCAATTCAATGAATTAAACATCAACAAATCTCATTGTTGTATCATTATAAAAACAGTGTTGCCATTAATATTTTTTCTGGCCTATAGAATTGATGTTACCATTTTCGACGAAAAATATTCAATGTTCCGAAATCGATTGGCTGGTCATGATTTATTTTTATTACCATATGCATACGTCCGACGACGTATATAGCTTTTGTGTTTGTGATCGTAAGTCTGAATACGGTGACATTATGAATATTATCAGAAAAAGTCATATTTTTAGAAATACACGTACAAAAGCCTGGTTAAAGATTTTGTAAATGCTTTCTGAAAAAGATGTCTCTAGGTTGGTTAGCCAAGATGCCATTCTACAATCGCTAAAACGCTAGAAAAAACTAATAAATGTATGGAAATGACATTTTACATTGATAAATCACGCGGGCCTCGATGTCATTTCGATTGTAGAATGGCATCTTGGCTAACCCACCAGTAGTGCTAGCAATAGCCATAGTCTAGCGAGGACAACAAATGAACATGTCAAAATAGTAGTTGTGTAATATTGTTCGCGAACTTAGAAATTCCACGTCATAAGTCTGTTAAAGTGACAGCTGTCGGGAAGGTTTCTCAGTTTGGTGTTTAGGGACCAATTACGGGCGTTACGATCCACCGCCCGGTCCCTTGAAATAGTGACCTCTGCTCCCATTAGGAGGTCCGTTTATGCCGGCCCGAAGACATCTACGGACATTAAGGCGCAACTTGGGGAAGGGTCTTGGAGAACTCGAATTATACTTCAAAGTAACGGAGGTTGGAATAAAAGACGAGTACGGTTTTAGTGGTTTATAGTACTGTATACCAGTGAATAAGACGTTTTAGGGGGACCCATGCTGTCATTATTTGAGAAGAGCTGTACCATAAATAAAGATTTGGAGGAAAATCTTCAGTCTAGTTTGAGTATAGATAGGTAAAGGTAGATACGAGGTGTAAATATGGTTTGGTGTTTAATGGGGAATTGTAGACTTTAAATCATTATTTATTTTATTCATTCATTCATTCATCATTTATAATGGTTCCGTTGTCATTCAATGTTAGACGTGAACATAATAATTATCTAAGTTGTTAGTTGTGAGGCTTGTGTTTTTATACGACAAGGATGTTCTTATTATTTTATCTCCATATTATGACTTTAATCTGTGTTTCAAGTACTTCCACTTCAGCCTTCAGCAACATCTATGGTTGAATATGGACTAAGTTTTTGAATAAACGCCATATTTATATATAAATTTCTTTCCAAGATTGGAACGTGCGTTATTAGCTAAATAATCCCGCTACTATGCCATATGATGTCACATATTTATATTTTTACTAGCTGTCCCGACAGACGTAGTCCTGTCTTAATTATGAAATACTGAATCCGAAAAAAATATTTTTAAAAAGTGTTTATCATTCTAATGCTATACGACAATTATTTATAATCTAGCCTTATCTAAAATTTTATATGCTGGTTAAGTATTCTTAAATTTTCTTATTTTCCGCGCAATATTCTAAATATTTTCTTTCATAAGAACTTTCTCCTGATAATAACAAACACAACAAAAAAAGATTTAGCGAAATCGGTCCAGCCGTTCACGCGTGATGGCGTGACCAAGGGAAATAGGGATTCATTTTTGTATAGATACTTAAACTTGTTGTAGGTTTTGTTGTTTGTAGTTGATTTTATTTCATTTCACTGTGTACTAATGTGATTAGTAAATACGTGTTGTGTATTCGTATCTAGCAATTACCACTTTTTATCGCTAAACAGCGCCGGTACTTTTATCGCGAATGATAATCGAAACGATAATGCGTCTGCCCAAGTCCGTACACGATAGAAACAACAGTGATATAATGAGCTAATAATAATTAAAAGTATATTGGGTATTATGATGTAGTCGTCTTATTTTTTTTATAGAAAAGGGGGAAAATTGGTGGTAGGTTCACCTAGTGGAAAGTGATAAGCTACATACATCCATAGATACCCGCTACATCATTAGCAGGTACTTTGTCGGCCTTGCGAGTATATACGCGAGTAATATGAGTATGCTCCTTTGTTGAAGGTTCCTTAATCGTTTTGCATGTTATAGCTTCGTATCGTATAATATATCTTTTATTTATCGTTTATTTAAAGCTAAATAGCATAAGAACATATTTAGTAGATACCTATATCAGGGGCAGATGTAACTTTGTTTCAATTCAAGTTTTAGGCATTTGCTTCTGTTTATATACTTATTCAAAAGATTAGTTTCACTGAGTTTGTTTCGCTGGTTCTTCTCAGGGGACTAGCTTGGAACCGGTAGTAAAATTAGACGTTCAATAAGATACACTCTTATGTACCCGTTCTCTATGCATTAAAACTAATATATTAAATACAATAAGATATTATGTCTGCTGTAAGTTTTAGAGGAGTTGGGTTTTCCGGAGACCATCCAGGTTGTAGTAATAGGATGTAGAATTTGCTTTTACTTACTTTTACTTCAATTTCAATATCAACCGATCACAGGTATACGGGCTCGAGAAAATGGGTTAATAATAACAATATGATAATGATAATTATTATTGTGGTTAATATTTATTACCACAGATAGGCAAAAGGCTGGGCCAATGACCTTTGTTTGTGAGCAAGTTATAAAGGTCAGGTGCATGGGGAAATTCTAAAATACTGACAGTTGTGCACCCGTAAGGCTCAAACCAGACCTTTATGGTTGAGCGAAATGTGTGGTTACACAAAATTGCCGTTAGTGAAGTCACAGGTAAAATAAACTTTCTCATGTGATATTATTTATTTTGGTTCCCACAAATCATATTTGGTTCTTTTTATTGGATTCTTTTTGTAGTAAAAAAAAATTACGCTTGTTGAGCTTCTAAAGGTATTTTCTTAAGTATTCTTCTTTTTGTTATAAAATAAAGGGTTGTACACTCTGTTTTCATTGTAGTCAGAAAACTTTTGGCAATTGACTTGGTAAGGCCAAAGAAAAACAAACGATATAGAAAAAAAATCAAAGGCCAAACATCGCGGGCATAAAATATAACGAGCTCAATTTTCAACTTTTTGTTCAAAACATTTATTTTATGGAAGAAGTTTTTAATTATATTAGGTCGGCATCCTTCATTTAATTTTGCTGTGAGTCTGCAGTATATTTTTGCTTTAATCTAATAAGATCTTGAAGAAAATAATGTTTTGTGATAACTTACTTGTTTGATACAGATGAAACATAAATTTAAAAATACAATATATTTACAGCATGATTATTATGTTCCGTAATACGTTCGCATGAATTTATGGCAAAGCTTAAGGTTAGTTGGAAAAAAAATGCCATACTTTTTTATTATTTGTTGTTTGTTGAAACGGAACAGACGGACGCCACGTCTGTCCCGTTCAATCGACGTAGGAGGCGCTATGCGCACCTCCTGCCTCCAATCTACGGGACTCGGTATAAGGTTACCTGCCCGGGTAGAAAAGTTCCGGCGTTGGTGGAGGTACTTCAGGTTGTCGGAATTCCCCTATAGTAGGAGAAAGCCAGTTTGGCCCTTTTGAGATAACCGGCCGGTCGCGGGGGTTGTCCTGTGTTAGTAGATCCAAGACGCTCCCCTTCCAGCGGCTGAAGGCAACTTGCAGTGGGTTTAATACGGTATACCGGCGCCGAGGGTAGCTCAGCGGGGGTCGGGAGTCCCACATATTACCGTGACGACCCATCCCCGGGTCCATCGACATTCCTGGGCCGAGTGACGCATACTACTTACCATCACTTATCTATACAGATAAATAAAATTGGAGTGCTGTTTGTAATAATAAAATAATCACTTTTTACTAAATGGATATTGATGTATACACGGTACATATACCAAAATAACCTTTTTACAATTTTTGTCTGTCTGTCTGTTTGTTCCGGCTAATCTCTGAAACGGCTGGGCCGATTTTGACGGGATTTTCACTGACAGATAGCTAATATTATAGGGAGTAACTCAGGCTATAAGAATAATCATCATCAATCCGTATACGGCTGTAAATCTAAGTTAACGCGGGCGAAGCTGCGGGCAACAGCTAGTCTCAAATAAACACGAAAGTTTTTGTAACTTAACATAAAAAAGGCTTAAGTATCAAATAGCATATATGTATTAGTATTATTGTTTTTATAGAAGAGGGGGCAAACGGACAGTCGTTTCACCGGGTGGTAAGTGATCACCCACACCGCAGGGTTCACAGGTGCGTTGTCTTTGTATTGTCCAGCGTCGGTATCATTCGGATTCACCACAAATATTATGACTTGTCTCAATCGGCCTCGCCATTGTTCATGTATTATCACAGTCAGTTTGGAAATAATGACTCACTTCTATTCAACAGAGGCGTCTTCCATTCATTGTTCGTGGGCCACAATACGCAATAGGCTGTAAATATTTTGATGTAATACACGGTGAGATAATAGAGTGTAAAAGGTGTTTTAGTTCGTCTTGGTCGGGAAGTGAGAGGTCTATCTTGAGCCTAAATTGGAACCCCTGGAAATAGGTAATCGGAAATCCCCCATGCACCTGTCATTATCAGCACTTGCTAACCGCTGAAGGAAAACAAGTAACAATATATTATCTGCAGTATATGTAACAAATCTTGGTGGGTTTTTAAATTTTGCCAACTCAAATTGTCAGCGCAAAAAGCTTAATTTTATAAAATTAATAGATACATATACGTAAATTAATTTATTGAATAAATATAAAAAAAATATTTTTAATTAACTTCATAATAGATTTTTATAAAAAATATATTTTTTTCAATAATATAATAATATGAAGAATATAGCAAAAATAATATTTATATAATGTTTTTGAGTCGATGATTAGTCAGTCGTGACAAATGACTTTAAATGTGGTTTTTCTAGTTACTAGTAATAAAGAGAAATAATTGTTAATATTAATAACACAAAACTTGTGAGTCATCTCGTGGTGAGTGAACTCAAGTCAATGCCAGATAAATGACGTGTTGCGGTTCCTTAAGAAATATTTTTTGTGAAAGCCTCTATATACCAGTGTCCGATAATTTTTGAAACAGTTTTTTTTTATGTTAGCTGGATAGACAAACTGGCAAACGTACCACCTGATGGTAAGTGGTCGACGTCACCCATGAACATAAATTAGTATACCTGGAGCGAGCCCAGGCAACTCATTTATGTGTTGCCTATCCTGAGACATAAGATGTTAAGTCTCGGTGCCAGTTATGTTAAGTCACACTGACTGTCTTGCCCTTCTCTCCGAAACACAGCAAAGTTTTCTCGGAAGAAACAAGCAAGATGGTGGTACCCATGCAGCCGGGAGCGCGGCACAGCGCTTCCTTGCACCGGTGATATATAGTAGGATGGAGCGAAATATAGATTTATATTGTAAATTCTGTGATGATGTAAAGAAGTGATGACAGTAATACTTACTTTTATCATAGATAACATTTAATACATTTTAATTAATCGTCTTAATATTTCCTGTTTCCTTTTGTTATCTTGTGCAGAAGTAATTAGATATGACGTTCATACAATGGATTTGCTGATTATAATCATGTTCAGAGAATTAGATTGGGTCTAAGGCAGGCTACATATTTAAAGAGCTTAAATGTTGGCAAGTTTTTTTCAATCCTTGTCAGGCATGTATGACAAGTAATGCATCTCACGATTTTTTACATCATCGCGGAGAGAAAATAATGTGCAAATAAAAATTGAAAAACTAATTCATTTGTACCTAGACCAGAATGGAATTCTTATCGCTCAGAATAATTTTCAGGACACTCTAATGATGTTTAAGTTCCTTAGCTGCACTTATGGAATTCTTTATGGCAATATTATGCTTTTGTTAATTAATTTTATTAAAATCTTTTCCTTAATTTTTTTTCAATGTTCTTTCTTTATTATTGGAATGGAAATTATGGGAATTATAATGTTGAAACAAATACTATTTTTATTTACATTTTATTAGTGTAATTTGTATGTATCATCAAAAACAGAACAAGTACTTCTTAGAAACGTACAGGAACGAAATCTGTTAATTGTCTTTTTCCTACTTACAAACGTTATATTAATATGTGAATATATAATATAAAAATGTTTTATAAATATTAAACGCTGATCATCATCAGCAATGGTATTTTTTGTATTTCACTTATCTTGTTAATAAAAGAGATTAAATGTCTTACGAACTCCTTCCCAAATGTTCTCTTTCTCAGCCTCTTTCTTTCACTAAATAGGCCCGTTTCAATTGAATCCAACATGGATTCTGCACAGAGATAGAAGTCCACTGAACTTCCGTCTTCTTTGAGCATCTGGCTTTGAGCTATCTTTTCGTGCGGACCATCTTCAGCTGAATAAATTTTTACTCCAAACCAAACGCGACTAAAGACATGTGCTCAATTTATTTAAAATGGGCCCGAGCTTTCGTGTCTGCGAAACAATGCCTGTTCGTGGAAGAGTTGCGTTGTGTGAGAATTTTAACAAAACGGTGTGGACCGTTATGTCCGCCAAGCATGTAGAATATTACTAGCGACCGCTAACCGTTACACCGCTTGACCATTCATATCGTCTGCATTGAATATGTATATAAACGAAAGTAAGCCACATTTTATACTGTGGTTGCGGATGAACGAACTATGTTTATCTTAACCTTAACACGCTTATAATAGTTTGATTAATCTTATTTTAATTCACTATTTAATTGAGTGTTTTTGTTTGATTTAATTACAAAGATAGATAAATATTTACGAACAATCACATCCAGACGCGTGGAAAGGTTTTTTTTTTTTTTTCGGTTGGATCTATGCTAATGGCCCGAAGGCCCTAATGCTTCATCGGATTAGTGTGAGCCCATTCGGCTCACTTTTGATTTATAAAGTGGGGGGTTGCCCCCCGCCTACCGTGCAGTCTGCGACCACACGGCCTCCTGGCGTCGGTTGTGACGTGGAAAGTAGGCATCAACTTGTCTTATAGGTACTAGGAACTAAAATATGTATACTAAAAAAGGAGGATTAGATTATGCGTTTATGCTGTTAAGCATTTATTTTAAATTATAACAATATAAAGAAACTTCAATTAACGAACGGTGGTATTCATGCAGTATGACGCACCGCATAAAATGCATTCTCTCAGATCTACTCGTTTGAAGGTTGTCATACTGTGTCTCTTCCCAAACTTGATTTCCATTTACATGTCCATAAGTTGCAATTTCTATACAAATCCAAACCGGTAATTCTAATCTAGTTTTGCGCTTAGTTGTGACACAAAAATCAATGTACAATCTCAGTTATGTAATATCTCAATGGGTGCAAGTATCAGGCTCGACAAGGTCAGTGGCATTGACCGCTCAGAAACTGTCCGGCTGACGGTCTCAACGAGTTTCTGTATTTGGACGATTTATCCAATCAACGACGGTTACAAGTTTATTGATAGTTTTATATCCAACGTTTTATTTTTCTTGGGTTTTTATTACTTTTATTCTATCTAATGGATAGTATTTGTTATTGGTATCACCGTTATCATATTCAGCTTTAATACGGCGAAATGAATTCAAATCTATGTATACATTCCTCCAACTCCGATATAATACTACAGGAAGACCGAAGATATATGCAGTTAAAGGTCTACCGACATGACTCTTTGTATTTATCAATAACGTATTTTATAGCAGCTATAAATCATCACAAGTAGCAATCATTTGTCCCATTACATTAAAAAAACATCGAAGGCCTTAGATATTATTGCATATGTGCTCCTTAAATTTTCATGTTTCTATGTCAAAGACCTCTTAACCGGTTAAAATCATTATTTTAATTCTTTTGGCTGACTTGTATACCATTATTATTAATAAATACAGTTTTGTTAACGAAATCTTTTCATTTTATGTATCAAGATTTATTCGCACGGTCGCTATTATAGTCATTAAAACATACAAATAAAAGCATAATAAAAATATATAACGGGAGCATCTTTAAATTCTTTGCTATATAAAAATATTCTTGTTCGAAATTTCTGGACTACTTGAAGATGCTATTAGTATCTATACTGTTTACAATATAATTAACAGGTGAGAATTGATTTTATACGATCATTGTCCATACACGCATAACTGTTAATAATCATCCGTGCTATCGTAATATGGCCCCTTTCAACTTGAGTTACTGGTGTGTGTTTAAATTTTTCACAGCGGGCGAACCCAACATATTGCCTTGCGGCACGCCATCATTAAAGTTATCACTTGTAGATTATGACTGTCAGATTTATTTTTTATGACCTTCCAAAAACTTTATGTGATTGTATTCCGTTCTTTATCTGACTGTGAATTAAGTACATCATATATTAAGCTGTAAAGCAAATTTTTTGAATACATTAAATTTGTAATTATTATAATATAATAATATAATGTATGGTTATTTTTGAATATTAATTTGATGAATGGTGCATAACGCTTAAATAAATATTATAAACCTTGTTCAGAATGTGTGTCCTGATTATTATTATTATGTGAAAAAAATACATTTATTGTCAAAAACTAACACTACTATTATACTTATAAGTTCTGCATTTTGTAACTAACACACTAACTATATTAATAATAATATCTATGGATAATATAATATCTATGATGACTAACTATATTACATGGGTACTTCTTTTGCCTGAAATAAACATATTCTATTCTATTCTATTCTATTAGGTACCTAGAAGAAGCCTTTACTATTTTTAATCTTTATTATTTTTTGTAAATAGTAATAGTCGGAACAAAACTTTTTGGAAGCAACATAACATGAACAAGTAAAATAATTTAATCACATTAGGCATTAAAATTGAACCCTAAAAAAGGCAAACATCAAACAAATAGAAAAAACGACAGAACAAGTCGATTATAAAACTACTACGTATCTATGGATGGTCGCGTGTGCTATATTAGGAAACCTGTTAAGTAACGATACCGTTACTGGAGGTCGCCTCATCACTGCCATCAATAATCCTTTTATTGGATAACGAAACGCGGTCATTGACACTGTGTATGTTTGTATATATTAGAGCATATATGACACCTTGTGTTAAAAGACATTGAAATTATTGTGCTGATGAAAGCAAAAACGTAACTAGCTGTTGTTACAATAATATATGTGAATTGTGTTTTTACTTGCCGTGAAAGAAAGAGTTTTCTTTCACGGCAATTCTTTTTTAATAAGTGCTTATTATGTACTAAGTACTTGCATGTATGAGATAAGCTAAATATATATTTAGACGATATGTGATCAACGTCAACTAATAATTTCGAACTATTTGAACTTTTGCTATACATTTTGAACTTCTTTTTGGGACACGATAAAGATTCCTAGTAGAAGAAATAGGATATAACTTCATATAAAGACGCATCAAATCCGGTCCTTTCTTTATATGTTAGTAGAGTAATGTAATATTCATAGAACAAATATTTCATGATCCTAAATACAGCGTCAACACACGTAAAAAAAACGCAAATTACGCGCGGGCGTGTAATTTGAATATTTGGTCCAGTCGTAGATATATTTGCAATCATCTCCAATTGAGTAATCGAATAGCGAACGGCGGGATGCTCTCATTGTGGTTGAGTTATGATGAATACTCATTGTGCGACAGCCCAACTTTTGTTCGACGAAATTATTGTAGTTATTACGCAATGCTATTGTACTGCTGAATTATAATATTGTGTTATTGAATTCATGTCATCGGGTTATAGGATATTGTGGGGTTTCGTGGTTCTGGATGAGATGAAAACTTATTTTGGAACGAATTGAAATACCTTCTTACTAAGGAAATAAGAATTATATGCTATAAGTGGTACATGAGATAGTATATCTCAGGAAGATACCACCGCCGTTTCCGCCACAACTACGAAAGGTGCACGTCGTTTTTGTGAACCTCTTGTGAAGAGTTGAGGACGGGACAAAGGAAGGGTTAAGGGATATGCAAGGTAAAAAGGCTCTTGAGCGATCCTTCTCTAAAAGAGTCACCGCTTTTTTACTGTAGCTTCCATTAGAACGGAGGTGTCGATGCTATGGTATATTTAATGTACTATCTCTATATTTAGTAAAGTTAGGCTAATTTGTAGATAATTATGGTCAATATATTTCCATAAAAATACAATTAAGTCACATTCCTTGCCGTATTTATATCAAACGATTGTCAGTGTTTATTGTTTCAGCGAAACAGACAAATAGTAGGTCTTGTTTGTGCGAGCCGAATTGGCTCTATGGAATAGTTGGGATAAACTGTTCGTCTGACTCTAGAATGTTCCTGCAGAAATATACAAGGTACTGTACCAACTAAAAGCCGTTCGGGATCTCTGTTTGCGTTTATTAAAATGCCTTTGTAAATACTCGCAGATGATGACGGTTCTGTAAGGTTGGATATACTCAGAAGCGATTTAAAATTTCCATACTGTGTTTACTATTACTTAATAAGCTTTTTTTTTCTTTTGCGCCGGGAAATGCTTTTAGACTTCCTCGGGGGAGGGGATACTTCCCAGGCGGGTATATGTGACTCGATGCACCCGAAAGATTAAGTGGACGCAGCTCTACCCACTAAAACCCGGCGAGTGCCACCAATGCCGCCTTCCGATCTGTTCAGCAACAAGGCACCTCGATGGTTAGTCAGTACCCCTAGGGACCAACGCCATCTCCACAGAGGGGTTGCCTCGCACCACAGAACAACCCCTCCCTACGTCGGGACAGTGCAATGGGGTGAGGGTCCCATCCTCGCCCCCTCTCCCCCCTACTCTTTGGTCCCCTTTTCTTATAAGAGCCTTAACTAAAATATAATAAGCCTTGACTAAAATAGTTTGTCCTTGGTATTATAATGAATTGTTCTTGGTGTATGTATAGAAAAATGCTCATTTTGTGCTTACACGTATGGATTCAAAGATTCTATGTTGGCCTGACCTGTGTTGTATATCAGATACATTATATTATATAGTTGTAATAAATAGCTGAATGTTATACTACACCAAGCATCTGTTTTATCCCCTAGGCTCAACAAGATAAGCTAGACTAGTTTTTATTTTTTTTCTATTTCAAGTAATTCTAAAATTGTAACGTAGTTATTCAAGAAATTGATATTCGGATTCGGATAGGTTCGGACCAATACCACCAAGATCTTAAGCTAGCAAATGTGAGCTCTAAAATGTTTGTGAACGTAGAATCCACTTGAGATTATTAAAGGCTAGCTATGGCTATGACTAATGCTTAAGAGATTGGTTTTACGGACAGATAAGAGATTATCCGTTTCTTTCATTAGCATTGTTTGGAAAGAGACAAACGATTTGATTTTGTCTATTTTTGTACGAAACGTTATTTCCCACCAGCTGTTGCCTGCAATTTCGTTGGCGTAAATATGCAAAATACATATTTACGCTATACGATAGTAAAAAAATAGCCAACAGGAATCATTTATTTGTATAACAAATGTAATGTGCTAAATTCATGTCAGTCCCTTCAGTCGTTTATGCGGAATCGAAGAAACAAACCAGTAAACTTAGAAACCTTAAAAAACATATTAATCATTATCATCATCATAATAATAATAATATCTATGGACGCTTTCACACCACGTCAATCTGGTCCCGTGGTAAGTTCTCTGTGTGACGAAGGAAGAACTTGTGTTACGGGTACCAGACAACGGAAATATATTTAATAATTTTATACTATACATATATTTAAGATTTTTATTATATAATACACATATTTAATACACATCCATGACCCAGGAACAAGACAACTTTTTGTTCCCTGGGTCCGGCTTGAGCGCCAACGCGCTTACCACTGAGTCACAGAGGTCGTCGTTGGCCTATTACATTTTTGAAAGATGATTAAAACAACGTCAATTTTATTATTTGGAGTTTTACGACATTTACTTCATGGCTTAATAAGCCAATCCGGGACTTACAGATCTGATTAATCATCACTTTCTTTATATCATTGGAGGGCAAACGAGCAGTCGAAGCTGTTTGGCGACTATCGACGTCCTCACAACCAAAGATTATGCAGATGTGTTGCCCTCCTTTTCCCTATGCCCCAATGGGCCACATTAATAGGATTGCCATATAAAGTGGGTTCGAAGAAGTTAGTTTCTAAAATTAGAATCGTTTAGTCCTTTGAAAGTGCGTGCTCAACGAAATGCTAAAATTTATGAGAACTGAACGTAAAATTGCTTTATAATGGCTTATTCCGAAACGGTTAGGTTCATTAATTATGTTAATTAATGTAGCGTAAAGTATTGTGATTTGATCTATAGTATTAATTAATATTTTGTGGTTACACGTTTACTGTACGATAACATGATTTTAGATAATTTAATATGTTTCGTGTTGAAGGTATGTAATGGGAGTGGAGAGGGAATAGACCGTGTGGGGCTCAGACTTATTTTGAGCAGTGAAGGGTTACATGCGGGCAATAGTGATGAAGTTACCTGAAAAGTTGTACAATCAACGTCAGCGATTGTTATTGTCGAGACATCCAACGTACTCGCGTATAACAGTTAACAACCAAATAATAAAATATCGTCAACATAATATAATGTTTTATGAATGGGAACCTTTAGAAACTTACAACGTGCAAAATTATATTTGTATATAATAAAAAAATAGTATTTATTTATTTAGCAAGAGGTAGAGCCATGCTCCATTTTTTTTTTGGTCGGCACGACCGGGTTGGTACCTCTCGCTCACATAATACTGGCGTCAAGTGACAGCTATGCCGTTACGTTTCGTGCAGTTTGTGAGTTTCCAGTGGCGCATTGGGGGGAAAAGGAGAGCAATGCATCTGCATAATCGCTGGTTGTGCGGGATGTGTATGGGCGTCGATAGTCGCCAATAGGCTTCGACTATAAAAAATATATATAAATAGGTAAGTGATGATCGATGTGAATGAGCGCAAGCTTTCAGGGTCATGATTAGGCGCGAATCACTTTAATGTTTCTAACATACTGATATCTTAACTCTCATGACATTCACCGAATTTCCTCTCAGACTTCACGGCGTATTGGTGTAAAATTACCCGCGGAGAAAAGGATTTCTAATGCATCGGTTTGATGATTATGATTTCACTTTTGAATGTCTGTTTTCTACCGGTTCAATGACCTTATCGATGTGTATGCATTTGTAATTTTTAACTTGTAATTTGTAATTTTTGTTAAGTAATAACTTACTTATACATAATTTACTGTAGATAGACAAGTATAGATGACAAAACCACGACATGAGTGAGATGTTTACTGGCGTTTACTTAGATCTATGTTAAAAGCAATATTTATCAAAGATATCTTAGGCGTGAAATTGAAGTGACTTTTTTGTTTGTAATATTAGTACATATTTTCAATGTTGCCACAATGTTACCACAAATAAAAATAACGGAATATAGTTTTAAACTGATAAGCTTCACATAATTACCGTCCCGCATGCTCTCACCACCAGCATATGTAAATACGGCACAAATATATTGACGATGCTGCGGTTCGGTCCGTATTTTATTTATCGATAGGCAAACTTGCAGATGAGGCACTTGGTTGGAAGGGATCAACGCTGGCCATGGAAATAAACGAGTATCATCATTATTATTTCTTTCCTCCTCTTCCTTTTCCTATCAACCTTTTACTATATCCAACGGTGGATATAATACTTTCAAATATCCCCACCATGGTTCAAGCCTTGTCGTGGTGGTGGGGCTCATTAGCTTAAAGTGAACCCAGCACCTTTGGCGAATCCGAGGGAGCTGCTCATTGTATACGCCTTATAAGAAGAGGGGACTAAAGAGCAGGGAGGACAAGGGACGAGGATGAGAACCTCACCCCATTGCACTGTCCTGACGTTGGGAGAGATTTTTCTTTAACTGTCTGTCTGTGTCACCGTCTGTGTTTCTGTCAACCAAAGCTGGTGATAGCCAAGCAGACGGGCTGCACGAAGCATATTGGTATGATGTGGTGCGCCCTCATGTCCCCAATGCATGCGTTTAAAAGGTCGATCGGTTCCAAGGTGATAGAGGACAGAATATACTTTCAAATACAACGGGTCAATGGCACACGTGAAATATATGACTTAATAAGAAGTTAGACGATACAAAATATATGTGGTAATATCATATTAGTTAAAGTTCAGGTGTCTGATAGAGGAGGTCAACCGCATTGTGGATAGGACACTTTATTTGAGAACAGTAAAACACATCGATATTAAACAAAACGAAAGTCGGTTGACTAAAGAGTAAAATGCATGTAGGTGTGGTAATGGCTGATGTAGCTGTGGTCCGTTGTGCTTTGCAGCGAGGATTTCTCTATTATTATATGCAAGTACCAAAGTCCTTGAGAAACTTATCTAAAGTTAAGCTAAAATATTTAAGAATCGATATAACAAAATACATATTTTGTAAGAGGTAGTGACATGCTGCTTTGCATCCGGATTGAGCTGGCATGACCGGGGTGGTACCTCGCTCACGTAACATCAGCGTCAAGTGACAGCTATTCTGTCGCGTTTCGTGCGGTTTTTAAGTTTCCGGTGGCCCATTGGGAGGGATAGGGAAATGGAGGGTTGCTCATCTGCATAAAATATGGTTGTGCGGATGTCTATAGGCGTCGGTAGTCACCATAAAGCTGCTCAGTTGCCTCCCTATGACATAAAAAAACATGGAGAGCAGTAGTTACTAGCTCTGATTCTTATCATCTTACTCCTAAAAATAGGCGTGCTCAAGTATCGGGGTATTTCATCATCATCATCATCAGCCCCTATCCGTCCACTGCTAAACATAGACCTCCCTCAATGAACGCCAAGACGACCGCTCCCTCGCCACTCGCATCCAACACGGACCGGTCACTGTACGGAGATCGTCTTCCCACCTGGTCAATGCACGAACAACTCTTCGTCCATACGCGGCCTCGACTTTTATTGATCCATCGGCCATCCGTTCTCCTGAATGTGTGACCAGCCCACTGCTACTTCCTAGAATAGAATAATAGAATAATTTATTTGCCAAAATGATGAAATTAATAGCGCATTTGAAATATTTTTAATAGTAAAAACAATTATGTTGATTTAAAACGCTCGAGCATAACATCCAATACACATCGAGCCGCTTGCTAAAGGTTACAACTTACAAATAACCCGCTAGTTCTGATGAAACGCTGACCTTTCTGTTCTGGGACATCTGAGGTTCTGAGCATCTGAGGTTGTTAGGTTTACACGGATAATATTATAGATGGCTTATTAAACGAATTATATTCGAGGTGTTGTAACAATGAATGTTGCATATTATATACGTTAAGTTTTGATTGAGTTTTTTTTTTTGCATTTCATAAGCCCAATTGTCAAGATATTCCTCACCATGATGGTGAATAATTATTTCTTCAGCTTATGTCAGTTAGTGATAACGATGATGATGATGTCACCCAATGATAACGTAGCATTATACCTACTCCCCACCATGGTTCAAGCCTTGTCGTGGCGGTGGGGCTCAGTAGCCTAAGGTGAACCCAGCACCTTGTCAAGTGAACCGAGGGGGCTGCTGTTTGAGCTATTTTTGTATATGTCCGGAAAAACATAAGTGAATTCTGATAAAAAAAATGACATCCATAGTAGGGATATACGGAATAGACACGGGTTAGATGTACCAGTGATTAGACTATCAAAAGTAAGCAATTCTTTTAAAGGCAACTGTATACGCTTTTACAATATGATCCCAGAAAACGTTCAAAACCACCCAATTAAAAAGTTCAAAAAAGCGTTTGTATGGTAAAGGATATTATAAAGTAAAAGATTTTATGGAAGTCACCACATCTTGGGAATAGGTTTCTGAAACGATACGACTTAGGGACCTTCAAGAAAAGAGCATATTCATATCTGAAAGGCCGGCAACGCACCTGCTAATCCTCTGGTGTAGCGGGTGTCTGTGGATGTCGCTCTTCACTTACCATCGGGTGAACCGACTATCCGTTTGCCCCCTCTTCTATAAAAAATAAATAAATAGGGCGGTCCTGCCAGGTATTTCATTCATTTGGGAGGGGTTGTTCTGTGGTACGGGACAATCCCTCTGTGGAGGTGGTGTTGTTCCTGGACTGACTAGAGGTGCCCTGTGGTTCAACAGAGCCGGGGCACCTCACCGATTGTATTATTGGTTTTAGAAAAAAAATGCGTGCTGCATTTTTTTTTCTAAAATCATGTATTGTTTGCTCGTTAATATTAGCAAATAACTGTAGTCTATAGGTTTCATCTCGTCTTAGAATCTGGTGTATTTGCCGTCTTGCCGTTCTTTATTGAAACTGTCTGACTTACACAGATTAATGTTGATGATGATGAAAACATTCTTCATACATGAATCACGGTATCTATGGCATTTAACTATGCCGCAGTCACTTCTACGCCTGACACTTTCTCCGACCTATGACCTTTGGGTGGGCTTGGTGTGAACACCAATAGACGAATACGAGAATGCCAGAGAGATCTTTCTTCTTTTTTTTTGTGATTTTAGTAAATGTAACGAAAATGTGATTATGGAACCATATTACAGCGGCAATTGTTTTTTTTTTATTGTCTATGTTGAATTTGTTTGTTTTGTATCTGCATAGATTTCTATTTACATTTTTATGATTGTTGTTTTTATTTTTTTTATTTTTAGGTAAGAAATAGATTAGCTGAAGGAACTCTATTTTTTGCAATAGCACTAAAGCTCGTTAATAGCTATTATCCAAAAAAAGATGGATCGAACGTCAATCGAGGGAAGAAGTTTATTAAACTGCCTTAGCACATTTACGTACTATAGATTAATACATATATTCCATATTAACGTATTATATAATATAAATTAAATTTGCTTTTTGTGTTGGTCTGTTTGTGTATTAATATTTTCTTAACTACTCGACGTATTTTGATACGGTTTGCACTATCGGCTTTTTATAAAGTTGGATAGGTCCTTATGTATGAAACACCGATATTTTTATCAAAGAAAGTTGAGAAATCTCAACAGATTTAAAAAAATCTTATAGTCTATAGAATAATCATCATCACTCCGGACACGGCTGTAAATTTAAGTTAATGCGAGTGAAGCTGGGGGCACCAGCTAGTTTTACTTATAAAGGTAAGTCTGTTAGTGTTGTTATTGTACCTCAGCTTATAGTTAAAACATGTTCTCATCCATAGTTATCGGCCTCGGGCGATTGTCTAGCCAAGTTAACATAAATATCTACAACTCGATCTTGTCGATACATGATTAATATACAAGTATTAATAACGCTCAATAAGTTGCGTCTGGTGTATATAATATAACTATCGTTGTATGATCAATTTAAACTGTTTCACATATTGTTTTCTAATGTTTGCGCGAATTTCTTGCGAATTGCGCTGAAAATTTAATAAACCGCGATAAAATCCGTAAAAATTGTTTCATTATAATTAAACTGTTTCTACAACAATCCTACCATCGTGGTTGGTCTGGGGTTACGATAGGTTGGTTAAACCCACGTTGAATCTTAACTTAATAACGGGGCGATAAAATTCCTAAAAACCTAATTTGTGGTTCTTTACACTAATTATGCTATAAATAATTTTGTTACGAAAATAAACAAGCTTATAACAATGTGTCAACAAAAATAAGTAGATAATATTCGATTACCCAATAGTTTACTTAATCGATAGAAACAACTTCAAATATACAGTGATACAAAAAATGGTTTGTGTAGATGTAATAAAGGCTCAGACACACGCACACACACACACACCTCTCCGCCAACGCACACCCACGTGTATTCAAACATCTCGAAACCTTTTGACGGCTAAAGCATCATTACTTGTGGCCTTATGACATTTTATTCAAACAAAATATTTTGCCAAGCATCAACATTAGAAGACCAAAGGTCTAAGCTGGCATTTGTCAAAAGGCTCAAAGTATAATACGTAGGGTCCCCCGGTAATAGGATTACAATGCAAAACATAGGTAGCCTCTATTCGGGCGGTTTTTATCGACGCGGCTCTTGACCCAAATTACTTATGTATCGTGTTTTCGTGACCCGTACTGGTGTAGTTACATTAGCATAGGAAAAACGGATGTCTTTAGTACGTGACGGCTCTTGGGTGATGGTCGTTTTTTGGCGCCATTAGGCCCTGTAATTGTTTCATTAAGGCTTTTCAACGCTGTCATAAATACTCTCTCCTTCTCTTTTTTTCAATTTAATAATAATAATATCTATGGACGCTTTTACACCACGTCAATCTAGTCTCGAAGAACTTGTGTTACGGGTAAAAGACAACGGAAATATATTTAATACTTTTATACTATATACATAATTAAGATTTTTATTATATAATACACATATTTAATACACATCCATGACCCAGGAACACAGAAAACTTTTTGTTCCCTGGCGGGATTCAAACCCGCTACCTCCAGCTTGAGCACCAACGCGCTAACCATTGAGCCCCAGAGGTCGTCGATAATTTTTGAAGTGAAAACTTCTTTAGCGGCGTTGTGCACGTTTTTTTTTATGGGTAAAAAATGTTTTAATCGCGTCACCAGAGGACTCACCATGGCTGCTGTAAAGTAAACCTGGGCCATGACTCGACGTTGCGAGGACAGCTTGGTGGCGGCCGTGCAGTCTCCTCTTACGAGGAGGAGTCTTGGCCTTCGCCGGGGCCAGCCTGTCGTTGAGGTGATCCTGTTGCCTGCAGGTCCGGGACCCTCAAAAAGCGGCTGAAGGCGCTCGCAGTGGTTTTAGTTTATGGGTTGGTCACTCCCAGGTGCGAGAGTCGGGATCAACTCGAGATCCTGGCTATATGTTTAGAAAGCATTTCCCTGCGATAACAATTGTTGATTCACCTGTTGGTGATCACTGACACCTTTAGACGCACTGGTGTAATCGGCCTTTAAAAGAAAACCGAGTATGCCTTTTTCTTTAAGGACTTTAGGTCGTATCGTGTACGTATGATTGTCGTGCGAGGCAAGAAATTCCTAAAAAAAACATGTTTTTGTGACTTCCAAGAAATCGCTCACACTATTCTTTTTTTATGTTAGTTGGATAGGCAAACTGGCAAACGTAACCTGATGGTAAGTGGTCGACGTCGCCCATGAACATAAATTGGTTTATCTGGAACGAGCCCAGGCAACTCATTTATGTGTTGCCTATCCTGAGATATAAGATGTTAAGTCTCGGTGCCAGTAATTACACTGCCTGTCTTGCCCTTCTCTCCGAAACACAGCAAAGCTGTTTCACGGGAGAAACAAGCAAGATGGTAGTACCCATGCAGCCGGGAGCGCGGCACAGCGCTTCCCCCCACCGGTAATTCGATGAAAAGATTTAATAGTAAGCTAAATAAAATTTAAAAATTCCATATTCTAAACCTAATATTCGAATTCAAAATAAAACGCGCGTCTTTGTTTCTAGAATGTTCTGTAATTATGAAAAGGTAATGAAAGTGCCTTAATTAGATTTTTAATAATAAGTTCTACACGTATCTTCATACGATTGACGAGACGAAACTGAGACGTCTGTGCCGAGTTTTGCGAAATTGAAGAATTTGCAAATTATGTAATCAAATAAGTATTACCATACGAATTTGAATGAGATTCTATAACTTAGAAATTTTATAATTTAACATAATATGACGCGTTGTTTGTACCTACTTTGATGACATCAGATAAGATATGAACGAAAATAATAAGATAATATGATGACAGAAAACGTTGTTTGTTGGTAGTCATAAACATGACCCGTTTAAATATAAGAGAAAAGGTATTGTAATGCCGTCATCATCATAATCATCAGCCTCTATCAGTCCACTGCTGAACATAGACCTTTTTTATTTTTTTCCGCCAGGAAATCGTCTTAAGCATCCCGCGGGGAAGGGGGATTCCTCAGGCGGTTATGTAGGACTTTCTGCGGCCGAAAGATGGTAAGATAGACGTAGCTCTACTCACTAAAACCCGGCGAGTGCCACCAATGCCGCCTTTGGTAAGGTGCCCCGGATCTGTTGAGCAAATAGGGTACCTCGACGGCTGGTCAGTCCCTCAAGGGACCGACGCCACCTCCACAGAGGGGTTGCTCCGCGGTGGGGCTCACCTTGGGCGAAGCAAATTGAACCGAGGGAGCTGCGCCCCTCTAATATAAGAAGAGGGGACAAAATAGTAGGAGGGAACAAAGGGCCTACCTACCGCCGCCTTCAGCCGCAGAAAGTCCTACAAAACTGCCTGGGGAATCCCCCTCCCCCGCGGGATGCCTAAGACCATTTCCTGGCGGAAAAAAAATTAAAAAAAGGTCTATGTTCAGCAGATTCCCATGAACCTCACCCCATTTTACTGTCCCGACGTTGGGAGGCGTTGCTCTGTGGTGTGGTTCAACTCCTCTGTGGGTGTAGCGTCGGTCCCTTGAGGGACTGACTTGCCGTAGAGATGCCCTGTTTGCTCAACAGATTCGGAGCACCTCACCAAAGGGTTACGTCCATCTTACCTTCTTTCCTACATACCCGCCTGGGAGTCACCCTTCCCCCCGGGATGCCTAAGAGCATTTCCCGGGGAAAAGAAAAAAAGTCATGAGAAATGTACCAGGAAGACCATCCAAACCGCTGTTTAATGATCGCGACCATATTCATCGGACCTCCGTGAATTTAGCGGAAAAATTGAAAATTAACTACATTGTGTAAACATTTTATTAATTTATTAGTAATTAACATGATTCGTGATCCCGTTTTATGAAATTCGATAAGCGATATTAATACGGGAATCGTAATCCAGACCTGTTTATTGTGCTAATTAGCGTTTCCATATTCACCCGCTCTGTTTTGGTGTATGTTTTTATGAAATTTGGATACGTCTGCATTGGTGTGGTACATATTGCTTCTTTCTTCCGTGAAACAGCTTTGCTGTATTTCGGTGAGAAGGACGAGACAGACTGTGTCATTACTGGCACATTACTTCTTATGAGACAGAATTCTTATGTCACAGATAGGCAACACATTATGATTGAGTAGCCTGGGCTAGACTCATGTTGATTTGTTTATGTTCATGGGTGACGCCGACCACTTACCGTCATGTCGCTAGTCTGTCAGTTTGCCTATCCAACCAACATTAGAAAACAACCCTGCTTTGTTTAGCAGAGTCAAGATGACAATCTTCGTGCTCGGCGTGGTGCAAGTTAGACTTTTGAAAGAGGCTTATGTCCAGGAGTGTAATAAGAGTGATGATGAATTTAAGTACATAAACGGGATGTCTTCCTTAGACGCGATCCGAGCATCCCGTTAACAAGAAGTGCAAATTACGTAGTAATGTAGAAATCTTGCTGTTAGTAAATGTAATTATACCATTTTCCAGTCAGACATTTTAAGCTTTTCGCTTAATCGTCGTTACTTCGCTAAAATTATCATGAAATGCGGAGAGAGCTGTTTTGGTACTGTAATTACATATTCGACCACGAATTCGAAATATAGATAAGAGGATTTTTCTAATGTAGAAAAAGAGTTCATTTTTCTATTGTTTCTGTAGCGAAACTTGATTAAAAAAATTAAAGAAAGCTATTTGAAACGGAACATAGGTAATATGTTTTTATTTAGTTTCGCTTAGTAATTAATATATTTTAGTATTTTCTACGAATGTCTCACGAGACTCAAGTTTTCGAGTTGTAGACCGTTCGTCAAAAATGATAAATAAAAGATCCACTGTATAAAATAAAAAACACGATAAATATCTCGCTTTAATTGTAAAGATAATCATGTTTATTTTCTTTTCCGCGGGGAAATGTTCTTAGACATCCCGCCGGGACTCCCCAAGCGGGTAAGTGGGACTCGCTGCGCCCGAAAGGTGGTAAGGTGGACGCAACTTTACCAATCAAAACCCGGCGAGTTCCACCATTGCCGCCTTTGGTGAGGTGCCCCGGATCTGTTGAGCAAACAAGGTGTCACGACGACTAGTCAGTCCCTTTAAGGGACCGACGCCACCTCTACAGAGGGGTTGGCCAGCACCACAGCCACGACAAGGCTTGGACCATGGTGGGGAAGATAATCATGTTAATATAAAATATTATATCTGTTTTAAAACATTTTAATCATTAATAAATATCTGGGTCAGTTGTAGTAATTTTGACACTATGCTAGTCTCGTGGTTGACTCGTAAATCTCCTATTTCGGAGTTCAAATACTAAAGACTGTACCTGTGTACCTGTGGTAGTACAAAATATCAGTCCAGTCCGGTCCGTAGGTACCTAAAATATGGCATTTTTATCACAATAAATTTACCATATCAACAGCTCTTAGGTTATTTTTAGACGTTATTTCAAGATGAAGTTTCATTCGTTATATTTCAATTAACTTGTAATAAATAAATGATTTTGAAGATGAAAGTCTTCAACCGATGCGTTCTCCTCGTGATGACCTACGGCGACGTGATGAAACGTGGCCTCTAAATTTACGGCTAGTCCGTAAGTTTGCCGTAGCTCAAAGTGCTATGGAGCGTGCTATGCTGAGTGTTTCTTTGGCAGATAGGGTACGGAACGAAGACATCTGACTGAGAACTAAGGTTACCGATATCACGCAAAGAATAAGCCCATTGAAGTGGCAGTGGGCTGGTCACACACTCAGTAGTACGGATTGCCGATGGGGCAATAAGGTTCAAGAGTGGAGGCCACGTTTAAGTTTAAGTGGATGAAGTGTTGGTTGACCATTAACCAGAAAGGAAGACGATCTCCGTGCGGTGGCCGGTCCATATTGGATGCGTGTGGCAAGGCATCGACCGTCTTCCCCACCATGGTTCAGGCCTTGACGTGGCGGTGGGGCTCAGTAGCCTAGGATGAGCCCAGCACCTTGGGCGAAGCTAATTGAGCCGAGGGGGCTCTTTGTGCCCCTCTTATAAGAAGAGGGGACAAAAGAGCAGGGGGCAAGGGGTGAGGATGGGAACCTCACCCCATTGTACTGTCCCGACGTCGGGAGGGGTGGTTCTGTGGTGCGGGACAACCCCTCTGTGGAGGTGGCGTCGGTCCCTTGCGGGACTGACTAGCCGTCGAGGTGCCCTGTTAGCTTAATAGATCCGGGGCACCTCACTAAGGCGGCATTGGTGGCACTCGCCGGGTTTTAGTGGGTAGAGCTGCGTTCATTTACCATCTTTCGGGCGCAGCGAGTCCCACATACCCACCTGGGGAGACCCACTTCCCAGGCCGGATGCCTCAGAGCATTTCCCGGCGTTAAAAGGCATCGACCGTCTTGGCATTCAATGAGGGCGATCATAGTCAGCAGTGGACGAACAGAGGCTGATGATGATGATGATGATCATAACTAAATGAATAAATAAATTATAAATAATAACTTAAGTAATTAATATTACCTAATAATCACACACTACGGTAACTAGCCCCGTAATCGCTATTATTATTATTTAAGGGTGGGGACACCAGCGAGGCCAGACGGGTGATCAGTCCCCATTACACCCGCCATCGCTAAGAACTTGTATTACGGATACTAGGAACATACACGTCCATGACCATATGCATCGGCATACTCTATATTCATCATACAAATTGTCTACACTTGACGGGATTTGAACCCGCGACCGCTGCGTAAAGTGTGAAGTAGCGTGACTACTTTTATATAATGTTAAATATATAATATTATAACTCCGCTTTTGTTCCCATTACCAGATTTCTTATGGAAATCAATTTATATATTATGTATATAAATAGTTAATGTGTTTGATGTGTAGAATATTAATTATAGCGGGTCTATGGAATGTGATGTGATGTTGAAATTTATTAAAATGTTGAAATTTAAAGAGTATTTTTGTGAAATTATTTACACAGTAGGAAAAGACGCTTACTTTTAGATGTGTCTTATTATCTCTTTGTAAAAACTAATGGGCCTGGAAATGGACTCATGTCGTGTGGAAAACTTCTGCTCTTACAAGTTGGTGCAGTGTACAAAATTTCATTTAAATCGGCTCAGCAGCTTAGGAGTTCATAGCGGGCACACAAAAATAAAAAAACCGTATGCGATATTTATTCACTCTAATCTCTAAAACCACACAAATAATTATCATGTAACATAATTTTGTATTTCTGCCTCTCATTTTGCCACTCAAATCTCAAAATGAGAGGCAGAACAGTTTTAGGCCGACAGGTGGCGTTGTTGTCCAGAAGAAATTTATTTATATATTGTTATATTTATATAAATGTCTACATAAAAGCTATAAGTGCCTTTTCACACGTCCTGGTTGCCGGTTAGCCGGTACGCCGGTACGCGTGAAAAGGCATTAAGGCTATATAAGCTAAGAGAAGCTATAATGAAGTAGTTTTCTCGTTTTAAATAAATATATTTTTTGCTTACAGAACCCGCTCGAGTTGCAGTTATAAGGTCCCAAGTCCGTAGGTAGCATCATCGTTTTATTGCAAACAAAGGTATGTTGACGATTTTTGATACGTATCTAAATGCATCCAGGATTTTTTACGCGTAGACTAAGATTATATTTCTTGCTTGTTTCTTCCGTGAAACAGCTTCGCTGTGTTGCGAAAGGTTGGCAGGACGGGCTGTGTGACTGGCACCGAGACTAACATCTTAGGTTTTAGTATAGGCAACACGTGAATGAGTTGCCTGAGTCAGCCTTAGGCCACATAGGTAGCCAGTCACTCATAAATTAAGGAAAGTATTTTATAAGAGATTCACTAGAATCAGATTTAATAGAAAAATATATAATATTTAGAATTTCTAGTGATGATATGAGTATGTAATGTTTATTAAATTATATTTTAATATAAAATGTCCTACAACATAAATTTGTGGACCATTTGAAATTTTACATTCTGATATTATATTTTACAGACACATTTGAATGAGTTAAGCATAAATAAATACATTTGAGCAGGTTATACATTTCCTATTCAATAATATGATCAAATTTTTATATTATATTATAATATTTCCATATTTATAAATAAAATCTTTTTTTTGTATTAAATTTATAACAAAGTATCTTTTTGAACGTCAGTTGAATCTACCACCGGTTCCAAGGCAAGAAGTTCTTCTCAGTTCCACTGAAAAGAACCGGCGAAACAAACTCAGTGGAACTAATCTTTTCATAATATATTCTATAATAATTTTACGTTACCCTAAAAAAATGATATATTAATTATCACCCAAAAGAGCCAGACTATAAATAGTCTTTCGGGATTCGAATTTATGACCTCTGTGTAGAGCTCTGTCACCTGACCATTACGCTAACATTTATATACAGTCAAGTCCTTCAGAGTCCTATCGTCAGTGCACCTTCTAACAGGTTAACTGTAATTACATAACATTAGATTCACTCCGTACTGAGGGGATATCTTTTCACGGTAAAACGTAGATCTCCTCCGACACAGTACCTTCGTAATGTGATTGAAACGGGTACTTGGAGATGGCGCGATTTATATTAGTAAAACCAGAGGCTAATAGATAAACACGTGTGTAGATCCTGGGTGTATAAATACTCAACAGGTGATCAAAATAAAAATGTATGACTAGCTTTATTCGCGTAGTTTCTCTTATGTTCGTGCGTTGTATTGCATAATAATCAAACCATTTTTATAAATCAGGGTTTGCAGCGTCTAAATCAGGAATTGGTTTGGCTTTTTTCTGGCAATTACATATATTGGCGCTGTCCTTTTAAGTGTCTTAATGCTAATTCGACAAGGAAAATGCATTTCGTAAATACCTTTTATGATACCTACCTATAATTTTGTAGTACACATTTAACTAGACTAATGCGAATTCTCTTAGTCTTTAATTTTGCTCTTTCGACTTGCATTCCTACGAAACCGTACACTAAGCAAAGTCTTCTGTTTCAACTTAATAATTATTATAAAGCAAACTCAACTTTACTCTGATATTGGCAAATCCTTCAGTGAGCCAAAGTAAAAGAAGAAGAAGAAGACATATCTTTATTTCCGCCTTTTGACATTGAATCATCTATCACCGTTACAGTTATCAGTAGTTTTATTTTATGTTAGTTGAATAGGCAAACTGGCAAACGCGCTACCTGATGGTAAGTGGTTGACGTCGCCCATGAACATAAACTAGTTTACCTGGAACGAGCCCAGGCAACTCATCTATGTGTTGCCTATCCTGAGACATAAGATGTTAAGTCTCGGTGCCAGTAATTACACTGCCTGTCTTGCCCTTCTCTCCGAAACACAGCAAAGCTGTTTTGACGGGAGAAACAAGCAAGACGGTGGTACCCATGCAGCCGGGATCGAGGCACAGCGCTTCCCTCCCACCGGTAGCTTCCCTCCCACCGGTATTATTATAGATATTGCTATCCTATCACTCATTATACCTATGTCAATGAAAGTAAAATATGATCGTCTCTTTTCATGTATTGAACTTGTAAATTCATTTATTTAAAATCAGGTACTTTTTGGTCAGGAACAAAAGCATTTATTTTTTGTTTTTTTGCCTGACAAAACTCTGCGTGTATCGGTATTGATTTATCTGTTGCTGGTTGTTCAATAAATTAAATATGTTTTCTGTGCGTGGTGTGATTTTTGATCTATGGTTTTGGAGTACTCGGACATTTATATACATACATGTACCGGTCCAAGTGGGATGCGTTTGGCGATATTAGGCTGTATTGGTCATTACGTTGCACGATTTTTTCTGAAAGAATTTTTTTATTTGAAAAATTGGTAATATATAATGCAGTCTGACCTTCTAAAATCTCGTAGAAACATGGGCGTGTATAAAAACTGTTTTTTTTTATTAAAATAAAAACAAACATTTGAGTCAAATGCTTTGAAAACATGTTACATAATATCTAATCGTAAAAAATATGTAAATGTAATGTCATTTCACAAATCTATTTCACATAATTTATCTAAATAATATTCTTTGAATGTATCATAATATTAAACACAGCTTTAATCCAGATTTACAACTGTAAATGACTAATATCTTATCTAATATATAAAAGTTCCATGTCACAATGTTAGTTACCGTACTCCTCCGAAACGGCTTTACCGATTTTTACCAAATTTTATATGCGTATTCAGTAGGTCTGAGAATCGGCTACTATCTATTTTTCATACCCCTAAGTGATAAGGGTGGTCAACCCCTCAAATTTTAAAAGTTAACGCGGGCGAAGCTGCGGGCAACAGCTAGTTATAATATAAATTATCGTAACTTTTGTTTTTCCAATAAAATAATTGATATTTATGACAGTGAAGATATTCTAGTTTGCATTAGAAATTATAATTCCACCTCGTATCGAATACTAATGGCTGATACATTTCCAGTGCTACAATTTAAATAATACGTTGTTTTTCATTTTGTATTCGGTTCACACAAGTGCACTATTGTTTAAACCTATTTTATATTAAAGGATAAATATTAAATAGGCAAGCTGTGTGGTCTATTTGTAGTGGGAGCAAAAATAGTATGGTACCTAGAATCTCTTGTTCTTTTCGGAGTTCCGATCTTCAAAATGACAAACCCTTATACGGTTCCATTTTGTTATTTTGTGGATCACTCCGTTGTTCGTCTGCATGTATGTCTGTCTGTCTGTCTGTCTATATGTCTGTCGTTCGGTCTATTTGTCTATTTGTTTGTCAGTCTGTCAAACCATGTTTTAAATATTACATATATGTATTTATTATATACTTCCCATTGACATATAATCTTGAGACTTGGTAAAAAGCTTAGGTCTCATAACATAAGTAAAGATAAAAATCTGAAACCCGTTAATTTGTAGTTTTATATGTGTTTTTTTGTTTTACTAATTACCCAAAACAATTAGGCGCTTGACATCGACCGCCAGGTCGGTTTAATTGGTTTAGTTGAGTAGTACATAAAATACACTTTTTTTCGGAACCTTCGAGTCAGACTCGCGTATGTCTGTTTTTTAAAGCATTTACTAAATTTTTATTTGATATTGAATATCAAGTTATCTGTGCAAGTTGCTTTCTTTCTTCTCTTTCTTTTCTCTCTGTCTTTTCGCTCGTCTTCATCTAATTGATAATGCTAGAAGGAGACAAGAGTAATTTTAATAGAACCCTAATTTTTTTTTGAAAACTCATTTTTTTACTTGAGGCTATTAAGGAGTCTCCAATTTGTTTGCTCAAGTACCTCTACCGCGTTGCCTGTCTTATCTAAACTAGTCTATAGTATTTTTCGGGACATACAAAATCAAGACGTCACCATCATCCTAGAGGACGTGCCAGAAAAAACATATCCCTCACCAGAGGATTTGAGATTAAAATAAACGCCTTCTGTAACATTATCATGTAGACAATGAAATGGGCTCTGAAGTTTGATGGAAGAGACGTCAGAACGAGTTTGGCGTTCCACGATATTTTCGGACGAGTATCGGCAACGCTCTGTCGGACCTGTCCGTATCGATTACGGAATATCGGTAATACCAAATTGTGTTCCGCAAATATTCACCTTATTTTGGACCCTTGGGAATAACTAAAGAATGTTCTATTTTAAGTAATTTTGTAATTATAAGTTTTTGAAGGTTGTGTTCGAATCATAGTAATTATAATGGCCATATCCTTTTAGCTCCTCCTACTTTTTTGATTTGACTACGAAATTGCTGCCCGCTGTTTCCCCTGTTCCCGCTGTTGTTGAGTAATGGTCATAATTTGATTGGTTATTCAGTGATATCATAATAATGATGAAACATTTTCATATATTATTATTATATGGCAAGTTTGAAGCTAGGTTGAATACCTCTTCATCACTACAAAAATTACTTCTTTATAATATTAATATATTATTATATACGTGAAAGTTTGTAATGCTTGTATGAATGTATATTTGTTGCTCTTTCACTCAAAAACTATTGAATGGATTTTGATGAAACTTTACAATAACTCTTATAATATAACAGAGTAACATATAGGCTTTAAATTATCCTTGTAATCCTACGGGAATGGGAAGTACACGGGTGAAACCACGGGGCGCTGTTATTTTATAATAAAATTGTACTATTGAGTGTTTCTTAACCAAAGCATGAAGTATGCCCGGATACATCGCTGGCTCTTAAACAAAAGTTAAAAAACGCTACTTGAAGCTTAAAGCAATCAAGATTTCCAAACACCTTTTTAAGCCTTATATTTATTATTTTTATCAATTTTTTTTTACGGAAATAATGGTATCCTAAGATTCTCACCATGGTTCAAGCCTTATCGTGGCGGTGGGGCTCAGTAGCCTAAGGTGAACCCAGCACCTTGGGCGAAGCAAATTGAGCCGAGGGAGCTGCTATTTGTACCCCTCTAATAAGAAGATGGGACAAAAGAGCAGGGGAACAAGGGGCGAGGGAGGGAACCTCACTCCATTGTACTGTCCCGACGTTGGGAGGGGTGGTTCTGTGGTGCGGGACAACCCCCTGTGGAGGTGGCGTCGGTGCTTTGAGGAACTGACTAGCTGTCTAGGTGCCCTGGTTGCTCATTAGATCTGGGGCACCTCACCAAAGGCGGCATTGGTGGCACTCGCCGGGTTTTAGTGGCGTCCACCTTATCAACTTTCGGTCGCAGCGAGTCCCATATACCCGCCTGGGAAGACCCACTCCCCCGCGGGATGCCTTAGATCATTTCCCAGCGTTAAAGAAAAAAAAATTCGGTCCACAGGTCGGTGTCAGTGTAAGTCATATTGATCCGCCGCTCGCTTGCAACGTAAAAGGAGGTCAAATAAACACACTTTCATATTTATGTTAGGATTAAGAGTTTTGAATTATAAAACTTTTAAAACTCGACATATTAATAAATTACTTCAGACTTCAGAGCTAATAACTTTTGAGGATTTTATCGAGGTGTATTATAAAGATATTCCCAACGTGTTGGGTATTTAGCAATCGTGATCTTTTATTGTTTTCTAATGTTTACGCGAATTTCACTCATTATAATGAAACAATTTTTAAACGCGATAAAATCCGTAAAAAATTGTTTCATTATAATCGTGATCTTTTTTCATATTTTTTTTTTGTTTTTTTTCTGGGGAATGCGTTTTGGCAATATCATATAATATTATATTTGTGTACTAGTAGCGCTAGACTACAATAAATTTTGATAGGACTTCCGAGTCCAGGGTCCAGACCTCTCCATATTATGTTAAGAAATCCAGTTGACTCGTTCATACGTGTACCGAAAGTCTTCATACTGAAGATACAAATAGCATCAGAATTGGAAACCTTACTGACAGAAAAAGACCATCATCTTACCGGTGGTAGGGATGCGCTGTGTACCACCATCTTGCTTGTTTCTCCCGTGAAACAGCTTTGCTGTGTTTCGGAGAGAAGAGCAAGACAGGCAGTGTAATTACTGGCTCCGAGACTTAACATCTCATGTCTCAGGACAGGTAACAAATAAAGAAGCTGCCTGGGCTAGTTTCAGGTAAACTTATAGGTTATGTTCATGGGCGACGTCGACTGCTTTCCATCAGGTGGTGGCACGTCCGCCAGTTTGCCTATCCAACTATCATAAAAAATGATGTACACGCGTTAGAAGTTATGTACTCCTTAAAGAAAAATACAAAGTACAATTTCATTACACTGTGACCTTTTTGCATATTGTGTAGTTAAAAACTATATCTTCCTCTGACGTCTATACTGTCATTATGTGAAAATTGTTCTAGAGCTAACTTCGCGGTGTCGGTTTTTTTCGTGACGGTGTGCGCGCAATGTAAAAATTTACTCATTATTTTTCCCTAACGCGCCAAAAGAAGTATAACTTCAAAAACATCAATCACGTACATCAATTAGCTATACAAAACGTCTGTACACCAACCGTCTGTGTTACATCACCAAAACTCATCCAATGATAACCAGCGATTGTTATCATCTTTTTAATATGTGCAATGATATCGGTCGTAAGTGATGTAAATGTGAAAGTATAATGCAATGATTATGCAATGGCAGAGATGACCGGTGGATAAAGATGCGATGGTGGTATTTGCATTATGACTTTCTAATCAAACATCGTGACGCCCAATGACACGATGATAAATGTTTCGGTTATGATCATTGTATTGACATATAGATAATGACATCCAAAGGAGTACATAATTAAATTCAAATGTCCTTAGTGCTTTAGTCATAAGATATAATTTATTTGTATAATAATAATATCTATGGACACTTACACCACGTCAATCTGGTACCGCGGTAAGTTCTCGAAGAACTTGTGTTACCAGACAACGTAAATATATTTAATACATTATACTATATATGTATATATATTTAAGATTTTTATTAAATTTAAAAAACACATATTTAGTACACATCTATGACCCAGGAACACAGTTCAGAAAACTTTTTGTTCAGTTTTGAGGTGTTTTAAATGAGAGGAAACAACTAGTGAAACATGTTTATTGATTCGACGATGAATATTTATAAACAATCACGCCACGTTAACCTATTCCGGTAGTAAACTCGTAAAAACTTGTGTTACTGGTATCACATGGCGGAAATTTAAGAAATTGTATATACATATTGTGTACATTCAATATGCAAATATTGCCCTTGGTGAGATTTGAGCGTTATACCTACGTGTTAACATATTTGGCATTCTTATTTCTTTGTTGGCGCTCGCTACTCCTCTATTTATTTTATTATTATTCACCACATAATTTTATCATTTATCACTTTATGAATTGCTTGTTTAATGTATAGCTCAAACTAGGAATATTAGTTTTTTTATGTACTTGGATAAGCAAATTGTCACACGTCCCACCTGATACTAAGTGGCCGACGAAGATATTAGGTGTCCGGTATCACTAATTAAAAGAATGATATAAATTTGAAAGAAACATAGTAAAGCTCCTTGACGTAAGAACTAAACAGAGTGATTGTACCCATATAGACGCGTATAATAAATCCTCCCACTCGTTACAGTCAAACTAATGAGAAAGACGATCTTTATCTAAACAGAAAGAGTAAAAACATACGGAATAACAGGCGATGGACGCAACTTTGCAAATTGTCAGTATTTGTAAAGACAGAGGCATGATAGGTATTATAATGAATCCCTTTTACCGGTCACGATCAAAGTAATAAAAAAATGGTCTTTATTAAGGCGAAGCATTGTTAAACAATAATCCTAATACCGGACACGCGCCAGAGTCTCCATACGCGCGCGAGCTTATAACTAAAGGACGTAAACGACAAAATGGTTTTTGTTATTTTATTGCGTTAAAAACGATAAATAGAGAAATTCCTTCTATCATTTTAAATAACATGTATAGACTCATCAGCGAAGAAATTTAAGAGGCTTAAACTGGTCCCGTTTGCCCATAAGATGTGAATCTGTTTTAAATAAGAGGTATTTTTGATATTTTTTTCTAATTTTTTATCATGAACTTTTAGGTCACTAACTTATATTTTCATTCGTTTTGGAATTAATGAAATAAATTGAAACTATTGACGCCAAAATTTCCAATGCGTCCTCCTAAAACAGAAATATAACACACGAAATAACGGATGATGTCAGCAAGCAAAGCCGCTTGACGAACGAAGTAAGCAAATGTATTGTACATATACAGAGGAACGCATGTAATGATTAATGAATCTTCATACCCGTTAAAGTCAAACTAATCAAAGGATGATCTTTATCAAAACAGAAAGAGTATAGCACACAATAATAGATGTGTCTAGGAATATCACCCGGACGTGAAAGTGCGGTAAGGTCGAGAGGTGCCGAAACTGTGATGTAACGCCGAGCCATCCGCGCCCGCATGTTTGACGACCAGTTATGATAATATATGGTAAGGTTTGTTAAGCACAAGGTTTGTTAAGGTTCAGTATAGATTTGAAATATACGAAAGGAGTGCAACGGGCAATCTGCAAAAATTTGGTTGTGCGGATATCAGTGGGCGTCGATTGTAACTATAAGTTTTCGACTGATCGGTTGCCTCCCTATGACATAAAATTAAAATTAGACAGTCTACAAGTTCGCGCGATTTATCGTGACCTGAAGTTGGCTAAGTACATTTATAAGCCTTAGGATTAAATATAAAACTAGATGCAAGTCTTATTTAAATAGCGCCATAAAACTTAAAATAAAGGATACAATTTTGCATATTGATTTGATAATCGTTTCAAACATTATAGCTACAGTAAAATGGATCAAAAAGAGACAGAGATTCTAAGAAAAAAAATGGATCAATGTTTTCGCTTAACTGCCACTGAACTCTAGAAACGAGAAGTTACAGCTTCGTCTTAAATTTTAATTTCGCGGGTCACATAATGCCTTTTATTTTATGACCTTTTAGTTGCTTCGTTATAAATTAAAATAAACATAATCAGATCTGCTAACATAACCAGATTGTGCCATTAACTCATCATAGAAGTCGAAGGTGCGAAAACAAAAAATTTAAATAAAAACCAATAAATCTATGCAAACATTCAATATATCCAATTAAAGAATCGAAGATAGGACCTTTTGCAAGTTATATGTAATGAGCCGTTGCGTGCAGCTTCGCCCGCGTTTACTTATACCACAGGCATATCCGACCTGATAATAATATTTTTTTTAGCTAATGTCACTCAATGATAACGTAGCATTATAACTACGCCTTACAATGGTTCAAGCCTTGTCGTGGCGGTGGGGCTCAGTAGCCTAAGGTGAACCCAGCACTTTGGGTGAGGCCAATTGGATCGAGGGACATGGTATTTGTACCCATCTTTATAAGATACGGGGACAAAAGAGCAGAGGGGGTACAAGTGGCGAGGGTAGGAACCTCACCACATTGCACTGTCCCGACGTTGGGAGGGGTTTTTCTGTGGTGCGGGACAACCCCTCTGTGGAGGTGGTGTTGGTCCCTTGGCGGCAATGGTGGCACTCGTGGGGTTATAGTAGATTACCTCTAACATCCAGACATAAAAAGCACAAAGCAAAAAGTAATAAAAATAATTATAATGAAGATGAACGTTGTCTAATTGTATAGGAAGGCCGCGTTAGTCGTGTGAACTGGCTAAAGGTCAAGTTGAGAAAGTCCGTTAGACGGCGAGTGGCAGTAACTGCGCCTCAGATAAAACCTTCTTTGATAACGGCGTGGCAACGTCTTGAAGAGTGATGATGTGTGATGGGGAATAATAATCATAGTGATAAATTATAAGGGATAGACTTTTGAGAGGAGAGAATGGGAAAGAGATAGAGAGAAAGAGAGACAAGACAGTAATGAGTTCTTGGTTTAAAAACAACACTAGTTATATTTTTGAGTGGTTAGATTTTAGAGTTTTCAATAAATGTATGCTTGATATTTTGGCGGTTTGTCCGATTCCAGTAGAGTTGTTGGCAGTTGATGTGAGGTTCTTAATTTTTTTACACTATAACTTAAAAAAGTTTATAAATTGGCGTTTCGGAACTTTCTCGGATTGTTTGGATGAAATTTTATATTCTTTGCTTTTCAAATTTCATTTGATAGGTGTCATTTTAAAGGTACGTTTTGTTTTACGAAACCGTTTTGTAGTATCTCTATATTAGGTTTCAAATCATTGAAACCCCAGTGGGTAATTATATGAATGAATGAATATACTTTATTGTGCACACACAAAATTACAAACATGAAACACTAAAAATTTAAAAGTTAAAAATATAAATGCAGACACAAAGGCGACTTTATCGCCGAAAAGCGATCTCTGCCAAGTAACCTTAGGGTAAAGGAAATATTCAAAATCTTATGGGTAGTGCATCTTAAATATTATAACAAATTAAGTACAAATTATACAAAAGTTATTAATTAATATAACATACATACTATATATCTATAAACATACACACTGACTAATAAATAAACATAAAAGTACTCAAATACTTATATACACGTACATACACATGACTACCCACATACATATACATATTAAAATAATTTTTTTATTTAATATATTAATTAATATATATTAATTAATATTCAGTATTTTAAATAACTCATAAAGAAAGGAAATATATCTATATGAAAAGTCAAGCTTGATTCATACCTAATCGTCTTCGTCTAAAAGAACCGTTTTTATGGCATAGGATGGCAAATGAGCTGTCGTAGCCTTTTGGCGACGCCCATACACAACCGCACAACCAGAGATTATGCAAATGTGTTGCCCTCCTTTTCCCTATCCCCCTGAATGGGCCACCGGAAACTCACAAACCGCACGAAACGCGACAGAATAGCTGTCACTTGACGCCGGTGTGATGTAAGCGTGAGGTACCACCCCGGTCGTGCCGGCCCGATTCGGCTGCAAAGCAGCATGCCACTACCTCCTCCTAAACCATTGTCGCTGCTGGATATATTACGTCTATGAATTTTATAAACAGCATCCGTAACTGACCTGAACTCTCCACAGATCAATGGTGGGCCAAATATTGTGTTCAGTTATACTGAAGCAACCTGATAAATAAATAAATAAATAAAAAAGTCTTTATTTTCTGCATGAACTCAATTTACAGTATTAAAAGTAAAATAATTAGTTTTATGACCTTATTTGACTTTTTTTGTGACAATAAATAATAAAAATCTTATCTATAATATACTTTTCTAACCCTATTCTAGTTACATTATATTATTATTATTATCATTAACTGTCTATTCTGCAAGAACCCCTGGACGGGTAAAGGCCTCCTCCAAAGATGCCCAATTTTTTCTGACCTGTGCTATTTGTCTCCAGTTTGGACCAGTTATTATCTTTATATCGTCTTCCCAACGTGTAGTAGGTCCTCCTCTCGCCCTTTTGCCTTGGGGACCGTTCCAGAATGTTACTTTTTTAGTCCATCTGTTATCTGCAAGCCTCGCGACATGTCCTGCCCACTTCCACTTTAACTTTTGTGTGTAACATAGAACATTAGTTGCTTTTGTTATTTTTCTTATGTTCGTGTGTCTTATTTTCTTCCGTTTCTTTATATTTAACACAGTCGTGATAATTCGCGTTCATATCAGAAATACTATTTTCATGTTATATGATTTACTTATAAATATTTTATTTTCAGGTAAGAAATTGCCGCTTGTACTGTAAGTTTAAAATTTTCACTATAGAAGTTCAAACTGAAGGAGAAAGTACATGGAAGTGAGCCAAGTCCGGACGCCCAGGTATTTCTATGTGTATCATGTACATCTAAGGTCACAATGTATCGAGTGGATTTTAGTTTCGCACGTAGTATAAATATTTTTTCAAACATTAAACTTTCATTTTTATCATACGGTTCTTATACTATGCTTAACATGACTTATGCTGTATCTACCTACTGGTGGAAGGGTTGCGCTGTGCCGCGCTACAGTCTGCTTGGGTACCATCCTGCTTGTTGACGGAGACAAGTCACCTTATATTAAGTGGAGAATGTAAAGTAATACGCTAGATATCAATCCTTCCAATTCTTTGGTGAGGTGTCCGGATCCGAAGAGCAAACAGGGCACTTCGACGGCTAGTTAGTCCCTCAAGCGACCGACGCCACCTCCACAGAGGGGTTGTTCTGTGGTGCGGGACAACCCCTCTGTGGAGGTGGCGTCTTCCAACTTCGAGACAGTATAGTACAGTCGGGGGTGAGGTTCCCATCATCGCCCCTTGTCTCCTGCTCTTTTGTTTCCTCTTCTTATAAGAGGAGTACAAAGAGTCCCCACGGATCAATTTGCTTCGCCCAACTTGCTGGGCTCACCCTAGGCTACTGAACCCCACCGCCACGACAAGGCTTGAACCATGGTGGGGATACCATACACACTTGGTGGATCCTTAGTCATACAATTTCTACAAAACTTACTAAATATTAACTCGTAACAACGGCCAAATAGATGCTAATGAGTCAAATATTAAAAATACACATGATATAATATGTGACAGGCTCGGCGTGTGCTAACTTGTTTGGTATGTCGAATGGATGCGTTGTACCTACTTATTTGTTAACACGTTTGGGTTTAGCGTTGGAGGAGCATTTCTTTCAATGGCCATGTGGTCGGAGTGGCCAGGTTTGGACACTATACGCAGCAGTCGCACGCACAACAGTTTATACACCTGTAATTTATCATGTTCGCATATACATAATATGCATGTAATACCACCTCGTTACTGCCCGACAAAAGAGGCTTTGCTCTATTCTTTAAACATGACTTACTCGCACCAAGATCTGTGTCTGTGAGTTTACAAACGGTTATGCATGGTTTCCTCGAAGCCGAAGGTTCTATACTTTATTTAGAAAACAATATGTAGTACCTATACTAAGTATAAGGACTGTAAAATTGATCACTTATAATTAGGTGGCATGACTATCGCTTTGGCTATCGCAAAATAAAAAAACGCAATTATTTATAGCACAAGGTCCACATCAAGAGATTTATCCTATCATCTACCAAAGCGCTGTTAATTCATAACTTATTTATTTTCGTGTATTCGTTTGACATTTCGTTTTTAAATTATATGTTTTGGTGCTTGTTTTTTTGAACATACGAAATGACTGTATTTTTTAGGTCATCTGTTAGTATTCGTTCTATATTCATAGGTATCCATATATGGATATTATTTAGAATGATGTAGTTTTATATATTACGCAGTGCATATCATAATATGACTTATGATATTTTAAGCGTTTATTACATTAAAGATTTACAGCCGACATTTTGGACATTAACGGGAACACCTCAACACCTCTCTTACCCCCAGGTGAACCGATTATCCGTTTGCCCCCTTCTATGATAAAATAAATGAATTTCGCGTAAATGATAGAAATCTATGTATACCTAATTCCAAAAGTAAGAAAACTTTTTTTGTGTATTTACGTTACCGTTTCATGTTGTATTCCTGTTCAAACCAGTTTTCACCTGTTTCTATTTATACGCTAGTGACACACCTCCATTGTTTCCAGTGAACAAAACATTTTATATGCAAAATATTTTTCGCTATAATATTATGGGTTCGTTTGGTTTTAAGTCATATCTGTAGGTATACATGCCAGGGAAAATTTGTATGTAACATCAAAATTTCATTACTTTATTTATTATTATATTTATTTTCATTACAATATACTAAAATTATTTAAAACTCGATATTTATCTTGTTTTTCACTTTTATTTCGACATTGTCTATTAATATTCGTAGAATGTATTACTTATATATTCGTAGAAAGTGAAAATCGTGGTAAATATCCCGTTTAAAAAAAAAAATTAGATATAAAGCGTGTTTTTTAGTTTTTTTATTTACTGTGATTTATTCATAAATAGATATTAATGAACACGTTACAATCTTCGTGCTTTTCAATTTTTCATAGCAATTATATTTATTAGTAATATAAATGCGAAAGTAACTCTGCCTGTTTTATTTTCACGCTTTGATAACAATTAAATATCAAAATAACCACAATAAGCCCAAACGGTACTAGCGTTGAGTAAGTAATATAAAATTAATAATGACGATTAAAGATGGAAAACAAACTTGGTATAGCGGTTTACTCTTAAATATTTTAGTTAAATAAGGTATCTTTTAAGCTCCTTTTAAGAGTCCGTATTTTGATACATAGTTTCCTAAGGAACGTCATGCTTTAAGTTTCTTTGATGGATATTTTTAAATAAGTATTCCGCAGATATTCGATCTCGAATAAGCCGTCAAAGAACTGAGAGATTGTCCCGGTATTACGCTTTGTGGGGACCGTCTACATTGCTACCAATGTCTGGATTATTTACTCCCTAGATTTTCTTTGAATGGGAGGATAGATGGTGTAATTACTGGACTTTAGTCTGTCATCTTTTATTTCCTGGTGGTATAAATCATTCCTAAACTAGACGATAGAGAAGATAACGGCACACTCTAGAAATACCTTTTAAATGTGTGATTATAATTAGCGCTATTTAAAACTTACATTTGTATAAATTTAATTCTTCAAGAGCCAAAAAAAACCAACCAGATTTCGTATCAGTGGATATATCTGCAAAACTGTCACGCTGTGTTTTCTAAGTCCCAGTTGTTTAAGTCTCAATTTTGGGGGCATAAGTACATTCTCAAGTACCTAACAACCAACGAAACTGTCCATTGGCCCCCTCTTCTATATAAAAAAAACGTGACTCAAAACATAAATATGTAGAAATTTATTATTTTGTGAGCGACAGTGGTATAGTGGGTATGCGCTCGGTCTCTTGAGTGATAGGTCAGGGTTTGGTTCTGACGCCCTCGGATGACCGCTACACCTGAACATGAGCCCATCGCTTGCTCCTAGTAAAGGAAACATCGTGAGGAAACCTGCATGCCTGATGAGATTAAAAGTCTTTGAAGGTGTGTAATTCAACAACCCGCATTGGGCCAGCCGGTGGGGCCAGCGCATCGGTGAACTATCGTCCAACACCCTGCTCGCCTGATTTCGAGGAGGAGACCCGTGCCCAGCATTGGGGCATATAATATAAGGGTTAATATTATTATTAGCATAGTAGTTTGGCGTATACATATATTTGAAAAGAAACGCCAGCGTTGCTTTTCAAATATATGTATGTATATTTCTAATTCTTTGGTGTCTATGGATCTCGGTGATCACTTACAATCAGGTGAAGTAAGCCCCTCTACAAAAAGAGGAAGGTCGCCCATGTCAGAAATAAATTAACGTTGTTCGCTAATGCCATTGTATTCATCTTAATTGGATTTTTAGAAACAATGATACACAAAAACGAGTACTTCCTCATTTCCTACTCAGATTTCCTCTTCACATTTAACTAATTGAGAGTCGAGGACTTTTGAATAAAGCTTTGTACACGAACTTTGGCATTCGGCTTCTTCGTAGTTATTGTGAGAGCGGTTTTTGTTCTTCCTCGTGAACTTCATGGAGGTTAGTGCTTTTTTTGTAAAGACGTGTATCACAATAGAGTGTAGGACAATGTTTTGGAATCCAGGTCACGGGTTGATTGTCTTTTGATAAATATTAACGATGATGATGATGATTATATTTATGCAACTTTTACGGGAATACCGCAGTTTATTAAGATTTTTATATTACTTGTTATAAGGAGAACAGATCGTATTGTAAGTATAACAACCGGCCAAGGGCGATCCAGACTCGTGCACGAAGTGTTCTGTACTATTATGTATACAATCATTATGAATACAAAATATTTTTATCTTAATTTTATTATTTATTATTAAAGTAAATATACAACTAAGTATTTTGTGAATATTTCAAGTTGTTGCGTTATTGCTATCAAGATAATATTCATTTTATTTTACAACATAAATGCATCATTTGTGAAAATTTCAACTGTTTAGCTATCGCGGTTCTTGGGATACAGCCTGGAGACAGACAAGCAGTGAAGTCTTAGTTATTACTAAGACAGTTACAGGGTACAGTTTTTACTCTTCGGATACGGAACCCTAACAAACCCTGGTTTGAATGTATAGTCCTCTTTAATGTATATTCGGATCCCACGCTACACAACCTCACAGATAAGGTAAGCACACAATGTATGTTACATTTAACAATAAATTATAACTAACAAACGTTACACAAAAACTCCGTGGTATTTTTTTATAGCATAGGAGGGCAAACGACTAACGAGCAATCAAACCTTTAGACTACCGACGCCCATACACATCCGCACAACCAGAGATAATGCAGATGTGTTGCCCTCCCCCCTATCCCCCCAAAAGGCGACCGGAAACTCACAAGCCGCATGAAACGCGACAGAACAGTTGTCACTTGACGCTGGTGTTATGTGAGCGAGAGGTAACACTCCGGTCGTGCCGGCCCAAGTCGGCTCCATATCAGCATAGCACTACCTCTTACTAAATTATCGTATATCAATATATTAATTCATTGCCCGCTTTTAAGTTTTTATTTTACAGTCAGTATCATGTCAGAATACAAAATGTTCCGTATTATACGATGTTGATTTATAAATGCAGTTTTGAGATAAACAACCTCTGGGATACAATTACTATCCTACTAGTCCTACTAATATTATACACGCCAAAGTTTGTATGTATGTTTGTTACTCTTTTACACAAATCTACTAAATGGTTTTTAACTTTAAATAGTACAGCTTATACATCAGAAAAACACATAGGCTATAATTTATCCCCGTTCTCCCACGGTAATGGGAAGTACGCGGGCGAAACCGCGGGCGCTGCTAATTATTATACATGATCCTGCGTTCGACTTGAATGAAAAGAAAACGACGATTACCTTATCCTTGACTTCACGAGTCATGATGAGGTGATGACTTTAATTAATGTAGAGTCAAACCATTTCTTTATTATATATCCTATGGTCCGTGTTGGATGCGAGTGGCAAGGGATCGGTCGTCTTGACGCTCATTAAGAAAGGCCATAGGTCTTCAGCAGAGAACGGCGGAGGCTGATGATATTGTTGTTGTTGTTGTTGATGATGATGATGATGATGGTGATGATGATGATGAAGAAGAAAAAGAAGATGATGATGTCATATAATGAGCACACAGTGTTTACATACCTATAATGTTTTTAATCGAATTTCGATATAGTCCTGTAACCCTGGAAAAACGCCGGAAAGTTCAAATTTGAACTATTCTTATATGGACTCCAGACTTAGTTTTGAATATTCTTTAACACTAGTTACAATATTCCGAACTAAAAAAGTAATTCCAATGTGTACACGCGTAACATATTTATCGATTAAGTGGTTCTATAAGAAAAGTATTTGTTGATGAAATACCATAGGAACAGTTTTTGTGGCGCCCTCGCTTGGAATCATAAATAAGATTCCTAACATCATGCTTTGAGCAAAAAACGGATCGTAAACTGGAATGACCTTACACTAAGTTTGTTGATGACAAAGAAATTCTTTGACGCACCCAAATGTCACGTTGGTGATATGACTGATGCCTTAACTTAGATTTACAGCCGTAGGTATTGATGATGATTGTTTTTATAGGCTGTCGCTCAGTGATGGCATTAAGGGCGCGGCTCCACCGCGACGCACGGATAGGCTACGTACGTTTGCCAAGTTTCGCTTTGAAAGAAAGTGTATATGATTGTTTCCACTGCAACCCATGGACTCGATTTTCTTGCAATTGATATTTGATAGTATAACACATATGCGTATCCTCAGCGTGTGCCACGGTGGAGCCGCGCCCTTATACTAATGACAGATCTTTTTAAAATCGGATGTGTAGTTTTGGAGATTACCTGCTACATCCCACCGGTGGGAGAGTTATGCTGTGCTGCGCTCCCGTCTGCTTGGGTACCACCATCCTGCATGTTTCTCCCTATATATTTTCAGTTATGCTGCGTTCTGGAGAAAAGGGCAACACAGGCAGTTTAATTACTGGCACCGAGACATACCAACTTTAATGTCTCAGGATAGGCAACACATAAATAAGTCGCTGGGCTAGTTCCAGGTTAACTTGCATATGTTCTTGGGCGATGCTGACCACTTATCAGCAGGTGGCACGTTTTCCAGTTTGCTTGTACAAATAACATATAAAAGTCACAAACATTACCAGTTTATACCATTAGATCTCGAATCTTCCGATTTATTTTGTTATTCATCATCATCAGCCTTTATCCGTCCGCTGCTGAACATAGACCTCCTTCAATGAACGCCAAGACGACGGATCCACTCACATCCAATACGGACGGGCCATATTTATTATAAAACAAAACAGTTTATCGCCCTATCAAATGCTATGCTCAGCAGTGGCCGGATATAGGCTGATGATGATGATGATATTTATAAGTATTACACTGGTAATCGTGAAAATCGTAAATGCTGTGATAAATCTCGTCTAGTAACATTCAGGTTGTATACAAGTAGCAGACGAGGACCCGATGATGTTAATAATGATTGTCCGCCATAAAAAAAAAAAAAATCGGCGTAACGCTTAGACCATAATCAACAGTTATTCACTTTCACTAACATTAATTTTTAATTTCCATTTAAGATGATACGTTTGAAATGTTAAATTTCTCCGTTTCTATAATTTACATTAATTCGTGGCATCGCTAATTATAGTAAGCGTTATCACAGGTAGTATCTGTCCAACGTTGAGAAATTAAATAATAACTAACAATCACACTACGTTAACATAGCCACGTGGTAAACTCGTGAGAACTTGTGTTATAGGTACTAGCCGGAACGATGTTATGGGTTACATGCATGACTCGCTGCAGTTAACTACGTTCAAATTATATGCACTTGGTGGGATTCAAACCCGCGACCGCTGTATATTCCAATCACCTGTCTATTCGTCCAGCCGGCCGTCACTAAGATCCACATAATATGTATAGGTATAAATAACATAGTATAAAGTACAATAACATTACCGCCCCAGTACGTCTCACGACTTGACTATACGTGTCCAAGTTCTTACCCGAAATAATGCGAGGAGGATATTTTGCGATAGTTACTGTCATCATCATCATCAGCCTTTTTCCTTTCACTGTTGGACTTATGTCTCTTCCAATGGACGTCAAGACGGCTGATCCCCCGCAAAATAGTTACAATGTTCCGCACCATGGTTCAAGCATTCTCGTGGCGTTGGGGCCAAGGTAAACCCGGCACCTTAGGCGAAGCCAACTGAACCGAGGGAGCAAAGAAGAGGGGGGACAAGGGGTGAGGATGGGAACCCCATTTCACTGTCCCGACGTTGAGATGGGTTACGGACGGATGGTGCGGGACAACTCTTCTGTGGTGGTGGCTTCGGTCCCTTAGATGAATGATTAGCCGTCGAGGTGCCCTGTAGCTCAACAGATCCGGAGCACCTCACCAAAGGCAGCATTGCTGGCATTCGCCGGGTTTTAGTGGGTAGAGCTGCATCCACCTTGTCATATTTCGGGCGCAGCGATTGCCACATATCCGCCGGGGGAGTCCCTCCTCCTCCGCGGGATGCCGAAGAGCATTTCCCCGTGCAAAAGAAAAAAAATGCCAGTCTTTTTATTCAGTAGAGCAAATATAAAATAATAACCTTTATACATATGCTAACCTTTTTATTGTATTTTATAACGAACACTTTATAAAACCTTTATAATAACGTATTACGTATGATAAGTGGCACTCAGAGATAGAAGTCGAGTGCTACCAAGATATTCAAGGACCTTTTATTGAAATTAAAATTTATAATAAACTCTTGAGGTGAGCGAAGAAGCGCATTTGAATGTGATCAAAATGATATTTGCCATTTTCAGACCTCCAGTGAGTATAAACGCTTTTACAAAGTACCTGTTGAGTAGAATAGGGAATACCTTATTAAATTAACATTGTAAATGCAATTGGTTTTTTTTGAGTTCATTACAGTATAAATGTGGGAAATAAATAGACGATATGAACAAGCATATAAATAAAAGCATAAATTAATAGAGTTCTGGTGTTGGATAGTTCTAAAATGGGGGACGTCTAGCTCACATAATACCGGCGTCAAGTGACAGCCATGCTGTGAGCCATGTGTTTGTGAGTTTCCAGTGGCCAATTGGGGGGATAGGGAAAAGGAGGACAACGCATCTGCATACCTTTTGGTTGTGCGAATGTCGATGGGCGTCTGCCTTATGACATAAAAAAAGGAAATATTTCATCCAACTACATGGATGACCTAAGTGCCAGTCTTTTAGTTGAATGCAAGTGGTGAGGAACAGCAGTCGTGGTGTTCATTAAAAGAGAAAATAGAGGTAATAATGATGATAGTGACTGGCAGTGCGAAAATATTAACTCAGTAACTAAAATGTTAAGTAATCATTTGCACAACTTTTGTAACAATCATTAAAATTGATAAACATACAAAGAGAAAACTAGAAAAACCAAACATACCTTTTTTTTTCTTTTACGCCGAGAAATGCTCTGAGGCATCCCGCCTGGGGAGTGGGTCTCCCCAAAGAGCCCCCTCGGCTCAATTAGCTTCGCCCAAGGTGTTGGGTTCACCCTAGGCTACTGAGCCCCACCGCCACATCAAGGCCTGAACTATGGTGGGGAAACCAAACATACCTACTCTAGTACTTATGATTCTTAAATCTTAAGCAGCCGTCCAAAATACATCGTAAAGTGGATTTATTAAAATTAAACACAACATACAGCTAAAACTATCTTCAAACAAAAGGAATGTCTTGAGTTTCGCGGAGCAAATTAAAACGGCTCGAATATCCTCTAAGAGGGATTCAGTTTGATTGTCTCATGAAATAAAAGAAAACGAGGGTTTTCTAAAGTTTCGCCAACGTTATGAAATTTCCTTTCCGTACACTGGGGGGATTGAAATTAAATTAATAACTCGTAACTGCCACTGCACTTGTAGACTAAGTCTGGATTCTGGATCACGTTTCGTTTTCTAATGTTAATTAAAATTTAGTTTGTCAACTTCAAAGGATATTTGCAAATTTTACCGACTGCTTTGTTGGCTTTTCAACTTTCTTCTTCTTTTACTTGGTTATTTTAGTTTTTGGAATTTGCTAAGTGTATTATTGGGATTTACAGAATCAACTTCTTAGTATGTATTAGAATTAAATTTTTTTGATCGTGATTTTATGAGGTGGCTTTACGTGGTCTTATCAGCTTAATCGTTTCGCGAAGCAACTTTTAGAATACTTAATTATGATTTCTATTACATGCTTTTTTGATTCAAATTCGTTACCTTATTTTTGATTAATTTTCTGCTATCTTTGCACGTGGGATCAATTTCAATCCAATCCTTCGATGTATCTAAATCTAGACGCCACCGTCCCTGACTAGTTCGTCAACATACACCTTGTGATACTCAAAGGAATTCTTGATTCCAGAACACGTTTGATGCAATGTCTGCTTGTTGTATATCTGACACAGTCCTCTTGCTATTAGCAAGGTCGGACACTTGCTATTTGGACATTCTATTAAATTCTACTCAATTTTTACTAATACTAATGTTAAGGTTTTTAGTTTTGTGAATACGTTTGTTATTTGCTCAAACGCATTGCTCTGAACTTTACGCGCATATAGATTAATAAATTTAAAAAATACGCGTAATTTTCAACCAGAGGGTTACTAATCGTAATCCCACATAAACTCCAATATTTTTCAATTATTTTATTAAAAACGCATTACGCTTCCACAATTCTAAATCCAGCAAAGCTATGGAAAACGACATCAACAATAAAGTCTCAAGATAAAAAAGAATCCATTTAAAAACAATACATTTTCAATATCGAGAATGGGAATTAATTCGGATTGTCACAAAGATGATGAGATCCCCAACAAGTGAGTGATCGGACCATCCTGTTACCGGCTAATGATATCCCGGATTATCGGCTTTGTGGCGTGTCATTTTTACGGTTTTCCGGGATTTATGTAAATTTGTTTTGTCGGAAATCCCGGCTTGTTGCGAATCCGTTATCGAATATCTTTACGAATGGCCCGTATTGAATTTTTGAAATATTTTTCATTTATCACAAATATCGGAAGTGAAAAATAATATACGGCTGGTTGAAAATATTTTTGTGGAGATAAATATTGGGGTTGATTGAAGTGTTGTTCGGTGGGTGTTCGATTATAATAATGGGTGCAGTGGAGTTTTGGAAGGTATGGCGTTTTAAGTGTTTGATACTTTATAGCGGTTTGAATTGATGAAATTTAGATTTTAATTTCCAATGTGCATGTATAAAATATAAAGAGCATATTCTATTCAAGATGAAAATACTAGTAGTATGCTTGTGACTTTCTTCTTCATAGTTATTTAAGAAAGTCATTGTTTAGTCGAAAATTGATTTGAAGCTGTCTTTTCTGATTATACTCCGAATCGAGAGGATCTTATAGGTATAATGCGATTATAGTTTAGAAAATACATATATCCAGCCCAACAATGGAACGTCTTCGCGTATTCAACGATCGTGCACGTGATTGGTTCTGATAGGGTTACGGGGAATGGGGTATTGTATGACAAAGCGTCTCGCTTACACCGGGCTCTGCGAAGTTTATCATCCAAATATCTTTGTTCCCCGAAGTAATTTACTGAATGGGATATATTTATGTCTATGTAAATGGTAAAGTAAATAAATTCTGAAAATATGATAGACCCTTCAGGATATGTATCAAAAAGTTCCATCAGGTGTATAAAAAAATGTGTGAGGAATTTTGCGAATTTATTTTTGACTTCGTTCGTTTGTATACAATGTTTGTGTACACATTACACGTTAGTATACAGGTTCTTTTTTAAAATAAGAAGATTTAATTTAAAATAGTAAATTTTTGAGAAATTTCTATATAGTAAATTTAGAAAATTTATAACTTTGAGCCAGATGTAGAAGAAATAAAGAAAAAGTGTCTTAAATAAAATAAGTCCGCTTAAGGTCATTTCTTTCAAAGTTATATAGGCCGTATAGCTATAAGCTACATCTGAATTTCCGCTATCTAAAATCAATTCTACAGAAATGGGCATATTATGTTATGTATTGTATACCTTATTAACATAATATACAATCGAAAAACACCAAAGGTACTGATGTACTGTAAAAATGAAAATGCACCAAACGAAACTCACGAATTCGCATATGAAATAGACAAAAGTGTTTTGGCCGTATTTATACACGGTTTTGCGATTCACTGCGGACGAGCTGACGGCTGCGGTCGTGCATTTTGTATGTCCGTCTGTGCACACGCGGTATGGTTTTAAATATTAAAATTTATCCAGCCACCGCCGATGGAAATTCAGTGAATAGAAATAAGGAATGTGGCGATGTTTTTTTTGGTAAATTCAATATTATGCAGGTTATTGCTAAAATATTTTAGTATATTATCATCGTATATGATGAAACGCAAACTTTTGTTTTATCACCTATTTGCATGTGGCGATTATCATTTTTCAACATTTTCCGTAATTGCTCGTCAATCGATATACGCCTCAACCAATTCCAAGACGGCTGATCCGCCACCACCGTGCTAACCAATATAGCATTAATAATAAGGGACATTTTTACCAGTCAAAGTTTGTAAAATAGATTGATTAAAAAAAACCAAGAAAAATAAATAAATTATCCGTAGTATCCTACGTTGACTACCAAGATAATAAATAACTCAATTTTACTTCTACCCTTTGATTCAAGCTTGGAATTTTGTAATAAGTATTATAATAGTGCTTTCGTTAGTAGGTACTTTGAGAATCATAAGGAATATTTAATAAATGAAATCATAATTAATGTCTATAATATAGCTTTAATGTGAATTATTAAAATTTTTTTTTTTTTAAATATTATACATTCAAGAAGCGTTCTGGAAGATTCAAGAAGCGTTACCGGCGGGAGGGTTGCGCTGTGCCGCGCTCCCGTCTGCATGGGTACCACCATAAAAACTAGTGTTTTTTCAATCGGATAAATATTTTCAAAGATAGCATAAAATCATTAACTCAATTAACATCAACATCAACATCTTCACAATTAACATCAACCTTACATTATGTTTTTATCATTTAAGCATTTCAGAGCGATATTTTTCTTTTATCTTATCTTAACAGGTGTTTGACTGTTTTCTAGGATGTAATATGAGAAGCTAAAAATAACCAGGTTATTATGATTTTTTATGTCATAAGGAGACAACCGAGCAGTCGGTGCCTTACGGTGACTACCGACGCCCATAGACATCCGCACAACCAAAAGTTATACAGATGCGCAGCTGCCCTCTCCCCTATCCCCCAATGGGCCACTTCGGCTTCAATTCGGCTGCAAAGCAGAATGGCACTACCTCTTACACATGATGCGTATGATGTTAAAATTTCTGAATGATAATAACAAAATGGTAGTACATTATAATGAAATAAATTTATATATAAATATAATTTTTAATAATAAATGATTTATTAAGATTTTTTTATTCCCCATATTTCGTATAGGTACTTACAGCAAATATGATCACGGAAGGACTGAGTGCCAGACGTCCTAATGACACAAAATGACACAAAGTTGAGCTGAAATCCGTAAAAAGTAAGCATTAGAAAACAATATCATGATATTATATTTTACACAACATAAATTTGAAATGAAATTACAACATTAGTGATCCATATTGCATTCAACATGTATAGCGTATTTGTTATGTAAAGTGTGTGAATTTCAGTATAAGCCTTCGAAAATGAAGCCGTTGTATATGCGTACGTACTTAGATTTACCTACGTGATTGATAGCCAAGACGTAGTAGTAATCTGATTCGCCGTTCGTGTTGAATAGAGCCTGTTGTCCGTCGGATTGTGTTTGATCTGATTGTGTTATAATTGCCTTTGCATTTTGGTTTGACGTGTGCTTGTGATGTAAATGATGTTAATGCGAGGAAATGGTTGATGAAGATTACACGGATAAAAATAATCATAATTTCATTTTGAATTATCGAAACTTTTGGTTTGAATGAAGTACTTATGAAATGCTTACTGTTGAAACGGCTACTTGAAGAAGGGTAGAATATTAACTATGGTCTTATACGATGCATCACAAAAGATCAGCTATTTTCGTATACTCGTGAGGTTGTTCGTGTATGAGGACGATTGAAAACCAAGGTACTCTAGTATAAAGCAACTATTGCTAGAGTTTTTTTCGGGATCATTAATTGTGCTGCAAAAAAATAAGGAGCAGAAATCAAATCCGACTCGAAGGACCATTACGGTATTTTTTAAATACGAAGAATGTATAGAGGATAAATGTTGAGCTAGGTTTAGATAGCAATAAACCACCATTGAAGCAGACCTTGACAACAATGCATGGATATAAATCGATGATGATTCTGATATAAATCGAACTGTCAAAATAATCACAAATGTTCCGTATTGTGTGGCCATTCGTGGCGAATTAGCATTTGTAATTCAATCGCTATATTATTATCGAGTGTAGTGGGCGTGTAAAGATAACTGCGTCCGTCCGTGTTTTATTTGTACAATATATTATCTACGTTTATATTATAACGCTTACTTTCATCATTATGATTATAACTGGCTTCGGAATATACGGAAATGAGATTGATGTTTTATTCAGTTGACAGTACTTTCGATTGGTTGTCGTGACCCTAACTGCTAGCTTCAGCTCTGGCTGCGTGGGTTTAGAACAATCGCATTGTTTAGCTTGACTGTCGTATTAGTCGAACTATATGTATAATGAAGTATGAAATATAATAATATAAGAATGGTTTTTCTTTGTTTGAAAAAACAACCCATATCCCTCCCCACCATGGTTCAGGCCTCGACGCGACGTGGCGTTGGGGCTCAGTAGCCTAAGGTGTGCCCAGCATTTTGGGCGGAGCTAATTGAGCCGAGGGGGATCTTTGTACCCCTCTTATAAGAAGAGGGGACAAAAGAGCAGGGGGCAAGGGGCGAGGTCGGAAACCTCACCTCATTGTACTGTCCCGACGTTGGGAGGGGTTGTTCTGTGGTGAGGGACAACCCCTCTGTGGAGGTGGCGTCGGTCCCCTGAGGGACTGACTAGCCGTCGAGGTGCCCTGTATGCTCATTAGATCCGGGGCACCTCACCAAAGGCGGCATTGGTGGCACTCACCGGGTTTTAGTGGGTAGTGCTGCGTCCACTTACCAGCTTTCGGGCTCAGCGACTCCCAATTACCCGCCTGGGGAGACCCACTCCCCAGCGGCATGCCTCAGAGCATTTCCTGACGTTAAAGAAAAAAAACCCATATCCCTGCCATGAAGCATGATAAAATATAGTGTCGTATTTATCGTGCTTCATGGCGGGCATGCCATAACACAAGTTGTAGGTAGTATACCTACCACGGAACTAGACTATCGTGGAGGATTTAATAATTATTTATTTTTAAATTTTCTAGGTAATTTTATGTTTACGAGGTCTGATTTTTATACATATTACTATTATAATACATTATTACTATGTAAAACAAAGTATCAAAAGATGTTTTAAAGCAAACCTGTAGACGATGTCCACATGCTTTACAGCAATAACTTAAAAATCCATATAATATTAAAATAGCCGTATAAAATACATTGTAATTGGTTTTATTAATATTGATAGTGAATAGGTTGGCTCGCTGCGACCTTTGCTATGGGACTGCCGCGGCCGCCCTGTACCCGGTCGTGTTGAAAGTTCAATCAATCAATTACGTTTAGATGACTTGAGTGCAACGTGATTCGTTACGTGATCTTTCGAGCGGCTTGAGTGTATTCAATTATTGACGGTGCATATTGATTGATCATCATCATTTGTTAGGTTAGAAAGGAAAATTTGCCGAAGAAAAACCTGATGATTTGGTGTCTGGACTAGCACAGGAACCTGATGAAGACATTAGAGACGTAAGATCGCGGATATGGTGCCAGTCGAGAACGACAATAAGACAGAGAAGGATAGTGTAAATAATTAACCGACTTAAAAAAAGGAGGAGGTTCTCAATTCGTCTATATCTTTTTTGTATGTATGGACACCGAGTCCAAAAGTAACTATAATGACGTGGTAAACGCAAAGATTGTACATTAGTAGTATAATAAATTGTAAGTACAAAAATTAAAGAAAAGCTAAAATAACTTTTTAGTCCCTTAAAGTCCCTTTTATTTTTTTATATAAGCTGTCTTGATCTTTTCGAAACATAGCTAAGCTGTTTCATGAAAGAAATCAGTATAAAGCAAGACAGTGCATGTTACTAGTTCAGTTCCACCGGTTACAGTACAATTATCATATATTTGTATATCGATGATATCTATTCTAATATTATATAGATACATATGATATCTTTATGATCTTCTTCGACATTCAATTCTTATACTTTATTTAAGGTTCAACTAGTCGATGCCGCGAACTCTAACAAAATGATTGCTATCTCACCTGACATAAGGCGCGGACATGCGTGCTAGAATGAAATGCACAATGATTCATTCCGAAAATGTCCTTTTAGCAAAACAGTTATTATAGAAAAACTAATAAGTGTATCTTTTCAAAATAAATTTATTTTATCTTTTGAATAACTAAACTATATCTGTACGGGCTTTATTTTTGAGCTTTCGTGCTCGGAATACTTTTTATTTACGCCCAAAGTTGGGCTAAAATCAGTGGTCAAATACGAAAGTTTAGAAGCTTGTATTTTTTAAATGTATATTTTTTTTACAATTTTGGGTACATACACACGTAGATAACGACGAGATCAATTTATATTATACTTAGTTTATCATGGTCAACGTCAAACATTGTAGTAATTACTGTTCTGCGTTTGTATGGAAAGATGAGCGACTTTTGTAACCTTAATGGAAAGAAATTCAATCTGCTTGACATAACCTTACACGGGAACTTATAATTTTATGTAAACGTCTCGCGTTATAATACTTAGGTACTATTTCATATGTATATGATGAATCCTTTCACAAGCTTAAGTTTTCTAAAGTAACGTACTTTAGAAACAGTCTGCATGTTGCGACTTCTTTCTGTGTTTTGAACATGCGCTTAGTTTTTGCTTTAAATATGGAGGAAGTTCTTCTTTATAATTACTATGTTAACACCTACTGCTTATATTAGCACTTAGTGGCTGTGAAATATGACAAATTTTACTTACCGATTACAATGTTCTGGTTATTAGTGAATTTGTATTATTAAGATCCCTAGAAGCTTATTAGAAAAGACGTACTTACAGGCGCAGAAGATTAGATAGTCTCAGTAACGTAGAGTTTTAGCACTCACAAATAAAATTCTTATCGATGTCATCGAAGACATATTCATTTATTTTAAAAAAATGTGTATCTTTAACCGACTTCAACAAAAAGGAGGAGGTTCTCAACTCGGCCGGTATTTTTTTTATGTATGTACACCGATTTCTCCGTCAATTGTGGACCGATTTTCAAAATTCTTTTTTTGTTTGAAAGAGTATACTTGCCATTTGGTCCCATGATAAGGAAACCAGGATCTGATGATGGCATCCTAGAGAAATCGAGGGAAACTTTCGAAATTTGTAGGAATAACTAGTGTGCTTAATATTTTTTTAAATAAGCATTTTAAAGCACTACAATTTAATGAAGGTCTAGAGTCGATCTGATGCTGGAGCTGGAAGACAGTCGAGGGAACTCCTCGACTTTTTACTTCAGTAACCTTGTGTTTGGGCTTGATTAATTTGTATTGATGAGAACTTTACACCTAGATGGGTTGTGACTGTGATTGGGGGTCTGATGATGAAGACGAAGCTCAGTTAAGGGAACTCCTAAATAGTTTAAAGTAGCTACCTTGTGATTGGACTTAATTAATTTATACTGATGAGAACTTTGCACCCTTATGGGTGATACGTGCTATTACCGTTATGATGATGGAGACTATAGACAGTCGAGGGAACTCCTCGACGATTTACAGATTTTTTTGGGCTTACTTCATACGGTTCAATATGCCAAAATGTCTATCTCTGTATGCCTTTCTTTAATGAATCACTAAAAATTAAGAAATAAAATTTTTTAAATAAAAATTATAACCGACTTCAAAAAATAAAGTAACTAAAATGTTATAAAATAATCGCGTGTACAATCTTTGCGTTTACCACGTCATTATTGTTACTTTTGGAGTCGGTGTCAGCCAAGGTAGATAGGTAGGTACCTAGAGCAACAAATAAGACAATGGTGACGTATTTGTTGCTGTAGGTACCTATTTAACTTAGCTGACACCGACTCCAAAACTAACAATAATGACGTGGTAAACGCAAAGATTGTACACGCGATTATTTTATAACATTTTAGTTACTTTATTTTTTGAAGTCGGTTATAATTTTTATTTAATTTTTTTTATTAATACCTGCTGTTATTCTCTGGGAGAAAGTAAGTAGAATAGTAGCTGCAAACTTTATTTAAATATGAACCGTGATCGCGTTAGTTTAAACAATATATGAAAATATAATATAGAATATTTAAATCAACTTTGAATAATTGGTAATTGTGTTTTATGAAATGAATTATATCATAACTAGTGGCCCCGACAGACGTTGTCCTGTACAAAATATATTTTTTTGTGAATCTAAACCATTCTCGAATCCACTTGAACACACACAAAAAAATTCATCGAGATCGGTCCAGCCGCTTAGAAGGAGTTCAGTGACATACACACGCACAGAAGAATTATATATATAAAGATTACAACTATTGTGCCGACAACGCTAACTATACTTCAAACAGAAATTAACAGTTTTCAGACGTTTGATGTTTTCAATTATTAAGAATTTTCACCTTTGAACTAAAATCCTTTGATATTACTTGTAATTAATTGTAACTAGTTTATTATTTGTTTCAGTATAAATTGATTTATTAATTAAACCCTAGGAGTTCAATTAATAAATCTTATTAAGGATTTTCATATGATAAAAAGAAAATTAGGAATATCTATTTCCCTGTATATCTTGAACCTCACTTGCCTTACATCGTCATTTTGTGTTGAGGTAACTGTTGTTTTATTATTCTTGTTTATTTCTCTAAAACATTAGTTGTTGGCAACGTGATCAGGATCGTCTGTTGTAAAACTAACTACATAATATAGTAAAAAATACTTGAAAATATATTTTGTGTCCACTTACGCTAGGTATATTTTTTTGTTTCAGGTAATTCAGCTCAAACTGGGATCATGTTATTGGTATGATTGTAATATTTTTTTATTAATAGGTACAGAAAAATACTTTTTGATACTTAATGTCTTAGATTCTTTTTCTTTTTTTTTTCTTTTACCCCGGGAAATGCTTAGGCATCTCGCTAGGGAGTGGGTCTCCCCAGGCGGTATGTAGGACTTGCTGCGCCCGAAAGGTGGTAAGGTGGACACAGCTCTACCCACTAAAACCCGGCGAGTGCCACTAATGCCGCCTTTGGTGAGGTGCCCCGGACCTTTTGAGCAAACACGGCCTCGACGGCTAGTTAATCCCCCAAAGGACCGACGCGACTTCCACAGAGGGGTTGTCCCGCACCACAGGACAAACTCTCCCAACGTCGGTTTAGTACAATGGGGTGAGGTTCCCATCCTCGCCCCTTGTCCCTCTGCTCTTTTGTCTCCTCTTCTTATAAGAGGGGTACAAAAAGCATAATAACGAAAATAATCCTTATCCGTGTATTATGCTTACTCGTATTCTTTTGGTGATAATAATAAAATAAATTGCAGTCTGAATATTAGATGAAGTAATTCCGTTTTAAGTGCATTTTAGACCAAAATTATGTAACATAATGAATAAGAGCGGGGAGATGGGACATTGTTATAACGTAGACGAAGAGTAGGGAACGGATTTATAGATTCAGAGTGTCCAAGTTACGGCGGAGTTGGAACATTTCCAAAATTAAGTCCGATGTACGTTAAGCTCGTGTGCAGAGAAATTATTTCTAAGCCACTTAACCAAAATACTTCCATGGATAATTTTAAGCGACTGGAATAAAAAGCTAGAAATTTGGCGTATATTGCAAAAAAATCTAGTAATGAGGAAATATAAAAAAAAAAAAACATGTAAGGTTATCAGAACTGTGGAGTTGGTTTTGTAACTTAAAGAGATCCTTTTTTTATATTTAGAACAAAATATAATTTAAAAACTATTAAATAGTATGTTAAAAATGTAAACATTTTGAAGTACACTAGCTACCTTCAAATAAAGGAAAAATCCTATTTCCCAATCAGAAATCATTCGCTTTGTTTAAACAATTACTATCAGTGATCCCTTTCTGTAAATGTGCTGTCACAATTTGATTGTCCTAATCATAAAATGAAGCCTTTTGAATTCGTGTGTATTTACAACACCACAGATAAACGATTGTAGTAACAAATTTCACATTCGCAAGATCTTCAGTGCAAGCTGGCATTTCACAATTCATCACAGTGGAATTTGGTGTGTAATACGTTTTAATTGACGCTTTGGATTGCTCTGGATCTGCTATTGTACCAATTTGTGCTGACGATTTGCAGCTAAAGACATTCAATTTGTTCAACTGACACAGATATTCTTGATTAAGATTCTTCCCGGATTCTCTCTCTGATTATGTTTGGTACAAAATTGTAACTTTCGATTATGCAAAACTATATCAATCTTAAGTATTATAAATATAATATATAAATAAATTATACTATCAACCCTTTCATGTCCCACTGCTAGGCACGGGTCTCCTCGAAATCATTCGAGGAGGGTTTTGGGCCATAGTTTACCGATGCGCTGGCCCAATGCGGGTTGGTGAACTTCACACACTTTAAAAGACTTTTAATCTCATTAGATAATATGTAGGTTTCCTCACGATGTTTCCCTTCACCGGTGAGCAAGCGATGTTCTCATGTTCAGGTGCACGTAGAAATTAAGAAAAAATCTTTTCTAGACATCGCAGGGGGGGTCAGGATCAAACCCGGACCTCTCATCTCTCGCTCATGAGGCCAAGCCCACACCCACTAGGCTATCGTCGCATTATTATAAATAATTGCATAAAATTAAGGATTAAGTTTTAAAGTTTCTTGGTATCGATTTAATTTTCCGCCCGACTGCCTGTATGACTTTTGAGAACTCCATTAATGTTGAACGTCCAGTAGACACAGGACGAAATTCATCAGACTAGCTTTCTTTTTCTGATATAAAAATTTGACACTAATTTTATTATAATGAATTCATAATAAATGATCTGTAGACGGATATGGTGAGTTATAGTTATCATCGCATTTATCTACGCAAATGTATCTTTAGGAAATTTTTATCATCAAATATACCTCAAATATACCTTTAATATCCTTAGCTGAACTACCGTTTGATTGTGTTTTTTGAGTTGTTTGATTATAAGTTTTCATTAAAATTAATACAGTTGCGGCAACATTTTATTTCCAACCATCAACAATTATCTTTACCGCTATCAGATCGACTGGGTCATAACCCGGCCGTTGAACCTCGAAGCCATATTATATACACAATGCAAAAACCTGATCATTTTCACGTTTTAACACAGCGATGAAGTTATATTTTTACTATTCTTTACTAGCTAAACCTTAAAATTATCAAGTTGTTATACGCTTACGAACATCTTTTTAATTCATTTCCCTGCGATAAAAAAAAGGAGGCCCACCGCCACGACAAGGCCTGAACCTTGGTGGGGATATATTATCATTGACCTCCAACTACGTGGGACTATCTCTGTGCAGTTGCATGTCCTAGCAGGATGCGAGTGGAAGCCGCCGTCTTGGCGATCATTGATGAGAAAAAAAATGACGCTGGTGATGACGATATCTATTATAATAGTAAAAGTGAATGTTGATTGGTTTCTTTTTAGTTTATAAATAAGTGCATCACGGTTTTGAAAATTCCTTCGCCTATGTCGTGACTCGGCCCAACGTCGCCCTGCGGTTTGTTCATTGAAGCACCGAATATCTGTCGCAACAATGGAGACACGACGACGCGAATTCTTGAATAATAAAGGTTAAAAATTGTAATCATGTTTCATTATTTATTATTTATATTTAGCAGCGGATTTAAATGTAGGAGATTTCAATGTAAATTATGGTTTTGATGACGACATTGATTAACACAATATAGGTTGTAATTGAATGATTAATTCGTTAAAAAACAACTTTTACGGATTTTATCGCGGTTACTTTACAGCAACTATGGTCACGGGAGAAGTATAAGCCCGTATCCGAAACGTCAGGTATATAAAAATCTTAATAAACCGCTATTAAATACGTAAAAGTTGCTTCATATAATTTAAGTATGTGTGTGTTAATTTATACTTTGATATGTTAGGATTTTTGGTATGTTTGTGTAGAAGTTCCGGTCAAGGTACTAGAGCATTAGATGTTGAGTGATTTATTGAAAGGCTGCGATCAAACATGTTGATGATTTTGTATAAACACTTACATTTCTCCGAAAATGGATCGGACAGAATGATATTAACATTGCCAACGTTATAATTGCTTAAGTTATTTTGTATTGACTGCCTCACATCAGCGCCCCGTACACACTCCGTCAAGACGTGGGTTACATCCTCTACTACTCCACAGTCAATGCAATTTGGCGAGGGTACCTTGCCCATAAGATGGGCAAACTTTCTCGACGGTACATGCCCAGACCGCAGACGAAAGGCAGACACCAGATTTTTTCGACTTAAATCATTCTGTTCGATCCATGTTCCATATGTGTTTATCTGTGGCTGGATAGTTCGATACCAAATTCCCTTTTCTTTGGATCTTTGATCAAAAAATTCCTTCCATTCATCAAAACATATTTTTTAAATTAAATAAATGTAGTCCGAATATAAAGGTGTAACTTGGGTTAAAACACCATCTGTAACAGCTTCTTTAGCCAACCGGTCTACTATTTCATTCTGTTCAATATTTACATGTGAAGGAATCCATTGAAGAATTACTTCCTTCGAGTTATCTTTTAAGTTAGAAATTGAATCCAATATTGTATAGGCTATCGGTGTGCCTCGTATAGACGAGGTACATCGAGCCAAGTGTTGGAGAGAACTTTTAGAGTCAGTAAGTATTACAAATTTATTATATTCTATCGATTTTATGTATGACAGAGCTTCAGCAATACCGATAAGTTCTACTGCCATTATGGATATATTGTTATCAATTTTCAACTTAATATTGTGATTCAAGACGGTATCTAAAACTGCTACACCCGAGCCTGTTACATCCTTGGATCCATCTGTATATATTTTGTAATATTCTGTATATTTCTTATCAATAAACTCAACGCAGATTTGTTTTAACTTACTAGATGTATATTTTTTCTTTTGTTTTGTCACTGCAGGAATTGTATGATTTATAACGTTATATATATTAATATAATTTACCCATGTATTCAAAGAAAACATCTCAAGTACATCACTGCTATGAATCGAAAGTGTATTGAACTCTCTATTCAGAATCATTAACTGAGGTTCCTTTCGAACACGCCAATAAGTCGATTGTCTGTAATTGTTCATGTCTTCTAAAATATTAATTACCTTATTATTACGGAAGGATTTTAATTTCAACCAGAACTTGCCTGCAAGGAATTTTCTACGAATACTTAAAGGTGGTATACACAATTCATTCTGCATCACATGTGCAGGAGTAGTTCTTATAAAACCTCCAATAATTCGCATGAGGAAATTTTGTATTTTGTCTAACTTTTGTAAATGAGATTGACATGCATTATCGTACAGGAAGCAAGCATAATCAAATCTACTTCTTATGAGAGAAATGTATAATCGCCTAAGATGTCTTTGATGCATACCCCATCCTGATCCTGCAAGGACTTTAAATATCTTAATAATTCTTACTAATTTCCTAGAGATCTCATCTATGTATTTACCCCAACGTAGCGATCTATCCAGCCACAGCCCTAAATGCTTAACGTCTTGAACAAGAGGTAGGGTGTTCCCATTTATCTTTAAATTATCGGATGTCTAAATATACCTTTTTTGAATACACAAATTTTAGTTTTATCAGAAGAAATGTCTAAACCTAACTCCGATAACATTATACTAAATTTATCTAGCGCTGGTTGTAATACTTGAATACCTTCATTAACATTGCGACACGTTAAAAATAAAGAAAAATCATCAGCATATTGAGAAACTTCCACCTCCTTTAAAGAAGCAGTTATTTTATGAGTAGCAATATTAAATAATAACGGTGATAACGGATCGCCTTGTGCTAACCCGCGTCCGGTGTACCTACACAAATCTTTACCAGTATTATCCATATTTAACATTGTCAAGCGTCTTTCTCTCAGGAAGTTCCATAAATACTTGCATAGTTTAGAGCCAATTTTTAAATTATCCAATATAACACATAAACTGTAAATATCTATATTATTATATGCGCTATTTATATCCATAAAGCAGCCTATTGTAAATTTATTTAAACTGAATCCTAACTGAATTTGAGACACTAGCCTACTTAAATTATTTACTATCATCTATACACATCTATACAGCATTTGCTTTTACGAAAACCTACTATATTTTGACAGAAAATATTTTCTTTTTCTACAAACCATTCTAATCTTTTGTTAATAATTACATGCAAAATCTTACAGATACATGAAATAAGAGAAATTGGACGCAGAGATCTACTACTATTAATTTGCGATGCAAAAACATTATAGCTACTACACGAATAGTTCTCCACTGACTGGGAATAATAAAAATTCTGTTTAATTTAATTTTTCTTATTCAATAAGTGCATGTAACAGATGTCATGTTAATTCATATCATTGATTCAAGTATTGTATACTTATAAGGACGGCATTATCGCACAGCGATAAAGTCCTTTTTTTTTGTTTTCTTAAATAGAATTAAAAAAAAAAAAAAAAAAAACATGTTGATGATGCTAGAATTGATTAAGTTTAAATTTCGGTTTGAACGCTAATCTTATAAAATAAGTTTTATCTTAAGTGTAAGCTTAGAATAGGAAAATTCTGTAGAAAGCTGTAAAATGTGTAAATAATTTCGATCGACGTATAATATCGGAGATAGAGCACGTAGACGATTGGTTCGATTTAATAGTTGGCTCTTTATTGTGATCACCTAAAGTCATAATAATTTTAGAATATAATAAAATTGATTAGGAAAAGATAGACGCAGTTAAAAAACAAAAAAAGATTACGAAGAAAGTATGTATTACTTGCTTAAGAAAATAATTGTTTGACCGATGTCATTATTTTCTTGGCATTATTAAGTTGGTTATTAACTGGTATTTGGTACGGCTTGAAGTAATCTATATTTTACTTAAATTTACAATATGAATAAAATGTGCGTAATAAATCCTATCCCAAACTAGACCTCCAACTAGAAGGGATGCCCATCTCTGGGTAAGATGCGAATTGCAAGGAATCACTGAGTCTTAGCTTATTGAAAGAGATCTATGTTCAGCGGTGCAATTTGTATTATTTATGCAATTGCCCGTTTCCAAACTCGAGAGCCTTATCATAATATCCACAAAACGTCCGAAAATGGTAAGCAATTGCTTATAAATTTCACACGATCTGCGAACCGAGCGCTCCTACGGTCCCCCGGCGGTTGGCGGCGGACCAATAACATCGGTGACCGCATATGGCATAATAATATCATTCAGTAACCGCATCTGGTATAATAATGCCATTCGGCAAAGAACATCGTTTGGCATTATCAATACGGCCCGGGATGGGAGCCATCGCTTGCAAATCGGCAATAATTGCACACTTACGGTAAGTTAGCTGGCACGCGGATGTGTAATCTTTGCTTTTATAGTTTGTTCTTTTTTGTTTAATATTTGAGTAGTATACTTGGACAGATTTTGTATCGTCTTAGTTTGAAATTTTGTTACACGGGTTTTTTATTACATATTAACCTTCCTTGTTAAATAATCATCGTCTTTATCATCAACGTCATCATAATAGGCATAAGCTATTTAATTGAAAGCTGATTAAGGATTTGATTATTTTGTATCCGAATTTAGTGTATGTTCGGATTTGAAAATGTTGTATAATAAATCCGATAGCTGTTAAATAGATGTATTATTTTATGTATTGAAATATTGAGCTATACAAATGGTTTGTTTTATGGTTAGAATTTTTGGGTATAACCTTTATATAAAATATTGTTTAGTGTTGTTGAAAATATTATAAATATTAAATAAACATATTTTGTATGTATATAGTATTTTATATATATATATATATATATATTATAGAAGAGGGGGCAAACGGATAGTCGGTTCACCTGATGGCAAGTGAAGAGCGACATCCACAGACACCCGCTACACCAGTGGATTAGCAGGTGCGTTGCCGGCCTTTCAGGTATGAGTATGCTGTCTCTTCTTGAAGGTCCCTAAGTCGTATATATATTTGTAAAGCAAAACCAATACAAATAGGTTGCTATTGGATAATAATCATTCTTCCATCATCCTCCAAGAAGCCAATTATGACGAACCCAATATATATGCCAATTATGACAAACAATTACCTATGATAAAACAAACAAATTGTATAGATAATAAGATGGACAAAGACAAAACTTTAACTGAAGAATAAATTCATTCTCAATCTTATCCGATAGAGAAACCCGAACACCTCCGGGAAGACGGAAGCAAGCAAAGAAAGAAAGAAACATTTATTCGACACAAACATGAGACACACAGAGAACTAAATAGATAAACATTTTTGAACGCACGAACCTAAAAATAGGACAAAAAATTAAGGACAATTATTGCAAACAAAAAATTTATAATAGTGGGTGTCTCACGTGTAGGTTAAAATGGTCCAGTTCAGCATCGTGTCAGGAAAAATTTTCCTGACGCTGATTTTCAACTGAACCAAGAGTAAAAGGAAGGTCAACCTCGAAATTGGGACGACGATCTCCTGCAGTAGTCGGTCCTCGTTAGATGTAGGTGTCGAGGGATCGGTTGTTTTGGTATTCGTTGAAGTAGGCCTATTTCTAGCAGTAGATAATGATGATGAAGAAATACAAAAGTCTGGGATTTGCGAGTCTTATGAAATGAGATTATGAAATAAAGCTGAAAATATTATCAATATAATGGTGAAACACATCGCTGTAATACGAGCTAATAGTTACGAAACTAACCGGTATTATTAAATTAAGTAATGAAACTATTAATAATTATTAATTTATGTACTGTTGTAACTATCAATCGATACAGTTGATTAATAATTCATTTATAATACCAATATAAACTCGGAGTTTTTACCTTGTCTTTATTATTTTATCATTAAACGAGCGGTAGTATGATATGTAAATACGTATTTTGTTATATTAAATAATAATGTTAATTAATCGGTTTATTTTCAATTGAGCATTGTTTATGCCTTATTACCATACTTATTATGTACTGATGACATGTGTTATTTTGCCGTGCTATTTTTGTGATTATCATGTTTAAGAGCGTATAATTTATTTATTATGTACATTTTGTAAATTTATACATCCGTCATCTGATACCCGTGACTCGAGTTCCTATAACTTACGGCAGGACTAGTATAACGTGATTTGACTTTTGAACGTGATTTGTCTTTTTATGTTAACTTACTGTGCAGAAATAATAATTTACGTTTTTTTTTACAAATTACAGCACAAATCATTTTGTATACCAAAGCTGAAGCTTTTGAAAATGGTAAGAAGTGAAAAAAATAATAGTAGGATGACACACATCGGAAAAGGAAGAGAATGTAACAAAAATGAAATGATAATTAATCAATGTACGTTTAGAGTAACGCCTCTGTGTGTCGTGTCTAATAAGGAGGGATCCTTATGAGGATTAGTGGTGGGCGTTGAATGAACGAACAGTTTTTTTCAACTGTTTATAAAGCGTAAACGAATAGACTAGTTTATAGTTCACTGATAAACACGTTTACGTATGAACCATATTTCATTTCGTCGAGCGTCGACGATAATACACGAATGCGACGACGAGCGTTAAATGAACGATTTGTTTTTTTCAACAGTTTCTATACCGTAAACGAATAGAGTTTAGACTAATATAATATAGTTCATTGTTAAACAGGCTTACGTATGAACCATATTTTGTAGACGTCGAACGTCGACGATAATACACGTTTTTAATTGCGTTTATTATAAATTATGTTGGATTAAAATTTCGTTTGTTTTCATTATTTTTAAATTATTACTTGCAACCAATAAAGTAAAAGAGGTAATGTTCTGAAATTCAGATTAGGATGAAAATAGATTTAAAAACTACGTGTTAAAACATGATCATATTAAAATTGAAAAAAAGTACCTATGTACATAAAATGAAATGAACTTTTAAATACACCAGGTTTATTAAATTTAACTCAATTACTCTATTCTTATTACTATTAGTTGGCTGTAAAAAGTATATAGGCAAGTTCATTTCAATATAATCGTTAATATTATTATTTAATTCTTCTTTGTTGTTGTTTACTGATCGACGATCAACGCACGTGAGCGTCTAAGCGTGTATGGCGTAAACTAGTCGAAAATTAGACTACTTTTTCAACTAGTCTATCGTTGACGATTAACAATCTCGTTGCGTCGACAGTAAAATCGTCGACGACCCACCACTAATGAGGATAAGTCTGGCCTTTCGCGGCGGCCATCCTGTCGCTGAGGTGCTCCTGTTGCCTGTAGATCTGGGACCCTCAAATAACTGCTGAAGGTGCTCTTAGTGGTTTTAGTTTGGTTGCCTCTTTCTAGTAGGGGAGTAAAACCTATGAGACGTATTTTTTTTCTTCTTCAAGTAACGTATTTAAACACAGCAAAATAAGGCATTTTACGTACATCAGACAGGCAGACAGGTGCAAAACAATGCAAAACAATATACCTACCTAAGTTGATGAATAATTCGAAGGAAAAAACCTTTTAAAGTGATATCAAATGGTATCACTAGATGCGATATCATAAAGGGCGGTTCACAGGCGGGCTCCCACGTCGATATTGTCAGCTTAGGTAATGATTCTCTTTGTGCTTAATTACTGGCTTTTGTGCTTTTATCTCATTATGAGATTCCATTTTTAGATCGTTGAATAAGTTCGTGTGGGACCCGCTTTGTTCCACCGGGCGAATTAAAAAGGGCATGTTATGGTTGATGATCTGGATAGAAAATGCAGGTTATGGTTGATGATCTGGCCAGAAAATGCAGGTTATGGTTGGTGATCTGGCCAAAAAATGCACGTTATGGTTGATGATCAAGCCAGAAAATGCAAGTTATGGTTGATTAAATTGGATTAAAGTAATTAAAATTTGATTGATAATGATAAAAAATTACTGATTCCGGATTTTATCGAATTTTTTTAATTTCCCTACTTTTAGATAACTTATAGGAAACAGTCCCGCGAAAGTAGATTTTTTTTTAAGTTGACCGTCAGAGAACGCCTGGAAGATGTGAAACATCCATGTGAATATTACAATTCATTAAAATAAATATAGGATATGCGGCACACTCAATCAAACTCTAAAGCTGCATGCGCCGATGGGTGATTCATGTGAAAAATTTGCATATGCATTAGAAAAACAGCATAATTTTAATATAATATTTAATGAAGTTTGGATGCTATGCAATTTAAGACGCACCCCAGACGCACATATTATACGTGCTGTTTTTGAATGAATCTTCGGTTATTATTCCAGCTATATTCTTCAAGTTCTAGAACCATGGTTGCTGCAAAGTATCCGAAACATTGGGTCTGTAAAATCTAAATTAATCGCTATAATATCCGTAAAAAGATGTTTCGTGTAATGTTCTAGCCATTCTAATGTAGTCAGTAGAATGGATAATATTTCACCTGTCCGCGTACATCAGTAATTAATTCGCTCGGTACCAATTAGCACCAAAGTGGGTGAGAGTGAAATAGAGTGTGACGTCAGAGGTGACGTAACAAGACGCGAATGGGCCCACGTAATCTCGTTATCACACGGAACAATGGTTGCGTACTAGATGGGAGTGATAACGGTATGTGAAGACGGTTGAGGTGTAAGAGACGACGGTCACCCAACGTATATGACTCTTCTGTTAGGGCCAAATATACCTATCCGAATGATTACGCCAAGTTAGTTGGTCTCTGTATTTTTGAAGTGATGCTTCTTTGCGCGGATAAAATTTTCACGGATGAAAGCTCATGAAAATGTGCAACGATTTTGTCCAAGAAGAGGGAGAATGATTGAGATCGATTGAGAGAGAGTGAGAAAGAGCGAACGTAGCATGAAGCACATAGCCATGGAGTGAGAGTAGGGAGCAACCGAGTGAGAAAGATCGACACACTTTTTTTATTAATAAATTTCCAATGCAAATGTGAGTTTGTCTGTTTGTTCACGTTCACGCCTAAATTACAAAACCAATTTAAAAAATTCTTTCACTAATGAATAGCTACATTATCAGCGAGTAACATAGGCTATATTTTATCCCCACCATGGTTCAGGCCTTGTCGTGGCGGTGGTTCTCAGTAACCTAGGGTGAGCGGTGCACCTTGGGCGAAGCTAATTGGGCCGAGGGGGCTCTTTGTACCCCTCTTATAAGAAGAGGGGACACAAGAGCAGGGGGCAAGGGGTGAGAATGGGAACCTCACCCCATTGTACTGTCCCGACGTTGGAAGGAGTTGTTCTGTGGTGCTGGACAACCCCTCTGTGGAGGTGGCGTGCCCTGTTTGTTTTCTAGATCCGGGGCACCTCACCAAAGGCGGCATTGGTGGCACTCGCCGGGTTTTAGTGGGTAGAGCTGCGTCCATTTACCAGCTGTCGGGCGCAGCGAGTCCCACATACCCGCGTGGGGAGACCCACTCCCCCGCGGTATGCCTCGGAGCATTTCCCGGCGTTAAAGAAAAAAAAAAAAAAAAAAAGGCTATATTGGGATACCACAGGGCGCTACTTTGTCTCCAATGTTTAAGACAACATGTCTACCCACGGCTGGATTTGACCCAGCGATCTCTGCGAAGTTGACTCAAACAAAACGATTGATTCTCGTTAGTAGTTGTGGGTGGTAATTTTATAGTAATGACTTATATAATCACTAATATAAGCTTTCTCATTGATTTTTTAAATTGTTGTACCTCATTAAATAATGAGGTACAACAATTTAAAAAATCAAGTGAGAGAAGATAACTTTAGCCGAGAGCCACAAATTCCATCTTTGGTGAGGTGCTCGGATCTGTTGAGCAACAGGGCACCTCGACGGCTTGTCAGTCTTCCAAGGGACCGACGTCACCTTCACAGAGGGGTTGTCCCGTATTACAGAACAATTGGGTGAGGTTCTCATCCTAGCCTCTTGTCCCCTCTTATAAAACGGGTACAAAGAGCAGCTCCCTTGGTTGAATTGGCTTCGCCCAAGGTGCTGGGTTCACCTTAGGCTACTGAGCCCCACCGTCACGACAAGGCATAAACCATAGTGGGGAACGAATGAGTCTATATTCATGGGCGACGTTGACCACTTACCATCAGGTGGCACGTTTGTCAGTTCCTTTCCAACACACAAATACCAATACTTACAATGACATACACAAATACGGCTAACTTAATTACATACATACAGAATTGAATGTTACGAACAGAGAAAATTGACTTTTATCGTTTGTTGTTTATTTTTATTACATTCAATATTTGTTACTGGCACGAAGAAATATGTATAAAGACCGAGATTTTATCGTAAAATAAACTGATAAGGTGTTATGCCAGAATCTTGGTACGGGCTTTCTTGGTATTGGAGGGTTTTTAATTGATGGAAGCCTAAAACTTGCACATTTTATTATTCCATTCTAATAAAGATAAAAATTCAGGCTGTTTTCAAATCATTATCTTATGTGTGTATTGAAATTAGGTATTTGTCAATTATTATTATTACCTATACTAATATTATGAAAGCGAAAGTAACTAATTTTGTTGTCTTTTTTACATATATTCAGATTTTAATAAATTTTGCATAAAAAATATTTGGTCAGTCGTGGGCCGTGAAAATATATATATTATCAATTAGGAAACGACTGTACAACTATGAAGATGGTGGCACGTTTATGGTGTTCTTCACTTACCAGGTGAATCAGCTATCCGTTTGCATACTCTTCTACAAAAAATAAAGTGGACTATCAAATGCAAAAGACGAAAATAATTAAGTCAAACTAAACAAACTTTAACTAAAGGATTCGGTCGTCTTGGCGTTTATTAAAAGAGGCCTATTTTCAGCAGTGGACGGATAGAGGCTGATTATAATGAAACAAACTTTCTTATGTACAGAAACACCAACTCAAAGCTTTATTCTTTTTCTATATACTAAAAAATAAAGGTTATATTTTCTAAAACTATTTAAAACTGGCTATTTACCATGTTTTTCACTTTTAATTCGCGGGGCTAGATATTTCGACATTATCTACGAATGTCTTGTTCACGAGACTCGTTAAAGTGAAAAACATGGTAAATATCCCGTTTTAAATAGTTTTAGTAGTGAAGATGACCATTTTAATTTGAAATCTGTTATTTTATTTGCTTTTTTGTACATTATTAAGTTGTTCGTCGTAATTTCGTTTGGGAAACGAGTTTTTATTTGTCAAAAACATCACTACTTTGCATATGTTAACATGTTTTACAAGATCACATGAGATTAACGCTTTCTGTAACATTAAAAAATATCATCTTGATACCACCAACGCATTGTCTGATGACATATTTTGTTTGCTATAATACGCTTTGATTTTTACGTTTAAAACATGAAATTACCATGTTTTTCACTTTTCTATATTTCGTTATTGTCTAAGAATGTCTTGTTCATGAGTCTTGAGAAAAAAATGGCGAATATCCCTTTTATCGAGTTAAGTGGTAAAAAAACCACATTAAGTTTAATAAAGGGTATGATATGCCATCAATCTTCGAAAGGTGAAACCAAAGACAATTTCGTTGTAAAGGTGACCCGACTACTTTGATGGTCATATAGAGTTAACAGTATACATATACATACAACACACAATATATATAGATTTACGGCAGTTTCCGGGGTGATGATGATTATATATGTAGCCTAAGTTTACTTCATATACCATCAGATATGTGCCAGTGAAAGTTCCGTCAAAATCGGCACAGCCATTTCAGAGATTATCCGGAACAAACATACAGACAGACAGACAAAACTTGTAAAAAATAATATTTTGATAATATAATATGGATCGTGTATACATCAATATGCATTTAGTAAAAAGCGGTTATTTTAATGTTACAAACAGACACTCCAATTTTATTTATCAGTCATTGTAGTATTTTAGGTACTGATACATAAACAATTTTGATGACACCAACTTAAATTTTATATCACGTTAGAATAAATTCTACTTGAGGACAGCTGTCAACTTAGAATTACTACTTAATTATAATTAATTTATTACAAACAAACTACCTTATAATAATAATATAGGTATGGACGCTTTTACACCACGTCAATCTGGTCCCGTGGTAAGTTCTCGAAGAGCTTGTGTTACGGGTACTAGATAACGGAAATATATTTAATACTTTTATACTATACATATATTTAAGATTTTTATTATATAAAACACATATTTAATTACACATCCATGACCTAGGAACACCGAAAAAATTTTTGTTCCCTGGCGGGATTCGAACCCGCAACCTCCGGCTTGCCCGCCAACGCGCTAACCACTGAGCCACAGAGGTCGTCTATATATAATATATATATATATATATATATATATATATATATATATATATATATATATATATATATATAATAATATCAACCCTTTTATGTCCCACTACTGGGCACGGGTCTCCTCAATCAAAAAAAAAAAAAATCAGGCTAGAAGGGTTTTTGGGCCATAGTTCACCGGTGCGCTGGCCCAATGCGGGTTGGTGAACTTCACACACCTTCAAAGACTTTTAATCTTATCAGGCATGCAGGTTTTCTCACTATGTTCTTCACCGGTGAGCAAGCGATGGTATCATTTTCAGATGCACGTAGAAATTAAGAAAAACCCATTTCTAGGCATCACAGGGGGGGGGGGGCGGTTTCAGGATCGAACCCGGACCTCTCGGCTCTCAGTCAAGACGCCGAGCCCACACCCACTAGACCATCGTGTCCTACTGTGGTCCGTACCTTACATTAATTAAACTTAAGCTGTGCCGGTATTAGAGATGCGGTTTATATCTGAAGGAGTTACATATTCATTATTCACGCTTATTTCTTTAAAGCCGCTTTTCTTGAAGGAAGGGCAGTTTAGGTAGTGTAGTTACTGGCACCAGCTAGGTAGTGTAATTGCTGGCAGCGGCTAGGTAGTGCAATTACTGGCACCGGCTAGGTAGTGAGTGCAATTACTGGTACCGGCTAGATATTGCAATTAATGGTACCGGCTAGGTAGTGTAATTACTGGCACCGGCTAGATGGTGTAATTACTGGCACCGGATAGGTAGTGCAATTACTGGCACCGGATAGGTAATGCAATTACTGGCACCGGCTTTGTTGGAAGATATACAATTAGTATGAATTATGTGATTATGACTATTTCTAAGTGCTCTCGTTTAAGTTCGTGGACATCTTATTCTACGTGATCTATACCACCGGTATTCATAATGTTATTAATTTTGTAATTTCATATTTCTCATTATGTATGTTTATGGACTACTAAATGGACAAGTACGTCACCTGAAAACTATCCTATCTCAGTTGGAACAAACTACACACACTGCAGAATTTTATGAAAATCGAGTTTAGGAGCTCATCGCGAACAAACGCGACATTTTTTTTTTAAATTGTGATGATTGACATAGGATATTCTATTTGAAACCATATTTTAACCAATTCATATATATTATATCAAGTTTTCAATATATCACAGTCAATCGTTATTTATTATAACGGGTCAGGGATAACTCGTCAAAATACCATCATATGAATAATTTCATTTGGAAACGTAATGTGGCCGTGGATTTGATTGCGTCGTGGTTAATATATTAGATCTATAGAAAATTCGGTTTAGTTATAAGTGGGCGAGTGGGAGATAATTTTGGTTAGTTGTTGCTTTTGTTATCTAATGTTAGGCGAATTAATAATTTCTCCGGACATGTTTTAACCTCTGCTAACCTCAATCCTCCCGTGACCATGGTTGCTGTAAAGTATCGGAAACGTCGGGTATATAAAAATCTTAATAAACAATTGTAAGTAGGTACGTCTAAATCCACCCGGACCAAATGAGTAAAACTAATATACACAGACTCATTTAAAAGTATCTTTTCTCTGGTATCCAAAAGCGAGTGTTTCTTGTTACGCTTTCACGTCTAAATCGTTGATGGGATTTCGATATAATTTCGAAAGGAGATGGATAATTTCACGGTTAAAGTTATACTATCAAAATAATTACCATCATTCTCCTTATCTTTGTGGACGCGAAGCTGTTACCCCTGGCAGGTATTATTTTATTGTTGAACATCATTTTCACCTCTGTCAACAGTCTGCTCGGTGGTGGATGTAACAAAGTTTCGACACGTCGGAACGAGGTTGGATAAACCTCAGTAGTAATCTAGCCAGTTTTGAAACTCATAAGCGCGAGAAGACGCTGCGGCTCACCTTCGCGGTGTTCTTGCATATTTCGTCAGTTTTAATTGTGTTTGTAAAGTTCGTTAAAGCGATGCGTTCTCTCGTCGCCTTTTGTTTTGATTTACGTTCAGCTTCTGAATAGGTGGCTTATCGTATTGCTCATTGTTGTCTACTGACTGGTGTTCGTTAGTGTATTTATAGACTTATGTATGTCTGCCTCGAGAAACGGCTAGGAGCCAACAGGATTCGTGCTCTGAGTGTTACGTACATAACTTAAACGCGATAACAATACTAATCGTTATTGTGTCATATGTGAAATAATTTAGCCTTAGTTTATGTGTTAGCGTTTGAAGACAAACTTAAAAAATAGCTTTTTTCTGTATGTATCAATTATTTACTGCCATATCCCTTATCATCTTCTCATGTGACCTCTTAACTCTAACCGTTTTTTCATATCATGCGTATCAACTTCTCATGTCCTAGAATCCGTTATAAATTTCAATTTAAAGCCCCCTGACGTGATGTCCATTACTGATGCTCATTCAGATTCCCAAGCTCGGTGATCCCACCGCGGATGTGCCCGTCGTAAAAACCCTCGTCGATCAAAATGACGGACAGAATGGTGAAGGAAATGGGCGATAGACGCAGAAACGTCTTGCGTTCGTCAAATGGGATTATTAAATATATAATATGTATTTATGTACGTTAACTGATATATTAAAAACTAGCTGTTGCCCGCAGCTTCGCCCACATAAACTTAGATTCAAACTGTATCCGGCATGATGATGATTATTTTTCTAGCCTATGTCCTAAACCAAGGAATTAGCCATCACCGTTTTCACTTTCAGCCAAATCGGTTCCGCCGTTCTGCCGTGAAAGAGCAACAAACATCCATACTTACAAACTTTCGCCTTTATAATATTAAGTAAGATATCATTGCTCTTCTCCCGATATGTACCACCGTCTGAAATTTGATAGACGGTTTACTCGGGTGTATGAATCTCGAATCTAGCATCCGTGACATATCGGCGTGCAGACAAATATGTGCTCAGCGGCACCGGACCGGAGTATCGGTCGATGTGGCATCGAGTTAGCAAAAATAGGATTAGCAGTACAGGTCGATTCCGGGGTCGGATGGTCGAACCGAATTGCGGATGGGGAAATTTACTGACGGAATTCTAGATTCTAGAGCTATTTCTAGAATAGATGGGCTTAGAGACGAGAGAGGTTTTTAGATGTGTTTGGTGTTGAATTCGTGAGTGTGTTTGTAGTTGTGATATTCTCTTGTACATTTGCAACTAAATGGAAGATTATAAATAATCGAAACCTATTACTAGCGGGATAAAAAGTATTCTGTGTCCTTGACATGTCATTGAACTTTAGATTGGCTTGACAGTTGACGTTGAACTGTCTACATGTTATAAGCTTTATGCAAACCGCTCAGATAGCGTGATCCAAACTAACAAATTAAAACTTATTAATAATATTAGTTAGTTGTTTAGGTAGTTGGAGGACCTGAATTTATATATTTTGAAGGCAAAAGATAGCTGATGATTCGCCACTCGCATTCAATTAGGACGGGCACACGGAGGTGGCGGAGGTGACTAGGTTTTTTTTTTTTTTTTTTTCGGATGGATCTATGCTAATGGCCCGAAGGCCCTAATGCTTCAACGGATTAGTGTGAGCCCGTTCGGCTCACTTTTGATTGGGGGGTTGCCCCCCGCCTACCGTGCAGTCTGCGACCACACGGCCTCCTGGCGTCGGTTGTTGGGTGACTAGGAGCTAAACGTGCCATCTATATAGACCTAACCTTCGTCTTTCTGAACGAGGCCTCCATTCCAGAAACAGATAATGGTTGTCGTTGGTAAACTCAATTATTGAACAACAACCTCGCCGGAGCGTATACCACCCAGGAGTAGCGTTGAATTGTGAATGAGACATAGTAAATGAGTGTCATCTAAACTTAACCGACCGGTTCTTACATTTGCATCTCTGTGATTATAGCAATAAGGGCGTTTGTTACTTTGTATCTGGTGCTTAGAAAGTCCAAACAAGCTTATACGTAGGGTTGCCAGGTTCGAAAATGTAGGGAATAAATAGAAAAAAATATACTTTTAATTTGTTTGGTAATTAGTGCATTTATGATGGTATGGCCATATGAGATGAGAAATCCTTTGCAATGACACATTTATAAATGAAAGTAAAATGATTTAGTAATGACGCTTCGTTGTTTAGATATGGAGCCTAAGAGAAGACCTATATTTCATAAAAATATATGCTACTTGAAATGAAAACAATAACAACATTTTTTTATAACGAAGAAACGAAAAAATGTGGTTGCTTATCTTGTGAGTATAATAATAATATGTATAGCATTACCTTTTTTACACCGGGAAATGCTCTGAGGCATCCCGCGGGGGGTGGGTCTCCCCAGGCGGGTGTGTGGGACTCGCTGCGCCCGAAAGGTGGTAAGGTGGATGCAGCTCTACCCACTAAAACCCGGCAAGTGCCACCAATGCCGCCTTTGGTGAGGTGCCCCGGATATAATAAACAAACAGGGCTAGTCAGTCCTCCAAGGGACCGACGCCACCTCCACAGAGGGGTTATCCCGCACCACAGAACAACCCCACCCCCACCCAACTTCGCGACAGTAAAATATATATAATAAATACAGAAAGAGGGTCCCATCCTCGCTCTTTGTCCACCTGCTCTTTTGGCCCCTCTTCTTATAAGAGGGGTACAAAAGAGCAACTCCTTCGGTTGAATTTGCTTCGCCCAAGGTACTGGGTTCATCTTAGGCTACTGAGCCCCACTGCCACGACAAGGCTTAAACTATGGTGGGGATAATATATGCTATATTATCCCCTACTTACATAAAAACATAAAATATATATGTATTTGTTTGTAATTGGAACAAAGATGAAATTGGGCATTTCTGATGTCGACTAAAGCCAAGTATGTATGTTTTACTACCAGCGGTTTGAGAAAGAACACAACACTTCACGTCTTCTTCTTTAAAAAACCAAAACAATTTAGCCAATTTGATGTCAGCCCTAAGTGTACATCCCGGTTATCTGTTTAGCATAACTCCGTGGGAGGTGTTTGGGATACCACGTCTTGTATTGAGCATTGACCCCGTTTTGAGGTAACCCATCAAATATAACGTTGTAATATCTCGCGAGAAATGGCCGGTTTGAATGCAAAAACGATCCCAAATTCACGAACACTTTCTTGACCGAAGTTGAAATTCTTTAAGGTTTTGATAATTTTTAGAGGATTTTAAGTATCTGATATGAGCTCGTAGTAGTAACTGTAGTGTAGGCTCGGGGTTTATATTATATAATATTTTAGAGGAAAGATTCCTCAGGAAAGGTCTTCAAGTTAGGAACAATGAAAGGTCAAAAGACCAATTAGATAGTGACGATCTTAGCGCAGTAGCCACTCCAAGTTAAATAGGCCTTATCCTTTCGAAGTATATGCTGCAGCACGAATATGCTGCCATGCTAGCCTGTGATGGTTTTGTAATCTTCTTCATTATTTTTCTGTTGTTTATCAATTGGTAAAAAAATAATGTGTAAAGGTTGATATAATATAAGTCATTATATATATTTGGCATTTGTGAAATTTTTCTACGTGTACTTTAAAAATTTGAAAAAGTTTTATTATTAAGTACTGTGATCATGAATATATTAATATAATATTTATAAGAAAGAAAGAAAGAAAAAAATAGATTAATTTGACACAAAAAAAATACACGTTCATAATATCTGAAAAGATGTAAAAAAAGGTTAGTGTCAAAAAGGCAATCAGTTCAGCATGTGCGACCGCACTAATTAATGGCTGACGCGCTGATTTTCAATTGTATTTGTATTTGAAGTAAAAGTTAATATCCAAGTTAATAACATCACTTGATATTTGAATAGAAGATAACCGGAATATGTTCCTTATTTGTACAACTTGGTAAGTACTCAATACTTTGAATTCAATTCAACTTTAACACAAAGTTTACAACTATTTACAAGTATGATCAAAGTTCAAATGCGGTGCTGGAAAAATAAAATGCCGAAATAACTTGGAATTTTGATGCCGATATTTGAATATGGACGATGATGTTTTTGTATTTGGATCACGTTTCTAACTCTAGTTTTAGTCGGAAGGGATGCATGATATTGAATCGAATATTTTAAGCTGAAATTGTACCTATACATACCTTGTATCTATTGAAATCGCTAAAGGCACATTAGTAAAGTTGTATTAGTCAGTTTTATTAACCATTTTTGCTATTTAATACATAGCTGAAGAGTTGCTATATTTAAGTTCACTAAATTTTTTGGGCGATCATGATGATTTTTAAGATGTTAGATGGGCATCGTGAGCGCCACCGAATTGTTTCGCCTCGCAAGAGACAAGGAAAAATATGCAGAGCTGACTGACTGCTAACCTTTACTAGTTGGAGAGGCACACCAAGAAGTAGAAGAATATTTTTGTTTCTGATAGACAAATGAATTAAAATTAAAACTAACAAACAATTTAATTATGATTAAGGGGATCTTTACTTTAAATTTCAGAGTAGCTGGTTAATATAACCGCGGGCCACAGCTGGTTTCCTTATATAAAACCTTTTATTCTTTTTTTTAATATAATAATTAAAGTATCTAAATAATAAACTTAAGAAAAATATCTACTTAGTAGGTACAAAAAAATTAAGTTTATATTTTTAAATACTCTGGAGACTATATTTTGTTATTTTATATTTTCGCTATGATGTTACAGAATGGAAACAGATTTTTTTACATAAGAAAATCAAAAGCGTCTTACTTTTTCGTATTAAACCAAAATGTTTGTGTGATGAGCATGATCATTTCTTTTGTGTCTGGGTGTAATTTATCTATAATATGTATATATTTAGAAATATATAAGTATAATATATCAGTTGTTGAAATTCAGACCGCTTTAATTTATTTCTCTAGTTTAATTCATGATTTAGGCCTAGATATCTCATATAAAAAGACAAAAATTTGTTTGTTCCGCAGAGGTATAAATAGACATGATGTTACGGTTAAGTTAAATAATAATGTGATTCAGTTGGTCAATCAAGTAAAGTATTTGGGTGTATGGTTCGATCGTTCTTTAACATGGGGTAAACACATTAACGAGCTAAATGATAAGACTGCAAAATTTCTTAATATAATTAAAGTTTTGTCTGGGTCGAATTGGGGAGCACATCCAAAACACTTGAGGCGGATATACATTTCAATCATTAGAAGCCGAATTGATTATTCAAGTTTCCTTTATGATACTAGTGTGAAAAACCATTTATATAAACTGGAAAAGATCCAAAATCAAGCAATGAGAGTAATCGGTAGCTTTATAAGATCAACTCCTATTCACGTTATGGAGAGTGAATTGAGTCTGCAGCCGCTATATCTTAGGCGGAGATTTTTGGCATCGAAATTTTGGTTACGAACTCATTCCGTTGAAGGAAACTTGAATGTATAAATTATAGATGAATTATCAGGCCTGTCCCGGGAGCATCCTTATTGGTCCAGGAAAAAGAAGCCTCTGTTAACTTCTGTACAACATACCTTGCAGGATGTTCCTATGCATACTAGTCATCTATTAGAAATGTATTCATTAAGTACGTGGGTCACTGCCATTGATGTTCAAGACGTAATTCAATGGGATGTGACTAATGTCGATAAAGCTAAAAGTAGTTTTAATCCTAGATATTTAAGAGATGTGTGTACTGCATTTATAAGAGATCAATATTCGGATTATCAGCAAATATATACGGATGCTTCAAAGGAAAAGAATGGAATAGGAGTTGCTTTCTTTGATGCTCATTGTAATTCGTCTGTCAAGATAAAAATTTATGGTAATATTTGCATTATGTACGCGGAACTTATTGCAGTACACGAAGCTTTGTGTTATGCTATAGCAAAGGGCTATGACAGATTTGTTATTTTGACGGACTCAAAGAGTGCGCTCCTTCATGTGGCTCGTTGCACCTCGACTGTTCGAGGAGCTCCGATAGCCTACAAAATACTGGACTGTCTGCAGCAGACACAGGAGAGGGGGAGGTTGGTCAGGTTACAGTGGATTCCGTCGCATATTGGGTTGGATGGTAATGAGGTAGCGGATACACTAGCTAAGCAAGCGATAGTGGATGGTAATGTGCAGACCTACCTCCCTTTTTTCTTGGATTTGTTGCCGACAGTTAAAAAGGAGTGTTATAATATATGGCAAGTTCATTTTGATGAAAAATCACTTAATGTAGGTATATGGTATAAGACAGTACAAAGCCATCCACTACGAGTTCCTTGGTTTGATGATTGTAGGTTGAGTAGGGACGAAATTATTGTTGCTTTGAGACTACGTTCGGGACACATTCCGTTGAATAAGTTTGCATTCTTAATGGGAAAAGTACCCTCCCCGAATTGTACTGAGTGTGGTATAGTTGAAGATGTTTACCATATTATGATGGAGTGTGTCCGGAACGAGGCTAAAAGAAGTTTGTTGTATGCTGATAATTTTTTTTGGAACATTGGTTCGATAAATTGTGTGCTTTCATACCCGTTGTCCGATGAGGCTCGTATACTGTTCAAAATAGTTTTGTTTGGTATTAAGGTTAGACAATAAGGTTTTGTTTTATTATACTTAGTTTAAGCTGTGTTAGTATTAATAGTTTTGTACTGATGAAGGCGACATGGTCGCATATTTGTGTACCAAGCTTTCAAAAAAATAAAAGATTAAAAAAAAAAAAAAAAAAAAAAAATATATCAGTTGTCTGGTTACCATAAGAACAGGCTCTGAGAACATAATATTATTATTATTATATTATTATAATGCACCTATATTATTTGTAATACTAAAGCTAATGCAAGGTGTTCATACAACAATAATAATAGCGAGATAAAAATAAATAGAAAAATAAATTCGAAGAATGTATTATGTAAGTTTGAGTTTTTAATTTATTTTTGCTTTTCTATCTACAACAAAGATAACTTTGAAACAGTCACTTAAACTTGAATTTTGTATTCATACAATAATAAATTACATTTTATTTGATTTCATTGAGACTCTTCTTGTTAGCTCTAAAGTGAATTTGAGAGGATTGTTTGTACCGATTTGGAACAAAAAAATCCGCCAAAGAACGAAATAATGAAGGAATCGAAATGTGTAATATATAAATAATATCTGTACAGTGAGTATGAATTAATTGTAGGATTACATTGATTTGTATCTTCAAGATGTATGTTTGTCTGTAAATGTAAAATAAATAAGAAGGTACAGATAAATAGATGGAAAAATATATTGATAAAATAATATGACGTTTGAAAATGGATTTTGATTGAAAAATGAGTCTATATCCTCCGTCAAACAGATTTGCCTGTTTCAGAAAGAAGGGCAGGACAGAAAGTAAAATTGGCACCGGACTTACCATCTGACGTCTCAGGACAGGCAATGCATTTAAAATGAGTTGCCCGGGCCGGCCTAATTCCCGGTGAACTTCTATATTATGTTCATCGAAGACACTGACCACTTACCATCAGACTCATTAACCCGTTTGAATTGAATCGAACATCTATATCGATCAAAAGATTTTTTCATATCCGACTAATAGTTCCTAAAATTAGCGAGTTCAAACAAACTGTTCAGTTTTACACAAGAAAGTGTCCAACTTCAATAGGATTTGTTACACAATTGAATACCTTTGGAGCTGAAATTAGACGGTTGTGCAGCGACAAATTTGCTGCAGTAGTTAAAGTTTGGCGTTAGTCTAGCGGAAATGTTCACCGCAGATTTAGTTGCACGTGCTGCCGTGAGAGCTCGATTAACTCTGTCTGCTATAATGAGACTAATTACTGTCGTCTAGTCGTTTGGTCTAACTGACGCATCATCGCCGAAATTAGTAGTCATTACATTAGTAGTTATTATAGGCGATGTAGGTTTATTTATTTGTATTAAAAGTTTATTCGATCGTCTTTGCACGCGGTCGTCATTGAAAGGCGCCCCTTTCTGTCACCCAGTACACCTAAAATGATGATGGTGAAATCATAGTTTTCCTAAGTTGAAATTGTATATGTAAATTTTTATGGGCATATAAGTTTTTTTTATAGCAGAGGGGGTAAATGGACAGTAGTAAAGACACCCGCTACATCATTATTAGGTCTGTTGCCAGTCTTTAATTTTAAAGACTGGCAACGCACCTGCTCTTTTTTTGAAGGTCCCTAAGTCGTATCGGTTCGGAAACACCATAGGCAGCTGGTCCCAAACAGTGGTCGTGCGAGGTAGGAAATGCATTAAAAATAGAGTCATTGTGGATTTCCGGACATCGAATAATACAATATGTAAAGGAGTAAGCGTAGTTATAGAATTTATAAGATTAGATCTTGTATTTAATAATGTGACTAGATTTAATATAATTCCAGGCATTTAACAGGGTTATAATACGTTGAAAATTAACAACGGCATGAAAACCGAAGCATTAATATTGCACACTTCTGATGTACATACGTTGTAGAATGTACAGGGAACTCGTAATTCCAAAGTGGAATAACATAAAACTAGTGCTCTGATACTGATAATGTTGTCAGTGCTATTTCTGATGATTAAGAACTTGGCGCTTGTTAAAAGTAAAATTGTTAGCAGTATAAGTAACACTTTTTTCCAAGTATTAAAAAACCATCTAAACATCATAAACGCTATTGGCTGTTTTTCTCTAAACAGAGCACAAACACTAGGAAATATGAGAGTGACCTCACGTCATTCACAAACCTTTTTGATGTGACAACGTCTTATAATTCGATGGAGCCGGCTGCAAGCACGAAAAAACATGACGCATGCGGTGTTACCTCGCACTGAGGCGTTCACTTTTCTTATGATGTCACATTCAACTATCGTCAGTAAACCGACTTTACAGACAACCGATTTTTTACTATTGGTGTAAGGCGTATTCATTTCTGCTACACGCAGTATTTGCCGAACATCTTGTTTCATGGTTGTAAAATCTTCCATTTGATTTTGGTGGCAATATGTTTGCTCGTGAAATGCAACCTTTTCCAGCTGTAGGCCGATTCATCTTTATATACACAATTCTTCTATGTCATCAAGGAGGCAACCGAACAGTCGGAGCCTTATGGTGACTACCGACGCCTATACACATCCGCACAACCAAAAGTTATGCAGATGCCTTGTCCTCTTTTTCCCTATCCCTCCAATGGGCCACCAGAAACTCACAAACCGCACGAAACGAGACAGCATACCTGTCACTTGACGTCGGTGTTATGTGAGCAAGAGTTACCACTCCAATCGTGCAGGCCCAATTCGGATGCAAAGCAGCATGGCACTACCTCTTACAAAATGTGTGTTTAAGTGGATTTGAGTGTTTTAGATTTCCAATTCGGTCCACTGCCAATGTTCTATTGGACGTTTGTCGGCTGGTTTTATAATTTTTTACTTTATTAATATTATTAAATAGGTCATAAGTCACAGCCAATTAGTTTTTGTGCAGTTTGAGCGATACAACTCAGCACTTAACCCAGTTTATATGCAAGTTTAAAATTAATGCGGGAGTTAACTTTACTTTTATTACACATATGCCCGGTGTATATGTTTTTACTCGTATTAATTAAAATTATTGCTGTAATTCGTGAATGCAGTTGAAATATAAATGTTTGTCTATTCTTAATTACTCCGTCGACATCGTAAAAACTATAAAAATCTTACTAGTGTCCTGCAATGTTTTTTTGCGAAAAAAGCTTCTGCGATAACAAAATCATCCTGCTTATTTTCAAGGGCAGGATCACAGGAGACAGTTTAATGACAGACAGGCTGTGGAAAGTTTAACTTGTAACATCAACGAGTTGAGACGAGTCGACTCGTCTGCAATATTTCGACAAATGTTGATCCGATGCGGCTGACGTATTTGCAGAAATAGTAAATTATTAATCTTTCTAATTATTTCCTTACGCGGGTTTGCTATAAATTATATAAAAGCAACATGGCCGCCAAAGCCTCCCACTACAAAGAAATTACTACAATGCTAATGTCATTAGGTAATACTTTCCGAGAATTGATTTTCGTCGCAAAAGCATTTTCGTATCAATAATATATTGTTGCGTGTGTTCTATTATTAGTCTAATGACGACAGTTATAAAGGTCATCACTATCAGTTCGTGCATAACCCCTTGGACAACCAGCTGGTCGAGTGGTCAGTCTATTGGACTGTACTGGGGTTGTTGGTTCGAAACCCGCCAAGTGCACATAACTTGTATGATCAATATAGATGTCTGCAGCGGGTCAAAGACGGCGACAAACGCGGGTGCGTAGGAGGCGCTGCTTAATGCGTCTCCAGTAACGCCTCTATGGATTCGTCAGGTTCAAGATTCAGGTTCAGGTTCAGAACCTAGGCCCAGTATGGCACGACGTCGGGGGGACTGCTTAATAGCGGTCGAGCAGTCCCTCCTTACGAGGAGTAGTCTGGCCTTCGCTGGGCCAGCCTGCAAATCCAAAAACGGCTTAAGGAGCTTGCAGTGGTTTTATTTTATAGGTAGGGCACTCCCAGGTATGAATCCCACATAGCGTCAGGATCTACCCAAGATCCTGGCTACATGCGTAAAAAGCATTTCCCTGCGATAACAAAAAAAGAAGATCATGGACGTGGATATATGTATTTTAAGTCTTAAAATTATTTCCGTTTTAAGTAACTATAACACTTTTTTATAGAAGAGGGGGCAAACGGTGCGAAGGATGCGCTATGCTGCGTGCCCGGCTGGTACCACCATCTTGCTTGTTTCTCCCGAGAAAAAGCTTTGCTGTGTTTCGGAGAGAAGGCAAGACAGTTTGCCAGTTTGTCTATCCACTAAAGTAAAAAATAAATATTAATATTACTTATACATTCTAAAAATATTCCGTTCTGGATCATTAAACACCTTACCTACTAATATTATAATACGATACTTATTGTGTTATTAACCTTTAAATTCGATAAACTTGTAATAGTGGATGGTCTAACTATTACTAATTGCAATTCGCTTATCTTTTCCTTTCTTTGTATTTTCATTTATTTCGCAATAATATTACCTACTGCAAACAAATTTTTATTTTGTTAACTTTAGATTTTTAATTTTATAGTTATTCAATTAAAACATTTATTAACAAAGTTTTTAATTCGTGATTTTTCGATTTCATTTTTTGCCTGCCGCAGAAGATTTTTTTTTGTTAAAGTAAAATGGAAATATTTTTTTTTGTAAGAAAACCTAATTTCAAATCAACTGCAGGCATCCTTGAGCTACGCAACGACCGTTTTTAAAATCCAATTTTAATATTTAGAATAAATTATTTTTCCTTTGTTGATGTAATTAGAATAGCGGTTAAAAAAGTTAAAAAAAAAATCGACCTATAATCGAAGCCGTTGTGGGCTTTGCTGGGGATCTTTTAAAAAGATAAGAAAGGGAATGTTGATGCTATGATCTTAAATTTATTGTGGTTAATTATTACAATTTAAACATACCTATAAAATAAGTATGCTACTGGTCATTTATTACTTGACGAGCAGTCTATGATCTATACATCCATAGGTACAGATAAATAAAATCAGAGTGTCTGTTTGTAATATTAAAATAATCGCTTTTTACTAAATGAATATGGATGTATACACGGTACATATATCAAAATAGCATTTTTTATAATTTATGTCTCTGTTTGTTCCGGCTAATCTCGGGAACGGCTAGGCCGATTTTGACGGGACTTTCACTGACAGATAGCTGATGTATTAAGAAGTAACTTAGGTTATAAAAATAATCATCATCAATCCGTATACGGCTGTAAATCTAAGTTGATACGGGCGAAGCTGCGGGCAATAGCTAGTATTAAATAAATATACTACTGAACAATAGAACACACAATATGTCTTCGTATTTTGGGGGCCCCGTGACTCGTGAGGAAGGGGCCCTGGGCACAGGCTCCATGTGTCTTTATGGTAAATACGGTACTGCTCATAACGTCTTATTGTTTGGTTCCGAGGCTCGAACTCTTGAAGGGACGTAAATCATAGACAATAGTGACAGTACGTTAGCGAATAATTTATCATACCTCAGAACAAACATGTCGAACCCGCGACCTTTTCAGTCACAGCCTATTGTTTCATCATCTATTCATCATCCTGTAAAACTTGACTCGTAATCTTCGGTCTTTCTTACTAAAGCCTAGCTTACTTAAATCGTAGATTTCGATTATATTATATGAAACGATTTAATAATTATTTAAGTATACGCGATCGTTATTGCTAACGCTGGGTGCGAGTCTTCTAGAAATGAGGGTAAGATACATTAGCATCTTCACCTATGGCAGCTCCCTGACGCGGGCTAGCATACTTAATGGTTTTTTTTCTTATAGAAGAGGGGGCAAACGGATAGTCGGTACACATGATGGTAAGTGAAGAGCGACATCCACAGACACCCGCTATACCAGTGGATTAGCAGGTGCGTTGCCGGCCTTTCAGATATGAGTATGCTCTTTTCTTGAAGGTCCCTAAGTCTAGGTTCTAGTTATTCGGGTGATATCGACAAGGTCAAGTGCATTTAGAAAAACCTATTACTACTATCCAGATTTGAACCCTTGCACTTCGAGGTCGTGCCCATATTACTGCACTGCATTGTCGCTTACTTCAAGGCATAGAGGTAAGTAAATTATATCAGTACAGCTGTTGTACGCTGATGATGATGATTATGAAGCTCGATAGGACAGACCTGGAGTGCGCTTCAATACCAAAGTAACAAGCCACTCTAAAACTCTTGTAACGATGAAATTCTGTTCTGAAAACTATTTTTACTTCACCCCTTTCACAAACGAATAGTTCGTATTTTAGTCCGACTCGACCGGGAAGGGATCAAAGTAGTCCCTTCTAAGGAATTGATTTGGGACACAAAGAATTCGATTCTACGGTTTCGACTTTCGCTCTTTTGTGATTGATTGAAGACCGGATTTGGTCTGCCACTACTTATGTGAATTACTTTTATCAAAATATCCCGTGTTGCTTATTAGGGTTCTCACCGTAAGTGAAAATATGAAAGTATATACAGTAGGAGGTACTTTCATCAAAAAGTCAATTTTTAAATATTTTGTCGATCCCTGCCTGTCTGTTCTGGTTATTCTCTGCAACGACTGGTACGATTTTGATAGGACTTTCACTATCAGATAGCTGATGTTATAAGGTGTAACTTAGGCTATCGACACTCGCCGGGTTTTAGTGGGTAGAGCTGCGTCCATTAACCAGCTTTCGGGCGCAGTGAGTCCCACATAGCCGCGTGGGGAGACCCACTCCCCCCCGGGATGCCTCAGAACATTTCCCGGCGTTAAAGAAAAAAATATATACTATATTATTGAAATACACACACACACACACATAAGAGTTGCACGTGATTCACCACAGCTGTAATACAAACACAGAACCTTCTTTTTTTTCTTTCATTAGAACCTATTCTAAGACAGAATCCAAGACTTTAGGCAATATTAGGCTATAACTATTTACCATAGGCGAACTCGCCTATGCGCTGTCCCAACGTAGGTCGATGAACTTTATAAGTCTTCAAATACTTTTCTGGCATGTTTGTGTCCTCACTATGTTTTTATTCACCCGTATGATTATCGCCTCAATAGAATTATTAAACATGAAGTTTTCCTAGTTATAATTAACAATCGCTGGTTTCGTGTAGACTGCTGTGTGTAATCAAACGGTTTGCCACCGCGAGCATGTTTGGTTTACTAAGAACGCTGGGAAAGCAATATTGTCGCTTACACTTGAGGTGAATAGTTATTTGCTGTTGCACATACTACATTGCTCCCACCTAAACCACATAGCTCGCGTATAATTAGAAATACGCTCAATGTATGTTGCAGGAATGTATATTTACGAGTTAATGAAACTAAATTTTACACTTATAAATACTTATTATAATAAACTTGTAAAGTATCAACAACTTCGATAACATAAATATCTAAATTAAAATCACTAAATACAATATGAAATTGTAAATTGTGTAAATCAGTACACGTCCTGTAGTATGTTATCGTTATCACTATTTATTCCATCCACTGCTGAACTCTGATTTTTTTTTATAGCATACGAGTGCAAACGAGCAGTCGAAGCTTTAGACTACCGACGCCCATACACATTTTCATAACCAGAGATTATGCAGATGTGTTGCCCTCCTTTTCCCTAACCCCCCAATGGGCCACCGGAAACACAAACCGCACGAAACGCGACAGCATGCCTGTCACTTGACGCTGGTGTTATGTGAGCGAGTGGTCGTGCTGGCCCAAGTCGGCTGCAAAGCAGCATCTCACTACCTCTTAAAACAATATCTAGATCACTTTTCAATTAATGCTAAGATTCCCAATGCTCCGCCTCTCATATGTGACTAGAAACGAGCACTGCACGCATATCGTCCTCCCATCTCGATGAAGCTGAACCGGTAATGTAGGTACTAGGTAAAAATTTCACGAAAATCACTATTGCATTTCTATCAAAATCAAGTAAAGTAGTTTTTTTTTCTTTAACGCCGGGAAATGCTCTGAGGCATCCCGCGGGGGAAGTGGGTCTTCCCACGCGGGTATGTGGGACTCGCTGCGCCCGACAGCTGGTAAATGGACGCAGCTCTACCCACTAAAACCCGGCGAGTGCCACCAATGCCGCCTTTGGTGAGGTGCCCCGGATCTAGAAAACAAACAGGGCACCTCTACGGCTAGTCAGTCCCGCAAGGGACCGACGCCACCTCCACAGAGGGGTTGTCCCGCACCACAGAACAACCCCTCCCAACGTCGGGACAGTACAATGGGGTGAGGTTCCCATCCTTACCTCTTGCCCCCTGCTCTTCTGTCCCCTCTTCTTATAAGAGGGGTACAAAGAGCCCCCTCGGCCCAATTAGCTTCGCCCAAGGTGCATATAGTGATAAAAGCAATAATGGTGAAAAGAGCATACTCATACCTGAAAGGCCGGCAACGCACCTGCTAATCCACTGGTGTAGCGGGTGTCTGTGGATGTCGCTCTTCACTTACCATCAGGTGAACCAACTATCCGTTTGCCCCCTCTTCTATATATAAAAAAAAAAAAAAAAAAGGTGCACCGCTCACCCTAGGTTACTGAGCCCCACCGCCACGACAAGGCCTGAACCACGATGGGGAAGTACTTATGTAGATAGTAGGTTATAAATAATAAACTAAAGTAATTAATATTATATTTTAAGAGCTTCGAGATTCAATAGGCTACAAGCGTTGAAGCGCTATAAAAGCTTTTATAGTTTAATTAGTTAAGTAATGTAACTACAATGGTACGTACATATGAAACCTTATATGTAACAATTTTATATGTACCCTCATATGTTGGAAAATAAACAACTAAATTACAGAATACTGGAAAAATTCCGACCTTATTTTATACTATTAATATTGATTAGATAAAAGAATTAATTTGCTAGAAATATGCTATTTTATTTAATACTAGAAATTCCTTGGCCCGTCCTATAAATTTGGGATCCTATAAATTAAATATATTTCTAGAGACAATAAATTCCACGTACCTCCCAAATTTAGGAAATCTTAGGATATGGAAAATTTAAATATCGTCTTGTTCGAATAGGATCCTTATTCTTGTGAGATAGAATCTCATTTTGTTGTTGGTGCTCATCTTGTAATCGTAAAACCGGGCAATGTTCAACTACACCGAAGTTTTACGTTCCGAATTTACGTTGGTTCATTAATCTCAACTGAATTACCGGGAAGATATTCCCCAAAAAAATTTCTTTTACGACCCCCCGTCTAGTGCGAAACGTGTTACTTTAGTGGGGTTTTTATAACGGCTCGTGAAACTGACAATAAAATGAATTTTGTTTACGGTGGACCCTCGTGTGGACATAATGATACTGTAATTTGCAAAGAAAACGGATACGCTTTCATACGTTATTGAGTTTAGACGTAAAAAGATGAGAGTGGTGTCAATTTTCGATTGTCTAAAGATTTTCAGTGGTATCCGGAGTGATGATGATTATTTTTGTGGCCTAAGTTATCCCTTATAGCATCAGCTATCTGCCAGTGAAGGTTCCGTCAAAATCGGCCCAGCCGTTTACAAGATTAGCCGGAACAAACAGACAGACAGACAGACAAAAATTGTAAAAATGTTATTTTGGTATATTATGTACCGTGTGTACATTCATATTATGCATTTAGTATAAAGCGGTTATTTTAATATTACAAACAGACACTCCAATTTCATTTATCTGTATAGAAATATTTTAAATTTAGTTTTGGTATTAAATCATATAACTGAAAACAAAATAAAGATAATCTCTAGGAATCGTTAATATTCTCATCTCGTCTTTTGTCTTTTTACTGAAACCCAGTACAATCTATTGTCTCTGTCCAGATTCAGTTAAGATTAGTAGATACTCCGAGCCTTAGAGCCGAGTTATTCTGAGGACACTTTACGTTCACTTTGGCGATGAAATTTTCAAAGATTATACCGAGTACTGCGGTCCGAGTAATTTTGATGAAATGACTCATATTACTATTGCTTTGAGAATTTCCGCGAGAGAGAAATGTAAGTATTGTTACGTCGAATTAAAGATTGTATTACTGTGAGTTATTAATGGAAATAATTAACAATTTTGAAGTGTCTCATAATGAATGCTGAATATTAAGTATTAAGCTTTTATGGACGAAAAATCTGATAAATCTTTCTTACAGCTGTACTTTGTGTTATCAAGTAACTGAATACAAATATTGCGGGCAGAATACTTACAATATTTTTTAATTAAAACTATTCAAAACGGGACATTTCCTTTTTTTCAGTGTAAACTTCAACAGCCTGTATCCTTCCATAACTAGATGTAGGGCGCAAGGATGAATCCACTGCACTTAGTTATCCTGTTTTGTTGGCGTTGTGCTAGACCACCCATCCTCTTGCTACAAATGTAACATTCTAGCATCTAGCTCTAGGTTTCGTTAACCCACTCAACACAGTGAAGTTATTAGTAAAATATTGATTTTACATACAATATAATATAATATACAATCGCGGTGGATTCTATGGGCGTGAAACTAAATTAGAACAAAGTTTCAGAATTTACACCGCGAAGTCGCACCGGCATTGTTTTGTACCAGCACTGCTCCACTTCAGGGGCCAGACTCTCCCCCCTTTTCCCCTCCTGTTCCCCTCCTCTCTCCCCTCTGCTAGACATTCTAAGCGCTCACAACTTTGATACATGGCCCGACCATAAAACGCAGCGTTCGTGTTACAAACGTATGCGTGTGTGAACTATGTGAAGGTTATGAATTTGATACGTTGTGATATTCAATATCGTGTAAGAAGTTATACTAATACTTTGATATCATCATTAGAAGTCACCATTCCATTATTAGCCACTCACTACTGGGCATAGGACATCCTTTATTCAATTTTTTTAGTGAAAACTTCCTTTTGGCGCACAGCACACAGATTTTTGTAGGCTGTCAGTGAGGCTAATCCGTCACGCTCGGAAGTGAAAGGCTCGATCGGGTGAAATCGGGACCGGCGAGTGTGCCCGAGGGAGAAATATACAGTCACGTTCTCTTCACTGCCGAGTGCTGTGTCGCTGTGTTTTCACTGCCTGGATAGGCAAACTGGCAGACGTACCCCTAATGGTAAATGGTCAACGTCGCCCATGAACATAAACGAGTTTACCTGGAACTAGTTCATTTATGTGTTGCCTATCCTGAGACAGGATGTTGAGTCTCAGTGCCAGGAATTACATTTCATATCTTACCCTTCTCTCCGAAACAGTAAAGCTGTTTCACGGGAGAAACAAGCGGAATAGTGGTGGTAAAGGATAACCATTGACTTTTTTTATGTCATCAGGAGGCAACCGAGCAGTCGGAGTCTTATGGTGACTACCCGCACAATCATTTCGGTCAAGTTATGTGACCGAGAGGTACCACCCCCCCGGACGTGCCCGTCCAATTCGGCTTCAAAGCAGCATGGCACTACCTCTTATTACTCTACTCTGACTAGACTTAGACTAGATTATTAGTCTTTCTGGAATATTATATATATTAATAAAGATGTTATTTTATTTTCAGGTATGAGTCCATTTTGAACTGTTCCTGTTGTTGTAAGTCTATTTATGTTGTACTGTAGGTATATAATATTTTGCGTTTTTTTTCATTTTTATTTCAAGATTTTATCGGAGAGCCTTTAAATGTTTTTGTAGAAATAAGCATACGTCATCATTAATGTTGATGATATTGAATGATGTTAATGAAATATTAACCTTTTCATTCTGTTAGATGTAAATTCAAATCCATAAAGCCAATAACATTTTCAATGAGTCTCTTGTTTTATAACACAATAACTTTCGACTCGTTCAAGTACTAGGTGTATTAAATATAATATAGTATATTGAAAAATTTAATAATATTTGATATTGCAAACGTTATTGAGTTAATATGATACAAAATTACAAGTGTCCCTCTTGCGTGTCCTCTTGATTTTTAGGGTTAAATTCCACAAAACAACAAAACAGAACCCTTATAGGATGACACTGTTGTCCGTCTGTCTTTCAACCCAAAAGTTAAAGCGTATTTTCTATTGATTACTGTCATGTTTAGCAAGCAATTTCACACATTATGAGCGTAGGAAAAAAAATAAAACTAAACCGTTTATTTCTAGTTATACCTATTACATGGTAACATTTAGGTATAGTAACGTAAGAATTTGTATGCTGAATTGTAGCCGTATTGGGCTGGCACGACCGGGGTGGTACAACCCACTCTCATAACACCGGCGTTAAGTGACAGCTATGCTATAGCGTATCGTGCGGGTTGTGAGTTTCCGGTGGCCCATTGGGGGGATAGGAGGGCGGTGCATCTGCGTGGCCTTCGTTGTGCGGATGTGTATGGACGTCGGCGCCGTGAGGCTCCGACTGCGCATTTGGCCCCTGATGACATAAAGAAAAAAACCTATTACATTTAAAAAAGTTGCCCGCACAGTAAGCCCCGCGGATTATAAACATCTATGTAATTAATATTAGAATCTATAATTTATATCGAAAGAAAAAATAAACGTGTTTTCAGCCAATATCGACATTTTGCCTTTGTCTATTTATTTTTGTTTTTGCGATATATATTGGTCGTACTTTCAGCGCAGACAAACAGTATAAAGGTGTACGTACGCCTTTGTGTTATTCTACGTGTTTTTTGGTGAAAATAAAACATACATTAACTAGGGTAATAGTTGATTTGATATAGGTTGTAGTAGGTTTTTTATATGTTGACAATATTTAAAAATATTTTTACGCATTTGTTATAGGCAATACAATAATCTTATTTTTCTGTATTGATGTGACTAAAAGAAATCGTATAAAATGCTTGGACCGCATATTTAAATTTTTTTCCTTATCTAATAACCAATAAACAGTTATCAATTTCATATACATACACAGGTTTTTTTCGTGTATCTCTAGAGTGACAGAACAGAAATATATTACTAGTAACTTTTTCAGACTACGTATAAAGGAAGTTGTAGGTATAATTGGAAATTTAATGTTTATAGTATGTAAGCGTTCTCATATTTTATTTAATAATATTAGGCATATAAAAACTTAATCCACACTGGTACATCTGCGAGATATATATTTTGTTGCTAGCTGTTGCCCGCAGCTTCGCTCGCGTAAACTTTTTGCAGCCGGATTGATGATAATTGTTTTTATATTAAGTTTTGAGAGCTTAGTTTTTGATGTAAGTTCCTACTGTGAGTATAATATACTTTTATATACATTTAATGAAAAGCTGTTAATTTGATATTACAAATTAAATTCTATTTATTGTATAGATAACAATGATATCATAATTGTTAATTTCTTGATTATATATTTAATAACATTGACCTAGCGGATCAAATAACGGCCATAAGCCAGCGCCTAAGTCCCTTTAAATTTATGGCCGCTTATTATAATATATAAGGTTCTTGTTGGTAACGGCATCAATCACGGAGGCTTTAGGCTCTAGGTCCTTAATAACGAACCTCCCTAAATATGCCCCTATATCAAAATCTGTATTACATTGTATATAACTTGAATATTTGAATGAAAATTAATATAATTTTTTATAAAAATATTTTTATTCTATTGATGAATACATATAACGTAGGTAAGCGTCGCTACTTTTATTCTATTAATTACAATAGAGACACTATGGTCAGCGTCGCCCATAAATATGATTGCGTTAACGACAAGTTTATTACGAGTCAACTTGTGTTGAAGCTTATCTATATTAGAGATCATCATCATCAGCCTTTATCCGTCCACTGCTAAACATAGGCCACCTTCAATAACGCCAAGAATACCGATCACTCGCATCCAACACGGACCGGTTTATGCATAGAGATCGTCTTCCCACCTGGTTAATGGTCGACCAACACTTCTATCTACCCAAACGCGGGCTCCACTTTTAAACCTTATTGGCCCATCAGCTGTCCATTCTCCTGAGTGTGTCACCAGCCTACTGCCACTCCAACGAGCTTATTCTTTGCGTGATATCGGTAACCTTAGTTCTCTGGTGGATGTCTTCGTTTTGAATCCTATCTGCCAAAGAAACACCCAGCATAGCACGTTGAGCTACGGAAACTCACGGACCAATCATAAAGACTAATAATATGTTTCACATCTGTTGGACGTGCCGTGGCGGGCATTTTTTATTATTTTCTAATATTGCTATCTAAATTTTAAAATAGCATAAGCCGTGTTTACATTTTATGTAAAATTATTATAACGAGCTGGTACATACCATTATAATTAATAACATCTTGGGCTCGGCTTGTATAATATTTTCCAATTAAAAGCCAATACAAGAGTTAACAGTTATCTTCGCGGCCTTTTTAATTATTGGTCCGCTGAACAAGGAAATACAAATTGAGGGTCTTGAACTATCTCGTAATATTATAGGGTTAAGGTTGTTAAATCCGAGAGATTTGTTATTATTCCGTGATATTTCGTTATTATTATCGCTTTGTTGTGATCAATATTTATTATTAACATATTGTCAAGCCAGTTACGATTGTTGCAGCCGCAGATGCCAAAAAAAAGGCAATTTACTTAATACTTTTTATTAATTAAGATATTACAATTTAAATTATATTAATTAAAATTATATAAACTAAAAAAGAGTGATTCCCTACTGATGTTAAGTAAAAGAATGGTTTCCACGGTCGGGGCCAGAGCTGAGGTGGTCGAATTCTGCTAACTCCAATATTTCACCCGAAATGATGTCGAAATGTTGCACCGTGTACGATACAGCGAAATAAGGCTGTGGGCACACCTGGGTTTCTAATATTAAAATATTATAGGGACTTTATTATCGATGTATGAAGTAAAGTTGAGGGCACACCGGTGACGTGGGCTAGGCTAGTGTAACACCTCCACCCGTAGAACAGCGACTGTTGAAGACTGATGTCGTAAACTGAGCTGGAGGATGATCAGGATCCACGGCTTGCATTTCAAACTTATCTTCATTTTTTTTAATAGTCTTTACTAGTGGTCTGGTACGGCGCTTCCAATAGTACACGCTTAGAAGGGCGCATGCACTTAATAGTATTGTTACATACATAGGTATCGTAGTGTGATAGATACCATAGTGTTCTTCAGTTTTTAACTTTATAGGTTGCTGCATGGAGATTCTAGTATTAATTTCTTGAAGGTTTTTCAGGCTTACTGAGTTAAGGGTAAGTGTAGGCTGTAAGCTTTTATCGACTATAGTATAGTTAGGCATATTCAATAATTTAAGCGCCTGTCCTTTTATCCGATCCTTGGAATTGGAAATAGTGAACTGTGGTGTCTCCATATAACACTGTCTAGGAATTATGACAAGATAGCTGCCGTGAAGAGTTTCATAGGAGTGTCGTTCGCAGAACAAGTGAACCTTTGTCGATTCAGGAAAACTGACTGTGTAATGTTTTTCATCCAATTCTTCATATGCTGCATGGTTCAAAGTTACAGTCATAGGTTTACATAAGGGGCTGCGCTCCTGCGTTGTTATAAGTTGCTGTATGCAGTCCTCTGGTTGAATTAGAGGGTTCGGCTTTTCTATACATAAATGCCACTTGCTGGCCTTCGGGCATTCAGCCTCTATATACCTGAATTCTTTCTCGTGGATAGCTAGGAATGGAAAGGTGGGAGATAGGACCTCATGGTATTTATTGGGAACTATAGATAACTTATATAAATTATAAATGTAAGATACAACTATTGGGAATTTAAAAACTAAAACTATCTCATTACTTATATAAAATGATCCTACTTTAATTATGTTATAATATTCTCTTATGTCTAAATTAAGTATACGCTCGCTGCCGTATAGTGATGACAGCTTACTTATAATAGAGCGTACGGTGGCTTGATCTATAGCCGAATGATGTAAAGTGGAGGATTTAATAAAAGCTAAATTATTCTGTAACTTAATTATTTCCTGCGAAATATAATCAACATTATCGCTCAATATTAATAGTATTTGGGCAAGATGAGCGTATTTCATCAAATCCGAATCATGTTCCGCATCGCTTTGACTAATTTTATTCATTATAGTCGTCATTTTATCCTGATTTCTTATGATAGTATCTATGATTTTAGAATATTGAATAGTCCAATTTTTAGATAAGCTTATGTGACTATTTAATTCCATAACTAAATTATTTTCATTTTCCTGTAGATTTTTAATTACTTCGTTATAATGAATAGCGTCGGTGTAATCTAAATTTCCAGTGACACTTTTGATCACTGAACCAAGACCATTTATAAGACCTCTTTTAGCACGGTTCGACACAAATGTCTCTAATTGATCTAAAACACCAGTAAGCTTATTTCTAAGGTATGTAATATGCGGTTCGAGGAGAGATCTCGTTTTATTGTTTAATTCTGGGCTAATGGTATCTAACTGAATATCGATAGACTTAATTCGATCTTCCAAATCATTAAGGCTAATTTTATGTAAAAAGGTATGGTAATGGGATATTATTCTAGTGGGTCCTAGTTTGAAAGGCAAAATTCCAGGTCCGTCATTTAGACTTTCAAGTATTATGTCTTGTGGTTGGGCGACGCTCAGGAGAAGAAAGAGGATCAGCAGTATCCTGTAACAATTGCGCTGATTTAGGGACTCTCTTGAGTCTATTTTTGGCAATAGGGTTTCGTTTTTTCTTTGTGTATATATGTATAGGTAAATCAGTCATAACTACGTCATGAGAGTATCGTGGGGCTAGTTTTTGTCGGGATGCACACGGATTTTGGATAAAAACTGTCTGTTCAGGTAAGTAATTAATTTCTGGTTCTCTTTCTCTATTTCGGTTTCTAATTATATTTTCACGTGACTCGTCAGATAAATCTTGTATAGTTTTATATGCTAAAGTCATTTTTTCTTTATGATTGACCATATATTGCTGTAGTAATTGAGTGGAAATATCTATGTCAAAAGAGTCTCGAGGGTCAAAATGTCCAGTTATTACTTCAATAGGCTTACACTTAGTTAAACTATGAATACTACTATTATAGGCTAAAATTGAATACATCATTAAATTAACTATTGATTCCGATTTCTGACTTAACTTAAGAATTCGAAGATGCTCGAGTATAGTGGAGTGAAAACGTTCGACTATCCCGTTCTCGTTAGGTGCGTGAGGCGCTACTCTATGGTGTTCTATTTTATGTAATTTTAGGAATTCTGCAAGTAGCTGGTTTGTGAATTCGGTACCATTATCACTGACTATTTTCATCGGTATACCATGGTGAGTACAAAAGCTAAGCAATCCTTGTAAAACGCTGATAGCGGTTGAATCGCGCAGATGGTACGCTTGAGCATATTTAGAGAATGCATCTATAATGGTAAGAAATTTTTCATTCTGAATTGTTAGTAAGTCGACATGTACTAATTCTAACGGTTTGGAGGCGGAAGGGACTAATCTAAACTGCTGTCTTATAGGATTACGGTCATATTTAGCTTGTCCACATACGATACATAAATTTATAACTTTTGCAATACTTTCTTTCATTTTTGGCCAAAAGTATCTATTTGATAATGCCAAATAGGTTTCGTTAATACCTCGGTGGTTCGTTTTACCCTCGTGGTATTTATTAATTATATCCTGCTGCTTAAGATATTCACGTACATTTTCAACTTCACGTTTAGTAAATGTTAAGAACATGGATGAATTTTTAAAAGTTCTCTGTATTATAGGAATAATTTTGTACATTGCATCACATGGATATACTAACAAGCCGGTTTTAATTTTTGGGTTCACGTACTCTTTTACAGAATTAATAACGTCTTCCTCTATATTAGATTCTGATAATTGTATCGATGTTCGCGTATGGTTTTCAAATGGTTTTGTGATGACGGGGCGGCCTTTAATATCACCGACAACGGTAAAAACGATCTGCCTAGTAAATTTATTTAATGGATCTTCTGAGATAGGGATACTTAATATAGGTTCTTCATCGCTCGTATGTGCAGTAGCAGTCCTTGAAGAGGATTCGCTTGCTGTTATTGTTCTAGAGTCATCTAATGTATTGTGAGAACTTTCTGATACGTTTACAGCTATGGAATTAGTTTCATCATTATGGAGTTCGATTCTAGAAAGAGCATCGGCATTAGTATTACTTTTTCCTTGTTTATAGATAACGGTGAAATCGTATTCAGAAAGCTTAAGACGCCATCTCGTAAGACGCGAGCTGGGTTCTTTTAGGTTCATAACCCACTGTAAGGGCTTATGATCTGTGATAATCTTAAATTTTCTACCAAAGAGATATGGTCGGAAGTATTTTGTGGCCCAAACTATTGCAAGCAACTCTTTTTCTATCGTACTATAATTACATTCACTTGAATTAAGGGTTCTTGAGGCATAGGCTATTGGTTTATCGGAACCTATTGTTCCTTGAGACAAAATTGCGCCTATGGCAACATTGGACGCGTCTGTTGTGAGTATAAATTCTTTCGAAAAATCTGGATACTGCAAAATCGGATCGTTCGTCAAAAGAGTTTTACAATGTTCAAAGCAATCCGTATATTTTTTATCTAAATTAATTTTTGAACCTTTTTTCAGACATTGAGTTAGCGGTTTTGTAATACGTGCAAAATCGGGGATGAATTTTCTGTAATACCCGAGTAATCCAAGGAATCGCTTAATTTGAGTTGTAGTTTTTGGCAACGGGTAATTTTGAATAGCGTGAATTTTATTAGGGTTAGGTTTAACACCCTCGTTACTTATTACATGACCTAAAAATTCGGTTTCAAGTTTTAGAAATTCTGATTTATCCATTTGGATTTTGAAATTCGATTCACGTAATTTTTTGAAAACTTTTTCTAAATTTACTATATGCTCCTGAAGGGAGGTGCTAAAAACTATAATGTCATCCAAATATACGAGGCAAACTTGGTTCTGTAGGTCTCTTAGAACATTGTCCATGACACGCTGAAAAGTTGAAGGTGAGTTCTTTAAGCCCATAGGCATACGCAAAAATTCGTAATGCCCGTTCTCTACATTAAAAGCAGTTTTATGAATATCCTGGGGGTCCATTTCCACTTGATAAAAGCCACTAGCTAAATCGAGAGTTGTGAAGTATTGACATTTCCCAAGTTTGTCTAGTACGTCAGTTATATTTGGTATGGGGTATTTATCATCTATGGTTTTCTCATTAACTTTCCTGAAATCTACGACCAAACGCCACTTAACTTTACCTGAGGCATCCGCCTTCTTAGGTACTACCCAGATTGGCGAGCTCCAAGCTGAATCAGAAGGCCTAATTATATTTTGTTCGAGCATTTTCTGAATTTGTTCTCTTACCTCTTGCCGATGGACATAGGGATATCTATAAGTTTTTGTGTGTACCGGAATTTCATCTGTAGTTCTAATTTTGTGTTTTATCTTGTTGGTGAATGTTAATGGTTCACCTTCGAGGTAGAATATGTCGGCATAATTAGCACATAAATTAATTAAGTTAGCACGTTCTTCCGGATTTAAATGCTGGGTTCTTAAACGAGAAATTACTTCTTTCGTGCGCTCAGATAAATTTTCAAAATGGTCGCTTTCAATATTAAATAGTTCTGCTTGTACTGGTCTATCCATGGAGAATATAATATCGTTACACGTGGGATTGGATATTTCGACCCATCCACGATTATTAATTACTTTAGTAAAACATTCAGAAATATGACAATTACAAATAACCTGATTTTCAATTAAAACATCGCCATTTAAAGCATTAATTGGAAGTCTAACTAATTTTGATGAGTTAGCCGGAATAATTTCTTCATATAAATTCGCGTTACGTGAGTCATACATATGAATAGGTATTTTAGCATTGCGAGTAATTAAATTTTTATTTCTAAGGTCAATATTCGATCCGTAAGTGTCTAATAAGTCAAATCCTAATAATCCGTCAAAGTAGTTGTGAAATTTGTAAATGAATAAAGTCATGTCACCTTTTTCACATAATTCCGGAAAGCAGGGTAAGGTAATAGAGTAGTCGTTTTTGCTAGTAGCATGTACGTTTGTAACCTCAAAAGGGTCGTAGTTTAATGGCATATGGCTAAAATATTTTTGTACAGCCTCGGGGCTAATGAAAGACTGATTAGCGCCCGTATCTATCAGAAATTTAAGGGGTGGATTGGATATTTGGATATAACCTAACTGTCTTTGAATATGAAAGTTGACTTCTATCTTGGCTTTTGTGATTTCGGGTCTTTCTGAAAATTTACGTCATCAGTTTGCGGATCAATTTCCTCTAAGGATACTGATTCTGTACAGGGTTCACAATTGTCATAAGGTGAGTAGTCGGCTTGTTCGTACATGAAACAGTTTTGCTCATAATTTAAATAGTCGTTATAATCAAAGTCGTATAACTCATTACTGTCATAGTCAAGTTCATTGTAATTCATCTCTCGTGCTTTTAAATAATTTGTCGGTGGTGGGTTACCTGATTTACGCCAGTCATGCCCACTAAGGGTTGGTGGTAATACTTTTGGCATGAAATGGCTAACGCCGCTCATTGGACGTGGCTGGTTATTAAAATTATTAGAATGCTGGTAAGGCCTATTTAATTTAAACATGTTATTTTGTGGACTATAGTTCGGAGGCATGGCGCGCATAATTTGTTGGGTGCGCGTGGGACCACGTTGTTGCTGCATATGGGGTGGTACATTTGGTTTCCAACCTTGCGAACTATAGTTATTAAATGGTCGTGATGGACCGGGCATGTTTAAATTATATGGTTTAATCGGAAAATTGAATGGCTTAGGTACAAAATTGTTAAGTGGTAGATGATGATGATTATTCTGATTAGAAATTTCCTTTTTACTTAAATGTCCACTATCATTTCTTTGTTGCATGTATAAAGTATTTAACTCCTCCTGTACATACTCTAGAGCCTTTTCCATTGACTCCGGTCGCATGCATCTAATTCTATAACCTAGGGGGTCTTTTAGGCCTCGCAAATAAGCTTGTAGTGTTAGCTTTTGATATAGCGTTCGCTTAGCTATAACAGTTGTAAGGACAGTTTCATGTAACGATATGTATGTCATAATCGTGCTAAAAAGATTCTGACACCTCTCATAAAATTCTTGTGGTGTGCTGGAACCTTGGGTCTGCATCGAAAGGTCACTATAAAGTGCTGTCTCATCCCTGTGATCAGCGAAGTTATTTATGAGTGCATTTTTTATGCCCTGCCAATTTTCTGGTATGCCACTGGCATTTATTAACCTAGCAGCGGGACCCGTAATTTTATTCAAAATGCCGTTAATTAACGCTAAATTCCCTAATTGGTGTCCCGGATCAGTACCTATGTGCGTTAAAACTATCTGATCACAAAGATTTATAAATCGAGTCAAAACGTGAGGGTTCCCATCAAATTCGGGTAACATCCTCAATGACTTATAAATCGCATCTAATTCGTATTGCGCCATATTTTCAGAAAAATCCCTGTTTTCGTCAAATAAATTATTTCTATTTGAATTTAATCTAATATTACCTAACCTAGTATTCCTAATTTCTCGCGGATGAAAAATTTTGAAATTTATTAATTAACATACAATTTAATTATATAAAATTACACAGCTAAAATTCACACATAAAATTATGCAATATAATTTTTATGGAGTAAGTACTTAAATATAATAAGAAAATTATAGGATAAGTTTGGGTAAGGAACTTGAAAGATTCAAGGTACTTACAATCGCATTTTTCTTAGCCGGATCTATTTCTTGATTCCCTCTTTGGCTGCAACTTCTGTAGATTCTTAGTCTAGTACTCGATCGTAGTTCGAAAACCACACGGGTGGCACGCGGCGTGATGATTGTTAATCCCGAATCTCGCGAACCGGCCCGCGAGTACTATCCTACCGACTGCGCCAGTTACGATTGTTGCAGCCGCAGATGCCAAAAAAAAGGCAATTTACTTAATACTTTTTATTAATTAAGATATTACAATTTAAATTATATTAATTAAAATTATATAAACTAAAAAAGAGTGATTCCCTACTGATGTTAAGTAAAAGAATGGTTTCCACGGTCGGGGCCAGAGCTGAGGTGGTCGAATTCTGCTAACTCCAATATTTCACCCGAAATGATGTCGAAATGTTGCACCGTGTACGATACAGCGAAATAAGGCTGTGGGCACACCTGGGTTTCTAATATTAAAATATTATAGGGACTTTATTATCGATGTATGAAGTAAAGTTGAGGGCACACCGGTGACGTGGGCTAGGCTAGTGTAACAAGCCTTTCTCTTTTTATGGTAGGTGAAAACCAATTTAGTTAAGAGATACCTGGTATGATCCTTTTTTTTTCTTTGACGCCGGGAAATGCTCTGAGGCATCCCGCGGGGGAGCGGGTCTCCCCACGCGGGTATGTGGGGAGACCCGCATACCATTTACCAGCTGTCGGGCGCAGCGACTGCGCCCGACAGCTGGTAAATGGACGCATCTCTACCCACTAAAACCCGGCGAGTGCCACCGATGCCGCCTTTGGTGAGGTGCCCCGGATCTAGAAAACAAACAGGGCACATCGACGGCTAGTCAGTCCCGCAAGGGACCGACGCCACCTCCACAGATGGGTTGTCCCGCACCACAGAACAACCCCTCCCAACGTCGGGACAGTACAATGGGGTGAGGTTCCCATCCTCACCCCTTGCCCCCTGCTCTTCTGTCCCCTCTTCTTATAAGAGGGGTACAAAGAGCCCCCTCGGCCCAATTAGCTTCGCCCAAGGCGCACTGCTCACCCTAGGTTACTGAGCCGCACCGCCCCGACAAGGCCTGAACCGTGGTGGGGACTTGGTATGATCCTGACCAGCACGTATGAATATAGATCTACTTGCATTAATACGATTAAGGTTTTATCTAGATTTTAGTTCATATTTTAATATTATATTCGGGTACTGTACAGCGGCAATTTTCGTTGGAGGATTGAGTTATTCTAATTAGGTAAAGATTTCGCTTTGCAACTTTTTCGTAAATATTAAGAAAACGTAATGCACGTTTAATTTTAGTTGGTAAACTTCCAACATAGACTAAAACCAATTTTGAAAGTACCATCCCGCTATCAATATAATATTATAATACAAAAAAAAAACATCAAAAGCAAACATTTTCAAGGCGAAATAAAATTCATTTTCCGTCGCGTTGAACTAGAAATGAGAAAGCTATAAAAGAGCTGTTAAAGTAAATATCTCTTGGAGCTCACCAAACTGTGCAATCTTACCAAATCCCTGTCAAACATGAAGGCAATATGAAACTGTTAGGTATTTTCGTTGCTACTGAATCGATACGCTTCGAGATTGCTCGTCTGTGGATGTTTTTTGTATGCATTGCATTAATTTTTGCAGCGTCTAAGTTGTTAGCCTATTTTTTCGAATTCCTTGCCCATAAAGATATGTTGTGGAAATTTTTGATACACACGTAACAGAAAACTGGTCAACAATCATGATCCTATTTGGTAGTCAGTAATACTTACTAATTTGTTCCTGCAGTGTCCTTGTTAAATTTAGGATGACGACTTCGATTGTTAGCATTTATTCTGTGGGGCGATTGATAAGGACGTTCCATAGTCTCCTTTGTCAGGTAATTTGCTATTCGGCTTACTCGTATGTAATACGTTTAAAGAACTATTTATGCATAAAAAAGTGCGTGCGTACAAAGTACACTATCATATGTTAGAAGTGAAACTTAGGTATTTGGCAAACTATTTTTTAAATCTCGTTTATATTTATACGAATCTGAAGATTTAAATTTCCGAGACTTGCGATGCGACATTCACTCTATCTCACTCTCTCTCTCGATCTTTCTCACTCGCTCTCACTCCATGGCTATGTGTTTCATGCTACGTTTTCATCCGTAAAAAATTTACCCTCATGCGTGCAAAGAAGTTTCACTTCAACAATCTATACAATACTTTAAACAGATAAGATTACGATCTCTATGAAGTCTTGGTTAGAAATGGTTGGCGGGGATTGGCAATCTTCAGACGGTGAAATGTGAAATGACGGTTTCGCAGAAGGATGGAGAAGGCCAACAAAAGAAAAAAGATAGGGATCGGCCGTCTTGTGTCCAACAATGGACGGCAGAACGTTGATAATGATGATGATAATGATAGTGGTACTTGAGTTTAACAGATAAGGAAAATTGGTAATAAATTTGAAATTAGATTTTTCTAAGAAAATCTTGATTGAAGAATGAAAGCAATTTTGATTTTAGGTTGGGTGAAAATGCTTGGTAATGCTAGCATATACAATCCAAGAATACATTTCAATAGGCATTTTCACATTTCCATTTTCTTTCATAAAATAAGTGAAATTTACATATATATTGAATTTTGTAAATGAACATTTGTTTACTTGAATAAATATTTTTATATACGTTTTTGTATTTGAACATCTCTCCGTTTATTGTGAAGTTATATTTTTAACGAAGCGGCCATTCAGATGTATAATTGGTCACGACAGACTGAAGTTCTCGTGAAGTATGGAATATTTTTAAATAAACTTTGCTAGCGTGTCGACGTATATAAAAATATATTTTTTTAAATAAAATACTTGGAAATTATTTACATGGTACTTTATAAAATATTTTACCGAAATTAGGTGTTTGTTTTTTGAGAATGGATTTCCCGAAAATTTATCAAAAATTAATGTTTCTTTCTTTCTCTCTCAAGTGATTCTGACATGATAAAACCTGGTTAATTCTGTAGACATCGATCATATTATATCGTCAGCTTCTTCTTCTGCCGTTACTTTTGTATTAGATTTGCATAAAATACTATCTTCTCTACAATAGAAATATAGTACAATAATAACTCCATACATTTGTATATTTAACATTTCATATATTTCATTATTCAGTCGTTAATTTTTTTACATTGATGTGAACAATTTTGTGAAGCAAAGATAGTTTGACTCTGTGACAAGATTCTACTTTGATGATTAATTATACAACTATTCGTTTATTTGTTGGTTCCTTTATTCAATAAACATTTTTATTATTCATTGGTTCGTTTATACTTTCTATCATTTTTAAACTCATTCTTTCATTCGATGCTCTCTCAATAATTACTTTATACTTTCAATGATTTTTAGGTCAATGAAATCACTTATTTTTTCATTCGATGCTAGTGTATACATTGATTCCTTGGTAATTTCAATAATTTTTAATTCAATGCATTCACTCTTTCCCTTATTCTTTCTCTCATTTATTCATTCATTCGTTGTTTCACTCTACGAATGTACACAGTTTGATGTAGTAAATTTAAAGTAAATTTTTAGTAAAGTCTCATGTAACTACACCCCCGGTGTTGTTGTGTCGTCCCGGACAGTTTAATCATTCAATTTGTATCTCTCGTTGCGGTGGCTGCGGTCCGAGCGGGCTCCTCGTAAGAAGTGAACACGTCTCAAGTTTCGCCTTTAACTAAATTTATTGTTTGTGGGCTATCGTAAATTTACTTAAATAACGCTGAAAATATACTTTGCAAGGTTGTAAAATTTGTTGTAGTTTATAGTTTTGGGATTTTATAGTACTCAAATTATAAATGACTTAAGCTTTACTCTCAGGTATGGTAACCTCAATGGGTTAGAAGGTATGAAGGTATGGTGCTCTTAGTTGGCCAGCTCAGGTTGGATGTAAGGAGCAGGGCACCTAGTATCTTGTAATTGAAAGAGGCAACAGATGATTCAAGTAAGACCGCAAGAAACTCAAACAATTTAACGAATATTTGAGATAACCCGATGCGTAGCCTTAGATGATAGATAGATAAATGATATAATATATGGATAAAAGATGGAGTTTTTTTTCGAATCTGCTCTGGAATTACAAATTTCCTCAAATTCACTTATTGGTCACATTAAGAAAATACTTTTCAAGTATGTTTCAAAAAAGTTCAACCGCCGTTGAACCGTTGTAGCTATTCGTGCATAAAAAGTTCAACCGCCGTTGAACCGTTGTAGCTATTCGTGCATAAAATCCCGAAACAAACGGCGACCGCTCCACGACAGTTTGGTGATACGTGAGATGTTTTCCCAGCATCAGATCGGATTGGGATCCCCCTACCCCAGCTTGCTCCCATACCCGATTCTCCCCATTCGCACCATTAATCGTGAAAAGAGCGATCAGCCAGAAGAGATTAACGCTTTACCGATCCGCAGACAACTTTATCTACTGACAAAGGGAAAAATAATAATGTGTTGGATTGATGTTTGTGAGCTGGGAGATAAGTGATAAATGATAATGGCTTAGTCAAAGATTAATGGCATTTAGTCTTATGATAGTCAATAGAATCAGGTGTTACTGGATATTTGTAGCATTATTCCGCAAAACATGCCGTCTTTAAGAAAATAGTCAGTGTGTCAGTGCGCGTATACCTATGCATATACGAAGGATCCCGTGCCCTTCTTCACCAAACTGCATACGCGTAATCTCGCATGCATTACCAATATTACCATACAACACCTAACACCAAATAAATGCTACTCACAGTGCTAATAAACGTATATAAATTCGTTTATTGTTGTGTTTTTTTTTGTGCAAGCTAGATGCACTATCTAGGAAACCTGGTAGAAGATCCGTACGACTTTACTCACCCAAGAAAACTAAAATAATGTAACGATTTTTTCCTTTGCCGGTATGTGTAGATCACATACCGGTAAATGTGTGTAAGTTTAAGGCGAGTCACCGCAGGCAAAAGGGGAAAAAGAGTTTGCCAAATCAAATTATTGAGATACTTAGTCTTAAATAACGGTATCACAAAAGATATCAGAGACATCTAAAGATATTGTCTAAAGTATGTGTTAATTGGTTACACGATAAGATACCTTGCCCACCGTGGTTCAGGCCTTGCCGTGGCGGTGGGGCTCTTTGTACCCCCTTATAAGAAGAGGGGACAAGGGGCGAGGACGGGAACCTCACCCCATTGTACTGTCCCGAGGTTGGGTGGGGTTGTTCTGTGGTGCGGGATAACCCCTCTGTGGAGGTGGCGTCGATCCCCTGAGGACTGACTAGCCGTCGAGGTGCCCTATTTGCTCATTAGATCCGGGGCACCAAACCAAAGGCGGCATTGGTGGCACTCGCCGGGTTTTAGTGGGTACTGTGTAGAGCTGCGTCCACTTTCGGTTGCAGCGAGTCCCACATACCCGCGTGGGGAGACCCACTCCTCACCGGCGGGATGCCTCAGAGCATTCCCCGGTGTTAAAGAAAAAAAAAATGTACCTTACTCGACTATAAAAAATCATGAAAACAGGCTAAAATAAAAACTAATAGCTTATTAATAAAATATGTAAGTTTGCTCATCATTTTTATATGGAAATATTTAATTTTCAATACTACAGAGAACTATATTTTATGTTCTATATTTTTTTTATTCAAATTTATCCCAACACTTGAATGCTAGCGTTTTCACAAGACGCCGTTACGCCCGCTACTCGCCAGTCTCGGTGACTCGCCTTAAAATACTCACAATGATTTAACAATGTTAAAATACGAGATATGAAAATTGATTTATACAGAAGAAAGTTTAGATATTCGAATCTTGAATACCTTATCTATAATATATCTTGAATATTATAATGATTTTCCTCATAGATATTTATGCTGGGTCACATTTCTTCTTATTATGTGATACATTTTTATAAAAATTTCAAACATAATGTTTGAAGGCGTATATAGGCATACCTAAACTTATCAATCAAATATAGATTATTTTTGCTACAAAACACATGTTGTACATATCAGCTTCTTCCATTTGACTGCGTTCAACGCCGGGCAGCTCGAATCGTTGACGGTGGGTAGAGATGTCGGATCAATCTGCATCTTCTACCGCATCTACCACGGGGAGCACGGGGGTGTTATGAGGGATTGTTCGGACTAACTGCAGCAGAATTGCACCAGCGGATATCGAATTAAAAAAAAACTAAATTTCACCCACACCATCACGATGTCAGGAAATCCACAACAACACGCTTTTTACGGCATTTCCTGCCTCGCACGACGGCTCATATTTTAAAGGCCGGCAACGCACCTGCTAAAGATGTAACGGGTGTCTATGGACCTTCTTCGCCACCAGGTGAAACAACTGTCCGTTTTCCGCCTCTTCTATAATAAATGTACCCATGTTAAATCCATATTATGTTTTATATGACCCTATAATATAAATAAAGATATAGAAAAGAAAAGGCACACAGTATTTACAGTCATAACTTTACAAATTAAAGAAATTTTCCGCCACAAACTCTTACACCCGTCTCAGAGAAAATGGGCTTATATCGTAATAGGGTACGAAATAAAAGTAAACAAGGGTCGAGAAGGTAAGGAACCGAGCCGAGTGGAGTATTAAATAACTTTCCTGTATCGAAAGTTTTGTGCTTATTAAAACATGGATTTCCCTTTTTCATGATATTAATTTATTGGCGATTTTTATATGAGACGATAGGTATAGGCGAATCTCCTGTAAGTGGCTAAAGCTTATAAACGAGACCATTCTGAATTTATCTTTGAAGCACAATTAACTCGATGAAAACATGTGGAAGATAACACACCTTGGGAATAGGGTGTTCCTCCCAGGATATTTCAGGACAACTAAATGTATTTTTATATAGAAGAGGGGGCAACCGGACAGTCGGTTCACCTGATGTTAAGTGATAGCGACATCCACTGACACCCCCTACACCAGAGGGTTAGCAGGTGCATTGCTGGCCTTTCAAATATGAGTTTGCTGTTTTGTTATATACTATTTAAAAAGATTAGTTCCACTGAGTTTGTTTCGCCGATTCTTCTCAGTGGGCTCGTCGTTGTGGGCTTTTTTATTTAAATATCAAATGATATGCGTTTGGTTATTTGAGCAATAAGCGCATCTGCTGTACCGTTTAAGCTTGTAGGCCTCAGGCAAAGATAAGCCTATTCGAAAAAAAAAGAACCACGAGTTGTTCATTCTGAGAGAGAGAAGTCGGTGCTAGGAATTATAATTTTTAATGCCAGCTCTGTCATTATTTTTCGAAGTTGCTTTGCGGAAGATATACGCAGGATGGTGGTACTATTTAAGAAAAACGGGGGTATAAATAACATTATTCCCATTGGTACTTATTTCACGTAAAATTACGTACTTCCATTATCAAAATTATTTTTTCATCTTGACAAAAAGTTGGTGTGCTCAGGTGGCCACAAGAATGAAATATTTTTACACGTCGTCACACACTATATACTGTCTGATTTTTTTTTTTGCGGTAACTTAAAAATGTCTTTAACAACATGTAAAAACTTTCAAATAATTGAAATCAAACATCATACTTGTGTGTAAATTTATTTCTTGTACATTATAGGACGTGGGTCGGGCTTCAGGATAGGAATCTGGGCACAGTATGACACGACGTCGCGGGGACTGCTTAGTAACGGTAGACAGTCCCCCTTACGAGCAGTAGTCTGGCCTTCGTCGGGGCCAGCCTGTCGCTGAGGTTAACCTGATTCCTGTTACCTGCAGATCCAAAATGCGGCTGAAGACGCTCGCAGTGGTTTTAGTTTACGGATAGGGCACTCCCAGAAGCGAGCCTCACATAGGGTCAAGATCTATCCGAGATTCTGGCTACATACCTAAAAAGCATTTCCTTGCGATAACAAAAAAATATGGTGGTCACCCTGCCGACAGACTCATAAAACGTTACGACAATAAATGTTATTTACATTTACGTATTACTACGTACGTTACGTGACTTGTTTCGCGGAGATCGATATTTTGACATTATCTACGAATGTTTTGTTCACGAGACACAAAATCTGAGCTCAGCGAAACCGTTCTCGACCCCAAATACTCAAACGAATCTCAAATTTAAGACGTACTTAAACTCATGCTACGACGTGTCAGATTCAAAGAAAAAAGAGAGACAACACGAGTTTAAGTACGTCTTAAATTTGAGATTCATTTCAGTATTTGGGGGTTACAAATGAAAATAATACCTTCAACTTCTACATCATGTTCTCATACTTAGTCTGTATTATATTAGGTATATTATGGGAGATATTTGACTGAAATTTCGTATACAGATTAGGGACATTATGTATATGAGGTTGAATTTAATGTCGCATCCTGTATGCTAAACACAAGCTGAAGTTGGTAACAATATTAATTATTCCACTTGATATAAGAAACGGCAAAGTGAAAATACATAAGTGACGTCTAAATAAAAACGTGGCATGCGTGCCTGAAATTTGAGAAATACAAGTGTCGCGACGCCATGTGCGATATCTCTGGGTAACACGAAATTGGGTGTTTTTCGACAAGAATACAGATAGGCTACGTGAGGGGTGGATAGGGGTAGAGTGGATTCGTTATCAATATTATATACCCTGATATCACTAATGGAGCTTTCCTTTACTGGCATTCACTTGATTCTAGTCTGGATATTAAAGGTATTGTTTTTATATGTGAAAGATGAGGATTTATTACGCCATCCTTGTAAAATTGAGTCAGCACGATTGCGTTTTGGAGGGTAGGACAGGCAGGATTTGCATGCATCTTGCGTATTAGGATAGACCTAGGATATATTTTTTTTTTTCTTTAACGCCGGGAAATGCTCTGAGGCATCCTGCGGGGTTGTGGGACTCGCTGCGCCTTACAGCTGGTAAATGGACGCAGCTCTACCCACTAAAACCCGGCGAGTGCCACCAATGCCGCCTTTGGTGAGGTACCTCGGATCTAGAAAACAAACAGGGCACCTCGACGGCTAGTCAGTCCCGCAAGGGATCGACGCCACCTCCACGTCAGGACAGTACAATGGGGTGAGGTTCCCATCCTCACCCCTTGCCCCCTGCTCTTCTGTCCCCTCTTCTTATAAGAGGGGTACAAAGAGCCCCCTCGGCCCAATTAGCTTCGCCCAAGGTGCACCGCTCACCCTAGGTTACTGAGCCCCACCGCCACGACAAGGCCTGAACCATGGTGGGGAGGATATAGATACAGGTCTCAGGTGATATCATGGGAGAGCTGACCTTTTTAAATAAGTTCTATCGTCTGCCAGTTTGTCTATTGATCAACATATAATATCTAGTGTATTGATAAAAAAATCTTTCATCGATTTTTGCTAAAGAGTTTTGCAGGCAAATAGAAAATAAGTTCATTTATTTGTATACAGCTTGTATCAATAAAAGTGCAGAAAATATTTATGGCCAATGAAAATTTAAATTGAATCGATAAAGTTGCATGATTTTATGCGCACACATTTTCCATTTATTACCAAAACCATACGATAAACAACTTATCAACAGCCCGTAAAGATTCATCGTGGTTCGGTTTGTTTGTGACGTTGTAGTGGGAGACACTACTAACTCTACGCGACACCGCCAATGAAAATATGGTCGACGTTAACGCGAAAATACTGATCAACGAATTGCATGAAGGATTTCACTTTAATAGTAATTTGATGAATGGTTGAACATTTTGTGGGGTTGAAAATTTGGTGTAGATTTTTATCAAGTTCGCCTTTTTTCGATTTGGTCTAGGTCGAGTATACACACTAACAAGATCGTCACCATTATCATCAGCATTATCATCCTTTATTATCATTATAATCCGTCCACTTCTGAACATAAGCCTCCTTCAATGAACGCCGAGACGACCGATCCCTTGCCACTCCCAACCAACACTGTTTACTGCTCTGGTCACACACAATGGTCGACCAAACAAGATCACCGGGCATTAATCCAGTCAAGTCATACAACACTCCAGAGACGTAAGACGGCATGCCTCAGTGGCAGTAATTCCACTGCCTGTCTTTGCTCTTTTTCCTTTTTTATGTCATAAGGAGCCAGGAGGCAACCGAGCAGTGAGAGCCACCGACGAGAGTTGACTACCGACGCTCATAGACATCTGCAAAGCAGAGGTTATGCAGTTGCGTTGCCCTCCTTTTTTTTTTCGACGCAGTGGAAATGCTTTGCGCATTCACCCGGGGATGGGGCGTCCCCGGGGATATGTGGGGCTCCCGGCGCTCCCCCCCCAGCGCCGGTATACCGCACTAAAACCACTGCGAGTTGCCTTCAGCCGCTTGAAGGGGAGTGTCCCGGATCTTTCTAACACAGAACACACCCCGCGACCGGCCGGTTCCCTCAAAGGGCTAACCGGTCTTCTTCCTAGTATGGGGGAGGTCCGACAACCTGGAGCACCCCGCCGACGCTGGAACTTTTCTACCGGGGCAGGTAGATGGGAGGCAGGAGGTTCGCATAGCGCCTCCTCCGCACTCCCGTCCTACGTCGACGGAGCGGGACGGATGTGGCGTCGTCCTCTCTGTCCCGCTCCGCGGCCTCCTTCTGCGAAGTGACGGTTTCGCAGAAGGTGACCGCCACGTGCCAGGCCTCATCACTCTCGAGTATGCAGCGCACCATACTCGAGAGCGAGATGTCCCCTCCAAGCACAGCCACGAGATTGTGACGCTGTGCGGCCCATCTATCGCACACCTCTAGGGTGTGCTGGGCTGAGTCCTCCACAGCACCGCACTCGTGGCAGGCTGGTGTTGGCTCCCTCCTGGCAACCCGACGCAGGTACTCACCGAAACAGCCGTGTCCGGTGAGCATCTGCGTTAAGCGGAAGGTGAGGGGTTTCTTCCGGCGGCGCATCCACGCTGCCAAGACCGGACGCTGTGCCTCGGCCGTACGTTGGCCGAAGGTACGGCGACTGCGCCAGGACTTCCCGCCACCTTCGCAGCAACCACTGTTGCCCCAGCTTCCGCGCGCTTGAGAGCTCCTCCCACGTCGGTGACTCACCAAAAAGTGACCTCCTCTGTGAACAGAAGGGGGCCCTTTCTTTCTAGGTAAGCGGAAGAGCAGGGCTTCGGTCTTATCGAAACGGACCCGAAGCCCCAGTCGCTCTATGCGGCTGGCAACGAGGGATACTCCCACTTCAGCCAGCCGCGCAGCCTCCTTGTATGATCGTCCTCGTCCTCGATAAAAAGTATCCTATGTTACTTCTAATACCTTCAAGAACATGGCGTACAAAGTTTCATGATGATCGGTTAAGTAGTTTTCACGTGAAAGCGTAAGAAACAAACTTACTTTCACATTTATAATATTAGTAGGATGTCATGTTATTTTTAAATGCTCCAAATATTTACGTTATAACTTTAGGTGGTAACGGTGCCAGTGAAATACGTTTATGTTTGTAAACCCTTGTAATGCGTCCGTAAGTTTGGCTCTTCTACCTTATTTACGATTGCTTAAAGTGGCTCAGAGTAGGGAGATGTGTTGCAAACTTGGCGCTTTTAATAAAAACATTTCGCCGTTGTGTCAACGCATCAGCTTTGTGTGTTTTATATTAGAATTGTTGTTTTTTTTTGTGACGATCGAGACAAGTTTGTTATAAACAAGATTGTAATGCATTTGTTTTAAAAAAAATATGCATTACATAAAAATTACGAATTTCTTTATCCTTTCTAATAATTTTTAGTCGTTAATTAACATTTAGTTAATTTCTATACTGAAAAATAGAAAAATTTTTTCCCCTTCACAAAATTTTTCGATCGGCCGTCTATTTGTTTATTAAAAAGCAGCCTAAAACCAACAATCGATGAAAATAGGTTGATGATGATGATTATAAAAAAAATACAAACAACCTGACGACCTCTGTGGCTCAGTGGTAAGCGCGTTGGCGCTCAAGCCGGAGGTTGCGGGTTCGAATCCCGCCAGCGAACAAAAATATTTTCTGTGTTCCTGGGTCATGGATGTGTATTAAATATGTGTATTATATAATAAAAATATATAATATATGTTATGCCTAGGTATAATAGTATTAAATATATTTCAGTTGTCTAGTACCCGTAACACAAGTTTTTCGTGAACTTACCACGGGATCAGATTGACGTGATGTAAAAGCGCTCATAGATATTATTATTATTGATACTCACACTAAAAGCGTAAACTCTTATCTAAATCCAAACTTACTGTCTCAAACTACCAACACCAAACAATTTTTTGCAGCACTGAGTTTGCTATATTATTGGCAATAGCCATTATTGGACCGGTCGGTTCGACTTCATATTCGATATCCAAGTTCAGAATTCACTCAAAAGAGCTGGCACACATGAAATTCTCTCCATTAATTCGTCGGTTAGAACGGTTGAGGGTAAAAATTAAAATTGAAAACTGAAATATGGTCTGAAATAAATGGAAATGTTGACTAAAAGGCTTGCTTGACGTTTGACACTTTGACAGTTTGACTTCTTTGACATCTTTGACTAGCGTTGTCTGTGTCAACCAACCTGTATTCGTAACACATCTAGTCGAAACAGAAATTTCATTGAAGCTTTCAAACACCGTAACGGGTGAAGGTTTTACTTCAATATACAATTTGTGTCACTTTTCTTTCAGCTTTTTATTTGTTGTTGACAGCTTTATAATCAACAACGTTTTTCGTCCCCTGTTAAACATATTATATTACCTACGTAGTTATACATTTTGACCTCTGTGGCTCAATGGTTGAAACGTTGGCGCTCAAGCCGGAGGTAGCGGGTTCGAATCCCGCCAGGGACCAAAAGTTTTCTGTGTTCCTGGGTCATAGATGTGTATTTAATATATGTATTATAATATGATAAAAATGTTAAAAATATGTATAGCATTTAAAGTATTATTATTATTATTTTTTTTGTTAGTTGGATAGGCAAACTGGCAAACGTGCCACCTGATGGTAAGTGGTCGACGTCGCCCATGAACATAAACTAGTTTACCTGGAACGAGCCCAGGCAACTCATTTATGTGTTGCCTATCCTGAAACATAAGATGTTAAGTCTCGGTGCCAGTAATTACACTGCCTGTCTTGCCCGTCTCTCCGAAACACAGCAAAGCTGTTTCACGGGAGAAACAAGCAACCATCTTGCTTGTTTCTCCCGTACCCATGCAGCCGGGAGCACGGCACAGCGCTTCCCTCCCACCGGTTAATATATTTCCGTTGTCTCGTACCCGTAACACATGTTCTACGAGAACTTACCACAGGACTAGATTGAGGTGTTGTAAAAGCGGTCCATACATAGCATACATATTATATACTTTTTTCTATGAACGTCAAAGGTAAGCTAGTAGTAGTAACAACAATAACCGTTACAAATACTATACAATATATGATTCCTATATTCACTTATAAATTTATTTTAAAAGTGACATTGAAACCTCTTAAAGATTATATTGAAAAATTGTATTGATTTTTATTTGTGGGTGACGTTTTTAAAAATAATATTTTTTTTTTCGGAGGGATCTATGCTAATGGCCCGAAGGCCCTAATGCTTCATCGGATTAGTGTGAGCCCATTCGGCTCACTTTTGATTTAAAAAGTGGGGGGTTGCCTACCGTGCGGTCAGCGACCACACGGCCTCCTGGCGTCGGTTGTGCAAAAATAATATGATATTGCTTAGCTCTATGTAACATATAAGACTAGCTGTTGCCCGCAGCTTGGCCTGCGTTAACTTACTCAACTTAATTACTGTTTGTCACAGCGTGATATTATATAGCCTATAGCCTTCTTCGATAAATGGACTATCTAACAATGAAATAATTTTTCAAATCGGACCAGTCGTTCCTGAGATTAGCGCATTTAAACAAACAAACAAATTATTCAGCTTTATAATATTAAGTATAGACTATCGTCCAACAACAATGCCGTGTCTAACATTTTTTTTGTATGTTGTTAATATGTCTGGTTCAACGTATATGATGTTATTTACCTTGGTTCCAGCCTCAACTGGCGACAAGAGATAATAAATTTATGACATTCCATACTTTATGATCAAAAACATACTTTACTAATTAATTAATTTTTGTTTCGTTTGCAGGTAAGACTTGTTACTGTTACCCGGTGTTGTAAGTATTTTTTTACCGTATTTACGAGTTTCCAAGACAATATATAATTGAGTTTACTTAGATTGCCTTTCCTCTGTATAAAGTATGTTCTAAACGAAGGGCAAACGAGCAGTCAAGATATCCATATGCGTTGCCCTGTTCCCTATCCCCGCACTTGGGCCACCGAAAAACAACAAACCGCAGTAAACGCGACAGCATAGTTGTCACTTTACGCCGGTATTATGTGAGCGAGTGGTGCCACCCTGGTCGTACCAGCCCAGTACGGCTACAAAGCAGCGTGACACTACACAAGGCATAAAAATACAAACATTACATACTCATAAGATAGATAGTTGAAAATGCAACGTTATCACTGGCTATAAAAAGAATTATTAGGAGGAAATCAAAGTAAAAGCGAGCAAAGATGTGGATAACAACGAATATAATAATATGAGGTAGTACGACTGTACGAGACACTTACGTTTCAGATGCTCCAAGGACTAGGTCCATCATTATAGGCTGTAACGAACTGATAATGATGTTAGTCTAAAAACACAGTATTCCCTTGGGATCCTCGGGTGAAAATGTTTTTTTTTTTATGTTAGTTGGATAGGCAAACAGCCAAACGTACCACCCGATGGTAAGTGGTCGAGGTCGCCCATGAACATAAACCAGTATACCTGGTACGAGCCCAGGCAACTCATTTATGTGTTGCCTATCCTGAGACATAAGATGTTAAGTCTCGGTGCCAGTAATTACACTGCCTATCTTGCCCTTCTCTCCGTAATAAGCTGTTTGACGGGAGAAACAAGCAAGATGGTGGTATCCATGCAGCCTCCCTTCCCTTCCCTCCCGCGGTAATATAACGTTAAAGCGAGCTATAAAACAGCTGCGAAGCGCAATATTTTATACTGGAGGTTCCTTGTCATGTCTGAGAACTTGTTTCGCGTTTTTCAGTATCGTAATCGGCGGACTAACAAAGAAATATATCCGAAACTGTGTTTGTCGTCGAGTGGTGTGAGCTCAACAATGATTTATCGTCCCCCGGTGGTGGGGGTTTTTTATTTATCGTCCCCCGGTGGTGGGGGTTTTTTATTTCGTGGCTTCCGACGACGCTGTGATATTAAAATACTGGCTTATGTGGTTTGCATCGAAGTTATATTGTTGAATGGCATTTTGGTAACACGTAGGGTATTTCGTGTTTAATTCACCTCGTATGTTAACTATAAAGTTTTACATATTGTTTAGCTCCATACATACATCAACCATCATGATTTTTTCGTTAAGTATACATATATTATAATGGTACGGCTTCCCTTCGTCCGCGAGCGCGACTCACACTTGACCGATTTTTATTTTGAAATTTGTCAAAGATCGAATCAATGTTCCCTAAAAAGTTAAATATTCTTTACATTATCTTCACCAAGCTCTACGAACGTAAAGATGTTCGTGATCCTTGGGATTCAATCTCATGATATAGGTATTTAGACCACTTTTAACTTGCTAAAGTTTTTTAGTTTCGTAATCACATCCCCCGTTTGATTTATTAGTTCCGAACAAGATAGTGGAAAAGTCCGTCTTGTGAACTATTTGCGGCACCGGTTCGCGATCGATATGGTAGTCCAAGTAGGCTTTGTTTTATTTATTTACTAATGCTCAAGCTGAAATTCTTGACTTGATTTTGATTGACAAGATTTCAGTAACATACATTGCTATACAATTTGACGGGAAAATTTTGTTTATCGGATTTGTTATGTTTTTAGTAGCGGATTTAGGTTATTATTTTAATTTCACTAGAATAACCGTTGTCGAATTAGAATTTTAAATTAAAGGATATTTTTAGTTATTTAGTTACGTAATATTGTAGTAGTAGGTATTCTATAAAATCTCCAAGAAAGTTTTCTCATAAGCAGTTTCACAATAACGATCAAATTGTGTTTTAACTGGTACGGTAATCCAGGAAGTACGATAGTCAGCTCATAGACGGTATTCTGCAGGCGGTATTCAATAGACTCTTTTTGGTGTTTTTTTCAAACTGTTTCACCTGGGACGCAATCAATGAAACGTAAAGTTTTCCTCAGGGAAAACCTCACCGCAGCAGCCTCAGGGTTGGCGCGGTGTCTATGGTTTGATAAGTTCGTTTGAAAAAAGAAAAATGTAGATCTTTGAACGAGCGGAGTGGTGAATGCTTTTGGATTTTTTTACATTTTTCGTTCATTAGTTTACTTTACTTTGTGCTTTGACAAATGTAGAAATGAGATTCGATTTTCATTTCAAAGGATAACTAAAAGGATGTGAATATTTTGAAGGAAATCTGATCCTGATTCATCATAGTCTAAAGTAGTAATATTACACAACAGTATTGACAGACTGGCCTGTTGGTTTAGTGGCTAACGACAGGGTCGTTACTGCTAAAACAGAAGGTCGTAGGTTCGATTCCCACCCACGACAATTAATGTTTGTGTCATGAGCATTTAATCATAAATTATTATTATTATTATAATCATTTGTTCTGTATCTGGGTGTAAATTATCTATAATATTATGTATGTATTTAGAAACATAATATTAGTATATATGAGTCTTGTTGTCGGGTTGCCATAAGAAGAGGCTCTTAGTTTGGGATCAGATGGCCGTGAGTGAGTTGCCCCAACATATTATTATTATAGATATAGATGTTGTAAAGAGAATTTGAATAAATATAGGTATGATATAATTCCGCAATAAATGTAAGAAGTAGTGTCATGCTGCTTTGCAGCCGAATTGGGCCGGTACGACCGTGGTGGTGCCTCTCGCTTACATAACACCTGAGTGACAGGTATGCTGTCTCGTTTCGTGCGGTTTGTGAGTTTCCGGTCGCCCTTTGTGGGGGATAGAAAAAACCCATGTGAATAATCCCTGATCGTGCGGTCTATATGCTCGTTTGCCCTCCTATGCTATAAAAATAAGTAAATGAATAAAAGATTTAATAATAAGGTATAAACTTATTTTTTTAAATAGTTCCGATACAATTTACAATTCTTTTGTTTTCATATATTATGTTATCAAACCTAAGCATCATACACGTAAATTTAGGTACCGCTCTTGATATACCCAAAGTAGGTACCTACATTAAACCGGCCGCAGTCCCGAATCTTTTAAGTACCTGTACCGGTAATATATGAAATGGGTTATCCCTTCGTCCGTATCTTGAATGGACAATTAGGTGCTCTTACATTTTTAAACTCACTCACACATATAATTATCTCCCTTATACTCAAAACAAATAAAAACAATTAAAAAAAAAACTCGTTGTTAACTATGAACATAAAATGTTGTTATCTTAGTAAAGAGACAAATTAGCAAAGAGGACATTATACTATGTTATTAAAGTCACACACTTCAGACTCGTGCATGTGTGAAGCATCTCATATGTTTAATATTGATTTATATTTTCTTCCACCATACCATGAGTCATTTAAGTCAAAGACAGACTCAACGGTCAGCACAACACAACTTTCTAGGGCCACACAAAGCCTAACCAAACTTTCTTAATGATATAAACTTTGGTTCCATGTGTGCACTTATATCGGAAAAACATCTAACCCAACGAAACTCAACTTTTTTTGTATCCTAAAAAAGTAATGTTTGTCTGAAATGTTTTAGATACAAAAGTTCAGAACTGTAAATTCTCATCATAAGGCGAAACGGCACCGCAGTGCAATATATATTCCAGAAAGTGATTTGTATTTTGAAAGCAATAAAATAAAATGTCACACATGTTGGAAAAATGTTGTTGGATGCGATTTAATAAATAGCAGGTTTCAATTCCGAATCAGGTACGATCGCTACAGTGTACGTAAATCGTTGATCCGAAACGGAATCGAATTTTTAATAGAATACCATCGGTTTGTCCAATAAATCTCGGTGAGAATCACGGTACGGAATCGGATCTTCGTACCATCTGGTGTTGACTGTGATCGTTTAGAGTGCAGTCTCAGACACACGACAAACTGAGATTTGCAACGAGAGATCTTAGCGTAAATAATTGGAGTTTATATTTGCAATTGGCGGTGCACACAATGAGATAGAATATATTTACGATGCATTTTATTGACAGGTTTTATTAGTATTGTGTATATTAAAAAAACAGATGTAAAAAGAATAAATCACACTCGATATAAGTGGAACAAAAGAAAATATCAAAATTTTAAATGATCATCATAAAAACACAAATATATATATATATATATATATATATATATATATATATAACTAAAAAAATCAGCAGTCAATTATGCTAGTGCTAATTCAGGCTTATATATAACAGCTTTAAAGGTTCGGTAAAGATTAATAAGATATAAAAAGTACTAAAACAAATAGCCATTGCTATGAAGTCTTGAAAATCTTTAGCACTGTGTTTTTGAATAAGCGGAACTGAATATGTGCCTTATCCGATTTAAATCGCCACGACTATTCGAGAAATAAAAGTGCTCACTCAGCGTCCTCCTGATTTATGGACTTCTTTGGAACCGCTGCTGCTGAAATCTACTCCCATTTGCTTGGCACGGAAATTGAAAAGAATCACTTTTAAGCTTATTGTTTGACGATCATTTTATTCCCTACAATTGTTCTATTTATTTTCTAACGTTGATTGATTGGGCTCATTTTATCTTTTTCTAGAGAATGGCTTAGGATTGGTCAGTGCATGGCTTCCGACTGTATGGATACGAGTATCCTACCCACTCAGCCGCCCGCGTGTCTAAACAAAATATAACGCACACGTCCGCGCGCGCTCCCCGTAAAAAATCGCGTCTAAGCTGTCAATGACTGGGCATAGATCAAGTTTGCCAGAACGTCCATAGATGCGGCATTTACCATCTGCCATCTAGTATCGAATAAATCGAGCTTTTTGAAAATTTTTATTGATAAAAATTCGTTTAAACGGCGCAAGATGGCCGGCTAGCCATAGTTACGATGGCGCGAAACTGGACGATTATTTAGGTTAGGTTAGGTTATATATGATCTCTTCACCTGGGCGGCTGAATGGAGTAATTTCTTGCGTTGAGCAGGTTTGCTGAGTTCTGGAACGAGAAATGGTGTAAACAGATTTATCTTCAAGATGACAGTGACCTTTTACCAGTTAGGTGGTTTTATATGTGATAGTTTGCCTATCTGTATAAACAAAGAAAGGTACAAGTTTGTAGCCGACCGCACGCAGCAACAGCAGACGACGTGTCGCAGCAAAACTACTGGTTTCTATGTGTATGAATTCCCTCCGTAGTTTGCGACACGAAGCTATTGACGTGAATTCGAGCGGCAGACGACACTGTGGTCCGACCGCAGATGAATAGTGCTGCTGGTGAACACGTAAGATATCTTGTTTCACGGAACATTCTGAACCAAATGGTAACTCGATGCCATCTGCTTTTACCGTTTGCAGTCGGGTTCGAAAACATGACTGCAGCGACAGGACATAACGAAGTGACACGAAGCGACTACATCTTGTCTGCTGCTGCTGCTGCGTGTTGACTACCAACTCATAACCTTTACAGTAGTTAGAGTTTGTGGTTTAAGAAAACTTATATTTTGTAATATGTATATAGTAGTATATAGGGAGCACTTTGACGGAAAATTGTCTCGTCGAAACTTTATAATGCAAGTCACTTTATTCACAATATTTAATTACTTCCAAACTATTTGTGCATTTCGTCTGTGAAGTTTTAGTAAAGTAATTTATTTTTAGTAGAAATCTCGGGACAGGATTATTTAGCAAAGTTTTGGTATAATAAAGGGTTTCTTTTACTTGACGGAAAAGTCATACCAGAGCATTTTACTTTAACCTGAAATCCCTTTCACTTCATTGTTAGACTTTAGATTGAGTTTTGCTTATTATTTCTACTAGGCGTCTGTATTGTGCTATAATTCATTTTAATATTTTATCTTTATTCATGTGTATAATGGGTATACTGTTAAACAATCAATAGTAGTAAGAATCATATTACGTAATTTTTTTATTTGTAGTTGTATATAAAACCAATAATCTTTAGCCTTTAGTTATGTAATATATATAGAGGGTTTTAAATCAACTTGATTATTAACATAATATATATAAAAAATATATAATATGATATTTACATTTTACATTGTTATTTCGCGGAGCTCGATATTTCGGCGACTCGATTTCTTTGTATACGAAGGTCCTGTTCACGAGTAGTATTATCGAGTTCAGCGATATAAACAAAAACCTTGGTAAATATGCCGTTTTGACCACCTCAGTTACTATTTTACCTTACTTGAAGATGCCTAAATCCTTTATAAATGCAAATTCCTTCTGTTAGCAGTTTTGAAACATAGTTAAGTAATGGTACACCCATAAGTATTGTTTTATTCACGCTGACGGACTAACGTGGGGTAAGACATTGTAATTTATGTATGTAAATAACCAGCTGCTCTCGTAGGATGGTTATCATACCCACGAAACAGGTTCTAAATGAAAGCAATGTGGAAATGAAATATTTCTCACATTTTTACGTCTTTATCTCTCTTGGTTATTTTAATTGCGTTTTCTAGTTTATAAAATATAATTGGTGTGGTGATTCGAGGATTCTGTAGGTTCTGTATTCCTTGTTTATTATATTATGACTTGTGTATTATGACTTATACATAATATGTCAAGGGGTCTGACCGCGTAGGCTTGACTTCTTGACTTGAGCGCTTGAACACATCGATTGACCGCGTGACCGCACCTACTTACATTTTAGAACTATTTATTGTAGGTACTGATGGTTCTTGGTGGAAATTCATGTTTCAGAATAATTCTACGAGTCTTTTCATCCTGACGACTTTGTCGAAGCCAGTAGTGTAATTTTATCTAAATCTATACTAATATTATAAAGCTGAAGAGTTTGTGTGTTTGAACTACTGGTCCGATTTGAAAAATTATTTCAGTGTTAGACAGCCCATTTATCGAGGAAGGCTATAGGTTATATAACATCACGCTGTGACATATAGGAGTTGAGTAACGCGGGCGAAGCTGCAGGCAACAGCTAGTTTGTAATATATATGAAAAAAAAGTGGATAAATGAAAAAAGACTCGTAGAATTATTCTGATATCACTTTTGATATAGTTGATAAAACCTCTTGCAAATACCCTCCCAAAATAGATCGCAAAGATTAAAGTAGCAGTGATTTAGAAATGTGGGAAAATTTCAGGGAAAAATACGCGTTTTGCAGCCGCAGAACTTCTAAAATTTTGACAAATTTCTTAAATATTGATATTGTAAATCGGGTATCTTGATAATCAGTAAATTGGTTACAACCACTAGCTGATGAAAAATTTACGTTATTAAAAATGGCGACGCTTAAAATTCTACGAGCATCGCAAAAGTAATTGTTCGATAATTGTTGTGCAAACGAAGATTTTTCCTCCTTCTATTTTCATTAAAAATTGCATCGTCATGTACGTGCGCTTCATACTGACCTAAATATTACGAAGGATCGAGTTATACGAAGCGTGAAGAAAATATCCAGGGTGGCGTTTGATTTTGCTACCAATAATGCTGCTTGCGCTTTTCGAGTGATGTTATTGACTGTCGGAGTTGTATTGTTTTTAATATTATATATATGTGGAGGTAATGATACTATATTAGGCATTCTTGGATTTGGGCTTCTCCTAGCTGCTGTATTTTCTTAACTTATGTCAAATATCTAATGCAATAACTTGCAATAAAAAATGAATAAAATTATTTCCTACTCCTCCGGAATTCTTCTGATTTTTTTTTAATGTACAAAGTAGCCAACCGAGCAGTTAGAGCGTCATGGTGACTACCGACGCTCATAGACATTCGCACAACCAGAGGTTAGGCAGATGCGTTGCCCTACTTTTCTCTTAACAAATGGGCCACCGGAAACTCACAAACCACACGAAACGCGGCAGCATTTCAGTCACTTTACGGGCGACAGTGTTATGTGAGTAATGGCCCAATCTGCACACGTCCAGCTTTGCATCGGGTGTAAGAACGGGGACTGTTCTTACTGAATACGGATTATAACTTATTATTTTTATTTTTTTTATGTTAGTTGGATAGGCAAACTGGCAAACGTACCACCTGATGTTAAGTGGTCGACGTCGCCCATGAACATAAACTAGTAGACCTGGAACGAGCCCAGGCAACTCATTTATGTGTTGCCTATCCTGAGACATAAGATGTTAAGTCTCGGTGCCAGTAATTACACTGCCTGTCTTGCCCTTCTCTCCGAAACACAGCAAAGCTGTTTCACGGGAGAAATAAGCAAGATGGTGGTACCCATGCAGCCGGGAGCGCGGCACAGCGCTTCCCTCCCACCGGTAAGTATTTATATTATAATAATTATTATAAATACTTACTTTTTTCTATACCTATATTGATATATTCTATAAAAACCTTTTGTTCATCTGCTCAAAGATTTTAACAACAAACGAACGGCGCGTTTGTAAATATATGAATCCCTTAAACATTTTGTTGACGACCTCTGTGGCTCGATGGTCAGAGCGTTGGCGCTCAATCCGGAGGAAGCAGGTTCGAATCCCGCCATATGTATTAAATATGTGTATCATTGTAATAGACATACTATTAGAGGAATGGACAAGTGGTCAAAATTAGTGATGCACTGGTACACAGGCAACAGGAAAAGAAACCGAGGCAGACCACTCAGGCGATGAGTCGACGAAATCAAGGCAGTGGCGGGCGGTACTTGGACATCACTAGCCAGCAACTATAGAACCTAACCAACTGTGAAATATCTGAAGAAAGGCTTATAATATCTAGGCTTATAATATATAGGCTCGTAATAGAAATCATAAATATTGTATAGTATAAAAGTATTAAATATATTTCCGTTGTCTAGTACCCGTAACACAAGTTCTTTGAGAACTTACCACGGGACCAGATTGAGGTGGTGTAAAAGCGTCCATAGATACCTAATATTTTATTAAGTGTTTTTATCATATCTCTAAAGTAGAATGCGAGACCTTAATTAATTAGTACGTTTAAATATTTCGTATGAGAAAACTACTTTCATAGTGTATACGTCTTACTGCTGGTTAAGAGTTTTTTAAATCAGACGAGAAAAAAGGTACATGGTTATTAATGCGCTGACCCAATGTGTGTTGGCAAACTTCACATAAATCACTCATATTCTCAAAGACTTCACGACGAGGCCCGAACCATGGTGGGGAAACCCGTGGCGGTGGGGCTTAGTAGCCTAGGGTGAGCCGCTGCACCATGGGCGAAGCGAATTGAGCCGAGGGGGTTCTTGGTGGGGTACAAAGAGCCCCCTCGGCTCAATTCGCTCTTATAAGAAGAGGGATCAAAAGAGCAGGGGGCAAGGGGCGAGGACGGGAACCTTACCCCCATTGTACTGTCCCGACGTTGGGAGGGGTTGTTCTGTGATGCGGAACAACCCCTCTGTGGAGGTGGCGTCGGTCCCCTGAGGGACTGACTAGCCTTCGAGGTGCCCTGTTTGCTCAACAGATCCGGGGCACCTCACCAAAGGCGACATTGGTGGCACTCGCCGGGTTTTAGTGGGTAGAGCTGCGTCTACTTACCAGCTACTTACGGGCGTAGCGAGTCCCACATACCCGCCTGGGTAAACCCACTCCCGCTCGGGATGCCTCAGACCATTTCCTGGCGTTAAAGAAAAAAAAAGACTGTAGTCTCATTAGATATGATTTCCTCATAAGGGTATCCTTCAGCCGTAAAGCTACATGAAACTAACTGTGTAGTAATGTAATATCAAACAAGATATAAGAGATTAATCTATACTAATATTATAAAGCTCAAGAGTTTGTTTGTTTGTTTGAACGCGCTAATCTCAGGAACTACTGGTCCGATTTGAAATCTTTCAGTGTTAGACAGCCCATTTATCGAGGAAGGCTATAGGCTATATAACATCACGCTGTGAGTTATAGGAGTTGAATAAACGCGGGCGAAGCTGCAGGCAACAGCTAGTCTTTTATAAAATAAAGGGTGAGTACCTTAGCTATAATTTTTCGGTTAAATGTTGCGGTGAAAACGCTTATCCTTCATCCCCTTAGTCTTATCAATTTATTTAATATCAAAGGATTTTCATTGAAAATTTCACAGTAGGTAAACGTTCAGGTTTAGTTTAATTTAAGGGATATATCAAACTGTGTGTATTGACAAGTAATGAGTTTCATAGCTGTGTTTTTGGAATTAATAATATGCGCGTGTTTTGATGTAAAACCTTAGTCTCAGCAGTAAAATCGACTCGAATGTCGTGACGGCAAACGGCATGCGCTGTTATTTCTGTATTTTATATCGACATTATATGTTTAATTAATTATGAAATATGATACTAACATAATTAATGATTCACATCTTTCTTATATCTTTTTTTATTCTTTCATATCTTTACCGGTGGGAGGGAAGCGCTGTGCCGCGCTCCCGGCTGCATGATTACCACCATCTTGCTTGTTTCTCCCGTGAAACAGCTTTGCTGTGTTTCGGAGAGAAGGGCAAGACAGGCAGTGTAATTACTGGCACCGAGACTTAACATCTTATGTCTCAGGATAGGCAACACATAGATAAGTTGCCTGGGCTCGTTCCAGGTAAACTAATTTATGTTCATGGGCGACGTCGACCACTTACCATCAGGTGGCACGTTTGCCAGTTTGCCTATCCTACTAACATAAAAAAAAAAAAACATCTCCCGGGCGTCTTGAGTTGAATGTTTTCGTGTCGATCCTAATCGTTGTTCTGAAAATGGGTTAGCAAACTTAATTAGATCAACGTTAAAATTATTTGTGGTTAATCCAGAAGTTTGGGCATATTTCTCTTTTATTTTGAAACTAATATCACCTTACGTAATTTAAAGTGCAAAAAACACAAAACAAACAAAAAAATCGTTAATTTGATATTCTATAATTTTAAAAGTTTAACTTTGAAAGCTATAGTAGCTTTTTCAATAATAATAAACAATGCTGTATTTGAGCAAATTTATATCTTCCTTTAAAGATCAAGAAGAGCACCCTTCTTTTAATTTCATCAAAATCGACGCAAAGATGAGCAACAGCTACTTTTCATCAAATTGAACGTTTAAATTATATCTATAATATTGAAAATTGGAATTGAAAACTTTGTTGAGTCGAATTTAAAACAAATATCCCATTGAAATCCATTCACCCGGATTACGTAATTTCTTTGTTGGATCGTCTCGGCGTCAAATGGAGTTGAAAAGGTAGGTAATTAAGGCTCTGCGGAGCCACGTCAAAGTGTTCAGGGAAACCGTAATGATTCACTCGGAACGTTCCTAATTGCGATAAGCTAATGTAAAACTCAAATCATTATTGTCATTTTTTCATTATCTGTGAGCGGTTTGTCTGAAAACATTTGTGTTTCTAGCGAAAATGCGTAGTGAGTTTGAATTTGGAATTGGGGAAGTATTAATGTTTCAAATGGCCAGTGATAAAATATTGTGTCGGCTATAGATGCATAATTTTGTAAACAGCCAGAACGTTCTCTTGTATGTATACTTTTTTGTTAACGTAATTTTTTTTTTTGAGGCCGATATGTTGCTTTGTTTTCATTAATTTCATAAACAGTGTAGTTTGTTCATTTTATTGTTGTTGATGGAAAAACAATATTAAAAATTGAAACCATCATGAATAAACAATCTGAGAAAGCATTTAATGGAGACAATAAATATAATGAAAAGGGTTTTATTTAAGTAATAAAGTTTGATATAAAACATTTTTCTCTTCATATTTATTTATGCTAGCTACATGAAACCAATTTATTATTCAATACTAGTTATTCAATAAATTCTTGCAATAAAATATCAATTATTATTATTTAGTTAACAACAGATGATAATAATTATAATGATTATAGTTATATTATAATAAACTGTGAGTGTTTACAGTTGTTCCAAGCTAATGTATTTGCAAATTGAAATTTGCGTTTTTATTGTGTGTAAAATTTTGGGGCTTATTATAAAATTAGTTGTTGCCCGCAGCTTCGCCCGCTAGTAGCACTAGTGAATACCTGTATTTGTGTGCCATTTCAGAGGTAAGCCGTAACAAACAGACATACAATGAAAAATGATGATTTGGTATATATACCGTGTATACATTGCGTTCAATATATAGGGTAAAATATATTTCCGTTATATGGTACCCGTACCACAAGTTCTTCGAGATTTCCACCACGGGACCAGATTGACGTTGACAAAAATGCTGTTTTGGTATATATACCGTGTATATACAATACATATTTATCTGTATACATTAAACAGCGTTATTTTGGACTGGTTTTGTGTTTTGGATATCTTAACGTAGGGTCGACCTAAGCTAGACTACGTCTTCACTTCAAGAAGACATAGCCGGGGTTAGTAGACCCCGGTGAAATGACCCCAATCACTTGCATTTTTTATAGTAAAGGGGGGAAACGGACAGTCGTTTACCTGATGGTAAGTGATAAGCGACATCCACAGACACCCGCTACATCATTAGCGGGTGCGTTGCCGCCATTAAAATATGAGCATTATTGGAAAAGACTGATTTACAATGTGTGTATTTTACCAGTGTGCTATTTTTCATATTATAGTTCAAGAAGACATTTTAGAATAGTTTTATATAGTTTACGATTAGCATATAGCATTGCAATATAGCAAGTATCAAGCCGCCTGATTCCGAGGCTTACGAGCAACTTAATGGTCGTTGAATTGTTCAGTATTTAGGTTTTTGCTTTTGCTGGTTCTATCTTTATTCACATTTATCCTAACTAATTAGGAATAAGAAATAAGATTGATAATGATGCACTGATGATGATGATGATGATATTATTAGATATCTTTTTTGTGATTCTTACTATGAAACAGAAATTCGTTTTTTCCGAATAAAAAATGAGTTCTTCATTTCAAGGATACAAACATCATGGTTGTCTCTTTGTAGTTTTAGTTTTTAGATTAAAGCAGGAGTAATTGATTCGACTTTTTCATCATCATTATTATTATTATTATTCAGGATTCATTTAAATCAATGGGGAGGATTTTATTTTCCTTCTAATTAAATAAGAATAACAACATTATTCATCTTGACAAGCCCCGAATAACTACTTCTTAATATAGCCGAATAACTAATTCTTAACACTAAAAAAAGCTTGGACAACTCTACCAGCTTTTGATTTTAGCACTCAAGTACGTCCAGTGTACCCGTGACGGTCTACATAATATTAATTTTCACTAGATTGGCGTTTTGGAACGAATAGAACACCTAGAAATAGAGGACAAGTTGCGAAAAATAATTTCAACAATTTAAAAAGAGATAGAACGTCTGATCGTATGAATTACAAGCAAACTAATATCACTTCTATTAAAGAATCAATTTGCAAACATTAACGCAATAGCTCGGCGAGCTATCCAATACGCTCGAGATAAATCTCGCTCATTTTTCACGGCTAACAAGTAATAAACGTAAACAATTTGTCATTTCATTTTCAGCGTCTTGTTGGTGTGGATCGCATTATGCAAATAGGGATAATGAAGGAGTAATCTATCAACGCTTCCCGGGCGACGCGACGCGACGCGCTGTCATCTCCCGTACTCTTGCTCTTATTAACCGACGGTGGAACGAGTTTGTGTCTAGTAATCTTTTTCTAACGTCCTCGCGTAAGTGTTTCATCGTTTTCTACTTAAAGTTGCCATGTACGCGGAGATTTTATATTAGCAATGTTCTATGTTTTGGTTAGGTTTATTTTTATAACAATTATTAGTGTTGACTTCAAGGTATGATTAACTTTTATTGTTCATTCTCATCGTTTTAAAAACTAGTCATGCTTCTGTATTTAAATTTCCGATTTAGACACTGTTTAATTTATTTTGATCATCATAATCTTTACTGTTAATACCTGTACCCACGATGGCTTATTTCTTGCTACTTAAATCCTACTTACTATCTTAAACAAATAAGGAAGCATATACCGAAAATTTAGGTTCTTTTTGATTTTTTTGTAAAAAATCTGGTACATTGTAAGTATAATTTTAAGAAATTATTACTCTCAATCTGTCTAAATTAAACGCATTTATCGTAGAGGTATTTTATCCTTAATAGGTTTTTTTAATAATAGAAAAGCGTACATACTTTATAAGGTAAAGTGTATAATACGGAAGCTGTTCAGGTCTCAGGAATCGTGACTCGAATCTCACGATAAGACGCCGGGTGATGTAAACGTGTACGGTGATGTGTTAAGGTCGACTAAGTTATTCGAAACGAACATCCCGAGGTCACGAAATCTTATTATCCCAGTAATAATTAAATTTTATGCTTCGTTTACGTGTACCATTAGAGATAATTGTGGTCGTTTTTGAAAAAATATGTGATTTTGCATATTATGCAAGTGCAATAAATTACTGGCATCTTTAAGGAAACGCAAGTACCAATCTAAGGCTTTTGAGGCAGTTCTGTATTATATGTTAGATTACTATCTGAATATTGCTATTAAGAGGAACGAAAGAAATGTAACCTGACTAAAGTTTAGTAAGAAATAGTGCCATTGCTGCCAAATTGGGCCGGCACGACCGGGGCCACCCCGGTCTCCCTCACCTCTCGCATAATCCCGGTATAAAGTGACAGATATGGTGTCGCGCTTAGTGCGGTTCGTGAGTTTCTGGGGGCCCAATGGGATGGATAAGGAAAAGGAGGGCAACGCATCTGCATAAACTCCGCTTGTGCAGATGTCTATGGGCGTCGGTAGTCACCATAAGGCTCCGACTGCTCTACTAAAAAAAATAACTCAATCGTGATCGTTTACGATTCAAATTCAAAATATCTTTATATTGTAGGTAGCTTATTTGACGTGTTTCAATTTTTTTATTTATCATTTCAGTTGGATAGGCAAACTGGCAATCGTACCACCTGATGGTAAGTGGTCGACGTCGCCCATAAACATAAACTAGTATACCTCGAACGAGCCCAGGCAATTAATTTATGTGTTGCCTATCCTGAGACATAAGATGTTAAGTCTCGGTGTCAGTAATTACACTGCCTGTCCTGCCCTTCTCTCCGAAACACAGCAAAGCTTTTTCACGGGAGAAACAAGCAAGATGGTGGTACCCATGCAGCCGTGAGGTGTTAAGTCTCGGTGCCAGTAATTACACTGCCTGTCTTGCCCTTCTCTTCGAAACACAGCAAAGCTGTTTCACGGAAGAGACAAGAAAGATGCTGGTATCCATGCAGCCGGGAGCGCGGCACAGCGCTTCCCTCCCACCGGTATGAACAAATTCATTTGAAACTCGTCAAATAAGGCAATGAAAATGTTGTAAATAAAAATAGTGAGTAGTCCCAGCAGTAGCTAACGGACTCATGATAATGATGACCTTTATACTGATGATGACAAATGATGATGACATTTATACTTTAGTAATTAGCATTATCTCACTTGTGTTAACAAAAAGTTTTAATTGAAGAATTCTGAGTGGAAGCTCGGGGGTGATACCTTTTAGGGACTTGAAATTCACACATCTGTGAATTGGTGGCCAGGGATTCTCGGCAGCGCTCAGTTAATGACCCGTCTTAAATTAAATAGGTGTACTTATGTCACATGCTTCTAATAAATACATTTGGTAGTATATCTGTCTGTTTCTCTTTGTTGTCAAATCGCAAGGATTGAATATCTACATGGTGAATCGAGAGTAAGGTTTTTCACTTTATAATATAATGCTTCATACTATTTAATGCAATTTAAAAATATTTTTTTAGAATTGTGAACTTAATATTTCGTTTAATTTCTCTGATTATTTATCTTACTAAATAATCACATCCCCCTCAACATGTTGTCGAAGGCGAACGTCAAGTTGTCGAAAGCAAACGTCACACTCATGCATTGATGTTTCTATTCTATTTTTTTTATATAGATTGGTAAAACTCAACAGAAATAAAACCGGCCAAGTGCTAGTCGGACTCGCACACAAAGGGTTCCGTACCATTACATAATATACAACATAAGACACTCTAACAGAAATTAAGGTTTATGTTTATGGAATTAAATGTTTTTTATATATTTGAGTTGATTGCATGAAAGGTAAATTGCGGTTTACGATTTATGACGTATAAAACAAACTACTTACTAGATCTTGTTCAAACCAATTTTCGGTGTGAGTTTGCATAGTAATGTACCTACATCATATTTTTTTTTTTTTAGTTTTATGATTCTCTGATTTTAGAAGTTACAGGGGGGGACACACATTTTTCCACTTTGGAAGTGTCTCTCGCGCAAAATATTTAGTTTAGAATAAAATGGTATTAGAAACCTCATTATATAATTTTTGAAGACCTATCCATAGATACCCCACACGGATGGGTTTTAAGGAAAAAAAAATTGTGTTTTAGTTCTAAGTATGGGGACCCCCAATATTTATTGGTTTTTTTCTACTTTTGTGTCAAAATCTTAATGCGGTTCACAGAATACATCTACTTACCAAGTTTCAACAGCTCTTATAGTTTCGGAAGAAAGTGGCTGTGACATACGGACGGACAGACAGACAGACATGACGAATCTATAGGGGTTCCGTTTTTTGCCATTTGGCTACAGGACCCTAAAAAGTACTGGCAACTAAGGTTTTTTTATTAGAGTATGACCGTACTATATTTAAAGGCCTATCATCACCGCCAGCTGAACCCACTGTTCGTTCCTTAATCATCATCATCATCAGCCTTTATCAATCCACTGCTGAACGTCCACATCCTTCAATGAACCCCAAGACGAGAACCATCCCTTGCCACCAATAAAAATAAACACACTAACACTTCACAAAGTGTCTAAGCGAGTGAAAACGAATAAAAAAATAATTATTATAAAATCAAGACGCCATAAAATTAAATCTGTCCCATTTCCAATTTCCACGGCTTTTGGTACATTAAGCAGGTGTTAGGTAATAGGCCGTTCAAACTGAGCTCATTTCGGTCCTGAAACATTATTAATCCAATGTAAGTCAATTACGCGTCGAGTCTCTTATTAAGGGGAGGATATAAACGGATATGGGGGTTATTACCGTTTTCGTGCGTCTACGGACTGTATATTGTGAGCTTGCAGACGGTAATGCTATGTTTTCTATTATGTTGTGATTTTGTGTAGCTCGGTTATATCTGCTGCATCAGAAAATGAGTATATTTTAGTTTAGCAAATGAATCAGTTTTCAAACAACTTACCCAGGACGAATAAGTTAAATGGAATGATTTAAATGATTGCTCCGTTACCATTGATTGTTTCAACCTCAAGAATTACTGCACCAGGATGATACTCTGACGTAGTTGACGAGAGTAAAACGGTGTGGCAAATGTGGCCCCGAAGTCGGGACTGGTTAGAGCCGCCCGAAAAAATAATGATATCGTCGATAGATTCGATAATGAACAATACTAAATACTAAGTTGTGGTTTCAAAGTTTATTGCAAACTTTTAACATAATATAATATATTCAAAATTAGATTAACAATGCCAAAAGTATATTAATTTATTAGTAATACTATTAATGTAGTAGGTATTCTTCAATTGATATTACTATAATAAAGTTGAGATATACCTGAAAACTTCCGTACCAAACGGCACTCTTGTATATTCATCATCATCAACATCATCATCATCAATCTTTATCCGTCCACTGCTGAACGTAGGCCTCCATCAAAGAACGCCAAGACGACCGATCCCTCGCCACTCGCATCCAACACCTCCTGTAGGTATAGTACACCTGATTAATACCATACAACAAATTGCAGTAAAACAAATAGCAATTACAAAAATGCAACAAATTACAGTTGTTATTATATCATTTATCACTATTAGTATGTATTCTGCAAATACTGGACAAAAACAGAAAGCCTGTATCAATAAACACCAAGATCAATAAATTATAAAAAGTCTCTTAAATAGTTAATCAGGTTTTAGCAAACTATTTGTGAACCTTATCACAAATTCAATGTTGCAAAGATGGACATTTAAAATGTTGTATCGCAAAGATAGAGGGGTAATTTTATGGCTCACTAACTTTTCCAAGAACATTTGCAAAGAATGTTCGAAGTTCCGAGCCACTTCTCCCTCAGAACTTATGAGACCGTTTGAAGTTATAAATTAAATACGTTTTCTCTATATTTATTTTTCCCAGACTGTTTTGATATTGTGATGTGAAACATGTCGTGTTTATTTTATTGTTTGCGTTTTCTGTTTCTATGCGTAGTCATATTTTCGCAACGTATTCACTTCACAATCGTTTTATATAACTTCAATAAAACATTGTATATTGCTGTACCGGTGAAGGAAACATCGTGAGGCCTCCATGCCTGATGAGATTAAAAATCTTTGATGCACACCATCAAATCACGATGAAGTTCGGTGGAGCATCGGTGAACTATAGCCCAACATCCTCCTAGCCTGATTTCGAGGAGGCCCACGCCCAGCTGTGGCACGTATAAGGGTTGATATTATTATATACTTGTTATTATATATTGCATAAATTTAACTGATATTATTATCAATTCGTCGATAATTATAACGTTAATTATGTCGACCAATCATTCACCATTCATTATGAAATTAATTGATTCGTAAATGCCAGCGAATGCACTGGCTGATTGATATATTACCAGATGAATTTCGCAGAAATATACACTAGGCTTGTGAATGCTGTTTTTAAAGCCTGTTGGTTGTAAGCTGGTGTACAAGAACAAAAAGTTTTTTTATGCGGCCTATAAATATTTTTACATGCCCGACGTTTCGAATTCTTTACAGCAACCATGGTCATGGGAGGACTGAGGTGTCAGACTTCCTGTTGTCGAGGGGTTGTCACGCACCACAGAACAACTCCTCCCAACGTCGGGACAGTACAATGGGGTGAGGTTCCCGTTCTCGCCCCTTGCCCCTTGTCCCCTATTCTTATAAGAGGGATACAAAGAGCCCCCTCGGCTTAATTAGCTTCGCCTAAGGTGCTGGGCTTACCCTAGGCTATTGAGCCCCACCGCCACGTCAAAGCCATGGTGGGGATTCAAAGTACCTTAAGATTAATAATAATGAAAACTTTCTCTACGAAAATACATAGATGACCCAACTTTTAAAATCGGTCGGTCCTACGGTGTCGGAGATTATTTACTTCAAACTATGTAACACCAAAATATTAGATACTAGCTGTTGCCCGCAGCTTCGCCCGCGTTAACTTAAATGTACAGCCGTACACGGATTGATGATGATTATTTATCTATGGACGGGCGTAGGACTTTATTTTATAATATGAAGTGATTAATACCGTATTTTTGTAAATAGCTTTTACATTACCGCTTTATAATTGCCAATTTTTAAAGTATTAAAATGGATATAGGTAGTATGTTAGATTAAACTAATATAGACATATTATGCCATCGCGGACTTTTCAGTAGGCATATTTAGGATACACAATTCTATCATATTACATTGATACAATAAAAATTATTATCCTAACTTTCGGAACCGGGGCCGGGCCCGGCTCGGGCGCGAGGCGCGGTATCACGGAGGGCCCGGCTCGGGCGCGAGGCGCGGTATCACGGAGCGCCCGGCTCGCGCGGCTCGGTCGAAATCACGGTGTCGCATTATTTTGATTTTGCTATATCTTCTAAGATATGCATTTCATTTGCATGGTGTAAACGGGAAAAACATACTTCATGAAATGCTCAAGCTAACTAACATATTTAAAATGATAAGGATTAATACCACATTTGTGTAAATAGCTTTTCAACTACCGTTTTATAATTGCCCATTTTTTTAGTATTAAAATGGATATAGTATGTTATCCTTAAGATATACACATATGCCATCGCGGACTTTTATATAGATCTTTCTAAGGTGTACAATAATGTAGTACATAATTTTGATCTATCTGTTAGTGTTCATTCAGCGTTTGCAATGTAAGTGCTAAAATGTGTTTATTTACGACATCACATTAGAAACCTCAAAAATAACAGTATTTCTCCACTATTTAATGGATGTTATTATACATATTCCTCTTGAATCACTCTATCTATAAAAAAAACCGCATCAAAATCCGTTGCGTAGTTTTAAAGATTTAAGCATACAAAGGGACATAGGGACAGAGAAAGCGACTTTGTTTTATACTATGTAGTGATTTGATATTTTACATGTTGACACATACAGATTGCCATTAAACTATTAATAATACACATTTATTATGGTGCATACATATTATTTTAGCGAGCATTTTGAAATAGTTTGATGTAATTAATTTAATGGCAGTTAGTACGACTGAACACAAATTCTACACCATGTACCATACCATTCTGTATGTAATGAATGATAATGCACTCAGTATTGTTTCAGCGTTGTTTGAGTACGGACGGTGTTCAGACTCTTTGATACCAACTGAGCATTGACTGGCGCGAAGTAACACTATAGTTATAGGTACGTATTGGTGTTTTGCTTATAGTTTTACTAATGGCAAATATAATCTTTTTTTCTTCTTTTGCGCCGGGAAATGCAAGAGCATTTCCCGCTGACTGCCTAAGAAGGCATCCCGCGGTGAGGGGACTCCCCAGGCGGATATGTGAAACTCGCTGCGCCTGAAACATGGTAAGTGGACGCAGCTCTAGGTATCCACTAAAACCCGGCGAGTGCCACCAATGCCGCCTTTGGTGAAGTGACTCACATCTGTTTAATAAAAAGGCACCTCGACGGCTAATCAGTACCCAAGGAAAAAACACCACCTCCATATAAGGGTTGTCCCATACCACAGAGCAACCCCTCCCAACGTCGGACCAGTGCAATGGGGTGAGGTTCCCATACTCGCCTCTTGTCCCCCCTTCTTTTTTGTCTCCTTTTCTTATAGGAGGGGTACAAAGAGCAGCCCCTCGGTTCACTTGGCTTCGCCCTGCGCCCAAGGTGCTGGGTTTACCTTAGCCTACTGAGCCCCACCGCCACGGCTTGAACCATGGTGGGGAGCGTATAAGCCCTAAGGAAATGAAAGATCTTGGGGTGTACTTATTCTGTGGACTCCTGAAAAACGGGGCTAGTAGGCCACTTTTCTCGTATTATTTCATACAGTTAATACGAGAAAAGGTGTAGACAAATTTTTGTCGTGCGCGCATGCTAGCCCTACTGTAATAAATGTGCATAGCGCACGGAGAAATTGTAAGTAAACGATGGTTGGATCATAGGATCCGGTAGTCAGGTATGTGTAAATGGTTTATGTATATATATACCTTTAATCGTTTACGGCTATAAATCTCATTTTAGAACCAAGAAGCACATTTCAATTAAATTGATTTATGAGACTCTAAATACACTTTGGATCTTGTAAAATATATTAAGGCCTCTATTGCCTTAAAACTTTTGAAAATATTACCATAAACATACAAATTGTACAAAAATGCTCTAAAGTTAAATGCATCAAGTATTTAACTGAATTCTAGGTAGCATTCTGGCTTTGTTTTCGCCGTGGCCTTGCACACGTTCATGCCATAACCTACGATGAAATGTGGTAGTCTTTAGTTGCGGTAATTCACTGCGAGGTATCCGTCGGATATCATTATCTACCGTTCCCAACCCGTTAGGTTGTGATTGCGGCTGTTTCTATATTATTAAATAGAAGCTATTCGATGCGTCTTCGCCTACGTGAGTAATGCTCATTGAAATGATAAATTGAAAACTCATTTTACAAGAAATGTACATAAGTACAGAATGCCTAACAGATTCAATTTTATTTTGAGTTTTAGTATAGATCGTGATTTTTATATTTCATTTAAGAAAAACCACACATTTTTCAAAAGAATCATCTTTTAGAAGCAGTCTATATATAGCTCAATATCGATTCAAGCTTATATATCGTTTTCGCGTGTGGTGGTGGTAGGACCCGTGATGCGACTAGATAGAAGTAGGGGTTCGAAATAAGATGCTGTAGGGTTACCTTATTTTAAAGCTGAGCCACGTTCCGATAACGTATTTGTACGGTAGGGAGGACACTGACCTGACTGGTGACTCCTGGCGAAGATGGCTGGACACGGGGAGATGTCCACCGGTATTCAATGCCGGTAATTCAGCCAGTCGGCTGTTGTGTTCTTCTTAGATTTAGATAGGTATCCAAATTTAGTAAATTCCCAGCGGAATTTAAGCCGTGTTTAATTTTCGAGGATTAGCCTCGAGAGTCGCGGCGATATCCCCAGACTCCGTCGTACGTTTTCTGTAAAACACAGTAAACGTTAAACGTTAAACGACGAAAGGCAGTATTTGGTGAAACAATATTTAAAACGAATTTTAAAAAAGATTTAATGCTAAAATGTGTGTGTATTGTATGAAGCTGCTCCTATTTCCTGCAGACTAATATATCCAAGTCACGTGAATTAAAAAGCACGCCCCAGAACAGGGTTACCAAATTTGCTATGTTCGTTAAAATAAACTGAAAGCTGCCACTTCAACTTCATTTGACCTGATTTTAACGAATCAAGTGCTCTTATACGCCTGTACAAATATTTTATTTTGTCAAAGGCTTTTCTAGGGTAGGCTAAAACGCCTAAAGTAAATTTAAATGTGGGAAAATTTTTCAATTATCTTTGTACAGTCGAAAATGAATAAAAATTGGCTGTTATGAATCTCATGTTTGGACATAAGGTTGATAAAATACAACTTCTACGCAACTTATCGCCATGAAAATTTGCGCTTCTCGATATGAGAGCTCATAACAGGATATCTACCAGCTTCTGTCGGTATTAAAAGGCTTGACGTGAGGGAGATAAGCCGCGTTGAAATCAGTAAAAAGTTGTTTCATTATAACATTAAATAATCATCTAGATAAAATCAGCCTTAAGTTTCGAAACAAAAATCAAAAGTCAAAAATCTTACTTCTCATTGTCTGAAAAAAACCCTTATTATAATTTCAAACCCAACTTATGTTTATTTAATAGTAATATTATCTACTATTATGGACGTTTTTACACCACGTCAATCTGAAGAACTTGTGTCACGGGTACCGGATAACGGTAATATATTTAATACTATTATATTATTATTATTATTATTTTTATTATATATTGCACATATAAATATGTGTAACTTACACATACATGAGATCCAGGAACACATAGAACTTTTTGTTCCCTAGCGGGATTCATACCCGCTCCATCCGGCTTGAGCGCCAACGCGCTAACCATTTAGCCGAGTCAAGGTGTGTTAAGATATTACTAGTTAAATGAAACTGCTACTTTTACTGCTTGACAAAATCTGCTTATCATAATGCGTATTTTTTGCCCATTTGCTATTTCCTAAAACATGTAATTGAGGCAAAACCTTAGTAGAAAATGGTATATTTTACAATTCATCTATTGTTGCTCATATAGATGTTTTGTGACCGCATTGTTATCAGCTTTATTAGCTAATGGATGATAATGATTTATCACGAACTAATGACATTCATTTGAATAACAAGCTTAATTGACCATACACATTGTGGCAATGAAAGAAAATAATATAATATACTAGCTGTTGCCCGCAGCTTCGCCCGCGTTAACTTTTGTCAAAAAAATAAAAATAATAAGCCGTGAACCACACTTAACATTTAGGGGTATGAAAAACAGATGTTGTTCGATTCTCATAACTACCCGATATACACACAAAATTTCATGAGAATCGGTACAGCCGTTTCGGAGGAGTTTAATTACAAACACCGTGACACGAGAATTTTATATATTAGATAATGACGTTTTATATTATTTTCTTTCAATCATTCGTAAGTCATTTTCGATAAAGGCCGCGATGTCATTTCGGACATTAAATCAGCCATTGTTGGTGGCTTGATCGAGTATAGATTCAATCAACTCTCAGTTTGATGGGAGAAAGCTTCAAGTAGTCATGTTTATAAACGATCTTTCATTCTTATCAAAATAAAAGGAAATATCTTATCGATTGCACTTGTCGCTAAACGATCGATGTCACTGAATAATGGTATCGCTGTGGAGAAACGTTCGTTTGGAATCGTTATCTAAATTAAATACAAGGTTATGTTCGGTTGTATAAAATTCGTAGTTAAATTGGTATGTTTGTTTTTACAATAAAGTCTTCTTGTCTCTACTTTTTTAGGAATCTGTACCCATAGAGTAAAACGGAAACTCTTTTACTAAGACTCCACTGTCTGTCCGTCCGTCTATCACCAGGCTGTATCTCATGAACCGTGATAGTTAGACAGTTGAAATTTTCACACATATTTCTGTTGCCGCTATAACAACAAATACTAAAAACAGAATAAATTCAATAATTAAATTGCCATACAACTAACGTGATTTTATAAATATTCATATTTCCATTTATCATCATCATCATTATCATCATCATCATCATCATCATCATCATCATCATCAGCCTCTATCCGTCCACTGCTGAACATAGGCCTCCCTCAATGAACGCCAAGATGGCCGATCCCTTGCCACTCGCATCCAACACGGACCGGCCACCGCACGGAGATCGTCTTCCCACCTGGTCAATGGCCGACCAACACTCCGTCTACCTAAACGTGGCCTCCACTCTGGAACCTTACTGCCCCATCGGCCATCCGTTCTTCTGAGTGTGTGACCAGCCATTTATACTACCTAGTAATGATCACTTCAGGAGAAATCAAGTATATTAATTAATGACGCGTTTGAAATAATGCAAAGGACTCGTTTGATGAAATCGTGCATTTGATTCGTGAAGGCCTATGAGATACATACCTATTATATTAAAATATAAGATACTTATGTTTAGATATTATGACTACCGTCCACAGCATATATTATTGCGGTATATCTACATATTACGATCCAAATAAAGACATAAAATGTACCTTTTTTATCGGAATAATAATATAGTGTAGCATCTTGTATCTTTATGAAATAAATTCCTCTATGTTAAGACGAAAATTTTGTAGAATTTTCTGCCCAACTATTTGTATATAGGAAAAAAGAAATATCGTGGTCGTCCACCAATTGGGTCAGGCGATATCCGTGCAGTGGTCGGTAAGTTTATTTTTCATTACCACCGCTTGGACTCGCTGGCCCGGTAGATGGTCGTTTCGTCCCCTCTTCTTATAAAAGGGGTACAAGGAGCAGCCCCCTCGGTGCTGGGTTCACCTTAGGCTACTGAACCCAACCGCTACGACTAGGCTTGAACATTGGTGGGGCAATTGCTGGTACTAGTTAGATGCGAGTGCCAAGGAATAGGAAAACAAAAAAAGAAAAAAAAACGCGATACATCTAAAATATTATTAGGATCCCCAATATTATGTAGCGTAAAGTTTAAGGATGAAACTATGATAAGCCACCCACCAACTGACCGATTTACATACTTGTGGAAGGGATGCACTATACCGTGCTCCCGGCTGTATGGGTGCCACCCTGTTGCTTGTTTCTACCATCAAACAGCTTTGCTATTTTTCGAAGAGAAGGGCAGGACAGGCAGTGAAATAATAAACCGAGACTTAACATTTTATGTCTCAGGATAGGTATCCTTTTTTTTTTTCCTCTTTTTTTCTTTTACGCCGGGAAATGCTCTGAGGCATCCCGCCTGGGGAGTGGGACTCCCCAGGTGGGTATGTGGGACTCGCTGCGCCCGAAAGATGGTAAATGGACGCAGCTCTACCCACTAAAACCCGGCGAGTGCCACCAGTGCCGCCTTGGTGAGGTGCCCCGGATCTGTTAAGCTAACAGGGCACCTCGACGGCTAGTCAGCCCCGCAAGGGGCCGACGCCACCTCCAAAGAGGGGTTGTCCCGCACCACAGAACAACCCCTCCCAACGTCGGGACAGTACAATGGGGTGAGGTTCCCATCCTCACCCCTTGCCCCCTGCTCTTTTGTCCCCTCTTCTTATAAGAGGGGTACAAAGAGCCCTCTCGGCTCAATTGGCTTCGCCCAAGGTGCTGCCCTCACCCTAGGCTACTGAGCCCCACCGCCACGACAAGGCCTGAACCATGGTGGGGAGGATAGGCATCCTGGTCTAGTTTCAGATAAACTAGTTCATGTTCATGGGTGACGTCGACCACTTACCATTAGGTAGATACGGCTGCCCGTTTGCCTATCCAACTAACATAAAAAAAATCGCTTACCCAAACACCAAAAATGTAATTACTTAGCCTAATGTAATAATTAAACAAGATGACTTTAGTTAAAAAGCTCGCGGCCTGTCCCCGTCTAAATTGGGCCCCACGGGACATTTACCGCTTATGACAGGATGAGGGGACCTCAAGGGTTTGATCCGTGATTAAGATGATAAAGAGTGGAGCCAAATATAGTAGCTGGATCGTTGTGAGTACATTTTTGACAATTAGGAGGAGGCGTTATTAACGTATGAAAATCTCGTGTAAATCACATAATTTTGTAAAACGGATTACGTAAATAATATAATCCGTGGAATCATTTTTTAGGTACCTTGTCTTTTTCAAGCTTTTGGTCAACAACTTCCCTACCTAATTTGCGCTGTGATTTTAAGCTTTTACATATGTGCATATGTTAGAGGAGCAAATGAAAGACTTTTAGAAACGGAACCACTGAAAAACGAAGACATCGTTCAAATTAATGGATCGTTTTAAACTCGATTGATAACTTAAAAATAAACAAATGCTGTGTGATTTATTCATTTTTATTTGAATCATCGACAAAAGATACAACCCACGCATTACAACTTGTATCCTTAGCCACTCATTAGTGATTGTACTTTCAATTACAGGTAATTACAGCTTTTTTTCACAAATATTTCTAATAATAACAGAGTCAACTAGTTAGATAGATAGATAGATAGATAAAAACTTTATTCACAACTCCACATTTCACATACACATTAAAAAGAGTAGAAATAAAAACAGATAAAATATGATAACAGCATTAGTAATACAGCTGTGTATGTGTGCTGCAGAATCGCAAAAAGGTATGTAACTCAGTACTAAAAGATCAATCCGAAGAAAGATAGACTGATTTTCAGTTACTACCTGCTACGATGAGAGAGCACAGTGCTAGGTTTGTGACTTAACCTAATAATTACATAGTCACTAAGTTGATAGTTTGTTACATTTGATAAAAAATCTATTACAGAATTTTGTAAACTGTCCAATGTACACATCATTGCAGGTGACTGTGGATTATTTTCTGTGAAATATTATAATAAACCCTCAACGGTATCGAATATTCGTCGTTGTTATTTTGGTGCGGATGGCAATATGTAAAATATGCGGAGATTACCGCGGTTGCATAAATATGGTTCCGTATCCGAGATGGTTTTGGGACCGTTCATATTTTATACCGAATGGCCTTTGTGCACTTATGTCGGGGACTGTACCGCGATACCGAGTACATTCGTGTGATAAACACATAGAGGGGTAGAGTTTTGTAGAGAGTTGAGACAGAAAGTTTTCTTTCCGTCCTCGAAACTAGAAATCGACCGAGAGTTAAAAGGAAGGTATTTAAGCATTGCATGATTGGGTATATTATGATCAAATCTTTTTTTGAGAATTTATTTCTGTTCTTATTTTTGTTGAAATTGTGATGTTATTAGATAAGTTCAGTCTTTTCAGTTCTTTGTTTAATTTAGCTTCATGTTATCTTACTTTAATCTTTACTTCTTTACTTTAATTTAAATGGTATTACTATAAAAGCTGCGGTTAAGAGTAACTTGTTGTAAAGATCTATTATGGTTATCAAACTAGAATTAAATTAAGCATTGATGATATTGAAGTCAAGGGCAGCCTCTTCAAAATGGCCCGCTAAAGTTGATATATAATACGGGTTCAAATCAAGGCTCCACCATGGTTCAAGCCTTGTCGTAGCGGTGGGGCCTAAGGTGAACCCAGCAGAACCAACCTTGGGCGAAGCCAATTGAACCGAGGGAGCTGCTTTTTGCACCCCTCTTCTTATAAGAAGAGGTGACAAAACAGCAGGGGGCAAGGGGTGAGGATAAGAAACTTAACCCCATTGTACTGTCCCGACGTTGAGAGGTGGCGCCGGTCCTTTCCGGGAATGACTAGCCGTCGAGGTGCCGTATAAGCTCAACAGATGCACCTCACCAAAGGCGGCATTGGTAGCACTCGCCGGGTTTTAGTGGATAGAGCTGCGTCCACTTACCAGCTTTCGGGCGCAGCGTGTCCCACATACCCGCGTGGGGAGACCCAGCCCTCCACGGCGTGCCTTAGAGCATTTCCCAGCCTATAAGAAAAAAAATGGGTTCGAATCAAGGAGTAAATATTGATACAAAAATAATGTTTTAATTTTTATGTTTTGTGTGTTCTTATTGCATTACATAATCTATGCATCTAATAACTAATAAACGACTAATTAATAGAAGTTATGTATTCTATAAAATATAGGTCCACCTAATATTAACGACAGCGTTGAACCAGAACGGAAAACCCAAGACCATGATTGCTCTAAAGTATGGAATTATCGGGTATATAAAATCCATTTTGATACTTAATATAAAAATCTCTCTCTGGTCGCTCCCTCATGACTGAGGATCGTGGTCATCGGTGGATGTGGATCGCTTACACCTTGTGTGTATAATCTGTCTCCATCAGTGTCTATATTGAGTAAAACTTCTCTGAAGATGGGCCTTCGACTTGATCGCTCCATCTAGTTGGGGACCGTCTACGGGCTCTCTTGCCCTCCGTGTTCCAACGACAATAATCTTTTCCAGACTCTCATCTCCCTTGCTTACTATGTGAGCAAAGTAAGACAATATGCGTTGTAGGCAGATCGTAGTAATATAAAAATAATACGTCATAAAACTTGTATAAAATAGAATTGGTAGTATAATAGTTCCATATTTCATTATTTCAATATTGAATATCATCATCATCATCATCAGCCTCTATCCGTCCACTGCTGAAGTGGCAGTGGGCTGGTCACACACTCAGAAGAACGGTTGGCCGATGGGGCAATAAGGTTCCAGAGTGGAGGCCACGTTTAGGTAGACGAAGTGTTGGTCGGCCATTGACCAGGTGGGAGGCGATCTCCGTGCGGTGGCCGTGTTGGATGCGAGTGGCAAGGGATCGGCCATCTTGGCGTTCATTGAGGGAGGCCTATATTGAATATACTGGGTAATATTATAATAATAACAAGAATCTGTAAAATAAAACTTTTCATTTCAGACAAAAAGTAAAGGCTCATTCATATTATACATTGGAATTTGACTGGCGTCGGATGTGTCCCATCAGACGAAATTTAAATCTCATAAAACAATATTTATCACAATGAAATGAGATCCTGTTCCTGAGGAGGTTATTGTCCCGTTGATATTGAGATTTATCTGACTCGCGTGAAATATTATGTTCTTTGAACAGATTTAAGCATTTAATGAAAAGTAGGTAAAGACAGTATATTATGTTATACTGTCCTTACCTACTTTTCACTAAATGCACGTATCATACGTGCATATTTTATATATTATATTTTTTATTTTATTTTGTATATTATATATTTTATACAAAAATAAATAAGAAGAGCCACTAGATATACCAAGAGATTTGCTATTTCGAGGCAACTCATCATGGATTTGTTGCCTCGGAATAGCTCAATAACACGCGTTGCCTCTCCGGAAGCTATGAATTAGTGCTCGTTACTTTGCCTCTTTCTTAAACTAAATATTTTCCTCATGAAGCAGTGTTGCCATGAAGAAAATTTTCCACGAAAGAGCTTTGATAAAAACGGCTTGGCGTCACACACAAACACTAACCATCCTCTTGAATTATTGATAGCGTACATAGCCCTAAAAATTATCATAGATGGAGACTATAAAGATCTTAAATCAGGACTCGCCTATCAAAATAGATTTTATACGAGAGATGCCTCTATCCATACACTATAAGAGACTGAAAGTAACATGAATATAATACTCTCAATGTAGTCTGATAGTTATTTGCACAATATTAATTATAAGGTACGCAGGGCCCATGTTATGCTATAGGTGTATTAATTACAATGTCATGGTATTAATTAATCTCAATACGGCTAACGAGGCCTCTAATTGGTATAATTTATTGCGTGGTTTACTATGAAAATTACGTGTAAAAGTCTAGCATAGTAACAGCGAAGAGATTTATTTTAAATAAAAATATTTTTGTATGTCTTAAAAGGCGTTTAGTACAACACGCACCTAGAATTTGCATCTCAAGATAGAAGTTCCCTGGGCATGGCACATTAAGTCCTACTTTCGGAGTAAACCCGTTTTAATCACTGTGATATTGGTGACATAATATGCACACACACACACACACACTTAACTTGACTTAACTTAACCACCAGGTTGACTAGCTGTTCCTTTGTCCCGGCATATATTTTAATATAAAAGTAATAATATGTGATTTTAGAGTACGTGATGATTACAATTATTAATAAATCGGTTTCATGTCTATGAACGGGATGCGAAAGAAAGATCGCGACAGCAAATTTAAATAAGAATTTAATTTGGTTCAAACAGTACACAAGCTCGGGTACATATAAACTGTAACTGCGTTTGTTTCGTACAAACAGTATTGTTTGTGTTTATAAGTTATATCCGTTTGCTTCTCGAGTCGCGCTAGAATATAGCTCTTCCTATAGAATGAGGCAGGAGCGATCTGTTACCGTAGCAACTTATGATGCGCTTCGCATTTTATATTGTCTCTTTTATGATATGAATGTTTATTCTGGGATCATGAATCTACAGTCTACAGTCTACAGAATCTACAACCTATAAAATCTACAGTCTACAGAATCTACAGTCTACAGAATCTACAACCTATAAAATCTACAACCTGTGCTGTGTAGGTATATTATTTAAAGACTGGAAATTTTTAGATAGATAGATAGAGATTTGTAAGAGAATAGATGGGCTATAATTCATAAAACTCTTATCAGCCACGTTATAAGAGTTTTATGAATTACTAGCTGTTGCCCGCAACTTCATCCGCGTTAACTTACTCGTTCCTCGATAAATGGGCTGTCTAACACTGAACGAATTTTTCAAATCGGACCAGTAGTTCCTGAGATTAGCGCGTTCAAACAAACAAACTCTTCAGCTTTATAATATTGGTATAGATATATACATACTACCACGTTGCTATTTACGTTTTCCGAAAAGCTTGAGAGTGGTTTTAAAACTATTTAAAACGAGATATGTATCATGTTTTTCACTTTTGTTTTGCGGTGCTCGATACTTTGACATTATCTACGAACGTCTTGCTCGCGATACACAAAACGCAAAATAAAGGTTTTAATTTTTTTAAAGGTGATAAAAAACTGTGCTGTGTTCCGAAAAGGAGGGAAGTTAAGTGATTGAGAGTGCAATAGTTATCATATGAGAGATAATGCCTGGATGAGTCATCATCATCATTACCAAAATTACAGTAGGTATATTCCACGTCAACTCGTCTAAGATGAAGTTTAATAAGAGGTAGTGCCATGCTGCTTTGCAGCCGATTTGTGCCGGCACGACCGGGGTTGTACCTTTCGCTCACATATAATACCGGCATAAAGTGACAGATATCCTGTTGCGTTTTGTGCAGTTTATGAGTTTCCGGTGGCCCATTGGGGGGATAGAGTAGAGGTGGGCAACGCATCGGCATAGTCTCTGGTTGTGCGGATGTGTATATTAGTATAATAGTCACCATAAGGCTTCGACTGCTCGTTTGTCCTCCTATGCCATAACATCATTTTCGATGATGTCGTTTTGTTAAAACGAATCGACAATCTTATTTATTATTTATTTATTTAATAATTTATGTACACTGAGGAACATACATAATGAAATAGTGATAACAAACACTGGTACAAAGGTACTACTTATATCTTATTTATATTTAAAATTGCTTCATGCTTATTATTTTTAATTCTAGCTATTAGAAGACAAAATACTGACGTCCTTGTATCCGTTATATATAATTAAATTTAATGCACATATGTGCATTAGGGAAAATTAAAATCGTGATGTAAACTTGGTTTGTGCGCGTGTTCCGTGTGATTGTGGTTTACGTTCGTAACCTTTAGTCTAGTGCCGTTTCGTTTGGGCGCCGGTTGCGTGGCTGATTGTGGTTTACGTTCGTAACCTTTAGTCTAGTGCCGTTTCGTTTGGGCGCCGGTTGCGTGTGATTGTGGTTTACGTTCGTAACCTTTAGTCTAGTGCCGTTTCGTTTGGGCGCCGGTTGCGTGTGATTGTGGTTTACGTTCGTAACCTTTAGTCTAGTGCCGTTTCGTTTGGGCGCCGGTTGCGTGTGATTGTGGTTTACGTTCGTAACCTTTAGTCTAGTGCCGTTTCGTTTGGGCGCCGGTTGCGTGTGATTGTGGTTTACGTTCGTAACCTTTAGTCTAGTGCCGTTTCGTTTGGGCGCCGGTTGCGTGTGATTGTGGTTTACGTTCGTAACCTTTAGTCTAGTGCCGTTTCGTTTGGGCGCCGGTTGCGTGTGATTGTGGTTTACGTTCGTAACCTTTAGTCTAGTGCCGTTTCGTTTGGGCGCCGGTTGCGTGGCTATTAGTGAGGCGGGGTTTTCCCGATTGGATCATCCGCGCCTATAACGGCAGCCTGTTCCGTACTTGATGTCTTAATTCTCCTTTATTCCGTTTGGTAGTATGGTATCCAGTGTGTATCTTGTTTTCTTTTGACATCATTAAATAGTAAGAGATAGTGCCATAGTGCCTCTCGCTCACAACACTGGCGTCAAGTGACAGCTATGCTGTCGCGTTTCGTGCGGTTTGTCAGTTTCCGGTGGCTCATTAGGGGTATAGGGAAAAGGAGAGCAATACATCTGCATAATATCTGGTTGTGCAGATGTGTATGGGCGTCGGTAGTCTAAGCTTCGAATGCTCGTTTACCCTCATATGATATAATAAAATCGGCAGATTAGCCTTTAGTGATGAGTTGCAAGAATCCACCTGCCTGTCTTGCCCTTTTTTCTGAACTATATACTATATATGGATATACTGATTAATAAACATGACGTCATTATTAATTCAATCTAAATTCTGAATAAAAGGTCGGGACGTAAGAAAAACCAGCGTAAAGTTTTTCCTGCTGTTTTTTTTTCAATCATGGTTCCTTTATTTCTTAACGAGTAATCTTTCTTAAAAGTAATAATCATTTTTAACCGACTAGAAGTCGTAGAAAAAGGAGGAGGCTCTCAATTCGGATGTTCGTATGTTTTTTGTGTTAAACCGTCAGTGATCGGTTGATGAACATAAATTATCTTCAACATCATGTTCATAAATTAGTCTCCGTGATCTTGTAGGATATTATTCAGTGATATTAATGTCGCACCGGGGATATTTATTATACGCCATAAGATGTATATCAAAACAGTTCTTACGCTCCGGCGTCCTCGGTTATTAGGTACCGGCGTCGTATTACGACTGCATTTATGACGGGAATCTTGCAGCTTCGCGATCACAATCTCTGCGTCGGAACTAAGTGACGGGGTAAGGAAATAAATTGCTTTGATTTTAATTTCCTTGTCTATGTGTGAATGTCTACGGTGTGGTCTATAGACCGCAGACATTATGGTCAGATGTTTAGTCAGAAACATAATAGACATTATCGTCGACAGTGTGATCGCATGCAAACCAAAGTGAATCTTACTATCTTATTTGACTGGCCTGTTGGTCAGTGACCCTGACTGCTAAACCAGAAGGTCGTGGGCTTGATCTCCACCCAGGACAAATGTTTGTGTGATGAGCATTATCATTTGTTGTCTGGGTGTAATTTATCTATAATAGGTATGTATGTATTTAGACATATATTAGTATATATGTCTAAATACATACAGTTGTCCGGTTGTCATAAGAACAGGCTCTGCCTAGTTTGGGATCAGATGGCCGTGTGTGAGTTGTCCCAACATATTGTTATTATTATATTACTATCTTAATCTAGAACGACATGAGTGAACTGCTTACAACATCTAACAACTATACCTATATATAATATACTGTATATATAAAATACAATATATATTTTGCGATCTCTTTATATCAATCGAGAAGAAAAGTAAAAGAGAAATAAATAACGTTGACGCTACAATATTTCTCATAGCTATAGTTTAAGCGTCTTGTGCACTGGCGGGACGTCGCACAAATTAAAAGAGTTGGCGGGAATGCAATTTAGTCCTGTCACACTCAGGGGTGTTTATAAAAAGTGTTATAAGACTTTCAATTAGACTAAAGTGGTGTTTAGATGTGTGTTTATTAGTCGCTTCATATAGCTGTTGCAAGCGTGAATTTATTTTGACTAATGAAAGAAACCGAATGATTTTTTATATTTTTTTTGTTAGTTAGATAGGCAAATTGGCAGACGTAGGTTGGTAGGCACCAGATGGTAGGTTTGACGGGAACCAAAGCTGTTTGACGGGAGAAACAAACAAGATTCGGTACCCATGCAGCCGGGAGCGCGGCACAGCGCATCCCTTCCACCGGTTTATATTATAGCTTACCGTTGGGAGGGATCTTGCTTGTTTCTTCCGTCAAACAGCTTTGCTGTGTTTCGGAGAGAAGGACGGGACAGGCAGTGTAACTACTGGTACCTACCGAGACTTAACATCTTTTATCTTAGGATAATAGGCAACACATTAATAGGTTGCCTGGGCTAGTTTCAGACTATCTAGTTTATGTTCATGAGCGACGTCGACCACTAATTATCATCATGTGGCACGTCTGCCAGTTTGCTTATCCAACTAACATAAAAAAGGTATAGGTAAGTCTCTAGACTATAACCTTTATTATTAGACATTTCGTATAGCGTGAATGTATTGGTAATTTTCTAGTGAATGATATCGAATGATTATACTAGTCTTTATTTTCTGATTTTATGTTATGCAAAGTTTTTTGTTGCGATCGCTAATAATATACGAATTATAATAAGCAGAAAACATTCAACATTTAAACATATTTCGTATTCTTAATATTAGTTTAGTAGTAGTTAGTACCTAGTTTAGTTAAATTTGCTCTTGGCTATATTGTACTGTAAAATCTCTTTGAAATCTTCGTTATACTTAATAATTTTAGTATTAATTAAAATAAAACTTGGACCGAATACCGATATTCATTGATTTTCTTCTAATTTTCTTTCTTCTTTGAATATAAAATCAATATCTAAAAATATCTCTACCTAGAATTTACAACTACTCTGACATCACTTTACATGACTTTCAAATCTCATTCAAAATATTGCCATATAAAATAGATAGGGATATTTTCCTAAACAATTTTTGCTCGTAACAAAAATGTACGGAATTGGCAGTTATCATCGTCCCATGGGCATTAGTACCTCACAAACGTCATTAGCTGACCTCTCGGAGGTCCCTCGGGTCGACCGATGACCTCTGGCCCGTATTACCTTCTATGATATTGGTACTAGTAATAAGAAATATTCTATTATTTTGCAATGTTCGGTGAACAATTTGCAATTACACGAACTTGTTAAATATTTTTGTATTAATTCTGGTGAAGATTTTGAAATGAGATGCTTTTGGATAGATAATAATGAGAATAATCTTGTTGATTATTACACGTGGTTTACAAGTAAAGATGTCTTTACTAAAAGTTAAGAAAGAGGCAAAAATATTCCAAAAAAAAAAACCAATAATGATGCGTAATAGAATATGCCTGTAATCCTTTTGAGAGTATATGCTCATAATTGCCACGCTGAGCAGGTGGATTGGCAAGTGAACGGATAGGGGCTGATGATGATGATGATGATGATGATGAAATAGGATACAGAAATAAAGAAATTAAAATTTAATTACCACGATTCGAATGCGAGTGGTAGGGTATCTGTCATCTTGGCGTTCATTGATGTTGGCATATATGAAGTGAACGGAAAGAGGTTGTTCATGATGTTCATGATAAAGTGAAGTAACTACTATTTCTAAATTTATATTTAGAAATAGTAAGTACTTCACTTTATTATGCAAAGTTGTAGATTGAGACTATAAAGTTTCGATCCACAACTTTGCAAATCCATGACGATTGTTGGAATGAATTGACGAGATGATTTGTTTCTAAATGGGTCATCCGATAAACGACGGCGTCTGACGAACCCCCGTCCGATACAATTTGATAATAGGATTATTGGGACCACTCGCTGATTGTAATGTTCCAATATTGAGGAATTGGTTGATTATTCTAATGATTGGGTGGGACGAAATTTTTGATACGCCGTAACGTGACATTCGTCAAACGACGACTTTTTATGACTGCAGGATGACGAAAAGGCTGTCGAGCAACGTAATGGTGAATGGTCAACGTTTCCTATAAATATAAACAGGGTTATCCTGGACTATCACTGGCAACTTATTATTGTATTGCCTATTCTGTGACGTACGTAGTTCTTTCCGTAAATATTCGCAAATAATCACAGAACATAATATTGACAATTAATGTGTTTTTTACAAGCCCGACGTTTCGGATACTTTACAGCATCCATGGTCACGGGACGACTGAGGTGTCATACGTCCTAATGTTACATAGTGTTCGAAATTACCCTATGATACATCAATATTTTGGATAGGACTATCTACGCAGAAAGTGCTTACTGTATCTTTAATCTGTGACACATTATGCTTGGATTTTGATTTGATCATTCTAATAATGAGATCCCAAGCAGGTAGTCAGAGCCACCCATCTTCTCTATTAATATTAGCATTTTTATTTTATTTTAATAGCCTCACGGGTCATCCGTGGTTGGAATCGGTGTTCTTTTGCGAGGACTTGTGGTTTATCAAATCTAATAATATAATGGTGAGCTTTGTCAAGATAATGTTCACAGATAAGACTAAGTATAGCGACGGTATTTGAAATCAGCTATATGTTTGTAGCTACATGTATTTGATGCGAGTAAAGTATCCAAAATGTCGGGTATGTAAAAATCTTAATAAACCGCGATAAAATTATTTCATTATAATGATTAAAATCCGCGTAAACATTAGAAAACAAAATGTGTTTTAGAAAAAAAAAAGATGTCTTGTATAACAACGCAGATTTTTCTTAAACACTTCAAACAAATTAATCGCTTACTACATCACATATTAAGTTTCCTCCAGAGATACAAACTGAAAATAAAATCCACATCGAAATTGACTTTTAAAATTAAGGTGGTGATTTTCAAGGAGTTCTGGGATGAAGTTCTTGACCTGACTAGGATAGTAGACTAAAGGGGGCAGATGATGATTACCTTAACCCAAGACCCAAGTACGATTAAATTATACTTAAGAGAGCTTCACGTTCTTAATGGTAATGTTTAAGAAGTTTAGTCTAATATTATGTCCCTTAATCCTTATTATGCGCCGTAATTGTCTCCCCCGACAAAAATTTACTAGATTTAGTATTTTATAATATGCAGTAGTGGCCTGCAGGGAGTGCTTTGACAGAAATTTGTCTTGTTACAACTTCGTAATGTAAGTTATAAAAGTCGCTTTATGCATGATTTTGAATTTGCAAAATTTGCGTTTCACTGCTGATCCTTAAAGTTATTGTAATACGATATATTATTTTAATGCTTCTGCATATTCGGAGCATAATATAAAGTAAGTTTAGACCGATCAGATACAATGTAAGGTTTTAAGTACCTAGTCTACAATTATTTTAAATGATCATGAATCATCAATGATCACAAAAGGGAATGAGAATTGTCATGTATTGATTTACGATTGTTTTTCATAAAAAATCTTAAGGGGTGGTTCTATTATATAATATTGTGGGCGACAAATGGGGGTGCGTAGGAGGCGCTACTAACGCCCATGTTCTCGTTTCGGGTTCAGGATAGGAACCTGGGCCCAGTATGGCATGACGTCGTGGAGACTGCTTATCTATAGTGGACGGGCAGATTTTCCCATCGTCTTCGTGAACTTATCATATGAAAAAATCTTATAATTTCTATTAAAACATTGATGTCTTTTTTGACGCCGGGAAATGCTCCGAGGTATCCCGTAGGGGAGTGGTTCCCAGGCGGGTATGTGGGACTCACTGTGCGCGAAAGGTGGTAAGGTAGACGCAGCTCTACCCACTAAAACCCGTGCCTGTTGACCCGGATCTGTTGAGAAAAAACCTCGACGGCTAGTCAGTCCCAAGGAACCGACGCCACCTCCACACAGGGGTTGCCCCCCCCCCAACGTCGGGACAGTACAATGGGGTGAGGTTCCCATCCTCGCCTTTCTTCCCTTGCTCTTTTGTCCCCTCTTCTTATAAGAGGGGTACAAAGAACAGCACCCTCGACTCAATTTTATTCGCCCAAGGTGCTGGGTTCACCTTAGGCTACTGAGACTCACCAGCCACGACGAAGCTTGAATCATGATGAAGAAAGCACTGATGTCTAGAGAATTTATAACAACAGACAAAAAATAAATTAATGTTAGTCATTCAAACGGCCACAACATCACAAACGACTACAGAAATGGTCCAATACTACTTTACCGATAATGGGAATTAGTTCAACACGACATTATTGAATCAACCGACACTCGAACACATCGAGTCGGCAAACTTTCGCACAATTGTCACTCGTCACCCCAAGTGAATACGTGGTTCATGAATACTAAAACAGTACTTGATCAATTGGTTAACATTGCATATGAAGTTCGATCGATACGACTTTACGTATATGCAGATGTGTATAATATTCGGAGGGCTTTTTTCATTCGTATCTTAAATTCGTATATTTTATAGATGTTTTTTTAATGTAAACGTATATAATATTTTAGCCACAAGCCGCTTGATAAAAAGCAAGTTGTATGTCAGAGCTATATGTAATTACGTATTGTATCAAATTAATTGATTAACTACTAAGGAAAATATACAAAAGGTACAATTAGGCTAAGATCCCGATATAAAACGACCTTCACCGAGATGTTTATTTGATGAAACGTATTTTATATTTAATTTAGTATGTCAATAAATATATTGCATATGGGTTGCCTAACAAATTTAAGTCCAGGGTATGTTTAATTAATAATTTAAAAAAATATATCTTTTTAAATATTTCACTAGTTTGATTATTAGATAGATTCTATACCAATCGAAAGTATGAATCCCATAGAATATTAGCCCAAACGTTAGGTTACCTATTCTTTTCCGGTCCGGTATAGATTTACCTGTTTATACTTGGATACCCGATAGTTGTGACCGGAAAAGAATAGGAAACCTAACGTTTGCATATTCTATGGGCTTCATACTTTCGATTGGTATAGAATTTTTCTAATAATACCGGTGAAATGTTTAAATATTTTATTTCTTTTTAATTATTAATTAAACATACCCTGGACTAAAATTTGTTAGGCAACCCATATGCAATATATTTATTGACATATTAAATTAAATATAAAATACGTTTCATCAAATAAACATCTCGGTGAAGGTCGCTTTATATCGGTATCTCATACTAAATGCAATTTTATTACATTTATAATATCTCTTTGATATGTCTTTAAGTTAGTTACCTGATCATCCGCAACACCTCAGTAAAAACTACACCAAACAATGGATGATACGTAATTTATTTTTAAAATTCTAGCGACTCTAATTCTATTACAAAAATAACTTCAATATTTTACATAAGACTAATAGTGTACTATCATTGTTGCAGATTTTCGTGAACCGAGTAGCTGTGCTCGTCTGAGGGGACGATCGGTAAGTGTTTACATAACGAACATTATTACAATACAAATACCGGTGGGAGGGAAGCGCTGTGCCGCGCTCCCGGCTGCATGGGTACCACCTAGTTTATGTTCATGGGCGACGTCAACCACTTACCATCAGGTGGCACGTTTGCCAGTATGCCTATCCAACTAACATAAAAAAAACAAATATACATAACACATTTTGTTGGATTTGTATCATCAAACATTAATAACTCATATTATCGTCCAGTGACGGTTTTTCTTTGTATTTGCTAACTAAAAAACGATCGGAATCCAAACTTCGTCATACTGATAAAATCGGTCAACGTCTCCTGTTTCACTTTTTACAATAAATTCCAAAATAGTATGGGCAGTCAGCCAGGAATTTGGTATTGTTGCATAGGGTCTATAATGCACGCATATAATGTCGCATATTATGCATAAGCGTGCCTAATAAGTCCCACTGCTGAGCACGGATCTCCTCGTCGAAATCACCTAAACGCCGATTGGCGAACTGCACACTTCTCTTCTAGTTCACTCTAAAAGATTTTAAATTTTATCAGGCATGCATGTTTTCGACTTTTTGTTTTCATTGACCATTATTCTTACATTAAAAGTATTTGCTCACACTTAATCGCAAATAAGTTGAGAGTACCCTCAGGCAAATTCATCGCGCTATTTGGGAATCCAGTAACTTAATTAGGAGTTTATCATACTGGCGCTACAACTTATATCATCAACTAAAATAAGAAGAGTATCTTTGGTTTTCCCTTCTTTGTTTATTTACTGCTCATTAAAATTTTATTTTAATGAGCATTATTTTATTATTTTATTATTATTATTTAAAATGTAAAAAATATTAATTAAAATATTTTTTACCATTTGCAGCCGATGAAGCGTGTGAAATTATTTCTAACTTTATACATTTTATTGAGAATTTCATGACAATTGAAACGATATTACTGTACACGCTATTTAGTTATCATGGTTCCAATTGACATTTTCTAGCTTTTACGTGTCCATGTATTTGTTATTTTTTAATTTTTTGTTGGATAGGCGAACGTTCAATGTGCATCCCGCGTCGCCCATGATCAGAAACAAGTTCATGTATTGTCTCACACAGCCTGTTGGGCATTTTTTCCAAACACAGTAAGGTTGTTTCACAATAGAACTTAGCAGGATGGTGGTACTCATGCAGCCTGGCGTGCCAAAGCGCATCCCTCATGTTTGCAGTTAGTATTCCACGCCATATATTACTTACAAGTCGTAGAGGTCATCGCTTTGGGGGAAGTCAGTCCTTGCCAAACTAATTTAATTTGGCGTTCTATTCAGATGAATCTCCGAAGAGATTAAACTAAAATACAACGCACGTCGTAAGAATTTTCTAACGGTCGTTAAAATATATGGTCATTAAAATTTGCATTATAGATGGGAAGAAGGAGATATATGGGGGGGGGAAGGCTTTCATTGAACGATGTCTATGACCGGTAGTGGCCGGATGGCTGATAGCGGTGATGAAAGCGTGTCTTCTTTTGTTTTTAATATTTTTAAGACTAATGGACCTAATGGAGGATTAAGGGTAAACCACACTTCCAGCTAAGCAGAGTAATCACTGATTAGTCAGTCCCGACACTCTACTATTTTAATATTAATAATATACTAATAATAATAATATGATTTTTTTTCAGGGCTAAACTTTAAACAGCAACAATTTCAACGACATAATGAATCAGAAAGCGAGAAAAAAATGTTTTTTGCAACGAACTATGAAAGAATTATAGTATAGCAATACTCTTCAAGAATGAAGGTCATGTGAAAAAGGATATATACATAATATCTACATATCTGAAACATATCTCTCGTAATAGTGAAGAATACGTCGATATCCAACTTTTATTCTAGTCGCTTACTTGTGATTATAGATAATGTTATAACATAATTGCTTAAAGATAAACTATAAATAGGTTATATAAATAAATACGACTGAAAGGATTATTATTGGAGATAAAGGAAACGAAGATGAAGTACACAATGTTTTTCCTGCGAAGACGAAGCTTGATTTTGAAGGCGGTGCTCATTCTGACCGCATTATGGTTCATGGTCGCCTTGCTCACAACTAACGGAGGTTCGAGAAACGCAATTGTGGGACAACCAATCGAATATATAGATGCAGAAGCAAAACCACTCAAGATGGCCAAGCCCACTTCAACGAAACGAAAAAGCGAATCGTATGGCAATAATCTTTCAGATGGTAAGGAAGTTTATTGTTATGGTTATGTTCTGCATGAACTTGCACGAGTTGTTCATATTTAATTCATTCTTGATATAGCTTCAGCAAAATGGAATTAATCTTTTTCAATAGGTACAACATCTACAACATTAATACATTATTACTACAACATTAAACTCTAAATTATTTGAATAAAATTTGCAACATTAAACTTTAAATTATTTGAATAAAATTTGCGCTTAATATTTTATTTCAAATTTTTAATCTAAAAGATCTATAATGCTAATAAAATGTTAAGGATTAAGTTCTCGAAGAGTTTCAAATTAGTGTTTGTTTGAGGCATAGCAAGTTTTCTACTTGTAATTATTTTCTTACTTCGGCATGACCTCAGCCGCTGTATATTTCGCTTTTCATTTGTGAATTTTAAATAATTTTAATGTCTGCAAAAATAATTTGTACTTACATTTTTTTATAATTTCCTAAGTTAGATTATTTTAAACTGAGTAAATTTCTTTTCAATTAAATCAATGAAATTGCAATTCTTTTTATATATACTTTGGCTTACCTGATTATGAAATAATAATAATAATTGCCTGTTCCAAATTGCATGAGGATAATTGTAAAAGGGTCTTAAAGAGAAAGTGCATTGAATATATTAGTTATCTTATTACTAAATCGTAACTACCAATCTTGAAAAAATATCCACATATCTAATTTTATTTATAAATTGCCTTCCTTTATCTTTATAATTCTACCAACCTTAATTTTATTACTGTACTAAATCACGAGTCCATTAGAATTTTTCTATTGTTTCCTCTCCCTTGAATTTTTCTTCGGTTGCAATTGTCTCTGCTTTTCGAAGCAATAGAAATGGTAATGAGGATATACGTTAAAGAGCACTTGAATTATATAAAACGGTACTTTCGCCTTTTAACCTACTTCATGTTATTTTATTATCCTTGTTCTTTTTTTCATCTTTGCAGTTTTACGTATTAATAAAAATGAGTTAAAAATCAATTATATGTTATAATCAATTTTTTCATGTTTGCATGCATGATTTTCTGTTCTTCAATTAGTATTTTTTGGTCTTTGTCAATTTAGAAATGATTTGAAATTTTGCAATATTTTCTTATTATGATCAATCGTTTCTGTATTGTCTAAGATTAGAAATATTTTAGTTGTTTGTTGACCTTTTATTGATGATGTCACGAGAGTGCATAATTTCAACTCATCACAGAATTTATTTTACATCAAACGATTGGCCTGTTTCATGGTGATTTTACATACAGTTTACGATTGTGAACACACAAAGGATGCATGTTTGTATTACATTTTAGTGATTAATGCATGCTAAATTTATTTATTCACTACAGCACCTACGCGTGTCGATTGGTTGGGTCGGATTGCGGGTGATGAAGGTAATCTTGATTGCTTTATGCTATGTATTTAAGGATTCAAACAATTAATGTAATTAATTGTGTAAACACTTATTATAAAACTTGCTATTAGTTAATATTAGAATTAGTTAATATTAGATTCATGAATACTGTAGATAATGTACTAGTAAGTGCATAAAGTTAATGATCGTATAGCTTAGATATTTCTACTTTGGAAATCATTTTGTAAATATAGACATAATTATTTTAAGCATTTGATTTGTAATGATTAATTATAAACTAAACTACTAACTAACTAAATTACTGTTTTAGCTGTCAAATAATGTAAAAGAACATTAGGCCTCTTTTTCATGAACCATCTCATGTATATTAAGATCTTCAGAGACCGCACTTTGCATAAATTTTGTAAGAATGTCTTTTTGTAAGAATACGTTACAAAAGTAGTATTTTATCAAAAATAAGTATTGGCCATTATGCTAGATGCCTCTTTTATAGAATAGGAGGACAAACGAGCAGTCGAAGCCTTTTGGCGGCTATCGACGCCCATACACCTCCACATAATCAGAGATTATGCAGATGCGTTGCCATCCCTTTCTCTAACCCCCCAAATGCCGCCCCCCCCCGGAAACACACTAACCGCACAAAACGTGACAGCATAGCTGTCACTTTACGCCGGTATTATACCACCCCGGGCGTGTCGGCCCAATTCAGCTGCAAATCAGCATGGCACTACCTCTTACCAATCTTATCTGATATATCACAATTCTTTACGAACTAACAGAAAAAATATTATGTACTAGGATGCCCTATTAACTTTTAAGAATCTATGTATAGAATTGGGCTACGAGCTTACGATGCTGATAAAATAATACCTAGCCGAGACTTTTAAAATTCCAACTGGAATTTAAAAGTTCACGTATTTTATGTGATAATATATCGCAGCGTTTAACATACGTGTAGGTTGAAATGAATGGTTTCTCTAGTGGAGGAATCGATATAAATGTCACACGTAATTTACAGTGAAGTGACACCTAATGGCCGATATTCCCATGGCTAAAGGGATAATATTAATCGGTGGCATTAGCCCTGGCGCTCGTATCAAATGAAATAGACCGTCATAGGATATCCGATTGAGATGTAATCGGATCTGAGCGGTGCTTTTGCTTTAATGTATTTATCAACGATGATTTGCCTAGTACTGAAAGTAGATTAGAATGTGCACAATTATCATTATTCTACAGTTTTATCTGTTTAGTTTCAATTCTAATTTATATTCCCAACGTACTTGCAATTTTCCAAATGAAACAGCGAAAACGGCTTTACAAAACAACCATTTACGTATAAGAGGGTTAATAAATTTTATCCCACAGGACTTGGTGTAATTGCCGCCCCCGGCTCGGACAATGCTCCGGGTGAACTCGGCAAACCGGTTGTGTTACCTAAGAACATAAGTGAGGATGCAAAATTAGCGGTATCGGAGGGATGGAAAAAGAACGCATTTAATCAGTACGTGAGCGATTTAATATCGATCAGGAGGAAACTGCCCGACCCAAGGGACGAGTGGTAAGATACCCAAACGCTTTTTATGAGAGATTAAAACAAGCTTTGTAATTCTGGATAATTGAAATTTGGGTATAGAGATTTATTGTTTAGGGTTGATGATCGGAATAATATGGAATCTAATATTAGATACTACTTTGATTAATGTAATAATTTTCTATGGTTTTTATTTTTGTGACATACAATTTCCAAGCGTCTTTGTTGTGTATCTATTACTGTTTTTTTAATATCAATACAATTATTATAATTTTAAATTGATTTTATTATTCTTGTTTCTTTTTTTAACTTTAAATAGTCTAGTCAAGTCATAGACACGTATTATATTTTATCTGTTATTCATTTTACTGGCATTATATTATACTCAATATTAGTTATTATTTATGTTATTCCACTATACAGTTGTTGAATTATTAAATTTGCCGTCGACACAAGCCGCACTGGCTTAAGATAAACATAATATCTCTAATTTGAGTTTACATCCTGTTTCTGGGATGCACGTTGGCTAGATAATTAAATTTGCATTTAGTTCTCATGTGTACTGATTTAGTAAAGTAATCAAAATTTATTGACATAACTACTTTGGGGTTTGTAGCTAGTTGTTTGCCTTTTAAACATGAAACGACCGTTTTGATGTATTGTATGTCATGGGTATATTCTACTATAACAGAAATAGTTTTATTTTTAATATCAGGACGGAGGAAACTGTAATTTGTATAGCATATATATATATTTGTACAGCTTTATAATTACATTTTACTTTTGTACAGGTGCAAGCAACCAGGTCGCTACCTGGAGGACCTGCCACAAACATCAGTAGTAATATGCTTCCACAATGAAGCATGGTCAGTGCTATTGAGAACGGTGCATTCGGTAATAGACAGATCTCCGCCACATCTCATAAAGGAAATAGTTTTGGTGGATGATTTTTCAGACATGCGTAAGTATCGAGATTCTTCTTTGAATCGATCACTTTATATTATCTAACATTGCTTCCTTGTTCCTTGTTTTATTTTTTATTTTCGAATAAAACTAATTTCAATTTAATTCTTCTCTATTAATCATCTTGATAAATAAAATTTATAAATCTCTTTTATATCAATATTTATGAAGGCATTGAATATAGTCATTTTAATAAAATACGATATGATTTGTTTAAAATTAAAAGTTTCTGACTTACAATGTGCGTTTTTAGCTCATTTAATGCAACAACTAGACGATTACATGTCGTCTCTACCAAAAGTCCGGATAGTCCGTGCTACTCGACGCGAGGGCCTCATTAGGGCTCGGCTGCTCGGAGCTCGATATGTCACCGCCCCTGTTCTTACCTACCTTGACAGCCATTGCGAATGTACTGAAGGTGAGTATTGCAACGTTTCTAGATGCTTACGGCCGGTCCCTGTGAAATGTTTTTTTTTTTGTATTAATAGCATCATTGTTATTAAAGCTGATGTTGGGAAATATACTGGATTTTTCTTGTTATTGGATCGAAATATAAAAGTTAAAAGATAGATCCTGAAGATAAATGTTAAAAATAGGACACAATAAAAAAGATTGTTCAACTTTCAGGATGGCTTGAACCTTTATTGGATAGAATAGCTAGAAACAAAACGACTGTTGTTTGTCCAGTAATTGACGTTATTGACGACAATACGCTTGAATACCACTACAGAGATTCCACTTCCGTCAATGTGGGCGGTTTTGATTGGAATCTTCAGTTCAATTGGCACCCAGTGCCACCCAAAGAAAAGGCAAAACATAAACATACTGCCGAACCTGTCTGGTCTCCTACTATGGCGGGTGGTTTGTTTGCGATCGACAAAGATTTCTTCGAAAGACTTGGAACCTACGACAGCGGATTCGATATATGGGGTGGTGAGAATTTGGAACTTTCTTTCAAAACGTGGATGTGTGGTGGAACACTGGAGATCGTTCCATGCTCTCACGTGGGCCATATCTTTAGAAAACGTTCTCCTTACAAATGGCGGACGGGCGTAAATGTTCTGAAGAAAAATTCGGTTAGATTAGCCGAGGTGAGTACATAAAACCAAATGATCCACTTTACACGTGATGTACTTGAAAATAATGTTTAATGTGCTCGTAGGTTTGGTTGGATGACTACGCCAAGTATTATTATCAACGCGTTGGTAACGACAAAGGTGATTATGGAGACATTAGCAGCCGACTAGCGCTTCGCGAAAAACTCGGGTGTAAATCTTTTGAATGGTATCTGAAGAATATCTATCCAGAGCTATTTATACCTGGGGAATCGGTCGCACACGGCGAGGTGTGTATTTATGTACATTTCTTCCCCAAAAAGGAAATTAAATCATTACAATAATTTCACTTGATATAAATTTAGTTTTTGAAATATTAAAAAAGAAATACATATTTAAAATTGAAGAAGTAATTTCATCGAGTATGAACATTACTGTATTTTTTATATAACAAAAAATACTGATTTAAAATGTCGGAAAATCAAACTTATTAATTGCCAGTTTATCTTAATTAAATTATTTAATTACTGCAAATATTATATGAATTTTAAAAGCCATATTTTCATTTAAAATTGTGATTTATTTGATAATTTTTCATTTGAAATTTCACATGCTTTTACATTTTCCAAATAACGCAGATTCGAAATGTCGGCTTCTATAAGACATGTTTGGATTCGCCGACGCGCAAGTCGGACCACCACAAACCAGTAGGACTATACCCGTGTCATCGACAGGGAGGAAACCAGGTCTTTGTTGTGCACAATTTCATATTGTGGCAGTACCATGTTTAACATGTCACAACGCATGCTATCAATCTGCGTTTGATTTTTTTTGTATTTGTGATGCACTCTATGAATTTATAGCACATTAGAATGTACAATGGTAGCACGACTTGCACGGTTTTTTTTTTTTTTCGACAACCTCTTAGATTTGGAATGACGAGTACAGCCTTTGCATGGATGGTGTGTCAGTAGAAGAATACGAAGAAGACAGAAAATATGCAAGAGTACACTATTGCCACCACGGTGGTGGTAATCAGGTACCACCTGAGTTAAAGTTTGAGTGGTTTTTGTTTTTCGAATATTTTTTTTAAGTTTTTTTATTGCTTTTCGTAAAACTAACCACTGGGTCTGCGGATGAAGGAGTATAATGGAATTTTGATAAGTTTGTGTCGAGTTTACTAATGCTCATCCAAATGGGTTTCTGGACCCTTTTGTGTGCTTCATTATTTTCATCATCTTGGTATGATACAATTTTTGAATGTTAGAAATCCAAAGCTAAATTATTAATACAATTATTAAATAAAAGTGGTCCTAATAATGGTCCCTCGGTACTCCGGAAAATACACAGGGTCTTCTACACGCCCTAAGTATACAATTTTAAAACAGGTTTATTCTGAATAGCCATGGATAAAAGCTTGTTTAAATAGTTACTGTTAGTGGTCAAATCTTGACTTGTTTCAATAATCCAGATTTTTTCACCATGCACCTTATGCACATGCATCGTATATTTATAAAAATAAACGGTCAAACTAAAATATAATATAATATGTGAGAATCAACAACATTAAAAAGATTTTTATGAGTATCAATTAAGTGCGAACAGTTAATGCGGGGGCAATTTATTATAAATATAAATATATAGCTATGAAGCAAAGTTTTTGAAAAAATAATTAAAAGCATCATTAAAATTGTAAGGGTTGTGTTTAATATTGCAAAAGTGAGCAAAATAGTTCACAAAGAGCGATAAGAGAACAAAAGGCTGGCGCATATGGAATGAGTATAAAATCGTCCGTGGCTCTCAAACTTAATGAACCAATGCTCCAAATAAAGATGTCAATTTTTCGGATGAACACCAATCGTTGAAGCCATTTGAGAATGGAGTTTCTTTTATAACAGGATTAGCGTTGACTAAAATTTCTACAAAACCACGCTCTTTGCAGTGCGATTTCGATACGATGCGACGATCGGTTTTTGCTCGTGTTGTCTTTTAACATAATATTTCCTGTTAGGGTCTTGCAGTACTTGGTGAGCAACGTTTTTTCTTACGTTCAAAGTTAATGATCATTCAAATCGGGAAACACAATACATTTTTGAAATCCAATTGATATCTCTGTTTTTTCCATGTTCATCTTGAATGTATTCAGTCTTGGATTCCTTTTGGCCTTATTCATTGAATCAATATTGTTTGCGATGTTGTTAATGCGTTTATTTCTATTCTCGATTTCAACACTCATAATATCAAGTCATGATTTGCAAAGCTCTTTAGATTTTAAATTCAATGGCTTAGATTTTTCTCGTCGAATAAATATTAATTTGTCCCACTAGTTAAAAGGCACTTTATTTGAATTCAGCACCTCAACTCTTGCAGGAAACATTTGTAAAAATAAAATTTGAGAAACTTAGTCCCTAAAATTGAAAGGAAAAATTCGAAAATATTCTACATCCTAAAACTCATTTTCATCATCACCTAGATGTTAATATTTGTATAAATATGATTAAAATATTTGTCAATTATTATCGTCTAAAGCACGCTTGCTTATGGCACGCCTCATTTATCTTGTGGGTGGCATCAGATCGCGAATTCCTGGTCGAATATGTGCGTCGACTCGGCGGCGGGACCTGAAGAAATTGAGAAATCTATCAACCCTTGGCCATGTCACGGGGAGTATGGAAATCAGGTTTGTTTAAGGATGCTATCAGTATATCCTGCTTATGCTTGCATTTTGAGTGGTTTGGTGAACTCTATACTTCGATGCGACTTCATCAGTAAATAATATTCTCATCATATTAGATAATTAACATTGATTTTGTGTGTTGTGTTTGTTACTAAAAAATATTTTTTTATCTTTTGAAATTTTAAAGCGTGCAAGTAAATAATTTCAAACCCTTTTCCCTTCCCTTTCCTTTGTTAATTTAGTTAAATTAATGTTTACTTTAATTATTAAAATAATCTGGATTCTTCTAGTATTAGCTTTGAGCGTTAGTTAGATTGGAAGTTTTCCCTTATAATGAAAATCATAGTGTGAATCCATTATACATACATGACATTAAACCATGGTACTGCCAATAGTTTATAAGTTTATATAATTAATTATTTTATTACAATTATACTTATTGTTAGTGCCTAATATATTTATATGTAATGTGATGTATTTTACTGTATTGTATCTATATTATTAATAATATGATATAATATTACCTTTTATATTGTATTATATTATATTTATGCAGGTTTGTAATATTAACGTTTAATTGTCAAGTTTGGCTTTGTTTTTGGGTTGGTTTAAGGTGGTTGGTTCTTTTTTTAAACCTTGTGTCGTTCTTTGTTTTTAATATGTTTTAACGTTTATAGTACTGGATGTATTCAAAAGCCGGTGAGATTCGACGGGACGAGACCTGTCTTGACTATTCCGGTCACGATGTGGTATTGTACCCTTGTCATGGGGCCAAGGGAAATCAGCTGTGGTTGTACGACGCTAATGTAAGTTTAAAGTATTCTTAGAAATGTCTTATTTTCAAATAATACATTACAGCACTCTGTACAAGTAGATAAATTTTGGTAACACGAAATTGTTGTTAATTATTAATAAGTTTTAAATATTAATTTCTAGTATAAATAAGAGTGGATAGATATATATAATAACTGAATTATTTTTATAAAGTTTAAAATAATTCGTATTTTTATGTGTTTTTAATTCAGCAATAATTACTTTTTAGCGATAGCGCTATTATGCAAAATCTGCATCACAAAAAATAACTATTGTTTGTTTTAAAATATATATTAGAGTGAGATTATTAAGTAGCTTCTTGCCCGTGCAGACTAAGAATAATAATAGCTACCTAGGACATCAGTCATAATTTTTTCCCAATATAGTACAAGATCCAATACGATAGTATAGACCTTTTCAAACGAACGATGGAACTACCTCTTGAGTGTGCTGCAATGTTTGGGCGAAAAGTATGTCGATTGTTTGATAAGTGGTCTGTGTTGTATGGGATCTTGTATTATATTGCACCCTAAAGTGCAAAGAAAAGTGATAAATAAGGGATTTATTATTTAGGTATTTATTTTATGATTTTTATTTATTTTTTTGGGATTTCGCTATTTCGATTATCTGTAGTGCCAGATTTTTATTTGTATAAGCAAAAGTGGGCTTAAAACGAAGCCAGAGAACTAAAGTTACCGATATCGCACGAATAATAAGCTCGTTGAAGTGGCAGTGGGCTGATCACACACTCAGGAGAACGGATGGCCGATGGGCCAGTAAGGTTCAAGAGTGGAGGCTGCGTTTAGGTAGACGAAGTGTTGGTCGGCCTTTAACCTTGTGTGAAGACGATCTCCGTGCACTGTGCAGTGACCGGTATGTGTTGGAAGCTAATGGCAAAGGGTCGGTCGACTCGGCGTTCATTGAAGGAGGCCAATGTTCAGCGGTGGACGGATAAAGGCTGATGATGATGATGAAGCCAGTGATGTTTGACTACATGGGGTGACGATTTCCTAGCAGTTGCGTCAAGTTGTCAAGGATGCGAGAGCTGATCTGGCTTTCAATAAATAACCCTGAGTGTAGTTGATGGATGTGGACTAATAACGATTGATTTGTATTTCGATTGATGATGATGATGATGATGATGATATTTGAAGAGAAACTTTCATGTACTACATTGATTTGTTTTATTTACTTTTAACTGCACATCAATAATTAAACCTCGCTGAAAATGTAAATGTTTTTTAATTCGCAGACCAAGCTGATCAGACACGGATCCAGCGAAAAATGCATGGCGATCTCACGGAACAAAGACAAGATCGTGATGGAAACGTGCAACGAGGAGGAGAAGAGGCAGATGTGGAACATGGAGAACTTCCACGCGGACCGACTGAGTCCGGAGCTGATGGCCGAGTAGCCGGAGGCGTACGACGAAGTGCTGTTCATATAGAAACAGACGAACTTCATGTTAGTGTTAGTTTGGATCACTCGTTGTTGAACGCATCGCTTCGTAGTCTGTGACTGTATATTTGAATTAGACGTTTTTTAATAGATGTTACATTTGTAAATATGTGAGCTGTAAATTGATGCAATTTGAGACGTCTTATAGTGTAGACCCGACTGTCAGAAGGGTTGGTTATATAGAAAATGTTTGAATGATTTTATCTTGCCTATCATATAAATTGGATAATTTTTTATAAATTGAATTCTAGATTGTCTAATGAAAATCTGTTCCTTTTATTAGAAACTATGTGTATATCGACTAACATAATTACAATTTAATATACGATAGTATTAGCCATTTTTTTCATGTGTTTTAAGTTTTTTTATTTATACCAAATTATATAAAATGTTACATATCGAAATATAATATCAAGTATTAAATATAAATTTTGTACATACCTTCGAGATAGAATACCTAATGCTATAAAAACGATAATTTGATATTTCGTTTATTTTTAACACACGTATCATCTTCACGTCAAAATCTTTGAACGTAATTTTGACCCGCTTCAAACCATCGGATTAAATTAAAATTTGGTACACTTATCGAGGACCTATGACAATGTAATATTCTACAAATAAAACATAAATACCTTTTTTCAAAATGTTAAGAAGATGTTTTTAGTTTATATTGTTAGAAAGGCGTGTTTTTTTAGTTTATTAACTATTATTTATTGTTTAGACATTCATCACAACGACATACTATTAATATTATTTACAAATACGTAGCCATGGTCCCTGAAGTAGATTTTCTGCACTAATTCGATCACGTTTTCAAATTTATCTCAGCAAAGTAAATGTTTCTTTCTATACACAATCCTTACTTGGTCGAATCAATTTTCAATGGTGTTATTATAAATACCAATTTATTTATTTACTAATACGTAAACGTACTTCTTTACATTCGTCAAGCTTTAATTACACCCATTTAATTTTTCTAAATACCTATAATGTATTTTATAATTTGTATTAACATTATGTATATTAAAACTATTTTAAAGTAATGTTTTAAATTTAACAGAGTTCAATATTCGGTATCAACGAATTCCTTGTTCTTGAGAGTTCATAAAAGTGTATAGATCCCGTTCTAAATAGTTTTAATACTAAAAATAACTAAATAAATTCTAAAGAAAACTTGTTTTATGAAAAATATATGCCTTGGGTCTAAGTAAAAGGACACACACGAATAAGCGTGCTCGATCTGAGGATGAAAGCTATAAAATACTTTTTATTTAAAGATTCAAGAATGTGAAGTTTTTAGTTAATATCCCTTTCATAGTTTACGTACCGCTTTTGGGCAAAACTCGTCGGCCACTATTTACTTTCATGTGTTGACTACACTGCATTCCACTTTGTGATTTTAGCATAATTAGAGAAAAAGTCCATAGTTATATTATTTCTGATTTTAGGCACGTTTAGTGTTAATATGTGTAACGGATATTGAGGTAAACTGGAATTCGAGTGTGACGTTTGCTGATAATTTCTACGGATGCACATTTTCCGAAGGCCATAAGTATTGGCCTATTTTTATATGTTATATTATAAGAATTTCTGTGCCAGTATTGTTAACGTTCAGGTTTAATATCAAATTAGTAATTATAACATTAAACTAAATGAAGATTGTATATTTTTGTGTATTATATAAATAATATTTTTTTCATTGAATAAGTAAATTGAGTCGACAATTGGTACACGCTTGTGGTATATCTATTTTTTTTTTCTTCCTAATTATGGAATTTGTATGAAATATTTTCAAAATATATCCAATGTTTCTTGATTGTGACTTATAAGTGTGTTTACAGAAATCCCGCTTTTTTTAAAAAAAACGTTTACCTTAGTGGGTATACCACAATTCCCCTGTCGTCTTTATTTACTGAACTCAAATGAAATGATTTAATTTTTTTTAATGTGTATGTATGACTAGATAATTATTTAAATATAATTATTTTATAATTTGACTCAGCGACTGACTGCCAAACACCTATAGTCTTCCTGAAGTTGACATTACTTTATATTTTGTGTACTATATTATGTATTAAATAAATGTATTGTAAATAGCTTTGCGTCCACTTGTCTTATAGTCAATTTTAGTTATTATTATTTAATCGTAAAAATACTTAGAATGAAATGAATTATTTGAATGATATTATAGCTACAGGAGAATCTGTTTTTCCATATCATTGATATTGTCCTAATAATTGGAAAGCTGTAAACTAGAGTGTATTTCAATGTTGGGTTAAGGTTTTATAAATGTGCCTTATATCTTACTTATAGTTAAACGTTAAATTTCTGTATATAATGCGGTCTCTTACTGTATCATATCATAGAGTAATGTTAGCTGGCAGATAGTGTATTTGTAAAATAAAATATTATGTTTGATTTGTAAGGTGTAGTTTCATTTTTATAAAATCCTATCAGCCTATGCTATCAACGGCCTGGTGTTACTTTTAGATGAAGGCAACACTTAAAAAATTGAAATGGCGATTTTACTACGATTCAACTGATATGAAGACTAACACAGTGCTGGTATACCACCTAAATATCAATCGTCATAATTATCTTGTTGCATCTTGGTTTTTCGAAAAAATTATAAAATAGCTTATGACTAAAGTTATTAGCCGGAAAACAGCTAGTCATGTGTTGAAAAATAGTAACAACTAAAAGGCAGCACGACAGGCAACGTATAGATGAAATACTTAGACATTAAAATTAAAATTAAATCTTATTTAATATTTTTTTATGTTAGTTGGATAGAGAAAAAGACAGACCACGCAACTCATTTACGTGTTGCCTATCCTGAGACAAGATGTTAAGTCTCGGTGCCAGTAATTACACTGCCTGTCTTGCCCTTCTCTCAGAAACACAGCAAAGCTGTTTCACGGGAGAAATAAGTAGGATGGTGGTACCTAAGTAGACAGGAGCGCGGCACAGCGCAACCCTCTCACCGGTTTATTATTATAGTTCCTGGTTGATGTCAATGTTGAGTAAAATTATAATAAGGTTTGACGGATTCAAGGCTAAATAAAAAAAAAACACCCTAAGCAGATATGTATAATCTAGTGTATAATTATGTATAATTCCCATCCTCGCCCCTTGCCCCCTGCTTTTTTCTCCCCTCTACTTATAAGAGGGGTACAAAGAGCCCCCTCGGCTCAATTTGCTTCGCCCAAGGTGCTGGGTTCACCTTAGGCTACTGAGCCCCATCGCTACTTGAACCGCGTCTTGAACCGTGGTGGGGAAGATATCTTGCATAACCTAAGCTAAATTGACATAAAGTCTAGCTCAGGCTAGGCTCACACAAAGATATATTTGCTGAAACTTATAATTATTTCACGAGGCTAGATCCACTACAAAATACATGTTAAGCCACAATGACAACTCACCACTCCTCACACATTTGAAGAGGTAATTATTTCTCGCCACAAACAACCTTTTTGTATTTTGGTCTGAAATAGAATAGCAGTAAAAGTACTAGGATAGAAACAAAATAGAAAAGAAAAATAATATTATTATTAATATTTCCTATTCAAAATATTTTAAAACAGAAACCGCTCAAAAACTGATATTAATATAAGGATTTTAAGAAAACCAATTCTAGTTTTTACTTTCAAAATAAAAAGCTTAGCTTTGCTATTTCAAAAGGCTAAATATTATAATGTTCGAAACTTTTTCCAACCGCAAAGGCCACTTCAGGCAGCGACAGCTTAATCGGTTCCCTGCTTTTATCTTTTATTAAGGATAGAAAATCGTTTTACATTACTGAATATTATGAGCAAAATATAAAATATTTTAGTTATATTTTTGAAGGATAGACGGATAATTTTGTTATATTGTTAAAATATACGTAATCTTCATATTATATCCAGTGCCTTTTTTACTCTCTGAATTTGTATACACAGATTTATAAGAACCTCTTACTTTTACTTAAAATTAAAGTCTAAATAGTTCATAAAATTAATATAAAGAAATAAATAACATCTTTGTCGATACAATAAAATATGTATTTTATAATTTAAATAGGTTGTTTAAATAGCTTTCCTATATGGCATATTTTGTAAGAGGTAATGCTATGCTGCTTACCAGGCGAATTTGGTCGACACGACCGGAGTGGTACCTTTCGCTCACATAACACCGGCGTAAAGTGACAGCTAAGCTGTCGCGTTTCGTGCAGTTTGTAAGTTTCCAGTGATACATTGGGGAGGATTGGGAAAAGGAGGGCAACGCATCTACATAACCTTTGGTTGTGCGTCTATGAGCGTCGGTAGTCACCATAAGGCTCCGACTGCTCGTATCAAAAAATTATGTCTTAGTAAAATTATATATTAATATATATATATATATATATATATATATATATATATATATATTTGGTAATTATAAAGCGTTTTTTGTGGATGCTCTTGCTTTCATCTTGGAATCACTACCTCAAAGGAACTTCTAGACCTGGAATCTATCCGTAAATAAATAAAAATCAGAAATATGGGTTACTTAAAAAAATTATAAAAATTATTGATGTACAGAATTAGTGCGACCGGGCATAATTGGGCATAAAAAGCGTGTGGAAGTCGCACAGGAGATTATTATTATTTGTGTTACCTATAGATCTTTTTTATGTTTCGCTGTGATACCCCGGGCCTATAGTTAGGGTGAACCCCCGCGGTGTTCTTCTTGTCGTCTGGTTACCTCGTCGCGGGTACAGCGACCACATTTAATATTGACGAGGTGTGATTGCTTACTGTCAAGAATTTGATTAGACACAAGTATGTAGATGATTAAGATGATTATATTTTTTTGGAAATAAGTTAGTGAAGAGAAAGCTGGTAAGTGGACGCAGCTCTACCTACTAAAACCCGGCGAGTGCCACCAATGCCGCCTTTGGCGAGGTGCCCCGGATCTAATGAGCAAACAGGCCACCTCGATGGCTAGTCAGTGCCCCGAAGGACCGACGCCACCTCCACGGAGGGATTGTCCCGCACCACAGAACAACCCCTCCCAACGTTGGGACAGTAAAATGGGGTGAGATTCCCGTCCTTGCCTCTTGCCCTCTGCTCTTTTGTACCCTCTTCTGATAAAGAGGCGAACAAAGTACCCGGCTTAATTAGCTTCGCCCAAGGTGCTGGCCTCGCCATAGGCTACTGAGCCCCACCGTCACGTCAAGATCTGAACCATGGTAGGGAAGTGATGAAACCTTAGACAATCTAAAGTAACATTTTACAAACTTGTTAATAAGTTTTCACTTAAAACTGCCTGTCTTTACCAAAAACAGACGAACTCTATCTTGTGTCCAACTCCGAAGACATCATTAATTCACTTGGAAACTTAAAAATCCTCAGCCTCATATATTATTCAGTTGGCGTCCGAGGGCGTAAATGAAAAAGTTTTAGTATTCAATGACTATTGGAACACCGAAATACCTCGTGAACCCGAAAGTTGCCGAACCGAAATTACTTTGACGAGTACATTTTGAATGCTATTCCGCGACTCCATCAGAGGTGTCTATTAGCATCGATAAATTATAAAAAGTTTGATTGAGAGAGAATTAGACACGTGCACTGCTTGGTGCGAAAATTGTCTCTAAAATATATACTTAAGTAATTATAATTTAAATATCTTTGTATAACCTTCATTTATATAAAAAAGATTAACTAGTTCAATTCAGTAAAAAATCATAAACCAATCATTAACACTTAAATAAAGGTTTTATTATTTGAGTTAGATGAGCAGACGTGTAAGTGCTGAGTCGTCAAGGTAGTCCATAAAAATGAACGAGTTCCCCGTGCTTTAAGACACTAATAAATAGACTGGACTTATTTCTTAATCACAGTAAAGCCACAGTATAACCAAAGTCATACAGTAGTCCAACGGAAGCGTCTAAACAGGGCAATCGTGCGGAGTTTGCGGAATGAGGAAGGGGCGGGCATCTCCCGAACTGCCATATACTCGTTCGGGAGCTGTCAGCCAGGGCTGTCTCTTTTTAACCGACTTAAAAAAAAAGGAGGTTCTCAATTCGTCTGTATGTTTTTCTTTTTTTTTTTTTTTTTTTTTTTTTTGTATGTATGTGACACGATATCTCCGCCGTTTGTGAATGGATTTCGATGGTTATTTTTTTGTTTGAAAGCTGGTGTTTCTAATTTAGTCCCATATTAATTTTATTAAGATCTGACAAGCCGTTTTTTAGTTATTCCCAATAATGCCTATTTAGTTGGTTTTGTTTATCTTGATGATATGATAATTTTATTACGTGTCGATGTAACTAACAATTGTATAGGATGCTTTGGTAGCACACCATAGTATGTCGCGGTCATCGTAATCATCATCATCATCACCATCATCACCATCATCATCATCATCATTTATCCATCCACTGCTGAACATGCCTCCTTCAATGAACGCCAAGACGACGAATTTCGGAATCACTAAAAATTAAGAAATAAAAACATTTTACAAAAAATTAAAACCGACTTCAAAAATACTAAACTAAAAAGTAATAAAATAACAGTTTCTTTAATTTTTGTGCTTACAACATATAATCAACTTAATCTTCTACTAATGTACAAACTTTGCGTTTACCACGTCATTATACATACATATTATATATATATTATAGGTACATTACCTACCTACCTTGGCTGACACCGACTCCAAAAGTAACTTTAATGACGTGGTAAACGCAAAGTTTGTACATTAGTAGAAGATTAAGTTGATTATATGTTGTAAGCACAAAAATTAAAGAAACTGTTATTTTATTACTTTTTAGTTTAGTATTTATTATATTGATTGTTTAAGTGTTTCGTTACTTATATTTTTTCCAGATTATCATCATCATCATCATCAGCCTCTTTCCGTCCGCTGCTGAACATAGGCCTCCCTCAATGAACGCCAAGACGGATGATTTTTCCAGATGCTTTTGATTAAAGAGTATTTTTTTCTTTGCATGATTTTTTTAATGAAATCAAAAATATTAACCCAGTATGTAATACTATTATTATACTAATATAGGTATATTGTTTACTAGATTTTTGTCCTTTATGGTTTTCAGGGGTACCGATTACGAATATGACGATAAATTTCGAGATACAAAATGGCGGACGCAAATTTTTAAATAAAATCAATATGGGTATTGTTTTTGTGGTTTTAGGGGTGCCGATTACGAATATGACGATATATTTTGAGATACAAGATGGCGGACGCTAATTTATAAATAAAATTAATATGGGCATTATTTCCATAGTTTCCGTGGATGCCGATTACGAATATGAAGTAGTGATATTTCTGTGCACGACCTGATTCAACTAAAAGCACACTATTTTTAGTAGTTACTCGTCTTTTTGGCAGAATTCCGAAAAAAAAATACATACATACATACAAATTCACATAGTATAAAATACTATCTACATCATCACACATAAAATATAAAAATACTCAGAGCTACAAAAAATTTGATGTAAATATTGTGACAACCCTAGAGGAATCAAGAATGTCAAAACAAAAGCAGCATTTTGCGTAACTTCAAACGCGTTGAACCACTGTATATATTTATACTGTGGTAAAGCTGTTTGGCGAAAAAAGCAAAATAGAGGCATCCAAACATATGTCGCACAACATGCATCAGTAATTACACTACATGTTCTGTCATTTTGCCCGAAACACAAATTTGCTTGGACAAAAGAAAAAGCAAAATAGAGGCACCCAAACATATGTCGCACAGCATATGCAGTAATTATACTACATGTTCTGTCATTTTGCCCGAAACACAAATTTGCTTGGACAAAAGAAAAAGCAAAATAGAGGCACCCAAACATATATCGCACAGCATATGCAATAATTACACTACATGTTCTGTCACTTTGCCCGAAACACAAATTTGCTTGGACAAAAGAAAAAGCAAAAGTCACACATGCTCCATAAAAAATAAAAAACAGCACCTGAAAACCCAATCAGGTACTTGTGATTTACGTGTAAATCATGAAACGGTTGAATTAAAGTTTTAATAGTTTTTATATCTTCCACTTGCTTGAATATATTGAACGAACGTAAATCGATTGAAAAGTTTTACATCGTATCTGTACCGATTGCTAGCGTAGGCGGCAACCGGAAAAGTTGGTGGAGAAGAATTTAATATAATTTTAGCCGTCCTTTACCGTAAAGTATTAAATTTAAAAAGCTGATCTGTACAGATTTTATGATGCTTAGCCGCAAAGTGCTACTGGACGTTTTATATAGATGATATAAATCTTAATACTTCGAAAGGAAAATGGAGTTTCATATGATGGAGTTTCAAATATATATTATGGGATAGCCGATGGGGTAAAGTTTGGGAATACCTCCCGCTAGATGGGAGAACGATCTCGTGCGGTGCTTGGTCCTGATACATGCGGATGGAGATCGGCCGTCTTAGCATTCATTGAAAGTGGCCTAATAGTAATTTAAAAGGTAGGTTATTTTTATGTTTGCCATAGGGTCAAATGCTGCGTCAGGCAAATGATGCATTTGAACGTGTGAACGACCACATTTAATATCAGTATACCAGTTGTGAGCGACGATGGCCTAGTGGGTATGGGCTCGGCCTCTTGACTGAGAGCCGAGAGGTCTGGGATCGATCCTGACCTCCTGAGATGCCTAGAAATGGGTTTATCTAAATTTCTACATGCATTTGAACATGAGACCATCGTTTGCTCACCGGTGAAGTAAACATCGCGAGGAAACCTGCATGCCCGATAAGATTAAGTCTTTGAAGGTGTGTGAAGTTCACCAACCCGCATTGGGCAAGCGCATCGGTGAACTATTGCCCAAAACAGTCTTCGTCTGATTTCGAGGGGAACACGTGCCCAGCAGTGAGACATATAAGGGTTGATATTATTAATTATTATATTATCATTATAATATACCAGTTGAAAGGACGTGCTTTGTTTGCGCCTGCCTGTGTGAGTCCTATCCTACCAATTTGAATCAGCTTTCATTAGTATAATTACACATTTAGAGACCAATCAGCATCTTTTTGTACAGGCTAGTTGCTGTTAGTGGGTGACGTTGATCATTCACAAGGCAAGTCATCTGCCAGATTGCCTCTATTAGGAAACATTATTCTATACATATAAATAAAATTGGAGTGTCTGTTTGCAATATTAAAATACCATGGTATATTATGTTATTTTAATATTATTTTTTACTATGGCATTTTTTAATAGCATTTTTTACTATTTTTGTCTGTCTGCCTGTTTGTTCCACTAATCCTGAAACGGCTGGACTGATTTTGACGGGACTTTCACTGGCAGATAGCTGATGTTATAAGGAGTAACTTAGGCTGTAAAAATAATCATCATCAATCCTGATACGGCTGTTAATCTAAGTTAACGCGGGCGAAGCTGCGGGCAACAGCTAGTTCCAAAAAAAATGTGCGCGACAACACTACCTTATTTTCAGTTCTTTCTTTCATAATAAGTAAGAGGAATTATTTATATCAGTATGACTCCATCTTTTGCCAATATTCGAAACATAATAATTATATTATTATAATAAAACAATTTTTTTACGGATTTTATCGCGGTTTATTAAGATTTTTACAAGCCCGACGTTTCAGATACTTTACAGCAACCATGGTCACGGGAGGACTGAGGTGTCATACGTCCTATTATTACAAAGTTATTCGAAACTACCCTATGATACATCAATATTATGGTCAGTCCTATCTACGCAGAAAGTGCTTGCTGTAAAGTATCCGAAACGTCGGGCTTGTAAAAATCTTAATAAACCGCGATAAAATCCGTAAAAAATTGTTTTATGAGTGAAATTCGCGTAAACATTAGAAAACAATAATTATATTATGATGATAATAATCATAATATCTATACTGTATATAATTTATACTATTTTACCCTTCTGGAGGTTTTTCTAAATTACCTACTTAAAAATATCAACATGGTTTATAGTTATGTATACGGTTATGGTGACGTTATTTAATTCATTTATTTGCTTTAAATGTGGTTAATTTCAGGTGTAGGAGCATAAATTACAGGGCTTATACATTTACAACTAATATTTAAAAACGATAAAAAAAAATACTACAACAATATTTGCAAATATTACAAAAAGTTAAAACTATCTAATACAATACATGAATTAATGTTATTTAAATAATACAATATATATATATATATATATATATATATATATATATATATATATATATATATATATATATATATATATATTTATTGAGTTTATATTTTTTGAGATTGATGAAAAGATGAATTTATTGAGATTATATATATATTGAGTTAGAGTAAGAGTGAGTAAGAGTTTACAGTAAAATCTAAGTGCTATCAATATTTCAGCCGTAATTTTATTTAATACTTCAATTATTTGTGGTTTTTCAAAGGAGCGTAGTTCATGAGTTATTCATGTATCGGGATTCCTTCCCTATAGGAAAACGCTATACTGGTCCTATTAACGTGAATTCTCGATTTAATATTAAATATTTATAATCTTAAAAAGAATTTGATTTGGAATTTTTTATTAAAAGTATTAATATTTTCATTAACTCGGATATTAATACCTATGCCATTCGATGTTGGAATATTTAATTTGGAATTTTCAAACGAGACATTTTGTAAGTATTTTAAGATTACCTTATATAGTCTTCAGTATAGCGAGTAACCTTTAAATAATATGTCCTAGATAGCTTTTCTACCCGACCACCGTTCAAGCCTTGTCGTGGCGGTGGGATTTGGGGCACCTCACCAAAGGCGGCATTGGTGGCACTCGCCGGGTTTTAGTGGGTAAAGCTGCGTCCACTTACCATCTTTATTGTGTACACACCCGCTCTGGGAGTCCCCCGTCCCCAGCGGGATGCCTCTGAGCATTTCCCGGCGTAAAAGAAAAAAAGATAGCTTGTCTACCTTTTTAACCTTTCTTGCAAAATGTTTTAAAAATGTTACACATAAACCAGAAGCTAGTTTACTATATTGATTTTTATAAATATTGTCACAGTCACTAAATAAGTGTATCAATTTGTGAAATATGATAGAATTTTGGAGTTAAGATCACATTTTGAAAAAAATGTAATGGCGGTTGACTTTTAACTAAATTGGAGAATAGTCTTGTCGCAATCTTCCAAGTTGGTAGAATGTGACAAGGAATCAGTTCATTAAAATCATCATCAGGGTCATTAAAATAAACCTATATTCGGTAAATTGATAGAAGGGGAAAAAGTAATACAAAAGTGTTAGATATTTATATATTTTATTCATTTGGCGAGCGGGTAACAAATACAATATGTTTGCGAATAAATTTGATTTAGATCTCTTTAACACTAGCTGTGCGTCTGTTAGAAAGTTAATTAGCGACTCATTATTTAACTTTGTTCGTAGTTGTAATTGATAAATTGAATATAGGTAAATATAGATAAATTGATAAATTGAATATAGGTAAATATAGGTAAATTGATAAATTTAATATAGGTTAATATAGATAAATTGATAAATTTAATATAGGTAAATATAGATAAATTGATAAATTTAAGTGATAAAATGCGATGTGTGGTTAAACTTGTGTTGTAATTATTGCTGTTACTATTTGTGGGGAACTATTGTTAGCTTTATGTTTCTATGTTGATTGTGTATCTGTGAGCTAAAGCACTTTAGCTGTTGTTCCTCCTCAAAATTAAATAAATTAATTAATTATTTAAATGAAAATATAAACGTATATATAATACTAAACGTATATATTTACAAGTATTCTTGATTATACGATGAAGCTAGCACAAACTTTATAGAAGAATTTATCTACATAAAAGTTGGCATGTACTGAACAAGCTTTCAGTGTAATGAAAACAATTCTTAACGCTTCATCCGTTTTTACTGCTGAAGTTAAAGTCGCATTATTTTTTATATCGAGTCGCGCTTCCTTTATAAAATATTAAATACTAGCTGGTAAACGCAACTTAGACTATACAATATACATACAAATGGTCTGGAATAATTTCCTAGATGATTGGAATTGTGAATGAATAAATGACATAATATGCTTTATTGTGCACACAAAAGTACTAAACTGAACTTAAAATTAACAAAATTATGGACACAAAGGCGGCCTTATTGCTTGAGTTGCAATTTCTGCCAGACAACCTTTAAGTATAAAAAACAGAGAAAAAAAAATTTAACTAGCACAAAAAAACACAAGAAAAAAGGTACTTACAATTATTTAAACATATAACAGTAACAAAATATTAAATATAATATGATATTCACATATATTATACACATAAATACATATTACATAAATGTACATATCAACGGTATATAATAAAATAATATATAATAAAATTTAAAATATATCTACTTAAACATTCGCAAATGACATCGTCGCTAATTAACTTTCTAACAGACGCACAGCTAGTGTTAAAGAGATCTAAATCAAATTTATTCGCAAACATATTGTATTTGTTACCCGCTCGCCAAATGAATAAAATATATAAATATCTAACACTTTTGTATTACTTTTTCCCCTTCTATCAATTTACCGAATATAGGTTTATTTTAATGACCCTGATGATGATTTTAATGAACTGATTCCTTGTCACATTCTACCAACTTGGAAGATTGCGACAAGACTATTCTCCAATTTAGTTAAAAGTCAACCGCCATTACATTTTTTTCAAAATGTGATCTTAACTCCAAAATTCTATCATATTTCACAAATTGATACACTTATTTAGTGACTGTGACAATATTTATAAAAATCAATATAGTAAACTAGCTTCTGGTTTATGTGTAACATTTTTAAAACATTTTGCAAGAAAGGTTAAAAAGGTAGACAAGCTATCTTTTTTTCTTTTACGCCGGGAAATGCTCTGAGGCATCCCGCTGGGGACGGGGGACTCCCAGAGCGGGTGTGTACACAATAAAGATGGTAAGTGGACGCAACTCTACCCACTAAAACCCGGCGAGTGCCACCAATGCCGCCTTTGGTGAGGTGCCCCAAATCCCACCGCCACGACAAGGCTTGAACGGTGGTCGGGTAGAAAAGCTATCTAGGACATATTATTTAAAGGTTACTCGCTATACTGAAGACTATATAAGGTAATCTTAAAATACTTACAAAATGTCTCGTTTGAAAATTCCAAATTAAATATTCCAACATCGAATGGCATAGGTATTAATATCCGAGTTAGTGAAAATATTAATACTTTTAATAAAAAATTCCAAATCAAATTCTTTTTAAGATTATAAATATTTAATATTAAATCGAGAATTCACGTTAATAGGACCAGTATAGCGTTTTCCTATAGGGAAGGAATCCTGATACATGAATAACTCATGAACTACGCTCCTTTGAAAAACCACAAATAATTGAAGTATTAAATAAAATTACGGCTGAAATATTGATAGCACTTAGATTTTACTGTAAACTCCTGCACTGTAAGAATTTATATAAAAAGAGAAGCACATTTTATAAAATACGAGGGCGGCACTGAAAATTTCGGGAATCAAGGAAGTGACACAACATTACTATTTAAAAATGTATTTATTGCTTTTCGAAGTATTCTCCGCGAAATTAAATACATTTTTGCATACGATGGAACCAATCATTGAAGCAACCATTCCATTCGGAAGTTGGGGTCTCCAAAATAGCCGTTTTGTAGGCGTCCACAGCTTCTTCAGGCGATGAAAATCTCTGACCACGCAATTTATTCTTTATTTTAGGGAAAGTATAGAAATCATTAGGGCTTAGGTCGGGGCTGTACGGCGGATGGTCTAATAATTCTATGTTTTCTTGCTCTAAAAACTCTTTTGTTCTGTGCGCTGTGTGAGAACTCGCATTGTCGTGATGGAGGATGATGCGGCGGTTGCAGTTCTCTTTACGGAAATCAGAAAAGTCCTGTGGCAAAAAAATGCTAGCATACCATTCTGCATTAACCGTTCTTTGTCCCTCAAGAGGAATAGTCGCAACATGGCCGGTTTTAGAGACAAATGTGGCCACCATTTTTTTTTGCAACACTCCGTGAACGAACAATTTTTGTTGGCTTTAACTCATTTTTGAACACCCAAACTCGTGACTGGTTTTTTGTTTCGGGTTCGTACGCGTATACCAAGTAACACGAGCCGCTTTTTGCTCTTCACAGAGCAAATGCGGTATCCATCGGGAAAATAACTTTTTTACACCTAATTGTTCATGCAAGATTATTTGTATTTGACTCATGCAAATGTCTTAAGTTGCTTGAATTTCGCGGTATGTCACATGTCGATCTTCCTCAATCAGCTTACGCACAGCATCAACGTTTTCTTGGGTGACTGCAGTTTTTGGACGACCTTGACGGGGATCATCACTGAGCTTGACACGTCCACGTTGAAATTCAGCAAACCAGCGATAAATTGTGGTTTTGGATGGGGCTTCATCAACAAATGCAGAAATCATCCGGTCAACACATAGTTTTTGTGTTAAACCACTTCGAAAGTCATAATAAATCATCGCTCTAGAATTTTCTCGAGTCAATTCCATTTTCTCAACGACTAAAAAAGTTTGACAAGACCTTGTGACAAGACCGAGAATCTTTTTTAAATAAATAAATGGTATTCGATTTTTAAAACCAAGGAGTTTTCAATTAAAAAGATTTTAATATGACAGGAACAGTGGAAATATTCCATTCCCGATACTTTTAGTGCAGCCTATGTATGGCAAGCGAACAAAACGCTTTGATTTTGAACCTATTTAATATATATAAAAACATAATTGTGTTATAAAACTTAAAGAGTGTTTAAATACTGAGAAAGTGCCGTTCGTTTACTTTACCCCTTTCTTGTTGGTCTTTTTAAAAGGCGTCACTGTAAATATTTGTAAGTGTCTGTGGGCTTAGAGACGTCTTAATGGTTTTAAGATAAGTATTTCTCGCGCATTTCTTTTTTTGTGTTAGTTGTAAAGGCAAACTGGCAGACGAGCCAACTGATCGTAAGAGGTAACCGTTACCCATGAACAAACAAGCATTATATATACAATTAATAACAATTGATATTGAAGGCCTTTTTTCATCATGATGATAGGTTAAATTCACCGTAAAAGATTCATCGACCGTATCGGATTTGACTAGTCCAAATCCTGCTCTCCCGAGTAGCGCGCGCGATGAACCGCGCCCCCTGCGGGGCGTGGAGGGGGCGTCCCCCTTTCGAATATTTCTTAGGTGAGCCATCTGCTCACTTATTGTACCGATTGAGCTTAAAGGCCATCATGCCGAAAAGTCTAGCCCTTCCGAAAAAAAAGGCTTTTTTTATTTAACGCCGGGAAATGCTCTGAGCCATCCCGCGGGGGTTTGGGTCTCCCAACGCGGGTATTTGGGACTCGCTGCGCCCGAAGCTGGTAAATGGACGCAGCTCTACCCACTAAAACCCGGCGAGTGCCACCAATGCCATCTTTGGTGAGGTCCCCCGGATCTGTTGAGCCAACAGGGCACCTCGACGGCTAGTCAGTCCCTCAAGGGACCGACGTCACCTTCACGGAGGGGTTGTCCCGCATCACAGAACAACGCCTCCCAACGTCGGGACAGTACAATGGGGTGAGTTTCCCGTCCTCACCCCTTGCCCCCTGCTCTTTTATCCCCTCTTCTTATAAGAGGGGTACAAAGAGCCCCCTCGGCTCAATTAGCTTCGCCCAAGTTGCCGGACCCAACCTAGGCTAGTGAGCCCCACCGCCACGTCAAGGCCTGAACCATGGTGTGGATATATTGAAGGCTATGCAATCATTCATAGTATTATTATTTTTTTGCCTTTTCTGAATTCATTGCTTATCTCTACGTCTTAACGTAAGATGGTGAGTTTCTGTCATGATAGTTACAGCCTAATACTATCCTGTCCTTCTTTTCGAAACACAGCAAAGCTGTTTCACGTCTCTCCCAACTTGATAGATAAAATCAGTAGACCGATACAGATAGTTAATTTACTAAATTAAGAAACGGTTTAAATTCAGACTGATGTACATAATATTTGTATTTTATTTTGCAGCAATATACTTGGTACACTTTATTTAAATTTACTATTGCTCTGGTACTCACAATCTAACTTTTTTAAATAATAAATAATCTTCCCAGACTACGAGTTTTTTACTTTAACGTAGTCAGATAAACCCTTGGGTCTAGACGTACGCTGAACTGAGAACAATCCCCTGTGAGGTACAAGACTTTACTCGCATTTATTCTGAAATATGTTCATCATAATTTCTGACATTTATCGAAACGGGATTATCCCAGAGAGCACCGTGACGGTCCTTGTGACCTCATTCTTTAACAGCATTCATTTGCAAATAATTTAATCTTGTATTTTTTGACGTGATAACGTCTTATAAATTGATGAACACACGTAGTGCGCACGAAAAAATGTCCCGTTCCGCCTGAGCCTGTCAAACGATAGACAGGCCCAAGCGTTGGTTTGGAAACCATTATTTATAACAAATGTTAATACGCGACAACGTGTTTTGTTTTTATTTCTATAATTTAATAAGATGTAATTGATTTCCTCCATAATTTTCAGTCTAATATCATTTTGTTCACTTCAATTAACTGTTATTCTCAAAACAGCGGCAATGAAGATAATTGTATTTCATAAATGTTTCTTTATGACGTTCACGTAAAACTATCGTCCGTAAACCGACTTTACAGATAAACATTTTTTTTTTATAACATAGGAGGGCTGATAAGCAGTCGAAGCCTTTTGGCGGCTGTTGACGGCTGTACACATCAGGTGTCACTGCGGTGGTACCTCTCGCTCACATAACACCGGCGTCAAGTGAAAGGTATGCTGTCGCGTTTGTGGCCCATAGTCTCTGGTAGTGTGTATGTGTATGGGCGTCGGTATTCGTCAAAAGGCTTCGACTAGATACTCCTATGCTATAAAAAAATTATAAAAGAAATAAATCCGCGAACAAAACATAAATTACTTTTTGAAGTTATTAAAGTAATGAAATTTAAACGCCTGGTAAGCAAATTGTTTTGTGTGAAACGAAGTTTGACTCCTGAGAGACATTAGCCATAATTTATGGCCGTTTAAACAGCCGGCTAAGCAGATTCCGGCTAATCAATTTCGGTGTAACAAAGTTTATGGCTTTGGGACCAAAATGTTTCACGGCTTACCTTTTCATGATGTATCAATTACCAAAAATATTGAAATAAAAATACGCTTTGTTGGATATAGATCTGGATACCAAAAACATCTCAATGAAGTTTTTGTTGTGTTGCAAAAGCATGTCTCGAAAGGAACTGACACCAAGGCCTACAATTTTGGATCGCAAAATAAACCCCTTTTTTCTTTTACACCGGGAAATGCTCTGAGTCATTCCGCGGGGGAGTGGATCTCCTCACGCGGGTCCGACACGGGACTGGCTGCGAAAGGTGATAAAGTGCAGCTTTTCCCACTAAATCCCGGCGAGTGCCACCAATGCCGTCTTTGTTGAGGTGCCCCGTATCTATTGAGAAAATAGGGCACCTCGACGGCTACTCAGTCCCTCAAGGGACCGACGCCGCCTCCACAGAGGGGCTGTCCCGCACCACAGAACAATTCCTCCCAACGTCGGGACAGAACAATAGGGTGAGGCTCCCACCCTCGCCTCTTGTCCACTCTTATTATTAGAGGAGTATAAAGAGCAACTCCCACGATTGCCTTCGACCAAGTGCTCGGTTCACCTTAGGCTACTGAGCCCCACCGCTACGACAAGGCTTGAACCATGGTGGGAAACAGCCACCTTCCCTATCTTACTGACATACAAATAGACAAACACGTTTTTCTTCTCATCATATTTCGAAATAGTTATTTTTTTTAGCACTGCAATTTCATCAAAATCCATTCAGTACAAATATATATTCCCAAATGTTTATACTATTCAGTGTAGTATATCTTTGCGTGAGATATCCTTTGAGCCATGATTCCCAATAGGAACTTTTATGTGCTTAAAGCTTTGATGCTCGCTAATACGTACTTTGAATTCCTTTACCTGTGCGGTTTTCATTCACAAAGGACTGGCAATGATTGAACAGCTCCGTATATTATGCTTGATTTTTTATGCAGAAAATTATCTAGTGATTTAAATGAATGTTCATTAATAACGTTAATATTAGTGTTCATTTTTATTATTAATAATAATAATAATATCTATCACACCACGTCAATCTGATCTCGTGACAAGTTCGCGAAGAACTTGTGTTACAGGTACCAGACAACGGAAATATATTTAATACTTTCATACTATACATATAATATTTAAAAAAATATTATATATAATACACATAATATTTAATACACATCCATAGCCCAGGAACCCAGGGAACTTTTTGTTACCTGGCGGGATTCGAACCCGCTACCTCCGGCTTGAGCTCCAACGCGCTAACCACTGAGCTACAGAGGTCGTCAAAGCGTTATTATTAATTAAATCTAGCGTTATTAAATCGCTAGTTTTTTACAAATGATTAAATTAATGAATAAATTTATATTTTGTCTTTCTGAAAGACATGGTGTCTGGTCTCGGATTTTCGAGTAATATTTTTAATAGTGTCTAAACTTAAGGTTAAACTAGTTGATGCCGCGAACTCTAACAAAATGATTGCTATTTGACCTGACATAGTGCGCGAACATGCGTGCTAGAATGAAATGCACAATGATTCATTCCGAAAATGTCCTTTTAGCAAAACAGTTATTATAGAAAAACTAATTAGTGTATCTTTTCCAAATAAATTTATTTTATCTTTTGAATAACTAAACTATATCTATACGTGCTTTATTTTTGAGCTTTCGTGCTCGGTATACTATTTATTTACGCCCAAAGTTGGGCTAAAATCAGTGTTGAAATACGAAAGTTTAGAAGCTTGTATTTTTAAATGTATATTTTTTTTACGATTTCGGGTACATATACACATAGATAACGACGAGATCAATTTATATTATACTTAGGTTTTGATGGTAAACGTCAAACATTGTAGTTATTACTGTTCTGCGTTTGTATTGAAAGATGAGCGACTTGTGTAACCTTAAATAAGGCCTTGACCGTATTAACTTTGATATTCTAATTCATTAAATTATAATCCTCTACATATTTTACAAGAGCTTTTATGTTTAAGGATGTATTTAAAATATATTTAGCTGTAAAATAAAAGCTAGGTCGGAAAAACTCGACACCGAGTCTAACGACTAAAATATTACGCTTAACTATCAGCAGTGCAGATGAGCTTAGACTCCACGCAATCTTTTTTTAATTGCATAAACAACAAAGAAAAAAAACCAATACCATTCGTGACCATGGTTGCTGTAAAGTATCCGAAACGTCGGGCTTGTAAAAATCTTAATAAGCCGCGATAAAATCTGTAAAAGTTGTTTCATTTCATTGTTTTCAACAATGAGTTAACAAATAACTGACATTAGTACGAGGAATTCCATTCAAGGAAAAAGTGCATAACACGGAAAATATACCGTTTCAATAGTTTTAATAGTTTTCAGATTTTATGAGAGATATAATGGTATATATATATATATACCATTATATCTCTCATTTTCATCGGCCATATATATATATATATGGCCGATGGGGCAATAAGGTTCTAGAGTGGAGGCCACGTTTAGGTAGACGAAGTGTTGGTCGGCCATTAACCAGGTGGGAAGACGATCTCCGTGCGGTGGCCGGTCCGTGTTGGATGCGAGTGGCAAGGGATCGGCCATCTTGGCGTTCATTGAGGGAGGCCTATGTTCAGCAGTGGACGGATAGAGGCTGATGATGATGATGATGATAATGGTATAAGGACTAGAACAGATCTTTGTGGAGACCGATAACCTTCTCCCGTCGATGATTGCATATTTTCACGACACGTCTTTCGGCGGGGTCTCCGCTCTGGGACCTTCAGGTCTCATCGGCCATGACTCCTTCTAGGTAAGGGTGTGAGATGCCACTGTATGAGTACAGATCAGGATAGGCCTTGGGGAGGCCTATATCCCGTAGCCATCGAGCATATAACCGGAATAGATCGGTAATGTTGTGTGTTTTGTATGAAAACAACATCCGCCAAACTGCTGCGACGCAGCGCCGATTCTGCGCTCTGATTGGCCGACTGATGGCCATTTATGGATGATTGGCCGATAGGACGTACATATAGGTCACTGGTTAGTAGAATTGCCATTACGTCAGTGAAAAATCACTGACCAATTTCGAAATTTTATGGCTCACGTTACTACTCCGGTTATAATATGCTCGATGGCCGGAGGACCGACTTCTGTCGGCCGAGATGATGACCAATATATTTAGTGTAATGGCAGATGTAACATGGGCATTACAAAACTTCACCGAGGCATTTGTTTATATAAACATTACTAACCATAATACCATCTTCTTCTTCTTTTTGGCATTAGCTCCCAACATAATACCATCCTAACCATGGTTGACATGAGGGTTAGTGACAGCGTTGCTTTGCCTTAATTAACATATTATGCAATTACTCGTAAGCATAATTAAATACAACGCTTGATTAGTTAAGAATGATTTTCCTGGTAATAGGTATCAGGCACTTTTTTTTTTTTTTTTTTTTTTAATGCAGGGGAAATTTGCAGACCAAACCATAACTAGGACCGGGGTGAGTTTTAAACCTAGCCGTGAGTGGGGTTCGCACTTGGAGATGCGTAACCCACTAAAACCGCTGCAAGTGCCCTCAGCCGCCTTTTATGAGAGTCCCGGATCATGCAGGCAACGCAGGACCCTCGGCGACAGGCTGGCCCCGGCGAAAAGGCCAGACTCCTCCTCTAAAGGGGGTCTGCTCGGCTGTTCGTTTGATTCGATACTTTTAGCAGTCCCCGACGACGTCGTGTCTAGCTGGACCCAGGTTAAAACCCCATCCTGGGCCCGACACGAGCACAGGGGCGTTACTGGAGGCGCATTAGGTAGCGCCTCCTACGCACCCCCGTTCGTCGCCCGCGGTGGGAGGCCTCGTCGGCGGCCTCCTTTCTCACCCGCTCATCGGCCTCCTTCTGGGATATTACTGCCTCGCAGAAGGAGACCATCGCCGTCCAGGACTCGTCGTCGCCGAGCATCGCGGGGATGACACTCGGCAGAGACAAGTCCCCTCCGATGACCGATGTCAGATCATGACGCAGCGCCGCCCATCTCGGGCACACCTCGAGGGTGTGCTGGGCCGAGTCCACCGCCGCGCCACAATCGTGACACACTGCCAACGGTTCCCTGCGGGCCGTCCGGCACAGGTACTCACCAAAGCAACCATGCCCAGTGAGCACCTGTGTCAGACGGAAGGCAAGGGGTTTGCGCTTACGGCGCATCCACCACTCTAGGACCGGACGCAGGGCAACCGTTAGGCGTTTGCCATACGGCTCCCACGCCAGGTCCTCTCCCCACCTCAGCATTAACGCCTCTTGCCCTAGTCGGCGGACCCGCAGGATCCCGTCCAGCGTCAGGCTCTCGCCGAGAGACCTCCTATCCAAGACATAGGAGTGCACCTCAGCAAGAACTTCCGCCACGAGTTCCCACGGGGGGTCGCCGGCTAGGGCAGTTGCTGCTGCCCACGATATCGTACGATACCCCCGAATCACTCTTACCGCGATGACCCGCTGCGCTGAGCGCAACTGGGCCCTACTCCGCGCGGCTTACCGCGGGCGGCTCCCATTTGGGCGGGTCACCTTAGTGACCCGCCCAAATGGGAGCACCGTATGTCGCCATACTCCGGCAGACACCGGAGTATAGCTGCCTGCAGGCGGCGCTGGGTCCTCCGAAGTTTGGGAGGAGTCTGCCCAACGCACTCGCCGCCTTTACGACCCTCGGACCCAACTGTGCGAAGTGTGGGCCGAAGGTCCATCCTCCGTCAAAGATGAGCCCCAGATATTTAATATGGGGGCTCATCCTGATCCTCACCCCTCCGATCTGGAGGGCAGCCCCCGGTGGGGGTCCTTTCCGCCCGGTCCCGCGGAAGAGAAGGGCTTCGGTCTTAGATGGTCTGACCCGAAGCCCTAACCTCTCTATGCGGCTGATCACGAGGTCGAGCCCGACCTCGACCAGCCGCGCCGCCTCCTTGTAGTCTCGTCCGCGGGCGTAGACGAGGGTGTCATCCGCATAGCAGATGACACCCATCCCGGGGAGGAGACGGCCTCGCAGGACCCAGTCATACCCGATGTCCCACAGGATCGGACCAAGAACCGATCCTTGCGGGACATCGCAGCTGACTCGCCACCACTCTACGGACCCACACCGGTTCTCGCAGCCCACCCTCCTGTCGGAGAGGTACGCCTCCAACAGCCTCCTGAGATAGGGAGGCACACCAAAGTAGTTCAGTGCCTCTCGTATCACACTGTGCGGGAGGCTGTTGAAGGCGTTCGCGATGTCCAGGGACACCGCGACCACCACCTCCCCTCTGCGTTCCGCCTCACCCGTCACCGCCCTCAGACATTTGAGGGCGTCGATGGTCGACCGGCGTGCCCGGAACCCAAATTGGGACTCTGAGAGTCCCGGTCCCGGGCCCTCCTCCAGGTGCTGAACGAGCCGGGAAGCTACGACTCTCTCCAGCGCCTTCCCAGCCTCGTTCAGCAAGGTATCAGGCACTACATTATTCCATTTTTTCAAAATAATTTTGTTAAATTCTCTGTATATAAGATATAAATAGTAAACTGTGGATAACGCAATTGATTGTACAATTACTTAGTCTATACATTTAAGTACTGTTATGTAATTTTTATTGTGCAATTGTTTGTTGTCCTAAATAAAATAAATAAATAGAATGTTCATATTTTCTTCTTTAACTACTGAACACTTTATTTTCCTTTAACGCCGGGAAATGCTCTGAGGCATCCCGCCTGGGGAGTGGGTCTCCTCAGGCGGATATGTGACTCGCTGCGCCCGAAAGAAGTTAAGTGGACGCAGCTCTACCCACTAAAATCCGGCGAGTGCCACCAGTACCGCCTTTGGTGAGGCGCCCCGGATCTGTTAAACTAACAGGGCACCTCGACGGCTAGTCAGTCACGCAAGGGACTGACGCCATCTCCGCAGAGGGGTTGTCCCGCACCACAGAACAACCCCTCCCAACGTCGGGACAGTACAATGGAGTGAGGTTCCCATCCTCACCCCTTGCCTTGATTATGATTAAATAACTTTTACGGATGTTATCGCGGTTAAATACCCGATGTTTCGGATACTATTGATTTAGTATGATTTAGTAAGAGGTAGGGCAGTGCTGCTTTGCAGCCGAATTGGGCCGGCAAGATCGAGGTCGTACCTCTCGCTCACATAATACCGGTGTAAAGTTTCCGGTGGCACATTCGAGGCGATAGAAATCTATATTAATATTATAAAGCTGAAGAGTTTGTTTGTTTGTTTGAACGCGCTAATCTCAGGAACTACTGGTCCGATTTGAAAAATTCTTTCCGTGTTAGACAGCTTATTTATCGAGGAAGGCTATAGGCTATAAAACATCGCGCTGTGACTTAAAGGAGTTGAGTAACGCGGGCGAAGCTGCAGGCAACAGCTAGTATAAAATATGATAGGAAGGGAAGAAGGTGAACACAATATCTGCACAATCTCTAGTTGTGCGGATGTGTATGGGCGTCGATAGTCCCCAAAATGCTTCGACGGCTCGTTTGCCCTCCTATGATATAAAAAAACTACTTTATTCTTTACTTTATTTCCAAAAGATCTTCTAATATCATATACTTTGATGGCGAATGTAACGTTACGTAGAGCATTCACTTGAAGAACAGTGGAAAAGCAAACGAAAAAATAAAACCTTACCTTCATTTTAGGAGAATACGCTGGGGACACCTGCTTTGACCTTCCTTGTAACATACTGCTTTTAGTATTACATTTTCTTTATTCTGATAGGATCATGAGAACTCATGGACAAATTAATGTTCATTTTCTACTATTATTTTAAATTACGAAAATTATTTAAAACGGGATAATGACCATGTTTTTCATTTTTATTTCGCGGATCTCGATATTTCGACAGTATCTACGAATTTCTTGTTCACGAGACTAATGAAAAACGTGGTAAATATCCCGTTTTAAATAATTTTCGTAATGAAAATAACCATGTTAACTTAAAATCAAATATTTTAAATGTTTCTAATGAAATGTTTATGTATGCCTTTAAAACTGTTTAAGACGCGAGTTCACGTGAGCAAAGCATCCTTAGTCATTGCCTAAAATATATTGAATGATTTATTTGTGATAAATATCCCGCTGTTAACGGTTTCAAACGTATTTAAAATTGACATGACTATTCACAATTAAAAATATTTAAAATTAGTTTTCTCTAGTCCTCAAAGGTCCTGCCTTTATATAAATAGCGAGCTCCGCGAAAAAAGATTATTAGTTGTCAAAATTCCGCTTTTTTAATAATAATAATGTAAAACAAAAGCCCTAGAATTTTATCCGTCATGACACTGTGTCAGAGCTGTTAGTAAATTTAATATTACAAGAATAAAAGGCACGCAATGTAGTTTTAATGGAAGTGAATCGTTTGTTTAAGTAATTGCCTCTGCCAGTATGTTTCGGTGTTCAATTCTTACACGTGATGTCTAGGTTCTTTATTACATTGTGTTATTTATAGAAAAAATGGAGATAATATGATATAAAAATACATAGAGTCGTGAGGTGCGAAATAGTACGCGGGTTCGAACCTCGATCGATTACAACGGTGATGTCAAACACCGTCGCTACACTAAGTCTGCCATCTGTGAACAAAGTCTTGACAAAGCTCGCCATTATATATGAGTTGATAAACCAGAAGTCCTGGCAAAAACACCGATTCTAATCAAGGATGATCCGTGAGGCTATTGAAATTAAAAAACATCCTAATTTCAATAGAAAAGGTGGCTGGCTCTTACCAACTGCTTTGGATCTCATTATTAAAATGATCAAAATATCAAAATCTAGGCATAATATTTCACAGATTAAAGATTCAGTTAGCACTTCCTGCGTAAATGGGACTAACCAAAATATTGATGTATCATAGGGTAGTTTAGGTAGACGGAGTGTTGGTCGGCCATTAACCAGGTGGGAAGACGAGCTGCGTGCGGTGGCCGATCCGTGTTGGATGCGGGTGTGACCAGTGGTCGGATAGAGGCTGGTGATGATGATGATGATGAGGGTAGTTCAAATAACTTTGTAACTTTAGGACGTCTGACATCTCAGTCCTTTTTTTTATATCGCAGGGAAATTCTTATAGGTGCAGCCAGGATGTTCGGGTAGATCCTGACCCAATATGGGAATCGCACCTGGGAGTTCCCAACCTAACTGAAGTCAATAGATACGACAGTCGTAGTGACTTTAGTTAGGGTGTAGGCAGTCACTGCCTTCAGCCGCTTTTTGCGAGTCCCGTATCTGCAGGCAACAGGATCACCTCAGTGACAGGCTGGCCCCGGCGAAGACCAGACTACTCCTCGTAAGGGAGGACTGCCTAACACTACTAAGCAGTCCTCACGACGTCGTGCCATACAGGCCCAGTTCCCATCTTTTATTTTGCTCTGAGGCATCCCGCGGGGGAGTGGGTCTCCCCCGACGGGTACTAAAAACCGGCGAGTGCCACCAATGCCGCCTTTGGTGAGGTACCCCGGATCTAATGAGCAAACAGGGCACCTCGACGGCTAGTCAGTCCCCCAAGGGACCGACGCCACCTCCACAGAGGGGTTGTCCCACACCACAGAACATCCCCTCCCAACGTCGGGACAGTACAATGGGGTGAGGTTCCCGTCCTCTCTCCTTGCGCCCTGCTCTTTTTTTTTCTCTCTTCCTAAAAGAGGGATACAAAGAGCCCCTTCGGCTCAATTAGCTTCTCCCAAGGTGCAGCGAAACACCCTAGGCTACTGAGCCCCACCGCCACGTCAAGGCCTGAACCATAGTGGGGTAGGTTCCCATCCTGAGCCAACACGAACATAGGGACGTTACTGGAGGCGCATTAAGTAGCGCCTCCTACGGTGCGTAGGAGGCGATAGTCACGCGCGGGGGGTCGTCGAGAGCCTCCTCTCTCATCATAACTGCCTCAGAGAAGGAGACCATCGCCGTCCATGACCAGTCTTCACTAAGCATTGCGGTAGGACTTAAAATCCGTTAAAATTGTTTAATTAAAAATGAAATTCGTGTAAACATTACAAAACAAGAGATAATTAGAAAACAAAAGAAGGTTTTGTATTTTACAATATTCGCATTAAATAGTGTTATTTTTAAATAAATATTTTTTTGCTTCTATTTAAATAACAATTTCCATACAACAAAATCCTACGTTGAGTTATACAGAAAAGTATTTTTCTTATATCAAAAAGTGTTTATTTCAGCAGAACATGCAGAACTTACGTTTTCCTAAATTTGCCGATTCATTGAACGCGACACAAGATCGTTATTAATATCGTTTGTGACAAAATGATTACAGAATCAGTCACACGATATCATTATTAATAATTGCCAATTTTCAACATTACAGATATTTAGAACACCTACGAGAGTTAAACTAACTTTTCCCGTGCAAAAGCTGTGCTGTGTTTCGGAGAGAAGGGCAAGATAGGCAGCGTAGTTATTGGTACCGAGACATTATTTTTATAGCATAGAAGGGCAAATGGGCAGTCGAAGCCGTTTGAAGACTATCAACGCACTCTTGTCCTCCTTTTCCCTATCCCTCCCAATGAGTCACCAGAAACTCACAAACCGCACGAAACGCGACAGCATAGCTGTCACTTGACGCCGGTGCTTTGTGAGCGAGAGGTAGGTACCACCCCGGTCGTGCCGGCCCAATTCGGCTGCAAAGCGTCATGGCACTACCACTTCATAAGGCTCATAATTGGTTTCCTGGGCTAATCTCATGTTAACTTGTTTAGCGACACTGACCACTTATCACCATGTGTGTCCGTTTGCGTATTCAACTATCATAAAATAGCCGAATGTAGCAGTCAGACGTTGTAGAGTTATTTCTATGGCTCAAATAGGCTGATGATAAATTAATATTACATCATGCAAACATGTAAAGCAACGTTATACAGAATATAAACCTGACCTACAAAATAATTATCTGTTTTCTCAAGTGTAAGAAGAATATGAGAATATTCCTTATTCGTGTATTTGCTAGAAATAGCGAAGCGATATAGGTATCTAGTTGAGCAAATGTATTTCTGTAGAATATCAATAGTTGATATTAATTATAATTAGAGGGAACAGGCGTGATATTACTGACTTAACATTTTATGTTATTCAGGATAGGCAACACATGAGTTTCATTTTTTTTGCGCTGGTAAATGCTCTGAGGCATGCAGCTGAGAAGGGGGTCTCCCCTGGCAGGTATGTGTCCCCACTAAAACCCGGCGAGTGCCACCAATGCCGCCTTTGAGGTGTCCGGATCTAATGAGCTAACAGGGCACCTCCCCCACCATGGTTCAGGCCTTGTCATGGCGGTGGGGCTCAGTAACCTAGGGTGAGCGGTGCACCTTAGGCGAAGCTAATTGGGCCGAGGGGGCTCTTTGTACCCCTCTTATAAGAAGAGGGGACAGAAGAGCAGGGGGCATGGGGTGAGGATGGGAACCTCACCCCATTTTACTGTCCCGACGTTGGGAGGGGTTGTTCTGTGGTACGGGACAACCCCTCTGTGGAGGTGGCGTCGGTCCCTTGCGGGACTGACTAGCCGTCGAGGTGCCCTGTTTGTTTTCTAGATCCGGGGTACCTCACCAAAGGCGGCATTGCTAGCACTCGCCGGGTTTTAGTGGGTAGAGCTGCGTCCATTTACCAGCTGTCGGGCGCAGCGAGTCCCACATACCCGCGTGGGGAGACCCACTCCCCCGCGGGATGCCTCAGAGCATTTCCCGGCGTTAAAGAAGAAAAAAAAGAAAAAAAAAAAAAAAAACAAGGCACCTCGACGGTTAGTCAGTCCCCCTAGGGACCGACGTCAGCTCCACAGAGGTGTTGCACCCGCACCACAGAACAACCCCTCCCAATTTCGGTGCAGTGCAATGGGGTGAGGTTCGCATACTCGCCCCTTGTCCCCTCTTCATATAAGAGGGCTACAAAGAGCAGCTCCTTCGGTTCAATTGGCTTCGCCCAAGGTGCTGGGTTCACCTTAGGCTACTAAGCACCACCGCCACGTCAACCACGGTGGGGATCACATGAGTTTCCTGGGCTAGTTCCAGCTAATCTCGTTTAAGTTCACGAGAGACGCTAACCACTTATCATCAGGTGGCACGTCTGCCAGTTTTCCTATCCAACTAAAATAAAAAATACAATTGATCACACCATGCTAACCTTACCACATGTTACATGTTACGGTAGCAACGGAATAAATTTACATAAATACCTGTACACATCTATGACCCGGCGCAGACTTGTAGTCATCACATAATGTTTGATGGGATTCGAACCCATGACTCTTGTCGTGTCCTAAAAGACTTTTACGACCTGCTATTTTTTTCGCTAAGCAGATTCTCTGTTCAGATACAAAGACTGTCTGCCTTTCTAATTTCCGGCACCGAAACAAGAAAGCGTCCGGTGGACTATTTCTGGTACACATAGCTAGCTTTAGGTGGACTTGTCTATAAGACCTTTTTTTTTTTCTTTAGCACCGGGAAATGCTCTGAGGCATCCCGCAGGGGAGTGGGTCTCTCCACGCGGGTATGTGGGACTCGCTGCACCCGAAAGATGGTACGGTGGACGCTGCTCTACCCACTAAAACCCGGCGAGTGCCACCAATGCCGCCTTTGGTGACATTATCACAACCCCTCTCAACGACGGGATAGTGCAATGGGGTGAGGCTGCTTGTTTGTCCCCTCTTCTTATAAGAGGAGTACAAAGAGCAGCTCCCTCGGTCCAATTCGCTTCGCCCAAGGTGCTGGGCTCACCGTAAGCTACTGAGCCCTACCGCCACGACAAGGCTTGACAAACCTTGGTGGGGTATCTATGGAACCTGACCTGTCTGGCCCTAGCTTTAGATTAGAACGAAAGCTTTTAAAAACTTACCTGTTGCCTGTAAAGTCAGTTTACGGACGATAATTTTAAGTGACAACTGACAACGTAATAATGCGACACAAGCCGAACGCTTAGGCCGGCCCTGCCTCTTTATCGCTTGTTCCGCGTTCTCTCTAGGCTCAGACGGAATGTGACACTTTCTCATGCGTGCAGCTGTCGTTCATATAAAATAAGCCAAATGCTTTAATATTCAACATAAAAATATATGTAAGTTTCCAGACACGACATGAAAACAGTTGACCTATGTTTACTCAGAATAAAGGTATTTTATAGGACACAGCTATCTGTGTCCTATAAAATACCTTTTTAATAAAAGCTTTTTTTAATAAAAGTTGTGCTGCAATTTTTTTGTTGTGAGCCGTTGATATTTTGTTTTATTAATTCTATTTCAGAGCTATGGAAGCTTTTATTGTTTTACAAGTATTTTATATATTGTAGTGTTGCGGATCTTATATTGGGTTTTATAATAAACAACTTAATAATAAACAACTTTATTTGTGAGAACACACTGCATGAATTCAAAATTATACAAAAAAAAAACACAAGTACATAAAAAATAAAAAGAATGTAAATAAAAAAATAATAAAAAATGCAACAGATGTAACTGGCCTATTAAAATTATTTAGCAAGGTAAAAACATTATGTACATAAAATTACGTTTGCAGCGAGCCTCACAAAAAGGTGCGACCTCAGGTTATGTTAGGACTATTATAGTCCTAACATATATATATTATGTATAACACTGGTTTTCAGGCCCACCGTTAATTTTATTAGTTCTTTATTTTGGCGGCATTCTGAAAAAATATATATAAATATCATAGTATTATGTTATGTTCACATAGAATAACATAATACTATGATACAACATTGGAAAAGAAAAAAAGAGAAAAAAAAACACAGCTACAAAATAAGCTACTGTAGTTTTTGTACCTCCAATAAATATTTCTTATATTGCCGTTTAAAACTGGCTTTAGTACAGAGGTCCCGCAGAGGAGGAGGGAGGTTGTTCCAGCATTTGGTTGCTGCGTATTTAAAGCAACCCCTAAATGCTGCTGTGCGATGAATCGGCATACACAATGTGCTGTGAGTTGATCGAGTATTGTGGTGTTATAAATTACCAGTCACTATAGGGTGGGATGAGGCCGCACAGCCGTCTACATGGGTACCTTTGACTAGCCTGTTGGTCTAGTGGTTAGTGACCCTAACTGCTAAACCAGAAGGTCGTGGGTTCGATTCCCACCCAGAACATATGTTTGTGTGATGAGCATGATCATTTGTTCTGTGTCCGGGTGTAATTTATCTATAGTATGTATGTATTTAGAAATATATAAGTATATATTAGTTGTCTGGTTGCCATATTACAGGGTCTTTTTTTTTTTTTTTCTTTTACGCCGGGAAATGCTCTGAGGCATCCCGCCTGGGGAGCGGGCCTCCCCAGGTGGGTATGTGGGACTCGCTGCACCCGAAAGATGGTAAATGGACGCAGCTCTACCCACTAAAACCCGGCGAGTGCCACCAGTGCCGTCTTGGTGAGGTGCCCCGGATCTGTTAAGCTAACAGGGCACCTCGACGGCTAGTCAGCCCCGCAAGGGACCGACGCCACCTCCACAGAGGGGTTGTCCCGCACCACAGAACAACCCCTCCCAACGTCAGGACAGTACAATGAGGTTCCCATCCTCACCCCTTGCCCCCTGCTCTTTTGTCCCCTCTTCTTATAAGAGGGGTACAAAGAGCCCCCTCGGCTCAATTAGCTTCGCCCAAGGTGCTGGGCTCACCCTAGGCTACTGAACCCCACCGCCACGACAAGGCCTGAACCATGGTGGGGATATTACAGGGTCTGCCTAGTTTGGGATCAGATGGCCGTGTAAAAAAAAAGTAAAAAAACAAAAAAAAAACCTTAATGGTCTTTGTTGAAACAGCTTTGCCCTTTTGGATAGATTCATTGTAGTGTGGTGACACCTTCCACCTATATTAGGTAAGTTTAGGGTATGTGCGCCCCCTAACAGTCCAATATACGAAGATCTGCCCTCCCTGCATGGCGGCCCTGCCTGGCCGGCCGGCCGGCAGTGCTGGAAGGCTTTAAAAAATCTAATAATAATAGATACTTTAAACTAAATATTTAATAATAATGAATGTATAATCAATAAACGTAATAAAATAAATAATCAATAAATAAATAAAAAAGAATAAGGGGTCACACCATACTGCAGCATAATGAGGTTTTTTTTCTTTACCCGGCGAGTGCCAAGTTAGGCATCAGTTAGCTAAATAAACACAGATAATTATTATTATGACTATTAAGTCATAATAATAATTATCTGTGTGTAATATTAATTATGCACCGGAAGATATAAGTTGCAGACAACACAACCTAACTTTATAAATACATATTAAATGTATGAGGAAGTATGAAGTAAAGTAATAATTATTTTAATTAAATCTCAAAATCAATAATTAATCTAAAATGTGCAAATATCAATTTCAAGAAAGTGCGTCAAAGGTTACGTCCAATAGACTTGTGTCCAATGGAATTTGAATAACTAATGAAACTTTTAGCAACGATTCATGAAACATGTTAAAAGTTGGACGCAACAAATCAACTAAAAGCTGGATATTAATACAAGTGGAAACGAGAGGGTATATCTCCGATGCCTCCAGGGGCGCTGCAACTTTTCCTTTACGATCGTCCGCTCCCATTAGCAGTAAAGGCAAAAATGCCTCGTAAAATGTATCTCATTTTTCCTCATAATAGATAAAATGGAAAATGTGTCGTACAATTTGTGCTTTATTATCAGAATGGTTTTGTTTCAAACGCCATTTCATTATTATTTTACTTTTTAAACCGATTTGGATTTATTACACCCATGCGTGAGTGGCAGTGGGCTGGTCACACACTTAGGAGAACGGATGACCGATGGGCCGAAAAGTTTTAAGAGTGGAGGCCGCGTTTAGGTAGACGAATTGTTGGTCAGCCATTAACCAGGTGGGAAGACCATCTCCGTGTGGTGGCCGGTCCGTGTTGGATGCGAGTGGCAAGGGATCGGCCGTCTTGGCATTTATTGAGGGAGGCCTATGTTCTGCAGTGGACAGTGGATAAAACATGTATGGTAAACAATACCACAATATTTCATTATTTCAAAAAGATAACAATATTCCATATTTAGTTATTGATGTTCATCGAATTCTCATAAATAAAAGCTTATATGTAACTATATGGGACGTCGTACCTCCGACTACACAGAACGACGATCTCGGCGTCGGTCCTAGGTGCGTAGAGCGAGTTTAGCCGTCTTAGCATTCGTGCAAAGAGAAGAGACCTATGTCCAGGAGTGGACGGAAAAAAGTTTGGCAATAATGATATTTTTTTGGGGAGGCAACCGAGCCGTCGGAGGCTTATGGTGACTACCGATGCCAATAGACATCCGCACAACCAAAAAATATGCAGATGCCCTGCCATCCTTATCCCTTAGCCTATCCCTCCCAATGGGCCACGGGAAAATGGGCACGAAACGTGACAGCATAGTTGTCACTTAACGTCGCTTTTATGTAAGCGAGAGGCACCCCGGTCGTGCCAGCCCAATTAGGCATAGCAGCATGGCATAACCTTTTTTCAAATGATGACATTATAAGTAATATTTGAATATTACACTTATTTCTATCAATGCATCAGGTTCTGTTCTAGTTAGATTGTGTTATTTATTTGTGTTTTTATCTTAGCTATTCTTTTTTTTTAATAATTATTTATAAAAACATATGTTATCTAAATTAAAGAATTTGTGTTTGTCTCTAGATTATACCATTACTCAGTTTAGATTGACGGTATTAGAATCTGCTGAAAAACACATAATAATATACGAAATATCGCCATGAATATTCTATCCGCCCGTAACCATGGTTGCTATAAAGTATCGGAAGGGTAACGTATAAAAGCTAAAACAATTTAAAACGGGACATTTAAATGGTTTAACAGTTCGTCATTGTCTACGAATGTATTGTTAAAGAGTACAAGAGTTCCGCGATGTAAAACTGAAAAACATGGTGAATGTACCGTTCTCTATCACGTATGGACGCTTTCACACCACGACAATCTGGTCCCGTGGTAAGTTCTCGAAGAACTTGTGTTACGGGTACCAGACAACGGAAATATATTTAATACTTTCATATTATACATATATTTAAGATTTTTATTATATAATACATATATTTAATACACATCCATGACCCAGGAACACACGAAACTTTTTGTTCCCTAGCGGGATTCGAACTCGCAACCTCCGGCTTGAGCGCCAACGCGCTAACCATTGAGCCACAGAGGTCATCGTTTTAAATAGTCTTATTAATGAAAATAATAATAATAATCATCATCATTATCTTATGAAAAAGCTGTTTCTTTACAATGTGTGAAAGCTATAGAAAACAAAATTTTAATAATAAACAACCCAATCTTTTATGTTTGACATGGTTAAAGTGTGCTAGAAACTAATCAAACGGCTGAATACTATTAGAGGAAAGCAAAGGATATTTCTGAAAAATTCAAAGAGACAGGGCATGGATACACTCGGGAAATAAACATGTCAGAGCATGTTACATGAACGTGGCTGCATACGTAACGCGCTGTGAGCTTCGTGTGATTCGGTGAACTATTTAGAGGTAAAAATGAGACGGTCTCATAGGTGTGTACAAAAGAGAATTTGTAAAGACTTAACAAGAACGAAAAAGGAGTTGTGGGGCTTAGTGAATTTTAGGGATATTTTTTTATACATAAACCTTTATGATGAAAATCTTTTAAACATTAATTTGTAAGCGGTAACTCGGCAGTATTGCAGCTTATATACCAGAATACACATAGCTACATATTTTATCCCGAAAACTCAAAGGTCCTACAAGAATTACATTTGCCTTATTTTTAGTGCTAATTCATAATTATTACGTCAGTTGAAATGTCAAAAACGACGTAATTGTCAAACGTGCAAAATTTATATGTACTGTACCTGTACCATAAATTTTGTTACAAGCGTAAATGACATAACAATAGTAGTTACGTAAAACGCAACACGAATAGAAAACTAAGGTATGGTATAGTTTTCTATTCGTGTTGCGTTTTTACGTTAACGTTACGTATATAAGTAGTTAACGTGAAAACGCGTTACGTTTTACGTAACTACTATAGTTATGTCATTTACGCTTGTAACAAAACTCATGGTAGAGGTACTGGTACAAGATGTCTTTCAATATAAGTTTATAGAACGTTGTACTGTCCTAAAATTAGCTTTTCGTGAACACTTTATCATTACCTAAAGGTATGAGGTGGTGCCATGCTGCATTCCAGCCGGACTGGGTCGGCACGACCGGGGCGGTACCTCCCGCTCACATTACACCGGCGTCAAGTGACATCTATGCTGTTGCGTGGGGTTTGTGAGTTTCCGGTGGCCCATTGGAGGGGATAGGGAAAAGGAGGGCGGCGCATCTGCGTGGCCTTGGTTGTGCGAATGTGTATGGGCGTCGTCGCCGTGAGGCTCCGACTGCTCGTTTGCCCCCTGATGACATAAAAAAACCTAAAATATTAAATATAATATCTTTATATATATATTTCTTGTGTGCGTGTGTATGTCACTGAACTCCTCCTAGACGGCTGGACCGATTTTGATGATTTTTTTTGTGTGAGTTCAAGGGGATTCGAGGATGGTTTAGATTCACAAAAAAAATGTACAGGACAACGTCTGTCGGAGCCACTAGTATTATATAAAACACTGAAATTCCCACACGTAAATTTTCTATCTACCTACTAATATTATAATTAATAGAGAGAATATTATAATTAATATAAGGGAAATATTTAATTGTTTGTTTGCATCGAATATTCTCCAAAATTACTGGACCGATTTGAAAACTGTTTTCACAAGAAGCCCACATTATCAGCGAATATTATAGGTTATAAAATGTTTACCCGTACAAAGCCGGGACGTACCGTTAGTTTTAAATAAATACACAAGTTTTCATTTTTCTCGAATCTTGCAATCAATCAATCTTGGTACAAACTAGCGCTGTATCAATGAGATGTGAATTCAAGATAAGATGGCTGTGATGACGCTTTGTACATAAGTACTTTTTACTTTAACGATTTCTCCTTTGTGTTAAACTAAATAGTTTGTTGGACATTAATCCTATCCTTATACTCCGACAAAGACACTGGGCTTAGTTTATCTAGATCGGATGAGAAGTATCTTATTTCCAGAGTCAACTTCACACCGAGAGAAGCAAGAAATTAAGAGAAGAAAGAAATTAAGGTTTTATTTGAATTTAACTCGTTTGCTTTTAATTCATTAGTTAGAACTTGATATTGAATGGAATATTAGTTAATATGTCGCGAATTCAAATCCCATAAAATAATTAATATTATATTTTAAAGTGTTAGTAGAAGTTACCTAGTATTTTAAGTAAGTCTTTTAAGCATATAAAAAAAATCACATTAAACAACGAAATCGAGCAGCCTCCAATTTTTTTATATCACCTATCAAAGAACCATAGAAATATTAAGAACATTTATTTCTAATACCGGTGGGAGGGAAGCGCTGTGCCGCGCTCCCGGCCATCTTGCTTGTTTCTCCCGTGAAACAGCTTTGCTGTGTTTCGGAGAGAAGGGCAAGACAGGCAGTGTAATTACTGGCTCGGAGACTTAACATCTTATGCTCTGGATAGGCAACACATAACTGAGTTGCCTGGGCTCGTTCCAGGTAAAAACTTTTCGACTAAATCTAGTCGAAAAGACTAATTGCAAGATATGAACACAATAAATGTATACCCAAGTATTTATAAAGTGATAGTGATAGATTTCATGAATCCATTGAACACCATAATGCGTGATGATGAGCAATTTATTCTGTAACCAAAATCTCTGTTTACGCTCCATCAAACTTTTCATAATCTAAGAAGATTCGAAAACTTTTTGTAACTTTTCTCATGAAGAGCAGACGTGTGAAACTGAACTTTTCGTGAACTAATCAGGAGAAAACGAAGCTTGAAGGGTTCTGTATGAGTACCTTGGGTAAACTACTTTATTACATTTGCTATTTATCATCATCAGCCTCTATCCGTCCACTTTTCGGGCTAGGGCCACCACTCGTTCCCACCGCTGCACGCTGCTACTCCTGCATATCTATCCATCCACTGTGGTGTACCTAGGCCACCTTCAACGATACGATCGCCCGATCACTCGCCAATCACATCCAACACGGACCGGCTACCGCACGGAGATCGTCTTCCCACCTTTTTTTTAACGCCGAGAAATGCTTTGAGCGCGAGCGGGTCTCCCCACGCGGGTATGTGGGACGCGCTGTGCCCGAAAGCTGTTAAGTGGACGCAGCTCTACCCACTAAAACCCGGCGAGTGCCACCAATTCCGCCTTTGGTTAGGTGCCCGGATCTGTTGAGCAAACAGGGCATCTCGACGGCTAGTCAGTCCCCCAAGGGACCGACGCCACCTCCACAGAGGGGTTGTCCCGCACCAAAGAACAAACCCTGCCAACGTCGGGACAGTACAATGGGGTGAAGTTCCCGTTCCCACCCCTTGCCCCCTGTTCTTTTGTCCCCTCTTTTTATAAGAGTGGTACAAAGAGCCCCCACGGCTCAATTAGCTTCGCCCAAGGTGCAGCGGCTCATCCTAAGCCATCGAGCCCCACCGCCACGTCAAGGCCTGAACCGTGGTGGGGATCGTCTTCCCACCTGGTTAATGGCCGACCAACACTTCGTCTACCTAAACGCGGCCTCCACTCTTGAACCTTATTGGCCCATCGGCCATCCGTTCTCCTGAGTGTGTGATCCACTGCCACTTCAACGAGCTTAATCTTCGCTATTTTATTTAAGTTAGTTCTTAAATAGCTATATTATATACTTAGCACAATGTTAATCTCAAAATACAATACAATATGAAGGCCTTTCATAAATAGCATTAGCGCGACACTAACGCCGACATAACACGTCTTAAGGCACCTTTATGTTAGGTAACGAAACATAAAAGCAATTCGGCTAAGTCAAGGCATAACAATTAATTTAGGAACGTGTAATATTTGTTTTACCCAGATATCATCATCATCAGCTACTGAATTGCATTTGAGTAAATTTTCTCGAATCGTTATTTCAAATCAAGTTTAGATGATAGCGCTGATGTTAATTTCCAAGAAGAACCATCAGCCTACTGATCCTTCATCTTCATAAGAGTCGCATTTTCCGTCTAATGTTGACTCTCATGAAGCCTACTGATCCTTCATCTTCACGAGAGTCGACATTTTCCGTCTAATGGTTATTGGCCTGTCTCAATGAACGCCAAGACGGGCTCCGCCACTCGCTTGCAACTAGGACAATTGCATGAAGTTTGCCATCAAATTTAGTTGTAGTAGTAGTAAGTCAATTTGACGGGCAATCATATTTCTTTTATTCTTTAATATATTTTCATACTCATCATCATAATCAGCCCCTTTCCGTCCACCGCTGAGCGTGGGCCTCACTCAATGAACACCAAGATGTGTGCAGCCTCGCCAGTGCACGGAGATCGTTCTTCCATCTGGTTAATGGCCGACCAACACTTCGTCTACCTAAACGTGGCTTCCACTCTTGAATCTTATTGGCCCATCGGTCATCCGTTCTCCTGAGTGTGTGACCAGCCCACTACCACTTCAGCGAGCCTTAATATATATATAATATTAATAAAATATTAATATATATATTAATATATATATATTAAGGCTCGCTGAAGTATATATATATATATATATATATAGGAGAGGGGGCAAACGGACAGTCGGTTCACCTGATGGTAAGTGAATAGCGACATCCACAGACACCCGCTATACCAGGAGATCAGCGGGTGCGTTGCCGGCCTTTTAGATGTGAGTATGCTCTTTTCTTGAAGGTCCCTAAGTCGTATCGGTTCGGATCCACCATAGGTGGCAGCTGATTCCATATACTTGTGGTGCGAGGCAGGAAATGCCGTAAAAATCTAGATGTTGTAGATTTCCGGACATCAAGATGGTGTGGGTGAAATTTGGAATTCTTACGCGATGCCCGGTGGTGGAATTCTGCCGCAGGTATTAATCCGAACAATTCTTCAGAACACTCCCCGTGGTAGATGCGGTAAAAGATGCATAATATAATAATAATCTTCTTTTGTTTCTCTTTAAAAGCTGTCCCAGCTTTAGGCGACTTATTTAGATGTTAATATAGCAGATAAAAACGCTGAAAAAATTGGTTTGGAGGATGGGGTTACCCGTTTAATTATTGTAAAATGTTTATTTAACAGTAATAGTTATTCATATGACAAAATTTCATTACTGTACATATAATGGCCCACAAAAATACTACCCTGTGATAGACGGACAGCAAAATCTCAAATCTCCGTTTACTTTAGACGTTGAAGAAACATAACTTGAAGATACAGAGAACATAACAGAGACTGATGGGAGGGAAGTGCTGTGCCGTGCTCCCGGCTGCATGGGTACCATCATCTTGCTTGTTTCTCCCGTGAAACAGCTTTGCTGTGTTTCGGAGAGAAGGGCAAGACAGGCAGTGTAATTACTGACACCGAGACTTAACATCTTATGTCTCAGGATGGGCAACACATAAATGAGTTTCCTGGGCTCGTTCCAGGTAAACTGGTTTATGTTCACGGGCGACGTCGATCACTTACCATCAGGTGGCACGTTTGCCAGTTTGCCTATCTAACTAACATAAAAAATTTGTGAATCCTAGTAATATTATAAACGTGAAAGTTTGCATGGATGTATGTTTGTTACTCTTTCACACAAAAACTACTAAATGAATTTTAATGAAACTTTATAATAACATTGCTTATATATCATAATAAAATATATGCTATAATTTATACCTGTACTCCTACGGGAACGGGACGAACGTGGACGTACGCGCTGCTGTAAAATAACAATAATGAGCTAAGCCGCTAAGTCTGACATCTACTTTGCTTCAACTTTCATGGAATATCGATGGCTAGTCAGTCCCTCAAGGAACTGACGCCACATCCACACCTCCTGCACCAAAGAACAACCTCTTCCAAAGTCGGGACAGTACAGTGGAGTGAGGTTCTCATCCTCGTCCCTTGTCCCCCTGCTCTTTTGTCCCCTCTTCTTATAAAAGGGGTACAAAGAGCAGCTCTCTCGGCTCAATTTGCTTAGCCTAAGGTGCTAGGCTCACCCTAGGCTACTGAACCCCACCGCTACGACAAGGCTTGAATCATGGTGGGGATTGTTCCAAACTCAATTCTACATAATATATCAATATTTTTCCTCTTTCTAATATTGGCAAAGAGATTGGTAGTAGCTATATGGATATATATGGACTATGGTTGATCTTTTATTTTTCCTTCCTTACAACAATCCTTGTTTAAAAGCACAGCGGTCAGAGTGGCACAGGATGGTGAACAACCAAGTCCGCGAGTTCAAGATTCAGCGTAAAGCTAACCTTGATAACGTACTCAAATGCTCTCAGTGCGCACGGAATTTCGCCGCGAAGATAGGTAACATTAGCCATCTTCAAACGCATCAGCGCCCAATTCGCGGATGGTCACCATGGCCGTAACTGGTTGGACAGATCATCATCATCATCAATCCATTGAACTCCGATTAGTAGTTTAGGCGTGAAAAGTATCTAGTACCTTAGATACTTTCGCATTACTTATTAAAAACTTTTTAAACTTTAAAGAAAACGCCTCGCTTGTGAGCTCACGTGAATTACTTTTGTGTAAGTAAATTTTTCTGGCATCCATTTAGCTTTATGACATTACCAAATTTTACATAGCACGCCAACTATTGACCACGGAACTCCAGTGGTCACCACACTTTGTGGAACACCGCCATAGATAATGATAATGAATGAGTTCAATTGTGTGTAATGTTTGTTAAATACCAATTGCCTAATTAACAGCGCCACGAGCCGTTCCGCTAATTACACATGTTCGCCCGCGTGTTCTAATGTCACAAACATGTGTAATTGTCTGGGGTATCCACTGTTGGATTCTCAATGACTCCGAAAAAGGTGTGTAATTTTAAAGCCATGCCCATACTCACTAGACTATTGTTGCCTTTTTTGCTTGTAAAGGTAGTATAAATGGTGGATTTACCCATTTGCAAGTAGTTTGCCTAATACACTTACAAATACATAGTAAGCGAGTTCTCTATCTCTCTCTCTGTCTTTATTTAGGAGTCTTGCTCTTATCGGAGGAGTAATCGCCAATCCTTCCTTTTCTCTGCCAATTCCTTCATCTCTTAATACGATACTATCCTTGATTTGTTCTATATAAATCCTCTTTGGTCTATCTTTTTTTATGTCAAAAGGAGCCTTATGCTGCCTACCGACGCCCATACAAATCCATATAACCAGAGGTTATACAGATGCGTTGCCCTCCTTTTCCTTAGCCTTCCCAATGGGCCACCGGAAAATCACAAGCTGCACGAAACGCGACAGAATATCTGTCACTTGACGCCGGTGTTATGTGAGATGTACCATCCCGGTCGTGCCGGCCCAATTCGGCTGCAGAGCACTATGGTACTACCTCTTACAGATAAAATATATTATATGCAACTTACGCTCAACTAAAACTTGAATAAATAAAATGTCATTGGGTAGAATGCAGATTGTTACTTGGGAAAATTAATTAAAATCTCAAATTTAACTACATGTACACTATTTTAAAAACTATTTGTACAGACTCGTATATGATTCACTAAACTTCAAGTCGGGTGGAATATTTCTAAAATTCAATTTATCTGGTTGTACGTTTTCACATTTGAATGGACATCCGTCATTTTGTCCCGTTAGCCTGTCACATGTCGACCTATATCTAGACCGTACCTAGACACAATTTATGCACTACTAGCTGTTGCCTGCAGCTTCGCCCGCGTAACTCCATTCCTATATGTCACAGCGTGATGTTATATAGCCTATAGCCTTCCTCGATGAATGGGCTGTCTAACACTGAAAAAAAATTCCAAATCGGACCAGTAGTTCCTGAGGTTAGCGCGTTCAAACAAACAAACAAACTCTTCAGCTTTATAATATTAGTATAGATGAATACCCCAGTGTTATGTCTTGTACGCGGGTTCTGCTATCATTTATATTTATATATCATAATTTTTTAAGGGCCCCTTATCCCAAATTGTTGTTTCTAGATCGAGGTGTTTTCATAGAAGTCGTCATTTTAAAATAATAATAAAAAATAGGGTATAGATACATCTTTGATCTAGGGATGTTTTTGGATAAAAATACAATATTTAACATTTTACATGATCAAAAAAAATTCTAAAGTAACGTCGATTTTAAAAGCTAATTGAGTAGTATGAGACTTCGGGTAACTCAATTTTAATTAAACTTTTACGTTTAAATTGCTAAACGGGGATGACGTGGAAATGATTGGATAGATCTTTATTATGTCACTTCAAAAATTTTTGAAAAATAAAAAACGATAAAAATGGCTCTCGCGCATCGCACCACGTCGCGCCAGTACCCAGCCGGGCGTCATCGAAGTAGTGCCGCTTTTGCTCGTGACAACGTTGTTACCGCGCATTTCATATTATTACGTCTAAATAAATAAGACGACACAGTGTAAATAATATAGCTACTTAATACTTACTAACAATTGTTGTTCTTAGTTGTAATTAGTTTGCAATACAAAACCTTTAATTAGTGTAAATAAATAGATACTTGAGTTTGTGTAGTACCTAGTTATTTAATTGAAATGGCGAATAAAAAAAGTAAAATAAGGAAAAAGAATCTTAATACAGTTTTATCACAAACTAGCTGTTGCCCGCAGCTTCGCCCGAGTTAACTTAGATATACGACCATATACGCATTGATGATAATTATTTATCTATGGACGGGCGTAGGACTTTATTTTATAATATGTAGTGATTAATACCGTATTTTTGTGAATAGCTTTTACATTACCGCTTTATAATTGGCAATTTTTTAAAGTATTAAAATGGATATAGGTAGTATGTTATATTTAACTAATGTAGACATATTATGCCATCGCGGACTTTTCAGTATGCATAATTAGGATACACAATTCTACCATACATTGAAACAATAATAATTAATTCGGAACCGGGCCCGGCTAAGGTGTATAATAATGTAGTACATTATTTTGATCTATCTGTTAGGGTTCATCAAGCGTTTGCAATGTAAGTGCAAAAAATATGCTTATTTATGACATCACATCAGAAACTTCTAAAATTATGAGTGTTTATCTACTATATTATGCATGTACCTATTACCTTCCTCTTGAATCATTCTATCTATTAAAAAAACCGCATCAAAATCGGTTGTGTAGTTTTAAAGATGTAAGCATACATACAATCAGACGCGGGAAGCGACTTTGCTTTATAGTTTATACTATGTAGTGATGTCTTCTTCCAGAAATTGTTAACACTTGAAGAATTCAAATTGTCCGACAATAAAGAAAATGAGGAACCTTCATCACAAAATATTTCTGATTTGCAATCATTTCCTAGCCCCCTACCCACAGGGCAGTGTCGTGAGGACTATGGTCTTGACCTTCTTCTCAGAGGAGACCCGTGTCTAACATTAATCGATGATGTATGGGTCTATGAAAATGAACCTGGACCTAGCATACGACAACTAAATTTTATTGAATTTTAAAACAATTAATATAGTATAAAAGAATATGTTTATCTACAATTTTTTAATCTCCTACAAACATTCTTAGAATGATTGTTTTTTTTATAGCTTAGGCCTTAGGGGACAAACGAGCATTCGGAGCCTTAGATGACTACCGACTCCCATAATAATAATAATAATATCTAAGGACGCTTTTTGCACCACGTCAATCTGGTCCCGTGGTAAGTTCTCGAAGAACTTGTGTTGCGAGTACCAGACAATGGAAATATATTTAATATTTTATACTATACACATATTTAAGTTTTTTTATTTATATATATATTTTAATTATTATATTAAATATGTATATGTATATATATATATATATATATATATATATATATGTATATATATATATGTATATATACATATTTAATACACATCCATGAACCAGGAACACAGAAAACGTTTTGTTCCCTGGCGGAATTGGAACCCGCAACCTCCGGCTTGAACGCTAACGCGCTAACCTTTCACACAAGAGATAATGCAGATGCATTACCCTCCTTTACCCCATCCCCTGCAATGGGACACGGGAAACTCATACACCGCAAGAAACGCGACAGCATAGGTGTCACTTGACGCCATTATCATGTGAACAAGAGGTACCCCTACGGTCGTGCCGGCCCAATTCGGCTGAAAGCAGCATGGCACTACCTTTTAGACCTATGTAGCTAATTCATCCTTCCTAATCCTTACTAATATTATAAATGTGAAAGCATGGATGTTTGTTACGCTTTCACGCGAAAACTACTTAACCGATCATCATGAAACTTTGTACACATATTCTTGGAGGTATTAGAAGTAACATTTATAAAAAAAGAACTAAAGAGAGGTGTCAAGGGACACCCGGATGGATCGAAGTTCCTTTCGATTAATTAGTGAAGAAATAAAACTATCTTATCCTGCGCAGACGAAGTCACTGGCACCAGCTAGTATTTCTATAAATCCAAAACTATATAACTATAACAACAACAAGATTTTGTTATACTTAATTATTAATTATCACATCTAAGAATAATTCGAGCATAGTCAATCTACTGCATATTCGTATACTGTGGCGTGCTTGCCGGCCGTGGTAGGTCACCGGAGTTCATATAAAGACATCTTCCGCGCAACGCAAGTGCAAACCGATTCGGTGCGTTAAATACCTATAGTTTTGGGATAAGGGGCCCTTAATACAAACAAGTTATATTACTTCATTCAGTGCGTGTCGTCTCGTGCAATAAATAGGCAATTTTAAATATATTTTTTATAATCATACCCTTTTTTTGCACAAAAGATACAACAATTAAAATATTGGAAGATGGAGGAAGAAAAGAATTGGAAGAATGGAGTGAAATATAGATGGTAGAAAAACAGGATACACAAAAACCATACAAATGCCAAGGAAAGTTGGACACTGTACCTTAAAAAGTACTTAATTTATTAATATTAATTTTTGATGTGATAAAGTCTTATTAATTGATGAACACCAGCAGCGCGCACGAAAAAGTGTCCCGTTCCGCCTGAGCCCGTCAAACGATAGAGAGGCCCAAGCGTTGGCTTGGAAATTATTTATATCAAATGTTGAATACGCGAAAACGTGTTTTGTGATTTTTTCTTCAATTTAATAAGATGTAATAATTGATTTTCTTCATAATTTTCAGTTAAATTTCATTTTTTTTATTCTCAAAATAGCGGCAAAACACGTAATTAATTTTTCATCGATGTTTCTTTATGACGTTATCACGTAAAACTATCGTTCACAAGCCGACTTTACAGACAACCAATATTTATCTAGTAAAATATGCGTTATACTGAAACAATTTTTACTTATTTTATCGCGGTTTATTAAGATTTTTACAAGATTAATAACCTTATAAAGCTTAATAAAATCTTAATAAACCGCGATAAAATCCGTCAAATTGTTTCATTATAATAAGTGAAATTCGCGTAAACATTAGAAAACAAAATATGTGTTATTTAGGAGTCGATATCTTATAAACTTCATCGCGTACAAGTGTAATAACATCTTGATAATATTTTATATTAACTTTGTTAACTACTTAAAATATTATCAAGACTAATTCTTGATAATATTTTAAGTAGTTAACTGGTATTTTTCTAGCTCTGCACTGCATTTCCTCCGTCTTTCCTTCTCAATCCGGATGTGACTGAAAATCGGTGTTGGTGTCCTCCAACATATGCCGAGTTACATCCCTTCAGTGCTCCTTACATTGCACTGCTTTGCAGGTGATAACACCGTTGTTTTTATATTTTGGTTTGTACCTATATGATTTTTCTGTTTTTTATTTTACTTATTTTGTTTTAGATTTTTATGTATAGATTGTTATTACTATGTAAAATTTTGTGTTTGATACGTCCTATCTGTACTGCAGTGATGTGTACTGAACATTGAATAAAGATTTTCTATTATATTCTATTCTATCTTAGTTTTGAACTGCAATTTGCCGGGGCGGTCAATTTACCCAAAGCTCTATATAATTGTTGCAATATGCGAGGCTGCAGCACGATATACGAGATAGTTTATCTAAGGCGCCGTATATTACCGACGTCACTGCGCATAAACATAACGATTAGCTTTGTGTTTGACATATTTAAGGAGAGATTTTGTTTGTATATCATCATTGGACTCTATCCGTCCACTGGTGAACATAGACCTCAATGAGCGTCAAGACGACTGATCCCTCGCCACTCGCATCCATTTCGTTTGTATATATTAAAATATTAATTTTATATTGTACTTGTTATTACAAAAGAAAGGAAGGAAGACAAAGGGAAGGAGGAAGAATAGAGAAGAAAATTTACCTTAAAGGTGGGTAATAGGTTCTGTGAAACAGCTTTCCTGTTTTTTTTAGGATGGATCTATGCTAATAGCCAAAAGGCCCTGATGCTTCGTCGGTTTGATGTGAGCCGATTTAGCTCACTTATGATTCATTATTAGTGGGGTTTGCCCCCCGCCAACCGTAAAGTCTTTGACCGCACGGCCTCCTGGCGTCGGTTTAGGCCTGTGTTTTACAAAGATGGGCAGGACTTGAATAAATCAGGCGACGAACGGGGGTGGAGGGGGCGGGGTAATGCGCGTCCAGTAACGCCCCTGTGTTCGTGTCGGGCTCAGGATGGGAACTAGGACCTGTATGGCACGACGTCGTGGGGACTGCTTAGTAGCGGCCAGACATTCCCCCCTACGAGGAGTAGTCTGGCCTTCGCCGTGGCCAAATTTTCATTTCACAAATTTCTCTACTCATTTTTGCGATATATTTAAAATTTATAAAATTTATAGTTGCCAGTATTAATTAGCTTTTCTATTCTGCACAAGATAAATCCACATCGACGTCGCTGCAATCTATCAGCTAATATTGAATGGACGTATCTCATTATAATGAAACAATTTTTTACGGATTTTATCGCGGTTTATTAAGATTTTTACAAGCCCGACGTTTCGGATACTTTACAGCAACCATGGTCACGGGAGGAATTCGCGCAAACATTAGAAAACAATATGTGGACGTATCTCCATCAATTTAGCCATTCATTACGTTTAGTCAGCTACACTCTGGCTTCGTGTCAGGCCAGAGTAATCACTGATACGAAAACTGATTATCATCTATTTTTTATGGCACAGGAGGGCCCTCCTTTTCCCTATCCCCCCAATGGGCCACCGGAAACACAAATCGCATGAAACGCGACAGAATAGCTGTCACTTGACGCCGGTTTTATGTGATCGAGAGGTAACATCCCGGTCATGCCGGCCCAATTCGGCTGAAAAGCAGCCATTAAAGAGCAGAAAGGCACTACCTCTTACTCATAAAGGCTTGTTTTTTATTTTAACTGAAAAAGACATTTATTATAAATAGTCTTATAACCTTTCACAAGAATTGGATCAGGGCCTGAGGGCGCTAGGTTCTGGAGATGAGTGCGTTCAAGTCAACAAATAAATTCTTCAGCGTAATTATACATATTTTATAGAAAAGCTAATAGGCGACAGACCATCTGCTATATAGGTGAATAATAAAAGAGTCAGAAAAATAAACGAGTCTCTGCGGGACTGACGTTGCCAGCCCTGACTGACTGATGACTGATGACTGACTGACTCGCCCTCATTCCTGGAGAGTCAGGATACCTAAATTTTTTCTGGATAATTATCGTTTCTTTCTTTCCTTTCAATTGTTTTATTTCTATTCTTCTTTTCATCCATATTTTATCGGAAAAAGTGTTTGCTAGATGAAATAAAATATCTATAAAGAAATAATTAACATTGGATATAATAAATAAAAAAAGTTTATTTCAGAAACTTACATATTAAGTACAATAAATCTATAATCTATACTAATATTATAAAGCTGAAGAGTTTGTTTGTTTGTTTGAACGCACTAATCTCAGGAACTACTGGTCTGATTTGAATAATTCTTTCAGTGTTAGACAGCCCATTTATCGAGGAAGGCTATAGGCTAGCTATATAACATCACGCTGTGACATATAGGAGTTGAGTAACGCGGGCGAAGCTGCAGGCAACAGCTAGTTACAATATAAATGTCCGGTCTAACTTTCGGCATGGCCAATAATTCGTCCTGGTTTAAACATGGGAGCGTTCATACATATTAAATGCAGCAATCGGCGTTGATCGTATCCTGACGGCTTTCCTTCGCAAATAAATGTTAATCCGTAATGAGTCATTTCTTAATAATGAGTGAAATTCTCGTGCACTTTAGAAATCAATCCTACTATACTACTAACTAAAGCAAACTTTTATTTATTATAAAGAAACCCTTTTTATGTATACTACGTTATATGCTTTATATTATTATTATTTGTAATAGAACACGTCTTAGCAATAAGTTAATACTAAATGTAGTTAACGCCTGTAATTGGCATGTTCACTTATATAAGACTATTTATGTAGCAAGTTACTATAATTGCATTGTGTTCATTGCTGTTGGTATTTATTAAATAAATAAATAAATATACTTATCTTCCAAAACTGTTCCTAAATCATGTAATTCGAAACACATTTTTTTTTACTGTTCGAAAATAACATGACAGGAAGACACAGCCATGTTATCACAAAAAGCCTTTGTATATGAGCTACTACCATTTGTCTAACATAGAAACATTTTCCAAATTCAACAATTCGAAACACTAATTTTAAGGTTCTTTTCAAAAATAATAACCCAGGAAGACACAGGCATGTTATAATAAAAAGTTTTTATAAAATATGTATAATACTATCCAAATTTCAAATCTGTTCCAAATTCAAACAATTCGAACCAAAATTTAAAATTCTGTTTGTGAAATAACATGGCAGGAAGACACAGGCATGAAGTGTTCCATATACAGTGAGATATGACTTTTCAGGTCACGGCACGGTGCGTCATTTTTTCCACCTGAATGTGTTCGTGAAAGAAAGTCGTGGCGTGATGCTTTTTTCCCTAAGAGGATTATTGTTTGAATAGGATTATTTTTTTCTTTGAGAAAAATGACTAAGGCAATTTGTATCGGATTTACGGTTGAAAGAAAAAAACTTAAACGTTTTTTGCTTCTTATAGAATAAATTATATTAGATATAATTGATTTTTTTCTAATGTTTACGCGAATTTCACTCATTATAATAAAACAATTTTTACGGATTTTATCGCGGTCAGTCAGTCCTCCCGTGACCATGGTTGCTGAAAAGTATCCGAAACGTCGGGCTTGTAATAATCTTAATAAACCGCTATAAAATCCGTAAAAAATGTTTTATTATAAAGATATTATTGAATTTAGAAAAAAAAAATTTCTATAGTATTTTCGTCTAGATCTATATTTAATTTGACTCCAATCAATCAAGACGTTCGTCTGATAGAATATCTTAGAAAAAAAAAAGTATTATCGTTGTTCCTGAGATATATTTAACCTAGTACCAGCTACTAATTTGATACAAGTCGTACAAAAGCTACAGCTGAGGTGAGGCTTTTTCTTTCGAAAATTATAAAAGAAATGATTTACTCAAAATGTGCCAGCGTATCTGCGATTACTAAAAAGCAAAAAAATATCTATACTAATATTATAAAGCTGAAGAGTTTGTTTGTTTGAACGCACTTATCTCAGGAACTACTGGTCCGATCTGAAAAATTCTTTCAGTGTTAGATAGCCCATTTATCGAGGAAGGCTTAAGCTATATAACATCACGCTGTGACTAACAGTAGTTAAGTTAAGTAAGTTAACGCGGGCGAAGCTGCGGGCAACAGCTAGTATTTCCTATTGCTTTAAAACCTGTTTTGTTAGTTTATTTTACTATAATTACTATTTCGAGCATTAACGATGGAGTTCATTTAATATCTATCCGATTTATCTGTTCGCTTTAAATATAATTTATACAGAAACCTCTAAACTCCAAATGTATGTTTATTCACAAGTGTTACAATTACCGCAGTAATTAAATTTGTCACAAATACACATATTGTCAAACGAAAGACAAGTTCCACGGATCGCTCGACTCCAAACAAGTTGGTAAGTTCCAAGAAGTTCTGTCAGTCGCAGATTGTTCTCGAACTCCCTAACTCTATCGACGTGTTTAATTCGCAATTCAAAAAGTTGGTAATTTTTTTCACAGCAAACAATTTTGTTTCGAGTTAATATTAAAAATTATCTTTATTAGCATAATCCGGAGTCTATAAGATAGCGTATGCAACCTATTTTGTGCATTAGAGTTCGTAAATTGTTTTACAAAAAGAAACATAATATATAAACAATTCTTTTGATATATGAGAAAAATTATACCTAGAATAAATGTGTTGTGGAGTACATTAGGAATAGACAAGGTGGAACAGTAATTAGCTTGCATTAGAAAATCACAGACAATATGTACATAGGTGATAACTTTATGATTTAAACCTGATTGTTTATGAGAACACACATTGATAGTCAGCCATCTTATTTATGCATAAAAGAAAACTTGAATTAAACAATCTCAACCAAATGAAAAAAAAAAACAAAAAACACAGGCGCGCTCATATTTCAATACCATACAATTAAAATTATAGTAAATCTTAATTATAACAAAGCCTAAAAGTTTACACGCAAGTACTTGATGATTTATTATGATATTAATAAGATTTTAAAGCAACAACCCAGTTATCACAGATAATTTCATTTATAAATCTTATACTAACCAACGAAAAAATACACGTTTACGACTACGTCAATAACATTATTATCAACTTTTTTCTGGCCACTGGCCACACACACACAAATATCAATTTGCAAGCGAGTCCAAAGCGAGTCGAGTGAGCAATGTCCTCGGCCAATAGCGTCGTCGACGTCGTTTCATACACTCACGTTTAACAGTAGGGCTGCCCGATTTTGGGCGCATCTTTGCGGCGTGTTTGGTGCCCGCTTTTTGCCCTGCTGTCCGCTGCGTTCTTTTTTCATCTGTGAAATATTTTTGCTGTTTTGTAGCGAAGCTCGAGAAGGACAAAAGTGTAATTAGTAGCAGAGAGACTATGTCTCAGGACGGGCAACACATAAATGATATCTGGTCTAGTTCCAGGTAAAAATCGTGACGTACTATCAGATAGCAAGTCAGTTTGGCTATCCAACTAACATTAAAACAGACGCAAACAACTCGCTGCTCGTAAATCGCCAGTGTGATATAAGCCTAAGCGGATAGCTACATTGAATCTTTGGTCCAGTTCTGAACTTAGGATCTTAGAGTGAGCTAATAGTATATCAGCGCTGTTTGCACTCGCCGGAGTACTACGAAAGTGTCAAAGTTTAAACAAATGAATCAGTCCAAGTCTATTTACTGTGGACTTGAGCTGAGATCAGATTATTAACTTAGATAAAGTACATTGAGATATGGTGTAAGGGTTTTTTTAGAAATAGTAAATAAAAGAAACAGTAGTGACTTACATTTCAAAAGTGTTTATTAAACTAAGCTTTTTTAGTATGTTTTTAATTTTGAAAGCATTTTCTTTAAAAAAATACCAAAAACATAAGCAAGTATTCTTTTTTACAATTTGAATGTCTGAATAATTCAGTCTAAAGTATAATTATATATTATATAATGTCAGCCTTATATATTAGCTATGTCTCACTACAAGGCACGGGTCTCCTCCTCGAAATCCGGCTAGGAGGGTGTTTGGGCCAGAGTTCACCGATGCGCTGGCCCACAGAACAATATTACCCTAGCGGGAAGAAGGTCAACTTCATACTAAAAGTTTTAGGACAGGACACAGCTGCCATCTCTGTTAGTCCCACAGAAACTGTTTGAGCGGCAATTTTAAATAACCCTGATTAGCTGGTTTTTTATTCAAAATAGATTATACCTACTTTGGCTTCGGAATTGATATCGACACTTCCATAAACAGAGCTTATAAGTGCCCTGAATCAATTTAAAACTCAAATTATTCATGATATCACATTAAATAAAACAATTATGATTTTGTGCAATTTTTTATTCACCTCCGCTAACATTTACTATTTCTAGAAACATTAATATACAACCCTAACAATTTTTATACGTTAAAATTTCCAACTGCTTCCTTCATAATAATAGTTTTATTGATATTATCACTAATTAGTAAAATCACACGTAATTATTGTCTTTGTCACTAAAAGTCCTATAACACTTTCACTTTACATGATTACGGAGATGACTTTTTTTTTTTTTTTGTTTACGTAGGGAAATGCTTTATACGCATGTAGCCAGGATCTCGGGTAGATCCTGACCCTATGTGGGACTTGCACCTGGGAGTGCCCTACCCGTAAACTAAAACCACTGCGAGTGCCTTCAGCCGCATTATGAGGATCCCGGATAGGCATTCAACAGGATCACCTCAGCGACAGGCTGGCCCCGGCGAAGGCCAGACTACTCCTCTTAAGGGGGGGGACTACCCGGCTGCTTAGGCAATCCCCGTGACGTCGTGCCATACTGGGCCCAGGTTCCCATCTTGAAGCCTGGCACGAGCACAGGGGCGTTACTGGAGACGCATTAAGTAGCGCCTCCTGCGCACCCCCGTTCGTCGCCCACGGGGGGAGGCCTCGTCGGCGGCCTCCTCTCTCACCCGTTCGTCGGCCTCCTTCTGGGACATTACTGCCTCGCAGAAGGAAACCATCGCCGTCCAGGACTCGTCGTCACCGAGCATCGCGGTGATGATACTCGGCAGAGACAAGTACCCTCCGATGACCGATGTCAGATCATGACGCAGCGCCGCCCATCTCGGGCACACCTCGAGGGTGTGCTGGGCCGAGTCCACCGCCGCGCCACAATCGTGACACACTGTCAACGGCTCCCTGCGGGCCGTCCGGCACAGGTACTCACCAAAGCAACCATGCCCAGTGAGCACCTGTGTCAGACGGAAGGTGAGGGGTTTGCGCTTACGGCGCCTCCACCGCTCAAGGACCGGACGCAGAGCAACCGTTAGGCTTTTGCCGTACGGCTGTTGCGCCATGTCCTCCCCCCACCTTCGCATTAACGCCTCTTGCCCTAGTCAGCGAACCCGAAGGATCCCGTCCAACGTAAGGCTCTCACCAAGAGATCTCCTATCCGAGACATAGGAGTGCGTCTCGGCAAGAACCTCCGCCACGAGTTCCCACGGGAGGTCACCGGCCAGGGCAGTGGCTGCCACCCACGATACTGTACGGTACCCCCGGACGGAGATGACTGGCTCAACTCAACGCAAAAGCAGAAAAACTTCAACAAAACGACAGTAATTACATTTATATTACAAAGTAACTTTGAAAACCTACATGAAAACAAACAAAGCAGCCATTTTATAATTCCAAGTTAAAACTTCAGTCTTCAACACAGACTAAACTTCATTTGTAGTAATGTTACCATTGCATAAAATTAATATAATTTTCACTATATATATTTTATTTTAAGTTTATTTACTTTTTAAACACAAAATGCTCAACAATTAATGTTTTAAAACTAATAATAATAGTTAAATATTTTCTTGCACAAGACAGTAATCTCAATAATGATACTGCCTTTTTGGAACTAAAGCTTCTAAAGAAGCAGGTTGGCGGTAAATAGACTCAAAGCAATGCGCCTTAAGTCTACGTACCGCTATTATTATATAAAATGTAAAAGTATATTCCTATACGATATTCGAATGGCAACATATTTTCAACATGGTTGCTATATTTCAGGATTTAGGTTTAAACCGTTAAACTCATGGATATATTTTGTTGCAGGCTCAGGTACTTACTCCAACCATTAAATACAGCCTGTTGTGAAAAGGAATTGGAATAGTCTCTTGGGAACAGATTCGTGAGTAGACAGTGTTCCTTGGTTGAAATGGCCTATAATAAATACTTTGATGTATTATTGCTATGCGAATGATGTTTGTACTGACGCGAATCATTAGTCATTTATATACATTCGTAGGTACATTTTTATAAATGTTTATACTTACCTTCATAATATTTAAACTTCCAAAGATATATCTCTATAAACATATTAGATTTTTCTCTTCGAGGGAGTTTCGAGTTAAGAAGGTAGAATATTTACTTATTAACACACTTCAGGTTCTATATATAAACATCCATTTAAGACATTCCTAATACATCTGATAACGGTACACTGTTCTATCACTTGCTGTGCGTGTGTTGTTGTTTGATAGGAAAAACGGGGTTGAATGTGGTTGAATCTACGAATAAATAATAAGTCAGGAAATGTAACTGTGTTATAAAAATGACCCAACAAAAGTCGTGTCCAAGTAGGCGGGGCTTAAAAGTCGTGTCCAGCGCGTCATCAGTCGGACATTTTTCTTGCAAGCGAACACACGTCAAACTTACGCATACGTTTTAGTTTTTTCATTATGAATTGCAGCTGTTAATCATCATGCCATCATTTGTAGTGAAGTGGTGCAGGAGCCATACAAAATTAAAACCTCCAGGGATCACTTCTCACTAGCAAATAGTAGTCAAATTATATTATATTCAAATACGTTAATGTAATAAGAAAACCGAGATGGTCAATACTATGCAAAATGAAGTCAGTCAATTTTTGAACCAATGTAAAAGGTATTTTATTTATTCTTCATGAAATGTATAATATACCTAATATGTTTATATTTATATCATTATTTAAATGTATATCGATATAAATTGAGGTATTTAAAAAATGATTTTGCATTTTGCTAGCTTTGTTTTCTTTTAGTATCCCAGCCGATCCAATTCGGCAAAATAAGTAGTTAGCTGCAGTTAAGCTTGAAAGACAAGAGTATCCCGGGGAAGAGCCTATAAGGAGGCGGTGCGGTTGGCCAAAGTCGGGCTTGACCTCGTGATCAGCCGCAAAAAGAGGTTAGGGCTTCGGGTCAGAGTTCAGAAAACCAAAGTCCTTCTCTTCCGCGGGACCGGCCGTAAAGAACAGCCTCCGGTAGCTACCCTCCAGATCCGAGGGGGGAGGGTGAGGATGAGCCCCCAGATCAAGTATCTCTGGCCCATCTTTGACGGAGAGTGGACCTTCGACCCACATTTGTCAATATTGGGATCGAAGGTCGTGAAGGCAGCAAGTGCGCTGGGCAGACTTCTCCCGAACCTCGAAGGAACCAGCGCCGCCTGCAGGCAGCTATACTCCGGAGTATGGCGATGTATGGTGCATCCATGGCGGGTCACCTTACCGCGAGGAATAAGGCCTAGCTGGTACCATACAGTATCGTGGGTGACAGACTGACCTAGACGGTGACCCCCTGTGGGAATTTGTGGCGGAGGTTCTTGCCGATACGCATTCATATGTCTCCGTTAGGAGGGCTCCCGGCGAGAACCTTACGTTGTACGAGATCCTACGGGTTCGCCGACTAGGACAGGAGTGTTAATACGGAGGTGGGGGGAGGATCCAGCACGGCAGTCGTATGACAAAAGCCTATCGGCTGCTTTGCATCCAGTCCTCGAGCGGTGGATGAGGCGTAAGCACAAACCCTTCCGTCTGATACAGGTGCTCACTAGGCATAGTTGCTTTGATGAGTACCTGTGCCGTACGGCCCAGACGGAGCCAGTAATAGTATGTTACGATTGTGGCGCGTCGGTGGACTCGGTCTAAAGAAAATATTAAATAATATTTATTATTGACTTGGTTCACTTATTGCATGACATCGTCCACGCAGCTATCACTTGACTGTCATAGGTGACATTGCAGCAAGCGCGCCGACCAATAACTGCATTTATTCTGAAATTAAACAAATCGCCAATGACGTCTATTTGTAACCTCGAAAGTGATTGGTATTTTAAATCATACGTCGTTTTGGTTTAAAGTAGGCCCACTTTTTATGTGTCATTTATTCTGAGTTAGACTTCCTGACTTATTATTTATTCGTAGATATTATGTTACAAATTTTATTTTTTCAATTATTGAGTTATGACGTATGCTTTTTCCTAGGTTCCTAAGTAGTATGTTTTATTTCAACACATCCAGCAACATATTTCACCGCGCCCATAAGCATACCGCGTTTATTCGCATTCATTACCACTACGTTTTGTGCCAAGTCGAGAGAGACGACGTGCAAGAAATATGGCTCCAACTTCAGGTGCGCTGAATTCAGCGCCTCAGCGATTTATGAAACCTTTCTAGCGCTCGTATTAAAATATGTTTAATAAAATACCTAATGATTAATTTTTAATTTTTAACACGACATGAAACTATATTTTTGCAAGTGAAAGCAATAACTCCCTACCGTGGTTCAAGCCTTGTCGTGGCGGTGGGGCACAGTAGCCTAAGGGAAACCCAGCACCTTGGGCGAAGCCAATTGAACCGAGAGAGCTGCAGCTCTTTGTACCCCTCTTATAAAAGGGGACAAAAGAGCAGGGGGTTACAAGGGGCGAGGATGGTAACCTCACCCCATTGCACTGTCCCGACGTTGGGACAGTGCAATGAGGTTGGCAACACAACCGCTAGATCTGTGGTGCGGGACAAGCCCTCTGTGGAGGTGGCTTCGGTCTCTTGAGCAATGGGGCACCTCAACGGCTAGTCAGCCCGACTAGCCGTCGATGTGCCCTGTTGTAGCACAGATAAAAAAGCGTACAACAGTTCTGCTATCGCATTCTTCGTTTCTTATTTTCACTACACACCTTGTGGAGGTGCCTAATCTCCACCTTTTCTATCTACGGGGTGCGGGAGAGATATAATTCCTCAATAGCTCGTGAGGCCAAAAAATATATATAGGAGATAATCCGGTTCGTTTAACCATATAGAATTTATACAGAAAATAAATAAAAGAGAGTGGACTGTATTTTTGCGGTTGTAATAAATATATTATTAAAATTAACTTGCATTAGCTTGTAATATTATAAAGGACAGACGTAAGGTCGATGAACAGGAGGAAGGCTTAGGACATGTGCGACTAACCTGGTATTCTTGTTCTTCTCCCAGGGATGCCAGCAGCTCTCGTATCCCCTCGTATCACCTTCTAACAGTCTGAAGATATGCGGGAACAACACACATACACGATCGCGTTCAAATAGCTTCGATAGGCTTATAGCTTCATTAAAGTTTAACAGTCAGCAAAAAACGCGGCTGGCTATACTCGTTGCCGGCTTGCGGAAGAGAGGCGGAGCGTCACACATGTATGTAAGGAGGGAAGTTGACAGGTGTCAAGCATAAAGCAAGGTTTATTTAACTACCCTCAACTTAGGATAATAATTTGAAACTCAACACCTTGTTCACACAGAAAGTTTTCTGATGCGTTCGATTAGCGCTTAAAATCCGCGCAACTGCTCTGTCTGAAAAGCTTTTGAATAAAAATCCGTTTTAAAATATCCATAATGCCTCATTGAAACTACTTAATATAACCCTTAGAACAAGGCAGTAATGCATTTAAAGTGAAATTAAAACCAGTTACTAAATGGATATCCGGTTACTATGGAACATTAATTAAAGAACGTGGACATAGAAACTATGGACATGACATAGATTAATAATTTTTGAGTCGTGTTGGGAATATTAGTAATGATCGGTTTTATCGATACCCGAGGGAGACAAAGCCTGCAATTAGTGGAGTATTATGTAATTGTTTATAAGCACTTAGGTTTAGGCGGTCTACAGACGACCATTGTCATCAATAAGTAAGTTGTCGTATTGCGCATGACGTCACTGTGTCATCTTACAAGGACCAAATCATATTATAGCAATAACCAAATTCTGTTACATTATTATTACCGTCAGTTTAAGATTTAACGCCTTCCCACGGATTTGCTAAAATAATTTTCACATAATATAGTCACCGGTAATTGTACCGGTGACTATATGTTTTACATTCTTGATTTTATTCTTTCTTTTCTTTTTTATGCCTCCATTTTATAATCTTGCTAAACGGATCATTTTTTCTCTTAATCCGGGACACCTCACCAAAGGCGGCATTGGTGGTACTCGCCGGGTTTTAGACCCACTCCCCCGCGAGATGCATCTCCCGAGCCTCTCAGAGCATTTCCCGGCGTTAAAGAAAAAAAGATATTATTAGATATTTTGACGTTTTATGTTAACAATGCCCACCCAGTAATATAACCGGATATAGTAATAATATGAGCCATAAAATTCCGAAACTGGTCAGTGATTTGTTACTGACGTAATAGCAATTCAACCAACCTGTGATCAGTATGTGCGTCCCATCGGCCAATCATGCATCAATCGCCATCAATCAGCCAATCAGAGCGCAGAACCGGAACAGCACTGCAGCGGCGCAGCACAATATATTTGGCGCAATTTTTTTTCATACAAAACACATAACATAACCGCTCTGTTCCGATAATATGGTCGATGACAGTGCCTTATTAAAAGACAACTCAATACTCTCAATAAGGGACGCGATAGTGATAATGTAATAGTACAAACAATAGACTAATGAATTTTGAGTTTGAGCAATTTAACTCAGCTGGTCTGACATTAGCTAAATACTGACGTTACACGTTATTTTTTTTATATGAATTAAAATTTAACTTAAATACAATTTAAATTAATGATGAAAATATTTATTTAAAAAAAATACCACCACAGTTTCTTGTTCCTTATGTCTCTCTAATTCTTTGTCCACACAGTACTCGAGGGATGCAAAATTATTTTCAATTAAATTATAAAGTAAAACCTAATGGCCATAATGCTTTGAAAATTCTTCATAATTTGCTGCAGGATAATAGTTTTCGTGGAAAATAAAACAATTTAGGTTAATAGCTTAGAGCACACGAAATGAGACTTATTTTTTCACAAGTAACATCCTTAGAAGTTTGAAAGAAGTCGTAAGCAATTAGTATATTTTGACTTCGAAATCCAAAAAAAAATTAAAGACCAAAGTGACCTCGCATAATGTTTCTTACCAAGTTGACCATTTACAGCCTTCTTTTTTTTTCCTTTTACGCCGGGAAATGCTCTGAGGCATCCCGCCTGGGGAGTGGGTCTCCCCAGGTGGGTATGTGGGACTCGCTGCGCCCGAAAGATGGTAAATGGACGCAGCTCTACCCACTAAAACCCGGCGAGTACCACCAGTGCCGCCTTGGTCAGGTGCCCCGGATCTGTTAAGCTGACAGGGCACCTCGACAGCTAGTCAGTCCCACAAGAGACCGACGCCACCTCCACAGAGGAGTTGTCCCTCACCACAGAACAACCCCTCCCAACGTTGGGACAGTACAATGGGGTGAGGTTCCCATCCTCACCCCTTGCCCCCTGCTCTTTTGTCCCCTCTTCTTATAAGAGGGGTACAAAGAGCCCCCTCCGCTCAATTGGCTTCGCCCAAGGTTGGCTGGGCTCACCCTAGGCTACTGAGCCCCACCGCCACGTCAAGGCTTGAACCATGGTGGGGTGACCATATATATAGCCTAGATTTTGTCTATCTTAACCAACTTTACTGGCCGGGACCTAGAATATAGTCTAGGCCAAAGTGAACTCGCATATGTTCCTGACAAAGTTAACCTGTACGCTATGTACACTTGTTGCTGGGATTGGAGAATTGAAACAATAATTTCTTCAGAACTTTTCCTTTTATTCCTCTTCTTAGTATTTCTTTACAAGTTTTCACTATTACTGGTAGCCGAATACTGAACTGATTAGTGTTTTTTTTTTTTTTTTTTTTTTTTTTTCGAATGGATCTATGCTGGGGGTCCGAAGACCTTAAAGCTTCATCGGTTTAGTAAGTGAGCAGATGGCTACACCTAAATAATACAAACGGGAGGGTTACCTCCGCCGACCGAGATGTCTTTGACCTCACGGCCTCCGGCGTCGGATTGTTACATACGGTGGGACGGCACGCGCCGGCGACGACAGGAGTGCGGCCCAGGCGGACTACCCCCACCAGGTTGTATCACGAATGATGGCCCGGCAGAAAGCGCCAGCAATACTGGACAACACCCCTTCGGCGAGAGCCGCGACGTCCACCGCATGAAACATGGCGGTTTGTCATTGACATCGAAAAGGGGGAGGACCCCACCAGCCACGCCACCCGGTGGGCGAGGCCATCCACGCGCGCTGCTATACGAGCAGGATTTAAACTATGGAATCCATGATGGTCGACTTGTTTTACAAAAACGAATTTAATAAAGTTACAACGAGGGCCGCCCCTCGTGTTAACAATATTTGAACGGTCGCGCGCGATACCACAAAATTAAATGATAGCTTCGTGCCATCTATAATTAAAATCGCGGTTGATATTGATGTCGACTCATGACGGATTCAAACCTACGCTATACGCGGTCGATCCGGATCGATTTATACGTGTGAGGTGTGTGACGTCACTCCGATCCCGGGATCCGAGTGGTGTTCATGTACCTAGTCCCGACTGTATTGTGAGTTAGTGTGATGTGTGGGCGCGTCGCGCATTACGTCGCGCTTTAATCAGCTGTTGATGTTGTAACAGCTGTGTCGAGTTAAAGCGATTTTATACCTATGTAGGTTATAAAATTTAAACTTTGGGAGTGAAGCTCCTGATCTTTTCGATCAGTGCGGAATGGTCGGCTAGTGCCTGGAGGCGTTCCGTAAGGGAACCGCGCAGTTTGACTGCTAGTATTTGCAGTTCGACTGGGTCGATACTGCCTACAAACTCTGACACGAATGCCAGATCTGCAGCGAAGCTAGACGGGGGAGCAGGGCGGGGGGCTGCGGGCATCGAGATGCCGGCAGGTGGACCCGCTGGTCTGCTGTAATTGACGGGGGCCCTTGGTGGGGCCCGGGCGGGTTCAGCGGTGACCGGGGCCGGCTTCGGGGCCGGTTTGAACCACGCGTTGGTAGTCGGGGGTGGGGCGGGAAAGAACTTCCTATCTTGGCGGGGACGAGCTTGCGGTGAAGCCGCCTTAGGTTTAGCTACCCTACGGATCTTTTTGGGAGCTTTGGGACACCCTCGGTAGTTGGCGGGATGGCCTACGCTGCCGCAGAGAACACAGCTCGGCGGCCCGGCGGAAGTGGACACATTGCGGGGACAGTCCGCAGTCCCATGGTCGCCCAAGCACTTGACGCACCTGGGGTGAGCGTGACAGTTGCGGGCGGAGTGCCCGTACAACTGACAGCGGTGGCATTGCCCTACTGCTCCCTTTTTACGCGGGGGCTCGACGGTGAGGCCGGTAATGTGGCACACGGCCTTGACGTTAAAAATGGCCTTGCCTGCCGATGTTAGTGGCAGGATTACCAGGACCATTTTGTACAGGTGTTTTGTCCTTGGATGGTACATGCGGTGTACCTCCATGACCGGGTAGCCCTGATGGACAAGGTCGGCTTTGATGTCGGCCGTGTCCATGTTCGTGGGCAGTCCTATCATAACGACCCGGAGGAGCCGCTCGTCCTCCAGGGCGTATGTATGATAACCTATTTTCTTCTCCGTAAGGAATGATGTAAGCTTACGGTGGTCATTAATTGTGTCGACTTGGACACGGACTCCTTCAGCGCATGCGCGGGCAGCTTTGAAGGCGAGCTGATTGCCATGGATGGCTTTAGAAATGGTAGCCCATGACCCGGTGTCGTGGACTATGATAGGGGGCGGGGGGCGGCACTTCGGTGGTGCGACGTCCATGTCCTCGTCCTGGGATGCGGAAGCGAGTTGATCGCGCCGCGAAATCTCTGGTTCCGGTGATGCCGGGGAGCTTGATGCCTTGGGCTTGCCTTTGGCTTTGTCCTGAGGGGACTTAGGGGACCCTACTTTGGGTGTCTTAGCCGGGGGGGACGCCGGGGATTCCGGTTCCGGGCGATGCCTCCTTTTCTTGTAACGGACTTCTTTGAAGCCGTCATCCTCGTAATAATCATCCTCCGTGGAGCTGCCCTGGTAGGACATCTCCTCGTCTGACGGATTGTGCCAGGAGGTGGTAGGGGCATTGCGCCATGAGATCTGGGGGGACGCGTCTTTAATAGACGGTGAAGCGGGGGACGCGTCTTTAATAGACGGTGAAACGGGGGAGGACAATGCAGCGATGTGCTCGCGACGGTTTGCGCGGAAAAGTTCTAGGTTTTCGCCAAGATCGTCGTATTTAGTGCCTAGGAAGGCCATGAGGGATTTCATACACTCGAAATCAATTGGGTCTGCCATTTTATGAAATCTAATAAAGTGACTAATCCCCCCCACCTGTGTGGGAGGGTGAGTAAACGCGCGACGGCTACCAGGGGTAGCAGAATGAATTTAACTTTCCGTATAACTAACACTATACCAAAGCTAAACTAATCTAATTCGCGCCTAAAATTCGCGCGGGAAAAATAACGGTCGCGACTATGCGGCGCCGATCGCCACTGAACGGGCCCGCCTACTTTACGCGCGAAAAAACGTTATAACACTTTCCGGAATAAACTATTAAACGAATAAACGAACGGAGAGCCGCGGGACTCTAAGAAACGCACTAATCTGCACTATCCGACACTCTACTCACAGTGTTGTACCAGGGCTTCAGGGCTTCTGACTTGCTGTGCTTGAGAACGGGCACGTCCGCGCGGAATGGCTACCAGCGCAGAACTGTGACTGATTAGTGCAAATTCAGCGCGATATTTATACAAATCTTGCCGTAAAGCATACTATTAGATTGACCAATCAGAGATCACTTTATTTCCCTCTCACTCTAACCTATATCCTATCCTTTCTAACATTGTTTAAACTTTACAAGTCATTTTCTCTTATTTTCTAATTAAATTAACATTGCTAATACTTATAGGAATCTAAATAGACATTAATTCTAACTAAAAAACATAATTAAAACATTCTAATTAGATATTTAAAAAACACAACATATTGCATCTTTCTCACTCTTACGTAAAACGAAAGTGACAGCAAGCTATGAGGTAAACTCGGATGGCGTACAACCGAGTTGGGGCGAGTCAATTACATGACACAAAGTTTTCATATTAAACCTATCAAACTATATACTGGCCTATCCTTATCTTAGTAACAATTAGTAGTTAGTATTTACATATTACAATTAGAACAATGACTATGTACATATTATAATTAGTTAGTTACGTGATCGATTGAGTCGTCCTGCACATTCCTCCCGCCGTGTGACTCCATCGCATCTTCTCCTGGTGCCGGGACGACGTCTTCCTCGATGGGCAGGATCACCAGCTTCCTTACCGGTCGCCGTAGTACTCCTCCCTTGGTCTGGATGTCGACAGTTCTTACGACGTTGTCGGGTCCAGGGAATGTTGCGATTACTTTCCCTCTGAGCCATACGTTGCGCGGTGAGTTGGGATCGACTAGCAGTACGAGATCCCCGATTCGTACCGAAGACCCTCGTCCATGTGGCTCCCGCCGGTTCTGAAGTCCGGGGAGATATTCACGTAACCACCTTTCCCAGAATGTGTCTGCTAACTTCTGTGCGGCTTGCCAGTTGGACTTCGAAATAATGTCCTTTTCTGGGAATCTTGCAAAGGTCGGTAATCTTCCTGGTCCTCCCAACAGGAAGTGGTTGGGAGTTAACGCTTCCAGATCTTCAGGGTCGACAGATACATGTGTGAGAGGTCGACTGTTGACGGTATATTCGGCTTCTGTCAGTAGCGTGGAGAGTACTTCTTCTGTAGGATGGCGTTCGTGGAGGGTTGACGTCAGGCTAGTTTTGACAGACCTGACCATTCTTTCCCATGCCTCGCCCATGAATGGTGCTCCCGGGGGGATGAATCGCCACGATATCTGTCTCTTCGCTGCTTCTTCAGCCGTTGCCTCGTCGATCGCTCGTCGTAGTTCTTTATCTGCCGCTTTCAGGTTCGTCCCGTTGTCTGACCAGATTTCCGTTGGACAGCCTCTTCTGGCCATCATTCTTCTCAACGCCATGACTGCCGAACTGCTGCTGAGCGATCCGGCTATTTCACGATGTATCGCCCTCGTAGTTAGACATGTGAAGACGGCGACGTATCTCTTCTGATGTGAACGTCCGACGGTGACAGAGAGAGGTCCGAAGTAGTCCACCCCGGTAAATGTGAACGGACGTTGATGGTGAGCTAGTCGACAGGCAGGTAAGTCTCCGGTTCTTGGGAAAGATGGCGTTTGTGTCTTCATTCGACAGTGTAGACATTGTCTTATGATAGTACGAGTTATCGGGCGTATGCGTATAATCCAATATTGTTGACGACACTCGTTGATAGTTGTTTCTACGCCCGCGTGGTGTAGTTTATGATGGATATTCTTAATCCATAATTTCACCGTCGGATGGTTGCCATCTATGACTACAGGACTTCTTAATGCTTCCGGTACTTCCTTGACGGCTGCGATGCGGCTTTTTAACTTGATGAACCCGTTCAGATATTCTATACTTATTTGATGAAGTCTGCTCTCCTTGCTGATGGGTTTCCCTCTTCGAATGTCATGAAGTTCTTGAGTGAATGCTTCTTGTTGAGATGACCGCATCAGAAGTTCTTCGGCTTGTGTAAGAAGTTCCGCAGGTATGGGAATGAATTTTCTTTCTTCTTTCTTTTGTTCTTGTCGTGGTATAATTCCTTTCTTTTTGTTACGTATGTTTTTCCAGATGGGATCCGTTTCGATGTTCTTCGAGTTTCTCTTATAGTGAACGGTTTCTTTCGTGGGCCGGCAGAGTTGAAGAAACTGAAGTACTCTAGCTGTTGTATAACGTAATCTATCCCAGTTGGAGAAGCGGGATACCTCGGGTAAGGCTTCTGCGAGTCTCGGAGTTTCGTCGACTGAGATGTGATGGATTCTTTCTTCTCCGGTTTCTTCTGTAATTGCGCTGCAAGATTGTTCTGTTGGCCATGACTCTTCGGGTTCATAGAGAAACTCTGGACCTTTGTACCACCTGTGGTTGGTGTCGAATGACGGTGGTACATTTCTTGTGGCGTCATCGGCGATATTGAGCTTGGTCGGAACCCATCTCCACTCGTTTACTGTAGAGCATTCTTCTATGACTGCTAGGCGGTGCGCAACGTATGGCTTGTATGAGCGAGACCCTGTCTTGATCCAGGTAAGTACCGTTCTGCTGTCAGTCCAGAACGTCTTCGAATCTGGTTTCCTTTCGTGTTCTTCTATGGTGGCTTCTGCGAGTCTGGCTCCCATTACGGCGGCTTGTAGCTCTAATCTTGGTATTGAGGTGACCTTCAACGGGGATACTCTTGCTTTGGCCATGACGAGTGACACATTGACTTGACCGTTCGGGGCTACTGTTCTCCAGAACAGTGCTGTAGAGTATGCGGATTCGCTTGCGTCGGTGAAGATATGTAGTTGAAGTGACACGGCGTCGCTGTAGCCCAGGTAGCACCTTGGTATAGCCACGTTCGAGAGATTCCTCAGATGGAGTAGCCAGTTCTGCCAATCTTCTGAGAGGTCCTCATCAATCTCGTTATCCCATGATGTTCCGCGTCGCCATACTTCTTGTAGGATTTGTTTGGCCTTGATAGTGACCGGGGAGGTGAAACCGAGTGGGTCGAATAGAGACATGACAACCCTTAAAGCCTCTCTCTTGGTTGGTTTCTTCCCTTGAAACAGTGATGACGGTATTCGAGTCAGGTTGAGATTGAAGGTGAACTCGTCCCTGTCTGGTTTCCAGATGAGTCCCAGTACTCTCTCGACTTTATCTTCTGTCTTGTATAGTTCGATATCTTCTTGACCTTCCGTTTCCCCTATGGCCTCGAGAAGGCTAGGCGAGTTCGACTTCCATTGTTTGAGTTCGAAGTTCGCTTCCTTATGTATGTTCTTGACCTCGGTTGTGATGCGTATAGCTTCTTCTAAGGTTTTGAAGCTATCCAGATAGTCGTCAACGTAATGCTTCTTTACTATGGCTCTTGCGGCTTCTGGATGAGTTTCTTCATATTTCTTTGCGTTCAAATTCTTCACGAAGATCGCCGTTGCAGGTGAACTAGATGCGCCGAAGATGAGTGACGTCATTCGGTATTCATCCGGTGGCTGACTATCTCTTCTATCCTTTCGCCATAAGTACCGCAAGGCATCCCTGTCTTGTTCTCGAAGCTTTACTTGCATAAACATTTCTTTGATGTCCGCAGTCACAGCGACGGTATGTTGTCTGAACCGCATGACGACCCCTGGTAATGATTGTAGTAGATCCGGTCCTTTGAGGAGTTGGTCGTTGAGCGAGACTCCCCTAGTCTTGGCTGCTGCATCATGGACCACTCGGAGCTTATCTGGCTTCAAAGGGTTGACCACTCCGAAGTGTGGTAAGTACCACGTTTTATTCGCTGTCTTTGTCTTCGGGGCTGGCTCCGCGTATCCCTTGATGATGAGTGCTTCCATCTGTTCTGTATATTTTTGTTTTAGTCTGGGATCCCGATCGAGTTTCTTTTCGATGTTGTATAGGCGCTTCAACGAGTTTTCATAGTTGTTAGGGAGGTTGATGTCTTCTGTCTTCCATAAGAGTGACGTTTCGTATCTTCCTGTCTTCGTGTGGACTGTATTCTTTTCAAGAACTCGTAACGCTTGCTCTTCTGGATCTGTTGTCGGTTTCTTCGGATTGATGTATAGTGAGTCCATCGCGAAGTACTGCTTCATCATGTCTTCAAGGGTGTCTTCAACATGATCTTCTCTCAGGTGATGAATGTAGTTGATGTTGTTGCTTGAGTCTTTCGTGTGGCTTCCGTGAAGTACCCATCCGAGCGGAGTGAGCGACGCCACCGGTTGTTGTCTGCTTCCTTTCTTGACTCTTGAAGTGAGAAGAAGATGCCAGTTGTCTTGTCCAACTAGTATTTCGGGCTTCGCATGTGTATATGTGATGAACTCGCTGATGTCTTGAAGGTGTTGACATTCTTCAATCTTTTCTTTTGAAACCTTTTGAGTAGCCACATGAAGATTCTTGACTGTTCTAGCTTGAATTCTTTCTTCATGTTCATTCACTCCCCTTAATGTGATATTGACTCTTCTTGACTTATTTTCGGAGGTCTTCATCTCGTTGATGGCTTCGATGCGGAGCGGGTCGATGGGTCCTCTGGCGCCGATGCGGTGAGCTAGGTTCTCGTCGATGAGTGTCACCGTAGACCCATCGTCTAGTAGAGCGTATGTGTCTGTTGCTCCCGCCGGTCCCGACGCTGTGACTGGGATGATCTTCAAGTAGGACTGTCTTGTGGTTGTAGTCCAGGCAGAGTTGATTGCTTCAGATGACCTGTGGTCCTCTTCTGTCCTTTCATTATTCCTCGAGACATGCAGCATTCGATGATGATAATATTTACAGTTGTCGATACCACATGTTCGATGTCGACAAGAATGGTTCTTGTTTCTATACCGTAGGCATCTGAAACATAGACGACGGTTTTTTGCGATATCCCATCTTCCCTGAACATCCTCTGCCTTGAACTTCTCGCAGTCCGTTATTGAATGTCCCGTGCCTTCACATATGAAGCATTTGATGGTTGGTTTCTCGGTGACATGGTTCACTCGTTGATGACGTCTCGGTGTGGTGGGCTGCGGCTGTGAACCCACTTGTTCCGGTTGTGCGAAGGGTCCGCACAGCTCCGCTTCTCTTTTCATGAACTTGTCGAACTTCAGTAGTGCCGGCTCTTCTTTAGGTAGTGTGGCAGAGTAGTCGAAGTATCTGTATCGAAGTGTCGGTGTCAGTTTATCTACCATGGCCCTGGCGATTTCCGGGTTGTAGAGATAGTAGACGCAGTTCAATGCTTGTAGTGTAGACACGGCGTTTGTCACCTTAGTCGAGAATATACAGATGTCCCTTGGTGACTCGGAGAGACGTGGTAATGTTCGAAGTGTGTCTATTTCCATCATAGCGATTGATTCTGGTCTTCCGAATCTTGATTCCAGAGTCTTCATAATGTCGGCTGGGTTGGCGTTCGTGATAAGTAGACCATCGACGGCTTCCTTGGCTTTCCCTTTTAGGTTTCTTCGAAGTCTGTTGATATTCTCTGTCTTCGAGTAGAGCTTTTCGGTTTCTTCGTAACCTGCTTTGAAGTGAAGCCATTCTTGATGCGCTCCGTTGAAGACCGCTTCAGCTCCATAAGTCTTGGGCGCGCTGACTTGACGGCGAGTGTTATGGCTTCAGTCAATTGAGGAGCTCTGACTGAGGATATTTGGTCGTCTTCTCTTCGACGAGGACTGGTGGCTTCAACTTCTTTTCCTTAATCGCGTTCGGCGGTTCTGGACTTCTTTCTCTTGCCACAGTGACAGGTTCTTCCATTCTTCTGTCTTCTGTGATACTTGATTGTCTTGGTATCCTTTCTTCTGTGGTGGCAAGTTGATGAGGTTCGTTGCTGATGGCTAATACCGGCGATTCTGACTGACCTTGTAGCCAGGTATTGATTCGTGTGTTGGCTTCTATTTTCGAACACACGGAGACGACGTCATCGTTTTCTTCATCCGAGTCCGCTTCCAATACGGCGAGGCGAGCAGCGGCTAATTCGACTTGCAGGCGCGCTAACTCCTCTTTTGCTTTCGCTATTTTGTAGGCCTTCGTTGACTTGACGGAGGCGGCCCGTTTCCTTTCTTCATGCTTGCCGGCTTCAGGTAGGCAAGCGATAACAGTATTGGCTCTTTGCACTGACGGCGGTGCGTCCCGACTGGCAGTAGTCGAGGGGCGCGGGGGGCGAGAGCTTGAGATTCAGTATCCGGTCTACCAGTTGTTTCGTTAACGTTCGGGATCGTAGCCTCGGTACTACCCGACTGAGCGGTGGTCCGATCAGTGGTATCGGTCTGCGTGGTATCAGTAGTGCCAGTGGTACCGGAGGTGGCAGTATCGCCGGACGTTTGGGTTCGATATGAATCGGTAGTTTCGGAGGTCGTATGTTCAGTTTCTGACGCAGACTGTTGCGCTTCTTTTGACTGGTGTGTTTTGCGAGTGACCGGCATGTTCACTTTCTTGATAAAATCTTCACCGTATCACTTTCTTGAGGAAAAATTCTTCGCACTTTCTTCTCAATTATCCGGCGACCGAAGGACCATAAATGTACGCTATGTACACTTGTTGCTGGGATTGGAGAATTGAAACAATAATTTCTTCAGAAATTTTCCTTTTATTCCTCTTCTTAGTATTTCTTTACAAGTTTTCACTATTACTGGTAGCCGAATACTGAACTGATTAGTGCAAATTCAGCGCGATATTTATACAAATCTTGCCGTAAAGCATACTATTAGATTGACCAATCAGAGATCACTTTATTTCCCTCTCACTCTAACCTATATCCTATCCTTTCTAACATTGTTTAAACTTTACAAGTCATTTTCTCTTATTTTCTAATTAAATTAACATTGCTAATGCTTATAGGAATCTAAATAGACATTAATTCTAACTAAAAAACATAATTAAAACATTCTAATTAGATATTTAAAAAACACAACATATTGCATCTTTCTCACTCTTACGTAAAACGAAAGTGACAGCAAGCTATGAGGTAAACTCGGTTGGCGTACAACCGAGTTGGGGCGAGTCAATTACATGACACAAAGTTTTCATATTAAACCTATCAAACTATATACTGGCCTATCCTTATCTTAGTAACAATTAGTAGTTAGTATTTACATATTACAATTAGAACAATGACTATGTACATATTATAATTAGTTAGTTACGTGATCGATTGAGTCGTCCTGCACATAACCAATTATTATTACCCTATAACTTTGTCTATCTTAACTAGCTTTACCGTAATTACAATAATTTTTAAAGCGATATTATTTTTTCATTCATTTGCAGTCTGCTTAAAATTCCGGTCTCTGCCGCCCATTCTCCTATCGCCCACGTGACTGACACGATAATAGAGACGTGACAAATTCCCTATCTCCTACCCCGACATAAATTCACTGTTTTATTATATATTTTTGATATTATTATTAAATTTAGCTTCACCAAAATTATTATCTTTATTGGATATTGGCAAAGTGATAGTGATTGCCCGTATATTCGTAAAAAATATCGCTACTAATATCGACGGAGTCTACTCGGATGTATGACAATTTTCACAGCGAAAACATTAATATAATTAAACAGATATAATAAGCTTTTGATTTTAGAATTTGTGGATCCTACATAATTAAGATATCTGGTAATACTTTGAAATATATTAATTTGAATACCATCGCCTGTATTTTATTAATTAACGACCTCAAATGATGACCCCTCGGCCTTTATCGTTGTATCAGCTTTCAAATTCTTAATTCAGGGTGAACATTTATAATTCATGATAACCGTTTTGGATGAAAATATAAACTTTAATATCTGTTTATAATTAGTGAGTAAACTGAAAAAAAAACCTAAAAATCATTTTAAAGCAAGCCAAGCCATTAAATGTATTTTGTCCGGTCTGAACTAAACAGATGTCTTAATGAGATCATTTTATACAGAATTGGAGACCTATATAATAACCAGTGGCAAAAAGACGCTAGCCGATAGACCGATGTCATGATCTGACATCGGTCATCGGAGGGGACTTGTCTCTGCCGAGCGTCATCACCGCGATGCTCGGTGACGACGAGTCCTGGACGGCGATGGTCTCCTTCTGCGAGACAGTAATGTCCCAGAAGGAGGCCGACGAGCGAGTGGGGGAGGAGGCCGCCGACGAGGCCTCGTCCCGCGGGCGACGAACGGGGGTGCGTAGGAGGCGCTATTTAATGCGCCTCCAGTAACGCCCCTGTGTTTGTGTCGGGCTCAGGATGGGAACCAGGGTGTGTATGGCACGACGTCATCGGGACTGTTTAGTAGCGGCCGGGCAGTCCCCCATTATGAGAAGTAGTCTGGTCTTCGCAGGGGCCAGCCTGTCGCTGAGGTGATCCTGTTTGTTGCCTGCATATCCGGGACCCTCAAGAAGCGGCTGAAGGCGCTCGCAGTGGTTTTAGTTAGGGTGGGCACTCCCAGGTGCGAGTCCCACATTGGGTCAGGATCTACCCAAAGATCCTGGCTGCATCCATAAGGATTTCCCTGCGAAAAAAAAAAAAAAAAGTCGGAGCCTTATGGTGACGACCGCCACCCATTATACACATTCGCACAACCGGAGATTATGCAAATGCTTTACCCACCTTTTCCCTATCCCCCTAAATGGGCCACCGGAAACTCACAAACCGCACGAAGGCGACAGCATAGCTGTCACTTTACGCCGGTATTATGTGAGCGAGAGGTACCACCCCGGTCGTGCCGGCCCAGTTATGACCCGGTATGCTACGGGAGTCCATACTGTTGTAAGTGTGTAGTGTAGTAATTATGCAGTAGTATTTCCGACATAGATTGAGGCGGTTGCTACGTGTTAATCCCCCCGATTACTACGCGTAGTCGTAGCTAGCTTTAATGTTTACAAAATCTGTTTGACTACGACTGAAAATACTAAAATCTACGTAAGCACCCAAATGAGTGCTCATAAAGATTTCAATCATTTTTTTTTTCTGATCTTTGGAAATATGTGTGGGGTAACCCAAACTGTACCTTGGGCGAAGCTAATTGAGCCGAGGGGGCTCTTTGTACCCCTAAAGAAAAAACAAAGGGTCCGTTGCTATTGGGACATGAGTAGAGGAAATGCGGCTGTCTGGGCGCTCAATGAAAGAGACATTTGCCAGCAGTGAACGGAAGAAGGTGGAAAATTTTAATGGCTATATTTTAAATATAAAATAAATTAAGGAACATACCTGCATAAAGATATTATTATTTTCTAATAATTTTCTTCCATATACAAATAAATCAAATTACCCACGTAAAGAATGGCCAGGGGTGAATAACATTTTATGGGCGAAAAAAAATAAAATTGTGTATTTCGGATCATCATAAAAGTTTATAGCGAGACCGAAACGCGCTTCATATTTCGCACTTAAACCTGATAAAGCCGTGTAAAGGCTTGTTATATCTGTACTTATGTTACTCTTGTAATCATTATCATCTTTTATCTACAATCACAGGCAGTAGACGAATGGAAAAGTTTTAGTAAGCTATACTACGAATAAATAATAAGTCAGGAAATGTAACTGTGTTATAAAAATGACCCAACAAAAGTCGTGTCCAAGTAGGCGGGGCTTAAAAGTCGTGTCCAGCGCGTCATCAGTCGGACATTTTTCTTGCAAGCGAACACACGTCAAACTTACGCATACGTTTTAGTTTTTTCATTATGAATTGCAGCTGTTAATCATCATGCCATCATTTGTAGTGAAGTGGTGCAGGAGCCATACAAAATTAAAACCTCCAGGGATCACTTCTCACTAGTAAATAGTAGTCAAATTATATTATATTCAAATACGTTAATGTAATAAGAAAACCGAGATGATCAATACTATGCAAAATGAAGTCAGTCAATTTTTGAACCAATGTAGAAGGTATTTTATTTATTCTTCATGAAATGTATAATATACCTAATATGTTTATATTTATATCATTATTTAAATGTATATCGATATAAATTGAGGTATTTAAAAAATGATTTTGCATTTTGCTAGCTTTGTTTTCTTTTAGTATCCCAGCCGATCCAATTCGGCAAAATAAGTAGTTAGCTGCAGTTAAGCTTGAAAGACAAGAGTATCCCGGGGAAGAGCCTATAAGGAGGCGGTGCGGTTGGCCAAAGTCGGGCTTGACCTCGTAATCAGCCGCAAAAAGAGGTTAGGGCTTCGGGTCAGAGTTCAGAAAACCAAAGTCCTTCTCTTCCGCGGGACCGGCCGTAAAGGACAGCCTCCGGTAGCTACCCTCCAGATCCGAGGGGTGAGGGTGAGGATGAGCCCCCAGATCAAGTATCTCTGGCCCATCCTTGACGGAGAGTGGACCTTCGACCCACATTTGTCAATATTGGGATCGAAGGTCGTGAAGGCAGCAAGTTCACTGGGCAGACTTCTCCCGAACCTCGAAGGAACCAGCGCCGCCTGCAGGCAGCTATACTCCGGAGTATGGCGATGTATGGTGCATCCATTTGGGCGGGTCACCTTACCGCGAGGAATAAGGCCTAGCTGGTACCATACAGTATCGTGGGTGACAGACTGACCTAGACGGTGACCCCCCGTGGGAATTTGTGGCGGAGGTTCTTGCCGATACGCATTCATATGTCTCCGTTAGGAGGGCTCCCGGCGAGAACCTTACGTTGTACGAGATCCTACGGGTTCGCCGACTAGGACAGGAGTGTTAATACGGAGGTGGGGGGAGGACCCAGCACGGCAGTCGTATGACAAAAGCCTATCGGCTGCTTTGCATCCAGTCCTCGAGCGGTGGATGAGGCGTAAGCACAAACCCTTCCGTCTGATACAGGTGCTCACTAGGCATAGTTGCTTTGATGAGTACCTGTGCCGTACGGCCCAGACGGAGCCAGTAATAGTATGTTACGATTGTGGCGCGTCGGTGGACTCGGTCTAAAGAAAATATTAAATAATATTTATTATTGACTTGGTTCACTTATTGCATGACATCGTCCACGCAGCTATCACTTGACTGTCATAGGTGACATTGCAGCAAGCGCGCCGACCAATAACTGCATTTATTCTGAAATTAAACAAATCACCAATGACGTCTATTTGTAACCTCGAAAGTGATTGGTATTTTAAATCATACGTCGTTTTGGTTTAAAGTAGGCCCACTTTTTATGTGTCATTTGTTCTGAGTTAGACTTCCTGACTTATTATTTATTCGTAGGGTTGAATGCGGAATTATTTTACTGGTAGTAACAAACAAATTGTAGATCACTCGAAGCTATCAATCTTGTTACAGTCGTTTCACCTGTTGGTAAGTCATAAGCGCCAACCACAGACAGCCGCTACACTTGCCCCCGCCTTTTTTCATCCCGCCCGGGAAGAAAAAAGTTTTCTGTGTTCCTGGGTCATGGATGTGTATTAAAAATGTGTATTATATAATAAAAAAATTAAATATAATATATTTATGTATACAGTAAAAGTAATAGATATATTTCCGTTGCCTGGTACCCGTAACACAAGTTCTACGAGAACTTACCACGGGACTAAATTGACGTGGTGTAGTCGTCCATAGATATTATTATTATAAGTACGTACCCCTAAAAGCTACACCCACTTCAATGGGTGTTCAATGGGTCACTGGAAACTCACAAGCCGCACGAAACGCGACAGCATAGCTGTCACTTATTTTTGAATAAAAAATATGATGAAATTTATGAAACTGAACTTTATAATATTACACATACGAGTGTATGATGCGCTAAAATACATCTTAAGAGCTTGCATACAAGTTCACGAAACTTTACCTAAATACAAAATCTATAGCTTATTTTACAACTACGAAAACTTGTTTAAGTTTGCGCCTGAACCTATCTTAAATATATTCGTCTGCGAGTTCTGAGTTGTCCGCTTCCGGTACGTGCAGCATGAATACTTAATGCGACTTTGTCTAGCTTTTACAAGAATTAAAACCTAGAAAACTACTTTAAGTATATTGTTTGCGTATGTTAAATGTACCTCTATTTCAAGAATTCACAAATGCTACCATTACTGTCGAAACATCGAAAAACCTATTATGTGTTACTAACTGGTGCCCACGACTTCGTCTGCGCAGAATAAGATTATAGTTTTTTTTTATATAAAAAGAATATGTGTGCAAAGTTTCATGATGATCGGTTCAGTAGTTTTCGCGTGAAAGCGTAACAAACATCCACGCTTTCACATTGATAATATTAGTAAGGATATTATGATAAAATAAATTATTTTACAAATTAAGCTATTAAGAGACGTCTTCTCATAGCCGCTATCTTGTTCAGCTAAGCAACTGACATTGCTGATCTCTGATAGTCACTATTCTAGCTGTAATGTTGGCCTTATTCAATGATCGTCGAGATGGCAGATTCCTTGCGTCTTGTATAGCACCTTACCAAATTCCACATTTATCTGTTTCACTCACAACGGTTTCTTTGTTGTTTTCCATATCGTCATTAAAACTAATCCAAAGGAAACATCTTTTTACGGATTTTCGTGCGGTTTACACTGTCGACTTTTTTTACTAGACTAGATTTAACATTGGATGGTTTGGCATTTTTACTAATGCCTAGTTCAAGTGGTCCATTTTTTTTACACGCCGGAAAATGCTCTGAGGCATCCCGCTGCCTCCCCAGGCGGGTATGTGGGACTCGCTGCGCCCGAAAGATGGTAAGTGGATGCAGCTCTACCCACTAAAGCCCGGCGAGTACCAACAGTGAGGTGCCCCGGATCTGTTAAGCTAACAGGGCACCTCGACGGCTAGTCAGTCCCACAAGGGACCGACGCCACCTCCACAGAGGGTTTGTCCCGCACCACAGAACAACCCCTCCCAACGTCTGGACAGTAGAATGGGGTGAGGTTCCCATCCTCGACCCTTGCCCCCTGCTCTTTTGTCCCCTCTTCTTATAAGAGGGATACAAAGAGCCCCCTCGGCTCAATTAGCTTCGCCCAAGATGCTGGGCTCACCCTAGGCTACTGAGCCCCAGCTCCACGACAAGGCTTGAACCATGGTGGGGCAAGTGTTGCATTACAGTTACAAGATTATTCTAAATAAGAATTTAGGTCTTTTGTCGTTTTGTTAATCTTGTGTTATAAAATTATATGTTTATTTATATAAATTGCATCTGAATGTTAATATGTTTATAATCACTATTAATTTGTTAGAATCATGATAATATACTGTATTCTTTTCTTATATCTATTTTGTGTAATTAGTGCACAATATTATAATAATTTAAAGATTCTAATTTTTGTATCTAAGTGGCTATCTCTACCTCAAAGGGATCGACTGAAATGTGTTTTTTTTATAAAACATACAAATTAATATTATTAACTCAATAACCAATAACTTACAAACGCATTTGGTAAACAGCACTGAAACCAACTTAGAAATGAATTAATTTTAAACTCGGTTTAAAATTTAATCAACTGAAACCACGAATTCATAACACTCCGTAGCATCTCAAATGGTGGTTATTTTGAACATGGTTCAATTAATATAAGATATGTTAACAACCGTCGGTTCCACTGCAGAAATCTCCTGTATGTGTTTGTGTGGTATTATATATTATTACTGGTGCTATTAATTGTATTAATATCTATTAATATCTGACAATGATTATTTTTCTAGCACGTGACGCAACCGGGATTGACCATCTTGGTGTTCATTGAGTGGGGCCTACGTTTAGTAGTGGACGGATAGAATCATGATGATGATGACGTTAATGTCACGCAACGACATTGAAGCATTAAAGAAATGTTTTTTTTTAATCAGATTAATAGTTTTAAGATTACCTATTACCTACATCCAACCTACTAATGTTGGTAGTAGCACTTACCATTTATAATATGAGGGCAACACTAAAAATCTAAGAAAAGAAAATTTTGCAAGTTATTAGTTCTATAGTAAATATACCTTTTCAATATAGTTTCCATTCACATTAGTACATCGCTGCGTCCGATGGATCCACTGATAATAGAACTTTGCCCACTCGTCCTTAGGGGTCTCTTCAATGGCCTTTTGAAACGTTTTCCTCGAAGTTTTTATTTTATTTTTAAGAATAGTTAAAAATCGCAAGGTTAGGGTTATACGGCTGGCGACTCAGTAATTTCCCGCCTGATGTCGCCAAATATTCGATCGTTTGCTTGGGGGTGTGCATCGAGGTGTTGTCGTGGTTTGTTGGCATCCCCCCTGAAGGACCCACTCAGCAGACTGCCTTTTAGATTCAGGTTCATAAACAGTAAATCCCGCTTTCGTCACCCGTAAGTATGTCAAACACACCATTTGAGTCACCTCCGTTAAATGGTAATTCCGGTTAATGATAAATGCACAACTTGTAAAAGCCTCAAAGCGTTTTTTTTTTCCTCCTCAAAGTGTCCATGAAACACGAAAAAAATTGGTGCTGTATTTTGTCATGACACCCTGAGCTTTTAGCTTGTTCTAATAACACAATACTGATTCTAAGAAAGTGTTAAATGGCCGGCCGAGAACTAATATCGATCCTTTCGGATTCCCTATTAAAAATACTTATGTCCTTTATGCATAACGATAGACATTATTTATAAGCTTATTGAAAAATGTTCTTGCCACACAGGATAAAATTATTTTAAAGAGGCGCCTTTTAAATCATGCAGCATATTTCATACCAAAACGTCCAGCAAAACTAGGAGCGCATAAAAAGCGAGTATGTAAGGAAATCCACTCGCTTGTACAATGGTACTGTTTCCATTTGTACTAGGTAACCGCAATGCTTAAATATCCAATGTGAGGTTGAAACAATAAGTTCTTTACTCGATCTGACTTTCCAAGCGTGGAGAATATGTAGGTTTTTATTAAAAATGTAGAATAATATTCCTTAAAACTTTACTACTAATATTATAAAGGTGAAAATTTGTAAGTTTGGATGTTTGTTTCTCGTTCACGGCAAAACGGCTGAAATATCTTGGATTAGGATAAAGGCTACATTTTATAAAATTTATAAAACGGGAGGACCATGACCATGGTTGCTGTGAAGTATCCGAAACGAAAAAATTAATAAACCGCGATAAAATCCGTGAAAATTGTTTCATTGTAATGAGTGAAATTCACGTAAACATTATAAAACAATATTATGTATATCTTAGTTTAAATCACGGTGTTCATAAGTTATTGCTTATTAGCTAACATTTGTTGCTAACCCAATCAATAGGTCAAATCTCAACAACAAGTGGATATGCATGGAGTGATAATGACAAAAACTAGCCCCTTTGAGGCAAAAATCAGGTATAGTACCTATTCCCCACCATGGTTCAGTCCTTGACGTGGCGGTGGGGCTCAGTAGCCTAAGGTGAAACCGGCACCTTGGACGAAGCTAATTGTGTCGAGGGGGCTCTTTGTACCCCTCTTATAAGAAGAGGGGACAAAAGAGCAGGGGGCAAGGGGCGAGGATGGCAACCTCAACCTATTGTACTGTCCCAACGTTGGGAGGGATTGTCCTGTGGTGCGGGACAACCCCTCTGTGGAGCTGGCATCGGTCGCCTGAGGGACTGACTAGCCATCGATATACCCTGTTTGCTCAACAGATCCGAGCCACCTCACCAAAGGCGGCATTGGTGGCACTCGGGTATTAGTGGGTAGAGCTGCGTCCACTTACCAGCTTTCGGGTGCAGCTAGTCCCACCCGTACCCGTCTGGGGAGACCCTCTCCCCCGCGGGTCAGAGCATTTCCCAGCGTTAAAGAAGAAGAGGTATAGTACCTATCAATAAGATAATTACAGCTGGCACACATTATTTGCTTTCTAAATGAATATGAACAAGCTTCTCAGATACTTATGTTAATTATGAGAATAATAAGTTTTAAGATTCCATACTTGCTTCTTAAAATAAACGATAAGTACTAAACTTACTAGCATGGTTAGCATAAGTAAAGAAACGGCTAGTAAAAGTTCAAAGGCTCTTAAGATGGCAAAGGCATTTTACGATCTCATACAGTACATGTAAATTGCTGTATGTATATGTTTTTATTTAAGCTACGATAGAAGATATTGAAAATTTTTTAAAAGTGTAGTAACTTACGTAGTAGATTATATTATTTACTAATTAGTAATTATTAAATGATTGAGTATGGATTTTGTTCAAGAAGCTAAAGGTAGCAAGCCACTTAAACTTGGTGCAATACTACAAAGATGCCAATTAAGATGCCATCTCAAATTGATATTTGTCCTCTTGAAATTCATTTGGAGAAACTTATTTTAGCCGGATAGACATTAGCTACTGCTTATATATTTTTATTAATTAATTAATTACCTTATTTCTTCAACCGTTAAAAATTATTCATACCTCGTTGATATCAAATATTAAAACTGTACGTTACTTTTGTCGCCTGGTAAATGATACAATAAAAAGTTGATAAAATGTTAAAATGTATTCTCTACAAATCTAAAATGTATATTCTTTTTCAGCCCATAATGACAATGTAGCATTCCCATCACAAAGCTTGATCAAAGCAAGGCTTAGGAAGAATTAGCCTAACACCAGCGACCTAACCAACCATTCTCGGATGTCCCGGTTTGCGAGCTATTTCCGTTTATTTATATGAAAGCGGCAGGTCAAGTGGGGCTCAAAATGTACTGGTTGTACGGATACGTACATAGAAGAATTTGCATATGAAAGCGATGAGCCTCCCATCTGTTTTCCCAACCCCTGCACTTTAAATACATTTAACAGCTTTTAACATTGTAATAAAATCCTTACCTCAGAATTTGTATTATAACTCAAAAGTGATATCTAAAAATACTCAAATGCAATAATAGAAAAGCTGAAACAGCTGAATTGATTATAGTAAAATATGTAAAAACAATCGCTAAAAACCTCATTTTAAAATAAAACAAGCTCCATCCAATACGTTCACCCTTTTCAAAGCTACGGTATCACAGACAAACATTCATAACAGTCACACCTATAACACCCCCCTTTTTGAAATGAGGGTAAATAAAGCCAACACCCTAACGTGAACTGGCTCAGACATATCGCTATTTCATAAGCCTTCACATAATACGTCTGCGAAGTGACTTTTGAAACTATTTAATAAAGGACCCTTGCGCGAAGGGCCAATTTAATCCTGGGTTATTGCTGTCTTTGAAACCTTACGCGCCGTGTTGTGCCAATTTGTGAAAATATTACGATAAAGGTAAATTGATAAATAATTAAATTATAAATACTTGGAGGCATTCATTTTGTGAGGTATTTTAATTTTTCTTAATTAAGGTCCTTTGATTAGTTTAAGTGATCAATGGAAATAGCTCTGAATAATGAGTAACGTTTTTCTTTAAAATTCCACTCACTCATAAATATCATGTCAGATACCGTAACGGATATTTTTCTTAAGCTAGAAATTCTACGTTTTGATATCACGAGTCCAAATATCAAAAAACATTATTTCAATTAGATAAGCATTAATTTAAATTTTATTAGGTTGATCGGCCGCTTAGCAGAAACAAGTAAACGGGAACTCACAAGGAAATGCAAATTCAATCAATCCCAAAGTCTAGAATTTATTTGCAGTCTAAGTTAAGATTCAAGAGTCCAACAATCAATTATTCAAAATACGGACTGATCTACAAAACAACGGCTGAACGAGCAACACGCTGCAATTTGTCATCCAACTTAACGACAGATGAGAGAGGTATCCTTTTGTCTACCTTTTACTGCACGGATTTGTGGACGTGCTTCATAAATCACTTCTCCAGTTTTGATGCCAGTGATAATATTTTCAGTAACGCTTCCGCTTGACAAAATTTTGTTTTGTTTTCATTCATCGTTCATTTTTTAATTTACGTATAATATTTTGGGATAGATCTATAGTGTATGTCGTTGATCTTGTATATTGTTGTGATTTTGTCATCAATATTGATTATTTAATTACTTATATTATCATAATTTTATACGGTGTTTACTGTCTATCATATTTTGAGATTTTTTTATTAACTTTTAGGGAAAAGTTTTTCAAAATGTCTCTAATCAATCTGAGAGGATATGCTCATATGATCATAATATCCTAAATTATATCATAATAATTATAGATGATAAAATATTGATTTAAGATTATGAATTCGCATTGGTATTCATCGATATGATGATGATGATGATAATGATTATAAAGTTTCATCAATCTAAAGCCTAGATATACAGAATAAATTTATTATATATTTTTCATTGTTTAAACACCTTATCAGCAAATAATATTATATTGCTTATATAAATAGTTAAAATTCTTCAAAATAAAATGTTGTACAATAATGAATTACATAATCACTTCATAAACCTTCATGTATCATCTTTCTTATCATCAGTCGTTGGGTAGACCCCAAACAGAACAGACGTGTACCTATTACAATTCTAGTACGAACTGTCAACTCTTCTCAAACTTTCGTTACCATTTTACAATAATGTTTACATGCAAACGTTGCGAAAATGAAGCCAGAGACGGAGTGACCTGCTGTATTTGTGATGGGAAATTTGACTTTCCCTGTGTAGGTATCACAGAAACGGGATGGCGAAAACTCGGAGAGCGACGTAACACATGGAAGTGTAGTAGTTGCAAATCCCAGGCGGCAACCAGTCCACGTATACAATCTGCAAAAATTGCATCTTCCGACTCAGGAGCTATCTTAACGGAAATTAAGAGACTATCGACGCAAATGGAGGGACTCCCAGCCCTAATAAATAGCGTTAAGGCCATTCAGTCAGAACTGTCAGAGCTAAAAGTCATGAGATCAGAGTTCTCAGAATTAAAGTCATCCATAGAGTTTGCACATGATGTCGTAGAGGACCTATCAAGAAGAATGAAGGCACTGGAGCAGGAAGTGGAGAACATGAAGCAAACTAAAGATGATATAAATACTCTGAAGATGCGTATTGAGAAACTTGAACACCAGCATCATGAAAACGAACAGAGGTCAAGGATGAACAATATTGAGATAAAAGGAGTGCCGATATCCAGCTCTGAGAATCTTTTCAACATAGTTGCCAAGATAGGAGAGGTCATTGATTACTCTATACCAAAGGAGCAAATTAATTACATCGCTAGGGTTCCATCGCGCTCTGGCAAGCAAAGTAAAAATATAATCTGTTCACTCCACAACACCTACGTGAAAAAAGATTTCGATGCTGCATCTAAAAAGAAGAAAAATCTCACTGCTAACGATTTAGGATTACAAGGCACTGATAGAATTTACGTGAACGACCACCTGACCCTTGAAAATAAATTATTATTAAACAAAACAAAAGTACAAGCCAAAAATAGCGGCTTTGAATATGTATGGGTAAATGGATGTAAAATATTTACACGGAAAAACCAAACTTCACCTAAACATCACATAAGAAATGAACAAGACATAAAAAAGTTTTTTCATAATTAATAGCGACTCGAAATCCTGGTATGCCAAATATTTAATTTATTATTCTCAATATCAGCAGGCAAACTTTGAGAACCACAGGTACAAACTGTTTTTTCATTATGTTAGAGTTTTGCCTATTGCATGCGCTATTGCTCTCTTAACGCTTAGTCATGAGCTTACCAACTGCTTTCGGGAAAGATATGTATTTTATCCTAATACCAATAAGGACGATACTTGCTTACACATGCAAAACTACCGAACACACAAAAAAATTAACATTTATCTTAAATTTGCGTATTGGATTTGCAAATATGCGTTTATGTTATACAGTAATAAAGACTTGTTTAGCTTAATTTTACTATTCAGCGTACGTGTTAGAATTTAAAAAAAAAATTTTTTACAATAATTTTATTATCGCTCACAATTATTGCTTACAATACAATATTATGTTATAATTTCTTTAATCGTTTTTAATGGCCTCTATTAATATATTTTATCAGAACGTACGTGGGCTTCGAACAAAAACCAGCAATTTCTATAGAAATATTTGCTTAAACAATTTCGATATAATTTGCTTGACTGAAACATGGCTCATTGACGGAATATCCGACGCGGTGGTGGTCTTTAACTGTGGTTGTGGTGCATGTGGGGTGGTGGCGCATGCGAGTGTACGCATATGCAGTGTGGGAAAGAAGGGCGGTGCTATATGCATGCATATGAGTGCACTCACACATTTGCAGTAAAGACTGCGTGTTTTGCGGGATTATTGCTAATTAAATTATAATTTCATCTTATGATAGATATCTTATTTGGAGACGGGACAGGGACTACAATAACAGACGCCAAGCCATAGGTGGGGGTTTACTAATAGCAGCTAAGCGAGATCTTGTGGCCACTGATCATCGCGAGTGGTGCTCGACTGCCGAGGACTTGTGGGTCACAATCACATTACATGCAAAGCGTACTTATTTTAAGTTACACATATGCGTTGTATATATCTGCCACCAAAGTCAAGGAAACTCAATGAACGTCCAGCTAAGTAACTTTTCCAATAATCTTCTGAGCATAGTCACCCAGAATCCGTCTGATAAATTTATTATCACCGGGGATTTTAATCAGCCGAACATAAGTTGGCGCCTAAATGAACATAACTCTTATGACGCCACCAATCTTCATGGCGAAATCCAAACAAGTTTGATCGACAACCTCAATATGTGTAACTTATCTCAGTACAATAATCATCACAATATTAATAACAAGATACTAGACCTAGTGTTATCCAACGATATAGTCGAGGTCTCTGGCTGTGACCACCCACTAGTCCCGGAAGATCCACACCATCGATCTCTGTGTATTTTGGCTAAGTTTATTGGAATCCCTAGTCTCCCAGCCCGGGCGCATACCAAATTCATATACAACAAGGCTGATTTTGATAAAATCAGAGAAGAAATAGAAGACATAGATTGGCACAGTGAGCTTAATCGCAGGACGCTGGAGGAGGGGGTGACTTACTTCTATGATACAATATATCGGTTACATACTAAGTATATTCCACTGAAACGAGTTACATCCCATGTAAAATATCCCCCATGGTATACAACTTCCTTAATAAAGATAATTAAAGAAAAAGCTAAATACCGCTCTAAGTTTAAAAAATATAACAACATTTCTGATCATCAATCGTACGTTACATTACGACAGAGAGCTAAAAGCTTAGAAAGGGACTTGTATCAGGACTTCATTCTAAGAACTGAATCGAATATCTGTAGGAACGAGCCTTTTGGAGCTACGCTAAATCTAAAAAACTTATTAACTCATATCCAGCAGTTATGTGTTTTGGCGCGCTATCTTCTAGCGACGGGAAACAAATTTGTGACATGTTCAGTGATTATTTTAGTTCCAACTTCCTGGAAAAATCCAGTGGCAGTGTCTCAAATATGCTTCTAGAATCTACAGAGCCATCATTAGTAGATATCACTGGTATCTCGATTCGAGCAAATAACGTGCGGGATCTACTGAAGAATGTTAACATTAATAAATCGGCTGGGCCAGATCATATTCACCCGATTTTTATAGCTAAATGCGCTAATAGTCTTACCGTTCCACTTACCATCTTGTTTCGACGATCGCTGAATTCCGGATCAATGCCAACAATCTGGAAATCTACATACATAACACCCATTTACAAAAAAGGTGCCAGAAACATAGTAGAAAACTATCGACCAATCTCTAAGTTATGTTGCTTTGCAAAAATATTTGAAAAACTCGTTTATGTACAATTATACTCAATTATACATCAGCATGGATTCATAAAAGGCAGATCCACCACCTCGAATCTCATTATATATAGTGATTTTTTATCTGACTGTATGGCGCAAAGAACGCAGGTCGATGTGGTTTATACTGATTACAGTAAATGTTTCGATCGTATAGACCACGTGATCTTAATGCGCAAGTTATCGTTAGCTGGAATTAGGGGTAATCTATTCAGGTGGTTCAAGTCATATATTGAGGGTAGGTGTCAGATGGTGGTACTAAATGGATACACGTCTAGAGCCATGGGAATAAACTCCGGAGTTCCTCAAGGATCATTATTGGGGCCTTTCCTATTCAATTTATTTATAAATGATGTCTCTAGTTGTATTCAGTACTCCAAAATCCTTTTATATGCCGACGACGTTAAGATCATGAAGCAAATAAGTACAGTAGAAGATGCATATCTTTTGCAGAAAGACTTACATAGCTGCCAAGATTACTGCTCAAAAAATAAGCTCGATCTTAACGCATCAAAATGCTATACGTGTTCATTTACCAGGAAACAAAGTTCTATTCATTTCCCTTATCAATTATGTGGTACTCGTCTTACCACAGTAAACATGATTAGGGACTTAGGCGTTATTTTTGACTCTATGATTATTTTTGATATGCACATTGACAATATCGTCAGTAAGGCCACGAAAGCATTAGGTTTCATCTTCAGAATTTCTTCAGAGTTTAAACAATTGAAGACAATTAAGATTTTGTATTGTTCTTTTGTTCAGAGTCATCTTGAACACGCGTCTCAAATTTGGAATCCGACTTATAAAACATACATAGACCGCTTAGAAAGGGTTCAAAAGAAGTTTTTAAGGCATATTCAATGGCGATCAAATTGTTACCTTCCTACGTATATTTCACGATGTCGAAACTTTCATTTCCTACCATTAGTTGAACGCAGAATGATTGCAGATCTGACTTACTTATTCTCAATATTTAATGGAGCATCTGATACCCCTGATTTGTTAAGCAAGTTCGGGCTGCGCGTACCTTCTGCGTTTTTCCGTAAATTCAACTTACCGGATACCTCTGACGCCAAGAGCACATACAGGCAGAACTCATACATTGTGAGAGCGAGTCGTTCTTTTAACACCGTGAGCCAGGAATTCGATGTAGATCTTTTCCATACCAGTGTTCCAAAATTAAAGAAAAAATTGTGTGATAGGTTTTTTGTTACGTAACCATTAGATATATATTTTTTGAAAGTTTAAAAGCATACAATATTATAAGAACTTGTATTTAGGTACTATTCTAATGTATATAAGCGAAAACTCTTAATTGGCCTTATAACTGTTGTATTTTATGTTAAATATGTTTACTAGCTGTAAGTTTTCCAAAGTGTAAAATAAAAATAAAAAAAATAAAAAATCACCGTCATTAATAATTATGAGTTGATTGCTTGAATTCAGCATTGTTTGCACGCTAAATTGTAAAAAAATGCATTACAGAAGTACATTTTTACTTAAGTACTGCATGTTTTTATCTTTTTAACCGACTTCAAAAAGGTAGAGGTTATCAATCATCGGAAACTTTTTTTTTCTTTATCAATATCATATCCAAATTCACATTTTTACCACAATACATCAAATTCTTTTAGCCTATGGAAAATCACAGTAAGCTCTTGATAGACTAAGTCGGAAGCAATACATCATACTGCGACGTAACTCACAGTCCACTATCGATCTCAATTGATACCCCCATTAATCATACCTTGTCTCTTATGAAAGAAATCTGCTAACTCCCCGATTCTTTAAAACTTTCTCTACTAACAAAATATGAACTTCATCTATAAAGGGATTATACAATATTTCATGTAATGATGAATTTTGATCCCCTTTGTCTCTTTTAGACGTCAGTTTCTGGTGATTGGTGAAAGCCGGCATTATTAACGAACTATGTCAGGTCTAGGAATTTTTTTTTTTCAATTTTTAATCAAAGACAAAGGAACAGTTAGCCTGTACGCGAAATAAATGTATCACGTTATTTCTGCGTAAAGCTATTACTATTTACTTCACCTACGATCTTTTTTTGTCGATGTTTTTTTTTAACCAAAATAAATAGTTAAAATAACAATGTTAATTTTATCAATACTAATAAAAAGCTGAAGAGTTTGTTTGTTTGTTTGAACGCGCTAATCTCAGGAACTACTGGTACGATTTAAAAAAACCGTGTGAGCCGTCACGGGACGCCTGGCAGATGTGAAACATCGACATTATTTTGTAAAAGTAATATGCATATAATATGTAATATCGTATAGCGTGGCGACGCGTCGCCACGGCATGCGTCGCCACGCCAGAAATCGGTTTTACGTGCGGCTATTGATGTTTCACATCAAAAATTATTTCAGTGTTAGACAGCCCATTTATCGAGGAAGGCTATAGACTATATAACATCACGCTGTGACATATAGGAGTTGAGTAACGCGGGCGAAGCTACAAGCAACAGCTAGTATATAATGTAATTCTTCTGTACGTGTGTATGTTCACTGAACTCCTCCTAAGCGGCTGGACCGATTTTAATGAATTGTGTGTGGTGTGTGTTTAAGAATTCGAGAATGGTTTAGATTCACAAAAAAATATAATTTAAATATTTTGTACAAGACAACGTCTGTCGGTGCCACGAGTTTAAATATTATATAAATATCTTAAAACTCCATTATCTGAACATATTTCTTGCGCCATATTTAATTCAATTAAAACAGATAAATCGATTCTATTAAGAAATATATTCTGTTCCTTGTGCCGTAAATTTACAGGGAACAAGTGGGCAAGGTCCTGTGACATTTTTAAGAGATAGAGGGTGCTGGCGGGAAGTAGCTCATTTAAAATACAGTAGACCGCCGCTAAGAAAGGAAACGCTGCACAGAGTTCCCTTCACGCTTTTTAAATCCATTGAATTTGTTGTGTAAGTGCTTTACGTTGTAAATTCAGTACACTGTTAGAATTTTTAAAATTATATTGTTCTAGAATTATGTTCTTTGTCAGGGCGTTGAAGGTCTTAAAAGATTTGCATAATTTTTTTGTACACTTACACATTAAAGTGATTTTTTTTTTCAATTTTTACTAAGGACGATTATTAAAAGCCCTTGCTTTTATAATCGTCGTTAATGATATTTATTTAAATAATCTCAAGATATAAACGCGTGGCAATATTTTATTCGCATCTGATTTGCGGATTAGGCGTGAAAAGATTTCCGCGGTAATGTTAGTGGATGGAATGTGATATATTTTTAATTTTCTAAGGTAATGCTGCTTTGCAGGCGAATTGGGCCGGCACGACCGGGGTGGTACCGCTAAAATAACACCGGCGTCAAGTGACAGCTATGCTGTCGCATTTCGTGCGGTTTGTGAGTTTCCGGTGACCCATTGGGGGGATAGGGAAAAGGAGGGCAATGCATCTGCATAACTTTTGGTTTTGCGGATGTTTACTGTTGTCGGTAGTCACCATAAGGCTCCGACTGCTCGGTTGCCTCCTTATGACATAGAACATATGTTAAAATGGACATGTCAAGGAAAATCGCATTGGTCGAAGACTTTCGTCTTCAAACTCTGCGATATAGACGACGTGAGAATATGGCTAAGCTAAGCATTACGACTTTAGGTACATACATTTGAGCCGGCTATTAAAATATAGTTACGTATAGTTAAGTATAGTAAGTCCTGTCATTGGTTGGATGGGAAAATTGTGTCTTTTACCTATTTGATGGACTGAAAACATAATAGCTAATATACCTATGCATTGCAAACGCTCCCGGAATCACTGAATTTTGGACCATCGGACTTAAAACAATAAAATGGTATAATACAAAAGAATTTGAATGTACAATACAATTCCAAAATACGTTTGATAATAAGCTACAACGCAAACTCGCGTTTTTCTGTTTCAACTGAAATTGTATGGCAATTTGTACTCAAATTTACATAGCCTCAGAACAATGCCAAAACTGCAAGCTTTGTTTGGAATAAAACACAAGCTCATTTGGTATACTGAGAGATCACCGCATTGCAGGCGATACCTGTGACAAGGGGACTACAAAATACTTATTTGGAAATGTTTGTGCTCCCGTTCAATGTATAATTTCGGTTGCGTTTGTCCCTTTTTTGTTATCTAAAATATGCTCTACTTTTGATTCTATAATAAGCCAAGTGTAATGTTAGCTAGGATTTCGTATGACTTGAAGCTACAACGCAAGATATGGATGAATTTTTCGTCAACAAATACACTTGCAAGCTTTCCAGTGTTTTTTTTTTCTTTTTTTTATGTTAGTTGAATAGGCAAACTGGCAAACGTGCCACTTAATGGTAAGTGGTCGACGTCGCCCATGAACATAAACTAGTTTATCTGGAACGAGCCCAGGCAACTCATTTATGTGTTGCCTATCCTGAGACATAAGATGTTAAGTCTCGGTGCCAGTAATTACACTGCCTGTCTTGCCCTTCTCTCCGAAGCACAGCAAAGCTGTTTGACGGGAAAAAAACAAGCAAGATAGTACCCATTCAGCCGGGAGCGGGTATTTACGAGTACTGCTGGTCACTTAACACCAGTTCTCCATTTAGGCATCTACAAAAAATCTAGTAATATAGACGCTCACATCGCATCTAATGGTAGTTTTGTAGATACGACTTCCATGATAGTAATTTACTGAGCAATTGGCGAGAACATACCGTGTCTATGCCTGTCGTATTTTTTTGGGAATAGAGATTTATGCTCAGGGTCATCTAGGGCTATATCTATCTAGGGCATCTATGGGCAGCCAGGATAGAGCCATCTATCGTAACAAGATTTTTATTACAATCATAATCAAAGCTTTGTTATACTTTTGGTGGATTTTTTAAGTGATATTTTTTTTTGGTAAGTTATCTTATAGGTTTGCGTCATAGACATGCTCGGTTTGCGTTAACGACATACTTATGTGACTGTGTTATTGTGTAATGTGAATATCACTTCCCTTCCATCGGCAGTCCCTATGACTGCCAATTTCCTAAGGGTTTAACATATACTCAAGATAAGTCTCGGGGTGAGGATATTCTTCAAGGACGAAACTGAATTCCAAATATCAAGGAATAGTTAATTTCACCGCAATTCCTTTTAAAGTTTATTTCTAGTGGAAATAAGTAGTCCTATATTTTAAAGTGGAAAAACAAAGTTTTTTTACTTTTAAAAGTTGAGTTTTTGATACTGATTGTATTGAAAGTTTGTTTCGTGTTTTCAATGAACCTTGTTTTCAAGTCACATTCACAGTAAGAAAGTGGTAATTCTAGTTACGAGTTTTATTATACGTTTTGTTTTTAACGACGTACTTTACCATGTATTTTAAAAATTGTTCAGTCTTAGACTGAAACTATTCATATCATTTTCTTCCTCTATAGTAGATGAGGTGAGTTTTCGGCCTTATGCACTGCGAATTAGAGAGTTTTTATGTCATCAGCCACGCAGGTTTCCTCAGGATTCCTGTACCGTTGAGCAGACGATGTTTATATTTACCGGTGGAAGGGAAGCGCTGTGCCGCGCTCCCGGCTGCATGGGTACCACCATCTTGCTTGTTTCTCCTGTGAAACAGCTTCGCTGTGTTTCGGAGAGAAGGGCAAGACAGGCAGTGTAATTACTGGCACCGAGACTTATGTCTCAGGATAGGCAACACATAGATAAGTTGCCTGGGCTCGTTCCAGGTAAACTAATTTATGTTCATGGGCGACGTCGACCACTTACCATCAGGTGGCACGTTTGCCAGTTTGCCTATCCTACTAACATAAAAAAAAAAAAAAAACATCTCCCGGGCGTCTTGAGTTGAATGTTTTCGTGTCGATCCTAATCGTTGTTCTGAAAATGGGTTAGCAAACTTAATTAGATCAACGTTAAAATTATTTGTGGTTAATCCAGAAGTTTGGGCATATTTCTCTTTTATTTTGAAACTAATATCACCTTACGTAATTTAAAGTGCAAAAAACACAAAACAAACAAAAAAATCGTTAATTTGATATTCTATAATTTTAAAAGTTTAACTTTGAAAGCTATAGTAGCTTTTTCAATAAAAATAAACACTGCTGTATTCGAGCAAATTTATATCTTCCTTTAAAGATCAAGAAGAGCACCCTTCTTTTAATTTCATCAAAATCGACGCAAAGATAAGCAACAGCTACTTTTCATCAAATTGAACGTTTAAATTATATCTATAATATTGAAAATTGAAATTGAAAACTTTGTTGAAAATGAGTTGCTCGGGCTCGTTCCAGGTAAACTGGTTTATGTTCATGGGCAACGTCGACCACTTATCATCAGGTGGCACGTTTGCCAGTTTACCTATCCAACTAACATAAAAAAGGTGAACGGATAAAAATTTTAAAAAAATCATTATACTAAATACTGCGGTTCTATCCGAAACGCAACATAGCTAATTACAGGTAAACATAAGCAGGATAAGGAGATACAAAACACAATTATTATGATATTGTGTTTTGTATCCCCTCTTTCCTTAAAAAATAATCCTTTTTCTTGAGTAAAGATATGAAGATGAAAAGAAGTGTTACTCAATTCTGATATTAATTAAGAATATCTGAATGAAACAAAACATTGTTTATAAAAGATTACTCGTCCTGTCCGTTCTCTATTAGTTTCCTGATCGCTCCGATTTCCATTATCGTCTGAAAGAAAAAGTATGGCAAACCTTATTAGGGTTTATATATCCCATCACGAAAACCATCCGTGCTAATATTAATGCGAAAGTAAACGTATTTCATTTTTACTCCTAAATTTCCGTTCTGATTTTAACATGAGGTAAAAAATATACATAATATAAGAGAAATACATTTTTCTACATTATGAGCCCCATTATGATAAATATATAGTATATAGTATATACGCAGTCGAATGCACAGGAAAAAACAAAATCTACACGTACAACTTGAGTTGGATAGGATTCAGAATTAGGTCATCTATCATAAAACGAAAGTAGCCGATATTACGTGAAAGATAACACGATGAACAGGCAGGGGTCTGGAACAGGATATCTGGTGTGGAGGTCACGTTTAGGAAGACATAGATAAGTTGCCTTTTTTTTTTCTTTTACGCCGGGAAATGCTCTGAGGCATCCCGCCTGGGGAGTGGGTCTCCTCAGGTGGGTATGTGGGACTCGCTGCGCCCGAAAGGTGGTAAATGGACGCAGCTCTACCCACTAAAACCCGACGAGTGCCACCAATGCCGCCTTGCTGAGGTGCCCCGGATCTGTTAAGCTAACAGGGCTCCTCGACGGCTAGTCAGTCCCGCAAGAAACCGACACCACCTCCACAGAGGGGTCATCCCGCACTACAGAACAACCCCTCCCAACGTCGGGACAGTGCAATGGGATGAGGTTCTCATTCTCGCCCCTTGTCCTCCCTGCTCTTTTGTCCCCTCTTATAAAATTTGCACCCACAAAGAACCGCTCCCTCGGTTCAATATGCTTTGCCCAAGGTGCTGGGTTCACTTTGAGCTACTGAGTCCCGCTACAACCTTGGTGGGAAAATACATATCTTAATAGAACTATACTGAAATAAACTGTGACCAAGTTCCCATGTAAGTATATAAAAAAATTTTATTTGTCTCATCATAATAATAACAACAAAACGGTCTTTATGAATAAGGGACCAGTCTTTGCACAGCGGCGTATTCCCCGTCACAAAAGATATGTTTACTCGAGTAAAAAGCTTTTGCATTTTTAAGCCACTCCATGTCAACCGCGGCGAATGGCTTTTTTAATATTTTTTTCATCATAACCCCTTGAATTTTGTACACTTTTTACATTTATCCCAAACGGTGTCTATCCATCGATTTAAATGTGAATTTGAGAAATCAGCATCATCATCATCAGCCCCTTTCCGTCCACTGCTGAACATAGGCGTCCGTCAATGAACGCCAAGACGACCGATTCCTCGTCACTCGCATCCGACACAGCCGGCCGATCCGAGATCGTCTACCCACCTGGTTAATGACCGACAAACAGTTCATCTACCCGAACGCGGTCTTCACTCTTGAATCTTATTGGCCACGGGCCTGAGTGCCTGAGCAGCTCACTTCCACTTCAACGAGCTTATTCTTCGCGACAGATGTCTTCAATTCGATTCCTATCTGCCAAGGAAACAATCAGCAAATCACGCTCCATTTCACGTTGAGCTACGGAAAACTTTTAGACTAGTCTTAAATTTAGTGGCCACGTTTCATCCCCGTAGGTCCACGGGGACAACGAATTGATTGAAGACTTTCGTCTTTAAACTTTGCGGTAAAGAAGATGTGAGAGTATGGCTATGCTTCCTGAATGCTGCCCATCCCGATTGAATCCTCCTATCGGCTTCCCTCTCGAATCTATGTCTACCTAGCTGCAAAGTGTGTCCAAGATTAATATACTCTTGCACAACTTCGAGAGCTATACCATCATCGTCAACTGGCCTAGGGAAAATTTACACCCACCATGGTTCAGGCCTTGACGTGGCGGTGGGGCTCAGTAGCCTAAGGTGAGCCCAGCACCTTGGGCGAAGCGAATTGAGCCGAGGGGGCTCTTTGTACCCCTCTTATAAGAAGAGGGGACAAAAGAGCAGGGCAAGGGGTGAGGATGGGAACCTCACCTCATCTGTGGTGCGGGACAACCCCTCTGTGGAGGTGGCGTTAGTCCCTTGCGGGACTGACTAGCCGTTGAAGTGCCCTGTTAGCTTAACAGATCCGGGACACCTCACGAAGGCGGCACTGGTGGCACTCGCCGGGTTTTAGTGGGTAAAGCTGCGTCCATTTATCATCTGTCGGGCGCAGCGAGACTACCTGGGGAGACCTACTCCCCAGGCGGGATGCCTCAGAGCATTTCCCGGCGTAAAAGGAAAAAAAAGGGAGAATTTACAAATAAAAAGAAAAATATTTATTACAGTTCAATAAAGCTGAAGAGATACCAGCTACACCAGAGAGTAGCCCAGATAATCTGTTGCGATGTAAGGTCGTTTACGAAAGAAACCAAAGCTGTTGATGAAATGAGCAGGATGGTGGTACATATTTAGATAGGCAACAGACAAACAGATGCTGATGGCACACAAATCCCTCCCACCGGTAATCACAATTTGTTTCGAGCAAAGCTGTTTCATGGAAGAAATAAGTAGGATGGTCGTACAAATACAGACGAGGTTTTTTTTTTTTTATCTTTTTTTTTTCTTTTTACGCCGGGAAATGCTCTGAGGCATCCCGCCTGGGAAGTGGGTCTCCCTAGGTGGGTATGTGGGACTCGCTGCGCCCGAAAGATGGTAAATGGACGCAGCTCTACCCACTAAAACCCGGCGAGAGCCACCAGTGCCGCCTTGGTGAGGTGCCCCGGATCTGTTAAGCTAACAGGGCACCTCGATGGCTAGTCAGTCCCGCAAGGGACCGACGCCACCTCCACAGAGGGGTTATCCTGCACCACAGAACAACCCCTCCCAACGTCGGGACAGTACAATGGGGTGAGGCTCCCATCCTCACCCCTTGCCTCCTGCTCTTTTGTCCCCTCTTCCTATAAGAGGGGTACAAAGAGCCCCCTCGGCTCAATTGGCTTCGCCCAAGGTGCTGGGCTCACCCTAGGCTACTGAGCCCCACTGCCACGACAAGGCCTGAGCCATGGTGGGGAAATACAGACGAGGTGTGGCACAAGCTCCATCGATTAAAAGCTGAACTTGATATTCTGGTAATAAGTCCACTTGATGCTCTCAACTTTTTTAATGCGTTAGTACGCGAAAAATCTTAACTATTTCATATAAAATTTTGCATGACACTCACATACATGACACACACATACAAGGGCTGAAGCCAGTTAAAAAATATATCCAATCTTGAAATCACTTCAGTTAAAAGGACATTAAGTAACGAAACCACGTAGCTCTCGGTCCCATTCGTCTCAATTTAAAATAAAATAGTTGTTTCGCAAATTAAAATCGATGTTGTCCGATTTAATTGCGCATCTGTTTCGATCTGATTCCGATCTCGCGATTGGATATTTACATAAAATTGTATTTTTTTAAAATATCATTCCATTACGTTATTGTTGTGGCAGTAATTGGTTTTAATATAATAGTAGTTCGTTTTTGACGTTGATTTGTGACACAAATTCTGTTATGTTTTTCATATTTTTCTTTTGTTTGGTTTATCTAGTTAGTTTGGTTTTGCTTGTATATTTTTTTTGTTTTTATATATTTTAAGTTATGAATATATTTTTCGTTAGATATGTTATTTATAGCATTGTTCTTTGACATTACTATTTTAAAAATTACGTTCGAAATTTACGATATTATATATTTTTTTATTTTCAATAATATCCAACTAAGTTGCAGAGATAGCATTAAATCTTTGCTCTTCAAAAAAAACTTGAACTTTGCAGCTCATGTTAACATAAATAATATCACTAGTAATAACTAAATATAAAATTATTAAATCAACATAATCAACTTTTTCTAAACTACTGTACTGACGAAACAAAAAAGAAATTACCAAAAAACAAAGATCAGTGTTTACTCAAAAATCGTTAAATAAATGACTCCTTTAACCTGAAGCCAAGAGTCCGTGTGGTCGTAGACTGCACAGGATTGGCGGGAAGCAACCCCCTCAAATAAATAAATTTTAGGTTCCATTCATCAGCTCACCCACTAAGCATTAGGGCCAGTAGTAGTAGTATTAGCGTAGCCCATCCGTAAAATGACTCCAAATGATTCTATATTTAGTTAAATCAATTCAAAATTCACGCAATCCAATAAAAGTATTAAGAATATTAAACAATCCATAATTATATCCAAGGTGAAAATGAAGTGAAATTTCTCGAAACCACTCGGGAGACAAAGATCGAGTCCAAATTGGATTCTACGACTGCATCTCGAAAATTCTGATGTTATTAGCAATTGTCACCTTATAGAATAATTGCATTCCCCATTGAGATGCGAGAGAAATACGGTCGCGCTAGTGAAGTAGACGAAGACGATATTGTCTAGTTTTCGTATATTTAGATATTAAAACAAATATATTATATTTTGTATTTTAAATTTTGTTAAGTTTACTAATAATAAATCTACTACTAGAAATTTAACTCGTGATATTAAGTGTTTTTCAAACGTTGGATACTTAAGTTCATGAAGGGGTCCATGTACATAATCATCATAATCATCATCAGCCTTTATCCATCCTCTGCAGAACATAATATGCCTCCTTCAATGAATGCCAAGACGACCAATCCCTTGCTACTCACAGGCTACTGCACGGAGATCGTCTTCCATGTACATAATACTAGAAAATATAGTTATATAGATAATATAGTTTTATAGTTCTTTCAGGAAATACACTTATACTTTGCTTCTTGTTGTATTGTCACATATTTACAGAAGTAAGATTTAAAAAAAAAGGATCGTGCAAAAATATAATATTTTGATTCGAGATGTTCACAGTATTTATATAAAAATATAATTTTGATGTTAATTGGTAGTTTATATGATAGAATTCTGAAAAAATACAATATTTTCCCTTAATTTTATTTGATTTAATTAATATTTTATAAATAAAATGTAACAAAATTTAAAATAGGTCACGTGATAACAAATGGAAATGACGTCACTTGTTCTTATTTAGCGGAAGCGGAAGAATATTGAGGTAGTATGCGTTTCAAATAAGAATAGGACGGAATTAGCGCCATATTGTGATGTCATAGCTGTCAATTCAAACCAATTATGTAGGGTGGGCAAAAAAGTTTTCTTTTAATTAAATTTATTTACAGAGATTAAGTGAAAAAAAATCAATCGGAATCTTGCTCTTCAATTCCGCTCATCTCTGAATTTCTGTCCGAGTGCGCGTCGGATACGTGTTAACGTGTTTTATTTATCCCCGTAGCCAAATGAACTCGCTTGGGCACTTTACTTGCATTTTGCTGTGTTTGCAAAATGTAGCATACATTTCACAAGTCAAACTTATATTTCCTTCAGGACCTCACGACGGAGTACACTAACAACGGCAATAATTTAATAATTTTGGCATGGCTCCAAGGCCTTTGCGGCAACAATGAAAATTAAAAAAAATGTTTATTGTATGGTTTTAAAAACGAATTATGACTTAACTTTTTTTAATAATTTACGACCCCTTAACGTTTTTATTTAAATTCGATTTAAAACTATTAATTATGCATATAAGTTTTTGTGCAAACCATACTTTTCAAGTGATATTTGACAGATAGAGGTCATTGAAGTTCCTATTCTTATTTGAAACGCATAATACTTCTATATATCATTTTCCGGCGTTTTGACAGTGTACACACACATAGGCACCGTACAACACTTATAAAACTTAGAAGCCATTTTTTATTAACGACAACTAGAATCATTTTATCACTTTTACGATGTTTAACAACATATGGCGTCATGTGACAAGTGTTAGCGTTTTGGAACGAAATTTAAAATGCATTATAAAATGCAAGATTTTATAAGGCATTAGACGTTAATAATATTTAGGCCTCCATTAGATATTTATATCTAAATGATTTAAAAACATTTCTGAAAAATGTCAACATCCCTATTGTAAAAATTTGTCAATGAGAAGTAAGTTTAAGCATCTTTAGTTTGCAAAGCATCCGAAACGTAATGTGTTATAAGCCGCGATTAAAATTAAAGGTTATTTTGAAATAAAAGGCAGAAGCCTGGCGCTTTAGGAGAAGCAACGCATAATTGAGTTGCTGATGGTCTCCTTCTGCGAGGCAGTAATGTCCCAGAAGGAGACCGACGAGCAGTTGAGAGAGGAGGTCATCGATAAGGCCTCCCATTCCCCATTTGGGCGTAGGAGGTGCTACTTAGTGCGCTTTCAGTGATGCTTCTGTGCTCGTTTTGGTACTCGTGCCTTATTGAGCCCAGGTTCAGCTTGTGAACCCGGGCTCGATAAGGCACGCGTCGCGGGGACTGCTTAGTGGCGGCCAAGCAGTAACCCTTAAGAGGAGTCCCTTCTGGCGTTTCGCTGGGCCCAGCCTGTCGCTGACGTGACCCTGTTGCCTGCAGAGCCGGGACCCTCAAATACCGGCTGAAGGCACCCGCTGGTAAAGTGGGGACTGGGGTAGTGCATTCCCAAGTGCGAGTCCCTACATAGGTCCAGGAGCCTTACCCGAGGTAAACCGGGATCATGCGAAAACGTTAACCTGCGTTAACGTTCCAAATGTTCATAAATTCAACATAGCGTGTATTAGAGAATTTCTATCAAACACTTATCAACACAGCTACTACAGTTCCCGTCTAGGTCTGAAATCCAATTATTGTTCCAACGTGGCACACTTTTGTGAGTGTGACAAACAGCTTGTATTTGTAACTCCAGAACTATGTGGTCATTTAAGTTGGTGAAGTTCTTGATTTTGTATGAAATATTAAAAGCGCTTTGTACTTTATAAAAATTGAACGAGTGTTCTGACGTGAATGTAGTTTATTTTAGCGAACGCTTTCTATTTTATGAAGTATTTGTAAATGTTTTTATTATAAGCTTTATATGTTTATTTATTTTTGGAGAGATAAAATAAATATCGATAATCCAGGTTCGTTTGCAGTGCTCCACCATTATAGTTCAGGCCTTGTCGTGGAGGTGGGGTTCAGTAGCCTAGGGTGAGCCCAGCACCTTGGGCGAAGTAATTGAGCCGAGGGGGCTCTGTTCATGGGCGATGCTGACCACTTACCATTAGGTGGTACGGATGCCTAACCGACTAGCATTAGAACGAATCATATTTTCATCTATAGTATGACCCATTTATCATCTAAAGTCTTTTAAATTAATTCAGCTATACAGTTTTTATTATTATGAATAAAAAAATCCAATAAAGCGGATAGACTCCAAATTGGTATAACGTTATCAAATATAACAGTACAAAAATAAATAGCTCGTAACAGGAATGTTCGATATCTCAAAATCCATATTACGGGGTCTGACAGCGGATAAATTGATATGAAGAGAATATGGGATAAAAACAAATGACTTTTTATTTCGAATTCGCAGGTAAGTTGTTTTTGTAAATTCAATAGCTTTTTCATTAAGGCGTGGCTCCACCGCGGTGCACGCGGAGATTACGCAGGCTATTGCAAGACAATTTCAACTAATGCGTAGCCTGTCTATGGGTTGCAGTGGAAACAATCAGACATACATTTTCTTGCAAATTGAAATTTGACAAACGTGCGACGCCGTACAGCCGCGACCTTATTACATCTTTTTGTGTTGAATTCGACATATTTATGTAACTATAATTCCCATTTCTATGTAATGTTCGTATCAGAATAGGCTAGTCGTGAGTCTGTAAATATGACCCAAAAGACTCGGTTGCCAGGTTGCCTAAAAATTGCATAAAATATGGCCCATTCATAGTATAGCGAATGCCTCCTGACTTTTAGAGTGTCAAATAGTAAGGACTTCAGTCACAATGGTCCATAAAGGCTTAAGTTATATCCTTAAAAAGAAAGCTGTGTAAATTGTTCTCGCCTGAGGCTTTCACCCCGTTTGTCTACGACCGCTAAAAGCTCCGATAAGTAGACATTAAGACTTTCATTTTAAAAGCTTGGGTGTTCCGTGTGACGAAAATACGTCTGCGCCATTTTTTCCACACCGCAAATGACGGTGTCATTGTTATCATTATAGCCATAATCATTAATATCCTTATTATAAGTTCATTAACACTATCATTATCATCATAATCATTATCATCGCCAGAAAATGAAAGAAATAGTTGGAATCACGTTGGAAAGATAGAATTGAAAAACTTATACAAATAATATCAACTTATAGACATTTTGGAGTTGGTTTGAACACTTTTCAAGTTCCTAAGTGGCCGCTAACAATATCGGAAACTTTGTAATAATTCAGGAAGATATTAATTTTAGACCAATTTCGATAAATCGAGCTTTTATACGACAACATTATATGGAAACTAATTTAATATTATTGAAAGTGGTTGTTTTCTAGTAGAAAAAAATATTGGAATGCTTAAACACCTAGTTAGCCAAGATGCCATTCTACATTCGATTAATAAATTTATGGAAATTACATTTTTACATCGATAAATCACGTGGTCTTAAATGCCTTTATATAACTTTATTAGTTTTCTACTAGCGTTTACTATTGTAGAATGGGATCTTCCCCACCATGGTTCAGGCCTTGACGTGGCGGTGCGGCTCAGTAGCCTAGGGTGAGCCCAGCACCTTGGGCGAAGCCAATTGAGCGGAGGCGGCTCTTTAAACTTACTCTTTAAACTCTTTAAACAAGGTATTAATATACATGGAATTGGTTAACGTGATTCATAAATATTTATTCTTATTTTTTGCCTAACACCGTGCAGGAAACTAAAATTTTATGTCGTCATAGGAAAAAAGTACAAATTTTATATCACTTTCCATAAGATACTTCACAAAATATCTTCTCAGTATCATATAGGATAAAGTACTAATTTTTTATCACTTTAGCGTTTAAGATACTTTGCAAAACCAATATAAGCTCTTCAACACATTTCCGTCCTAATCCAGGATCAATTGAAGTGTGATGCAGCATATTAAATGAGGCTTACATCGGCAGATTAGACGCCGAAAGTTTACCAAGAGCAGCCCAAATTTAATTACGGGCTCCATCATCACAACTCATTTAAAGTGATTTTAAATTATTCTTGTCGTTACACTCTTGGCAGAGCAGTCTGGTCGTTACTTCAGCAGCATCGTTGTTGGTGGTCCGCCTCACAATTCGACGCCATTCCTCTCTTGAAGCTGCTTTTTTTAGCACACATGTAGGGTTATTTTGTGATGGTTTTTACAACGTCCGTCCATCTTGTCGGTGCCCTGCTGCGTGTTCGAGTACCCTCGACTCTACCCTCGAAAATCAGGCGATCGATGGAATTTATATTGTACAAGAGAAAAAAATGGCGCCTTGGCGTTCTTTGAGGCCTATGTTAGAATATGACGGATAGAGGCTGATGATGATGGTGATGATGAAGAGAAAAAAATAGTTTGACGTGACGGTGGGGCTTAGTAGTCTAGGGTGAGCCCAGCACCTTGGGCGAAGTAATTGAGCCGAGGGGCTCTTTGTACCCCTCTTATAAGAAGAGGGGACAAAACAGCAGGAGGCAAGGGGCAAGGATGGGAACCTCACCCCATTGCACTGTCCCTATGTTGGGTAGGGCCGCTGTTCTGTGGTCCCCCTCTGCTCTTTTGTCGTGCGCTAATCTCTGGACAATAGGTTTTTTACATTTCAATTGACGTAATTATGAATTACTACTAACTCGACCAAGTTTCATGAAAATCCGTTCAGTAGCGGCCAAGTTTCATAAAAACCTGTTCAGTAGTTTTGTCGTCATGAACATCTAAACTTTCGTATTTATAATATTAGTAAGATAATTGTATAACCTAAATCTACTTAGGAGTTACCTATAAATAGTTTCATTAGTGGAGCCGAACAGACAGACGGATGTAACAAATTTCAGCACAATTTCGCCATTTCACGGATGCGGAACCGAAGTTGGATAATCCTCCTAAACAAAAACTTTTAACTAGTAAAGTTACGAAGGTGTTTCTCTAGCGCAAATTGAAGAAATAAAAACTTACAATATGCTTAGTGGAACGATAGCCAGTAAATTGACATTGATTTGAGTCGCAAAGCTTATAATATACTAGCTGTTGCCCGCAGCTTCGCCCGCGTTAATTTACTCAACTTAACTACTGTTAGTCACAGCGTGATGCTATATAGCCTATTATAGCCTTCCTTGATAAATGGGCTATCTAACACTGAAATAATTTTTCAAATCAGTCCAGTATCTCATCAATCTCAGGTACTACTGTTCCTGAGATTAGCGCGTTTAAACAAACTCTTCAGTTTTATAATATTAGTAAGTATAGATATTTTTTTGTCATAAGGAGGCAACCGAGCAGTCGGAGCCCTATGGTGCCTACAACGCCCATACACATTCACACAACCAAAAAATATGGAGATGCGTTACCCCCCATTTCCCTATCCCTCAAATGGGCCACCGAAAACTCACAAACAGCACAAAACGCGACAGTACAGTACAGTCACTTGACGCCGATGTTATGCGAGCGAGAGATACTACTCCGGTCGTGTCGACCCAATGGCTGCAAAGCAGCATGTCACAACCTCTTACTATTATTACTGCTTAACATAGGCCTCATTCAGTGAACGCCAATACGACTGACCGAGGTAAGATATTATAGTTTTTTTTTTGTTTTTTGGTCTGCAGCGGAAATTTGCAGCCCAAACCATAGCTAGGACCGGGGTTGGTTTTAAGCCTAGCCGTGTGTGGGGTTCGCAATTGGGCAGTGTCGTTACCCACTAAAACCGCTGCAAGTGCCCTCCGCCGCCTTTTGAGGGTCCCGGCTCTTGCAGGCAACACAGGACCCTCGGCGACAGGTTGGCCCCGGCGAGAGGCCAGACTCCTCCTCGAAAGGAGGGACTGCTCGGCCGTTCGTTTTCACGATACTTTTAGCAGTCCTGCCTACGCACGACGTCGTCGGGGCGTCCAGATAGCTGAACCCAGGTTAACCCCAGCCTCGTCCCGACACGAGCACAGGGCGTTACTGGAGGCGCATTAAGTAGCGCCTCCTACGCACCCCTGTTCGTCGCCTGCGGGGGGAGGCCTCGTCGGCGGCCTCCTCTCTCACCCGCTCATCGGCTTCTGGGACATTACTGCCTCACAGAAGCAGACCATCGCCGTCCAGGACTTGTCACTTGCGGAGCATCGCGGTGATGATGCTCGGCAAAGACAAGTCCCCTCCGATAACTGACGTCAGATCGCGACGCAGCGCCGCCCATCTCGGGCACACCTCTAGAGTGTGCTGGGCCGAGTCCACCGCCGCGCCACAATCGTGACATACAGTTGCCGGCTCCCTTTGGGCCGTCCGGCACAGGTACTCCCATGCCAGGTCCTCTCCCCACCTCAAGATATTATAGATAGTTTTTATTATGGTTTCAAGAGAAACCTTCTTTATCGGTTCTGTTTTAAAAGTTTTGACGGATAGACATATTTGTCTATCCGTTAAAACTTTTATAACATCTATAACAAACAAACATATATACGATAATTATGTAAATTAAATTATTAACATTATAATATACCTGTTATTTGTGAGTTTGGATGTGAAGGGTAATCTCCGAAACTATTCATGCTTTTAAAGAATAAATCATCGGTCCGGATACGGCTGTTAGTCTAAGATAATGCAAGTAGAGCTGAAGACCAGAGCTAGTAAAAATATCTTAAAGGGGCATCATTAATAAGTTTTATCTTGCAGTAAGATTACGATCATTAATCTATGTAGGTACTCTTTCGGAAAACAATAAAATGTTTTTCTTTCCAATATAAATATTATTGTGGTAGTTTTATGAGCTATTAAAATGTACGTTTTTTGCACGTTATCTCTAGAAAAAGAATTATACCTACTTTACCTGACCACAGCAAAGAAAGGCTATATCTGTGTTTACATATACCTACATCATACAGCTACGATATAAGACTTTAGAGATATTAGCATTTTAATCGGCACGCGCCGATTTACGCGAAAATTAAAAAAAAATGGTCTGCCAGAAGTGACAAAACATGTAAAATGGCGTCTGCCGCTTGAGGGGATACTACTTCGTTAGTCGTCTTCGCTGATCGAGATGCCAGTCCATTAATAATAATTGTTATTATCCGGATAGCAAAAGCTATAAGCATAAGCATAAGCTAATTTTAAGTAACTTCGAAAAGAAGAGGTATAATATTTTTTCCATAGTCGGGTCGTTCATATTTTTTTTTCTAGTTTTTTTTTAGTCTAACAAATTGTTTGACTTATGAAATAAAATTTAAGACTAATATATCCTACGTAAATATGAAAATATCCTACGTAAATATGAAATATTATTGAAATTTGTCGACGTCTCACTTAGTATTCCAAGCAATGCACTATTGGATATGCAGACGAATAACATCGAATAAACCTCTTTGACATGCAGAGTTCGTACTTTTATGGATTTTCCTATAACTGGGAGCAATTTTTTTTTTATGTTAGTTGGATAGGCAAACTGGCAAACGTTCCACCTGATGGTAAGTGGTCGACGTCGCCCATGAACAATAGCTATAGTTTACCTGGAACGAGCTCAGGCAACTAATTTTTGTGTTGCGCGTGAGCGCGGCACAGCGCTATTTACGATAATTTCTTAAAACAGCAGTATCATACAATTTTATGCTTACTTATTAGAGAATTTTATATCTTCTTCTATATAAGAGAATCCTTCTATCCACAAGAGAAAAGAGAGTATGTATACTTCTTTAGCATACTCTTTAGCCTGAAGCGGCTTATGATTTTTTTTTAAGTTAGATTCGTCTGAATTGTTAGTGACCCTCGGTCTCATATTCACAGTCAGTAAATTTTTTTTTCGGAGTGATCTATGCTAATGGCCCGAAGGCCCTAATGCTTCATCGGATTTGATAGTCAGTATTTTACCGTCATTATTATCATTAAACTATCGAACATAGCTGTAGTTTGTATGTCATACAATTTCCTCAAGGAAACCACGCTTCCTCAAACTTGTTTCTGGGTCTTTGTTGTGAACAATGGTCTAGTTGATTCACGTCAGGGCATCCATTTTGCAATGTTCCGCTCAACGGGGCAATATTTGTGAAGTGTTTCAACAATATGAACCCATTTTGCTAGTCGTTAGGATGATTTTGTTGTTTAACGAACTGATGCATTTTTGCCCATCAAAGCTTCATTGTGAAAAAAAAGTTTGTTGATCCACTGGGGATATTTGATGGAATAGTTTAAAAGTTTAAATATCAAACTACCAATTCCTTTACTGTTGATATTGTCTAACTTATAAGTGAGCACTATACGATATATTATACAATACGATAATTATCATAAGTTTTAAGTGCTCACAAGGTTCCAAGGCACCTTCAACAAAATTATGAAGAAGTATTTACAATAAGAAATAAAAGATTTCATGATTCAATGGACGCGATGGACAAAAGAGGGTGACCACCATCCCCACCACGGTTCAGGCCTTTTCGTAGCGGTGGGGCTCAGTAGCCTAGGGTGAGCCGCTGCATCTTGGGCAAAGCGAATTGAGCCGAGGGGCTCTTTGTACCCCTCTTAGCCCCCCCCCCCTCTGTGGAGGTGGCGTCGGTCCCTTGGGGGACTGACTAGCCGTCGAGGTGCCCTGTTTGCTCATTAGATCCGGGGCACCTCACCGAAACCATTGATTGCACTCGCCGGGTTTTAATGGGTAGATCTTTCAGGCGCAGCGAGCGATACCTCAGAGCATTTCCCGGCGTTAAAAAAAAAGGGTGACCACTAAAAAATTTTCTTAGGATATACAATTTTAAAATTAATTTATTTATTTATTGGAAAACCAACAGCGTTACAATTCGTATACATATAATCTAAAGTAAGATTAACAGTAAGGCCAATAATAGGTTTCCCCTATCTAAACATCTTAGTACTGTTATCACAAACATTAGTAAACACACATTAAAATTAACTATTAGTATGTACCTATTATATTGAATTTATTACGTTTATATTGCTACGAGATTCCTAATTTACATTTTATTTTTAAAAACTCTTATTATATGACTTTTTAGCTGAGGTTTTGAATTTACAAATATATCTAGGTCCTTACACAATTCATTATATAGACGAGGTAGTCTAGACAGAACAGAATATATAAAATAAAATCCTCCTAAAATATTTGCAACCTGAACTAAGAGAACCGAAACTCTTCTTAAACGATGCTTTCTTTTATGTTATTATATAAAATACCAATCTTATCAACTTTTTTCTATCATCATCATCATCGTCATTAACATCATCAGCATCATCATTTCCATTGAACATAAAATATTTTTCCGATCACCTCCATTCAAAGAAGGTCTTTAGTTTCTCTCAATTGTTACATAATTCCAATACAAATTAACGAGGTGAGGATTCTTGAAACTAATTGACAGCAAAGAATCATTAAATCGGTATCCATTGAAAATAATGAGCGACTCTTGAATATTTTAATGACGCTTGGAATAAGTTGAATACGTTCCACTAAAGTGGATTTAATAAAAATGTTAACTTACCTAGGATATAAGATAGGTAGACCCCCAACTATTTATATGGGACGACGAAGTCAGGGACGGTCCATGTTGGATGTGAGGGACGTTTGGCCATCTTGGCGTTCATTGAAAGATATAGGCCCGTTCTATGTATGCCCTGAATTTTCCCAGCGGGTGCCACCTATGTCGGTGAGGTGCCCCGGATCTGTTGAACGGCAGGGCATCTCGACGGCTAGTTAGTCCCCCAAGGGACCGACGCCACCTCCAAAGAGGGTTGTCCCACACCACAAAATAACTCCTCCCAACGTAAGGACAGTGCATTGGGTTGAAGTTCCTATCCTCACCCTTGTCCCCTCTGCTCTTTTGTCACCTCATATAAGAGGGGTACAAAGAGTAGCTCCCTCGTAGTTCAATTTGTCTTACCCAAGGTGCTGGGTTCACCTTGGGTACTGGGCTCCACCGCCACGACAAGGCTTGATCCATGGTGGGGCCCGTTCTATGAATGCCAATGGCTGTGCAGCGGTGGACTGAAGAAGGCTGATAATGATGATTTTGATGATTCCTCATAGGGTTCTGATACTTCATGATGATGATGACAACATACTTCGTATACTTGGTAGTGTTCTGGTGATGGTACCACACACGGTGGTCGAGTCTCGAATTCAGATTACTTAAGAAAGAATTTTATGAAATATAAATCAGGCAGATATAATTAAATTATTCTTAAAGTATTAAGAATTTATTTTATTATTGATGATTATTATTATTGATGAAGTTATGAAACATGAAAGATTACTTATGGAAGAATTTTATGAATTATAAATCAGGTAAAAGTCCCTATTTTAAGAATTTATTTTATTTTTCGTATATTTACTAGCTTAGTAATTAATATGCCTACGTTGTATTTTGATCCTATTATGTCACCTTTATTATGGTTTCACTTTGTTGCTATTTCATTTATAATAAGAGTTTTTATTATTAATCTTGTAACAGTTTCTTATATTTCTACTTAGTTATTGAAAATATTCGTTGTTATTAAATAATTAATAATAAGAAATCCAAAAGCCCAAACCAATGCATCATCCGCATCATAAAGTACACAATTAACCAAACCAAGCTGTGGTGTGATGATTAATGATGCGGTCGTTAGTGGGGCTGCGAATGGCTGACGTCTTTATTCGCTAACTGTGATCACTTCTCGACAGCTGTGCCCTGTTTCGGCGAATCCGTTGCGTCATTAAATGCTAAATAAAAAGGTAGATATAAAACCTAAAATTATAACAACTATTTCAAGCAAACTTCGTGCTAATTACATTGAGTTTAATTATGAGGGCATTTTCAAAGAACGCAAACTGTCTTAAAACGGACTTCACCATTCTGGTGCATTTGAAAATCCTTCCAGAACTTTCCAACCCTTAATTATGGGTCACTAATGGAAAAAACTACGGAACTCCGCAATAAAGTTCGTTAGCTCCAAGAAAAACTTGAATTTCCGTCCAAATTCACATTTGATTCAATTAAGTGTCACTTAGCAACTAATTTCACTTTTTGCTTTTAAAAAACTAATTAGCTCTCCGTGTTGACTATTTAATGCTCGCTGAAAATGGTGATTTCATTCTAAGTTTTCTAAATATTTTGCAATTCAAGAATTAAATTCAAACTGTCTTTTTAAAGAACCTAGGTTTTATGTGAATAAAATAAATGCTGCACTGAAGATGGAGGACAAATAAGAATATTTTAGATACGTTATTCAAAGAAAGATTAAGACATCTACAAAGTTAAGCTTAATGTGCATATAATGTGCATACGCATAATGTTCATATGTAAATTCCATATGCGTAATGACACCAGAAAAGCCATGAAAGAGTGCATATATCATTAATCATATTTGATTTATTATTAAAAGATAATACCTGGCCAACAAGCACATTGTGACCAAATGAAGGGTGTCTAATCATCAGCACTATAATATAATATTTGTCTAGTGATAAATATTTCCCTTAAATGAGCGCTCAAATAAGTATCTTCCAGCAACCAACATCGACCAGCTACAGGCACTGAGATCATATTTAGCTGGTCAACTGATTGTCTTATTACGGTGGGTTTGATCACCTCCACTCGTTATTACCATATATTCATCTCCTGAACATAGACCCTTTCAATAAATACCAAGATGACATTTATCTCACTGACAAAGTCAACATAAAAATATCATCTAGGTCAGGAAATCAATATAAAAACTTATATACTTCAATATAATAACAAGTTCGAGTCTTTGTTGTATATTAATTAAATGCTCTTGAGAAAACTCCGGAGGAGTTATTACCTACCGACCTCCTGGAAATTTTCCTTTGACAGTAGATTGCTCTGCAAATGTGGTCCTTAAACGAAGGTACAAGTGGCTTTATCGAACAAAGCAAATGTCATGTTTATTATAAAAGATAGCAGAAAGGTCCTAAGATATATCAATAGTTTTATTAAATCAAAAATGCGGTAAAGGTTCTTAAAGGGGTGTGTATTTTCAACAAAAAACTAGTCGAATGTAAGTCGGACCCCCACACGCAGTGTTCCGCATAGGCATTACGTAAATATTGTCTTCTAATGTTTCAAAATAATCCGTAAAAATTAAATAGATATTTGGTAAACGATATTCGAGCCTGACCCCAGTCCACATACTTCTCAGCGCTGAACACTAAATACGATTATTAATCGTAGAGTCTACATCCTGAGGATGCCTCGGTGTCGGGGCGAAACGTAGATTGTGTGGTGGTGGTCTTTTACTGTGGTTGTGGTGCTTGTGGGGGTGGTGGTGGTATATGCATGCATATGCGTGCACTCACACATTTGCTGTAAAGACTGCGTGTTTCGCGGGATAATTGTTAATTAATTTAATATAATTTAATATCTTAAAATTAACCTTTGCTGGAAAACGCAATTAACCTAAACATATAAACATATACATATTTTCTCATTTGTCTCATAATATTTCAGTTCTGTGATTAAATTATATCAGTAATACTGTTAGCAAGACTAATTATTTTAATGATAAAACTAATTAAGCGAAGGCGGGAAAAGATTTTGTTCTACAGAATTATTGTAAGTCCATGATACACCAAGGCTTACAGGTCTGCCCTGGAATTTGGAAATTTAACAGGAGCGCTCATCCATGGTGAGGTTGAGGGTTCTTACGGGAAGACATTGCCAAGTTCTGCCAACCTCAATAGAATTCAAAGAGGAATGTAAGAGGTAGTGCCATGCTGCTTTGCAGCCGAATTAGGCTGGCACGACCAGGATGGTACCACTCGCCCACATAATAATGGCGTAAAGTGACAGCTATGCTGTCAATTTCGTGTAGTTTATGAGTGTCCGATGGTCCACTGGGGGGATAGGAAAAAGGAGAGCAACACATCTGCATAATCTCTGGTTGTGCAGACGGGCGTTGATAGTCACCAAAAGGCATTGACTGCTCGTTTGCCCTCCTATGCTATATAAAAAAGGAATAAAGGGGGTTAGTATGTGCTAATACAAAAGATTTTGTAGGGTCGGACCGGGTAGATGATCCTGGGTCCTTCAAAAAAAAGGTGAAAAGCAAACAATTTGACGGCTAATTCTGAAATCTGGATAGGACGCAGCAGTCGCGGGTTCAAATCTCAAGTGCAGATAATTTTTATGGTAAATATAGATATATGTCTGCATCCAGTCTTAGATATTGTGTATAAGTATTCCGTAACACAAATACTTAAGAGCTTACCACGGAAAGATTTACGTACAATTCTGCCACTGGACCCTGGCAGATGGGAAACAACTATGTTAATACAAGATAATTAATCATCATCATCATCACCATTAGCCCAAACATCAACTGCCGCGATCACTGCGCGGAGATCGTCTTCTCACCTGGTTAAATGGTCCTCCAATACTTCGTCTGGCGGCCTCCTCTCTTGAACCTTATTTGCCCATCCGCCATCCGTGATAATCAATAAAAATTTATAATTTCAGATGGAAAATGAAATGAAGGATTATAGTAAGTTTACGCACTCACACACACAAAAGAATCAAGAGTGGCAGCGCAGTGACATCACGACATGAGAGCGCCATGCCGTTGCAGTCACGTTATTAAGATAGATTTTGCTTTGAAGGTACATGTATAGACGTTTCACATAAAACCCTACCATGGATCAAGCCTTGTCGTGGTGGTGAGGCTCAGTAGCCTAAGGTGAGCCCAGCACCTTGGGCGAAGCAAATTGAACTAAGGGAGCTGCTCTGTGTACCCCTCTTATAAGAAGAGGGGACATAAGAGCAGGGGCGACAAGGGCTGAGGATGGGAACCTCACTGCACTGGCCCGATGTTAGTAGGGGCGGTTCTGTGGAGGTAGCGTCAGTGCTTTGGGGGACTGACTAGCCGTCGAGGTGCCTTGTTGCGAAACAGTTCCGAGGCAAAGGTGGCATTGAAGGCACTCGCAAGATTTTAATGGGTAAAGCTGCGTCCACCTTACTATTATACATAGTCCTCAGCGGGATACGTAAGAATATTTCCCGGCGCAAAAAAAAATGTACAAAAAAACCTTCGCTATTTCAAAATAAAGCACAAGTATATTTGTATCGGTAACATCAACATCAATGCTGTGTGAATACACAGCATTCAGTCAGTGTACGAATGTTTTCTGTTTATTCAAACAGTTTGATAGTAAGAAATATGACGTCGAAACTGTGCTTCAAATGTTTCGCATTAATAATTATATGGCTGGTGTCTTTGATCATAATTTCAAGTGAACTGAAAAAATATTTTTGGGAAGATAAGCCCAGCTACGAGACTGCTTTGAGAAGATTTCAGAACATCAGATTGGAGGATCGCTTAGAAGGTGGGTTCATAGACGTGTGCCAGTTTTGTGATATGAGGAAGAGTTTCGATATAATCTAAAATGCCTTTTTTTTCTGTACCTCCGGGAAATGCTCTGAGGCATCCATCTGGGGACTGGGTCTCCCCAGGCGGGTATGTGGTACTCGCTGCGCCCGAAAGCTGGTAAGTGGACGCAGCTCTACCCACTTAAAACTGGCGAGTGCCACCAACGCCGCCTTTGGTGAGGTGCCCCGGATCTAATGAGCAAATAGGCTCGACGGCTAGTCAGCCCCTCAGGGGACCGACGCCACCTCCACAGAGTGGTTGTCCCGCACCACAGAACAACAACCCCTCCCTTCGTCGGGACAGTACAATGGGGTGAGGTTCCCGTCCTCGCCCCTTGCCCCCTGCTTTTTTGTCCCCTCTTCTTATAAGAGGGGTACAAAGAGCCCCCTCGGCTCAATTAGCTTCGCCCAAGGTGCTGGCACACCTTAGGCTACTAAGCCCCACCCCCACGACAAGGCTTGAAAACAAAGTCAAAAGTCGTGGATCAAACGATAATACACAAGATAGAAGTTTAAAAATGTGGATTTTCATGATCTAGTATTTTAAATGTGCTTCAGTTAGGGCTAGGAAGTAATGGTAGCAATAAATTATTTAGAAAAATGATACGTATATTTAGATAAATGATATTAGATTATAAAATGATATTATTATATAGATTAAAATGTATTTATTTTGTAAAATATATACTGTTAAATATTCACCGCTGAAATACAGAACTACTAGCTGTTTCCCACAGCTTCGCCCGCATTAACTTAGATTTACAACCGTATCCGGAGTGATGATGATTATTTTTTAGCCTAAGTTACTCCTTACAATATCAGATATCTGTTAGTGGAAACCTCGTCAAAATTGTTCCAGACATTTCCGAGATTAGCCGGAACAAGTAGACAGAAATAAATACTTTCATATGAATTTAGTGCAAAACTTATTACAGACACTTCGATTTTATTTATTTGTATATATATTATATGTTTATTTTCATTAAAAATATCACTGCGATTGCTTTAAATATTTTCTTTAGTCAATAACGCCTAATAATAACCATCAATTAATAATATAAAAAAACACCAACCATATTAGCATTTATAAACGTATCTTCAATCGCTTTTCAGCTTGGAATCTAATTGGTGAAAAATTCAGCTTATCCTATGACGATAAGCTATTGACAGTGCGGAATGGAAACTTACCTCCAGGTAAAGCCTAACAAGCCTCTTACACTACATTTATTTGCTATCACTGAGTTAATAGGATGCAAGGTTAAAGCGCGCTCCACATTCTCGCCGAACCGAATAGAAGAGTTATCTATTCTCAAATAGTCGAATAGAAGTATTGATAACTATCTTTTTATGTTATTTGAACAGGCTTTAAGTAGGTTTTAGTATATAGAATGTATCAAAGTATAAAAATAAAATATCTGATATTTATATAATGCATACATAGAAACATACAATTTTTAATTTAGTTGAATTTGCAAAGTAGACAAGGCATCTGATGGTAAGCGGTTTACGTCGCCCATGATAGTATTTTTATAGTAATATGTTTTGTTATTGCGCTGGACTCTACCCCACATTCTCGCTCGTAACCTTATTAATTTTTCGAAGTAATAATCAAATTTAATACATTATAGCATAATATAACGTCTACAACGTAAATATACAGATATGTAACGTACTGAATGGACTACTGTGTAGAGAAAGAATGTTAAGAGCCGCTTTTAGTTAAGTACTTTTGGCAGATATGCTCGCTGTGACCTCACGACGAGAATGTGGAACGAGCTTATATTCCCGTCTAACTCTTAGCCAATTACGTACTTTATAAAAAGGTTCACTTCGTTATAAATGTGACGTAACGGAAACGCATTTAAAAGTCTAACCCTAACAAGGAAATAAGTAAAAAAGGATTCTTTTCTTACATTTTAGGTACATGTACCTTTTATGTAGAAGTAGATGCCAGATGCCTGACAGTCTGGCATCTATATTCTTGTTTCTTGTTTTTTACGATATTTTTTAATTTATTTTATTTTTTTATGTTAGTTGGATAGGCAAACTGGCAAACTTACCACCTGATGGTAAGTGATCGACGTCGCCCATGAACATAAAATAGTATACCTGGAACGAGCCCAGGCAACTCATTGATATGTTATCCTATCCTGAGACATAAGATGTTAAGTCTCGGTGGCAGTATTACACTGCCTGTCTTGCCCTTCTCTCCGAAATACAGCAAAGCTGTTTCACGGGAGAAACAAGCAAGATGGTAACCCATGCAGCCGGGAGCGGGGCACAGTGCTTCCCTCCCACCGGTAAATTGTGTTTAATATCAATACAGTTTTTTTCTTATTCCTCTTTGACTTTCAGCTTGATTCTGGTAATAGGAAAAGTATTATATTTTCACTAGTAGGAATGAAAAATTGGTATATAATACCACGTCATTGTTGTTACTTTTGGAGTCGGTGTTAGCTAAGTTTAATAGGTACCTACAGCTCCAAAACCGTGGTCAGTCACCGATTTCGTATTTGTTGCTGTACCTACCTACCTGTCTCTGCTGACACCGACTCCAATAATAACAACAATGACGTGGTAAACGCAGTGATTGTAATTAGTAAAATAATAACGAGTTGATTATATGTTGTAGGCACAAAAATTAAGGAAACGCGATTATTTTATTACTTTTTAGTTTATTTTTTAATTTTTGAATTCGGTTTAATTTTTTTTTTAATTTTAGCAATATAATATGATGAATTTTCAGGTAACTTTGGCCTACCGGTTGTGCTTAAAGGTGATATGCCAGGAACATTGGAAATGCTTGTAAGACAAGGTTGGCGAGATCATTCTTTCAATCAGTTTGTTAGTGATCTGATTTCTGTTGAACGGCTGTTGCCTGATGTGAGAGACCGAAGGTACGTCAAGAAAAAAGTGACTATTCGAAGCAATCTATAACCTACATTCTTAATACATTTTAAGCGCCGCCATCTTGCTAGTTACTACCGTGAAACAGCTTTGCCGTGTTTCGGAGAGAGAATTCTATGATCATGGGCGACGTCGACCACTTACCATCAGGTACGTCTGCCAGTTTGCATAGTAACATAAAAAATACGTTATTGTAATACAATAATACAAGTAAGACAAAATAAGAAGTATTTCAAGTCAAGACTAGTTCTTTCGTGGACAAATTATTGTAAAAACTATTTTTTTTTATTGAAAAAAAAAATGTTAGTTAAGTCGTCCTATAATAGAATCAGGTATTAACAACCAGTTAGTGTAATTATTTCGAAGGGCAACGTTGACCATTATTTTTTCTGGCTGCCGGTTTGATATAGATATCAAACCGACTGCCTATCTCTACCAGTGAGCCTATGAATACTCTCTATTCTAATTTCAGATGTGATACAAACATCTCTAATTTACCAAAAGCATCAGTAGTCATAACTTTCTATAATGAAGCGTGGTCCACACTATTGAGAACTGTCCATTCTGTGCTCAACACGTCACCAGCGCATTTGCTAGATGAAATAATATTGGTTGATGATTATTCGACTATGCGTAAGTAAATAGTATAAAAAATTGAGAATAAGTTGTATGTGTATATTTGGAGCTTAATATACTTAAGTTTTAAAATTACTTTGAAATTATACTTATATTACTTTGAAAATTGACGCAATTTGTCGTCCGATTTTCCGTCTATCGGTCTGAAAGTAAAGTTATATCACAGGGAAGTATCTCACAAAGTTAAGTATTAAGACCTATCTTTTCAAGCTGCAAGACGAGCTTGTAAGTGATTCATATATATTCTGTTCGACTACCGTATGGATCTTCTGCTCAAAATCAAGCAAAATAGGCCATAGTTTGCATATATCTTAGCCAGGGGAGATTTTAACACACAAGCAAAGATTTTTTATTATAAAATAGGGGTAGGGTTTTTTACAAGTCAGGCTCAAAGTCAGATATCTCATTACAAAAATGTGCGTACAATGTACACGTCATGTCAGAAGTGAAACTTATTTGGCAAACTAATTTTTAAATCTCGTTTATATTTATACTGATCTAAAGCTTTTTTCCGAGACTTGCGATGCGACGTTCGCTCTATCTCACTCTCTCTCTCGATCTTTCTCACTCCCTACTCTCACATCCACCTATGTGATTCATGCTACGTTCGCGCTTTCTCACTCTCTCTCAATCGGTCTCAATCACTCTGTCCCTCTTCTTGGACAAAATCGTTGCATATTTTCGTGACATTTCATCCGTTAAAAAATTCCCTCAGCGCGCAAATAAGTTTCACTTCAAAAGTAGACTATCACGGGAAGCCTGACAGACTGATGAAAGCATTACGCCATTTGCCGTCACGACATTCGATTCTATTTTACAGCCCAAGCGCGTCAGACATTTTACATTAAAAAAATGTTGTCTGTAAAGTTGGTTTACGGACGATAGTTTAACGTGACAACGTTATAACAAAATGAGCGTAACAGGACAATGAGCGTAACGGGATAATGAGTCATCTTTTTTCATAAACATATGACAGTATATTCTAAGTGTATGTCTTTTTTCGTGCATGCAGCCGGCGTTCATCGATTTATTAGACGTCAGACGTCACATCAAAAATAAGTACCACTTTAAGACTGGCATCAAGCTATAAAATAAAGATTTCGAAATATATCGATTTATTTTAAATGAGAGAAAATGAATCCTTTGTTTTATAACGCCATTTATGGTTGTAGCTCACCTTAAGGATCGTCTAGGGGACTATACCCTGGCTATGCCGAAAGTTACGTTGATACGGACGACGCGCCGAGAGGGACTGATAAGGGCTCGCATTTTGGGCACAAAACACGCCAACTCACCCGTTGTAATTTTTCTCGACAGCCATTGTGAGTGTACTAAAGGTAATTTTATTTCTTTATGATTTATTTTGTGAAAATGTTTTATTTTATTGAGTTATTTTTGTTCAATTCGACTTATTTTTTGTTATTCATTAAATCATTAAAATTGAATAAGAATACCAATTGTTGTAATAAATTTCCGACATGTAGTTTAAGCTCTAATTGAATATTACAGGTTGGATGGAGCCTCTCTTACAGAGTATAGCTGAAGATCCCACTACAGTTGTTAGTCCAGTTATAGATCACATAGACGCCTCTACATTTGAATACAAAGCACAATACACAAAAAACATTGCTATTGGTGGATTTAATTGGGAACTAAAATATATTTGGAGACACATGCATAACATTGACACGGTGTTGCCAATAAAAACTCCAACAATAGCAGGAGGATTGTTCGCTATCAGTAAAGACTTCTTCGCAAGGATTGGATACTATGATGATTCTTTTGAGATTTGGGGAGGGGAGAACTTGGAGCTATCTTTCAAGACGTGGATGTGTGGGGGATCATTGGAGATAGCACCGTGCTCACACGTGGGTCACGTTTTTCGGAAATCCTTTCCATATAGTATAAAAGAATCGTTGGTTAAGAATTTGATGCGTCTAGCAGAGGTCAGTGAGTGTTTTTACTTTTCTAATTAGGTAAATCCTATGGTGAGATACTTTTTCACATTATTTTCTATTCATTCTTTTTATTCTATGGCAACATCGATAACAAAATTTAATGTAGACCGAGACTTAACATCTCTAGCCTCAGGATAGGCAACACATAAATGAGTTGCCTGGGCTCGTTCCAGGTAAACTAGTTTATGTTCATGGGCGACGTCGACCACTTACCATCAGGTGGCACGTTTGCTAGTTTGTCTATCCAACTAACATAAAAAAATGTAGATTTTGTTTACATTAAGTGGATTCGAGAATGGTTAAGATTGGCAATTCAGTTCAATAAAAATGTTTTTAAGAGGTAGTGCCATGCTGGTTTGCAGCTGAATTGGGGCGGCATGCCCGGGGTGGTACCTCTCGCTCACATAACAGCGGCGTAAAGTGACATTTATGCTGTCCCGTTTTGTGCGGTTTGTGAGTTTCCGGTAGCCCATTAGGGGGATAAGGAACAGGAGAACAACGTATCTGCATAATCTCTGGTTGTGAGGATGTTTGTGGGCGTCGGTAGACGCTAAAAGGCTTCTACTCATTCCTCTTATGCTATAAAAAAGTATAGCGTATATCGCGTCCCAATGTTTTATATATAAAGGAATAACTAAAATTTTACCTAAATATAACAACATGTATAAATTGACTCCTGTAATGTTTTTATCTACGAAACAACCTCCCCGGAACAAAGCATTCCAGTCCCTCCGCTTTCAACCTGTTCACGGTTAATTCCACTCAATATTTTTAACAATTTAAGTTAAATTTCGTCTACCTAAACGTGGCCTCCACTCTAGAACCTTATTGCCCCATCGGCCATCCGTTCTTCTGAGTGTGTGACCAGCCCACTGCCACTTCAACGAGCTGATTCTTTGCGTGATATCGGTTACCTTAGTTCTCTGACGGATGTCTTCCTTCCGAATCCTATCTGTCAAAGAAACACCCAGCATAGCACGCTCCATAGCACGTTGAGCTACGGCGAACTTGCGGACCAGTCCTATATTTAGAGGCCACGCTTCAGCCCCGTAGGTCATCACGGGGAGAACGCATTGGTCGAAGACTTTCGTCTTCAAACTCTGCGGTATAGACGACGTGAGAATATGGCTAAGCTTCCTGAATGCTGCCCATCCCAATTGAATGTTAATTAATCCCTAATGTTAGTAAGAATCTGAGTTGAAACAGAAATATTTAAGTAAATATATTTTTAATTAATTACTTCTACTGGTACTTTTTTGTCCGGGCGCTTGATTGGCCGGGTCCTCAAAATTCTCTGCAGACTGGTCCGCACCATTGTTAGATTAAGTTTTGATGAATGATGATTTAATTTTTGGTTTGCTCCGCAATTGTTAAATTGCTTAGTATGATGCAGCTAATTCTTTACACGAATACTGTTTTTTTATGTTCGTTGGAATAGTCAAGTGGCAGACGAGCTACATGATGGTAAGTAGTCAGCGTCGCCCATTAATATTAACAACCAGAAACTATCCCGTGCATCTCATTCATGTGTTGCCTATCCTGAGACGTAAGGTAGTAAGTCTCAGTGCCAGTAAATATACCTATCCTGCCCTTCTCTCCGAGAAACAGCAAAGCTGTTTAATGGAAGAAGTAAGCGGGATGGTGATACTCACACATATGCAGTTAACCAGGTAACAAGTTCGTGGTGGGATTTAATCCACGAACTCTGCAAATAGCCATGGACTTCCGAGGACGTTATAATAATAATCTCCAGACAGACAGACAGAGATTTTGTTCACGGCGACCACTTCGACTCCTTGTTATTTGCGTCGTATAAATAGTTGATAGCCGCTGATGGTCGGGCTTTCAATTCCTCTCGCTTGACATCCAGCTCAGATAGCCGGCGCGCTTCAAAGTCGCAAACTTTGGTTATCAAGCGTAACCTCCACTCTCCTCGGTTGGATGCTAAAATCTCCCACTTTATAACATAGAATGATTTTCTTATTTATGACAAAACAATATAACAATTCCCCTTGTCAGTGTAATCTGGTAAATAATAAAATCTTTTGTCCTAATACTTTAATAGTTTCCAAAAAAAAAAAACATTTTTTGGTATCAAATTAACTAAGTTTTTGTTGAATTTTATTCAGGTATGGATGGATGATTACGCCAAATATTTTTACCAAAGAATAGGTAATAAGAAGGTAAATTTCGGAGACGTGTCGAAGCAAAAAGAACTCAGAAGTAAATTACAGTGCAAGTCATTTGAATGGTATTTGAACAATGTTTATCCGCAACTAGAGGTGCCTGATAATGTGATCGCGTGTGGTCAGGTATTTTTAGTCTATATTAATATTATAATTTCCTAAGTAACTCTGTCAGTGCATCTAGTAATCTTGTAGTCTTCAGTGGGAGGTATCTACATACCTATCCATCGACGGGATTCACGTTGTCGTACCCGGTATCCGCTTCCTGCTTAAGCCTCCCGAGGAACAGCTTTGCTTTGTTTCGGAAAGAAGGGAAAACCATATTGTTTTCTAATGTTTGCGCGAATTTCACTCATTATAATGAAACAATTTTTACAGATTTTATCGCGGTTTAATAAGATTTTTACAAGCCCGACGTTTCGGATACTTTACAGCAACCATGGTCATAGGAGGACCGTTTAATAAACCGTGATAAAATCCGTAAAAATTGTTTCATTATAATAAGGGAAAACCAGACAATAAACGGAAAAACAATAAAATTACTGCCGTCTTGGTATGGAATGATGAAAAGTCTCGCTTACCGTCGTACCATACCTAGATTCATCATAATAATCATCATCATTATCTTCATCATCATCATCGTCATCATCATTATCGTCATCATCATCATCGTCATCATCATTATCGTCATCATCATTATCGTCATCATCATCATCATCATCATCATCATCATCATCATCACCTTCTCTCGTCTTTATCCGTCCACGGCTGAACATAGGCCTCCTTCAATGAACGCCAAGACGACTGATCCCTAACCGAAGATACCTAGATTACGACGGATGAAATAGTTGCTTGAGTTAGTCCACACTAATTATTTTTTAACACGTTTTTTAACCGTTTACCATTTTCAAAAGCTCTCTTTTTGCGTTAGGGGCTAAAATCGATCCAGTAGTTTAGGAATTCAACGTGGACGAACAACCTGAACTTTTTTTGAGGAAAAAAATTTTTGACAAATTGTAATATCCCGTTTTAGATAGTTAAAAAAACTATTCACAGATACACAATATGGGTGGTATTTGCTTGGACTCTTCAGTATCTCCTGTAGATCCAGCCAGTACCGTTCATCCGAAGCCTTGTCATGGTCATGGTGGTAATCAGGTAAAGCCTTTTATAATATTAGCATTGCCTACTATCAAAGATTATTTCCGAAACAAAGCAACACACAGCGTCTGGTATACGGTAGGTACTTTTATAATATTAGCATTGCCTACTATCAAAGATTATTTCCGAAACAAAGCAACACACAGCGTCTGGCATACGGTAGGTACTTTTATAATATTAGCATTGCCTACTATCAAAGATTATTTCCGAAACAAAGCAACACACAGCGTCTGGCATACGGTAGGTACTTTTATAATATTAGCATTGCCTACTATCAAAGATTATTTCCGAAACAAAGCAACACACAGCGTCTGGCATACGGTAGGTACTTTTATAATATTAGCATTGCCTACTATCAAAGATTATTTCCGAAACAAAGCAACACACAGCGTCTGGCATACGGTAGGTACTTTTGTGCCTAATTAAAGCGAACCAAAACCTGAGACCATTTTTCATTAAATTTATCCTTAAAGTGAAAAGTAAAAGTGAGAACTGTAAAAGTATTGTATAACATATAGTATTATCTAGTATTTAGTAAGTATACATATAGATTTATCTAGTATTTTATAACCAAATATGCATTATAAAAAACCACCAAAGTTTCCGCTGGCAAATTAGAATCTGAACTGAAATTAGAAAATAATATAATATCTTGAACGGCACAATGCCAAAAATAGCCTTTTTCCAATCAGTTTCTAGGGGGGCTCGTTCAAGAAGATGGATTGTTGATTGACCATTTATAAGATGGGAAGATCTGTGAGATAGCCGCCTTCATCCTTCATTTGGATCAATTTGATAGTGGCGAAGCCTTTTTTGGCGTTTATTGAAAAGGGATTTCTTTTTTAAATGGAAAATCATACTATTTTTCATTCACCTGTTCCATATTATGATAATAATTGTGTAAAAGGTGCTCTAAAAGAGGGGATATCATGGTTAAATAATCATAGTTTTTTTCATTATAAAACTGTTTTAAACGGAAGGTACACTTTTGAATAATTATGAATATCGATTAGTCTCGTAAACACGGCGTTAAACAGATAATGCCAAAAATCGAACTTTGCGAAAAAGTGTAAAACATTATTATTATGTATCTCGTTCCGAAATGTATTAAATGCCTACCTACCGCTACATATAGATGACTTTGAACGAACCCGCACTACTGCATTCTATACATTCACTAGATTATTAGTATACTAGATATATTTTTTAATTTATTTTATCATTTCATTGGACATCAGTCAATGAACGCCAAGACAACCGATCCCTTGTCATCAATTTCGTTTTATTTACCAAATAAAAATACAATGCCTAGAAAAGATACATATTAGCAGCATAACATTGAAAGTGGTTTAATGAAGGACGGGAAAATAATAATAATAATATGTTGGGACAACTCACACACGGCCATCTGATCCCAAACTAGGCAGAGCTTGTTCTATGGCAACCGGACAACTGATATATACTTATATATTACTAAATACATACATATTATAGATAAACTACACCCAGACACAGAACAAGATCATGCTCATCACACAAACATTTGTCCTGGATGGGGATCGAACCCACGACCTTCTGGTTTAGCAGTCAGGGTCACTAATCACTAGACCAACAGGCCAGTCAAATTAAGATTATTTTCGTTTACAGTTTTGGCAATACACCCTTAAGAGCCAGATAAAGAGAGACGAGTACTGTCTAGACTACCTATTCGGCCTATTAGTGGTAATTACCTGCCGAGACCGATCCGAAACGCAGAAGTGGATCTTTGAGGAAAAGGTATGAATATCTATGGCATCTGAACTAATTTTAGGGCTCCATTCTTTATCATCACAATACCCATATTGGATGACTCCATTCAGCATCCTATCTATTAAACTGAAAAAAAAGTATATAAAATAACAGACATGACATTTCTCTTCCAGTTCCGAAAAAAGAGGGGTGAAAAAGTTTGGCCGTAATGTATATTATGTATGTGGCATCATAGTACTTCCCCACCATGGTTCAAGCCTTGACGAAGCGGTGGGTCTCAGTAGCCTAAGGTGAACCCAGCACCTTGGGCGAAGCGAATGGAACCAAGGGGGCTCTTTGCACCCCTCTTATAAGAAGAGGGGACAAAAGAGCAGGGGGACAGGGGGCAAGGATGGGAATCTCACCCCATTGTACTGTTCTGATGTTGGGAGGGATTGTTCTGTGGTGCGGGACAACCCCTCTATGGAGGTGGCGTAAGTCCCTTGAGGGACTGACTAGGCGTCGAGATGACCTGTTTGCTCAACCTCACCATTGGCGACATTGGTGGCACTCGCTGGGTTTTAGTGGGTAGAGCTGCGTTTACCTTACTACATTTCAGTTGCCGCGAGTCTCACATACCCGCCTGGGGAGACCCACAGCATACTTTAGTGCATTTCTCGGTATAGAAAATCATAGTACTTGAACGAGTAAATCGATAAGGATACGGTTTTGTCGATTTGAAATCAGGCTTTCTGGCGGCAGTTGTTAGACATAATATTATCAAAATCGGTCGTTTCAGGATCATCAGCTCTTTTGGCTATGGGATTTTCAAGGTCATTTTAGTTATTATTATTTTCCAAAATGTATATTCCGTGTTTCAGACGAAACATCTCCGTCACGTGTTAACACAAGGCTGCTTGAAAAACGCCCGCTTCAACGACAGTCACCGCATAATAGTAGAAAGATGTTTCGATGAGAAATCACAAATTTGGATTATTGATGCATATTAAAGAAATATTGCTTATATTGGTCATAAGCCTTTTATTTCTGGACACTTAAGTAACATAATATTCTCTGATAAAAAATAATAATACTATCTATGGACGCTTTTACACCACGTCAACCTGGTCCCGTGGTAAGTTCTCGAAGAACTTGTGTTACGGGTACATTGGAACTGTATTTAATACTTTATATAATACACATATTTATTACACGTCCATGAACTAGGAACACTGAAAACTTTTTTGTTCCCTGGGGGATTCGATCCTGCTACCTCCAGCTTGAGCGCCAATGCGCTAACCATTGAGCCACAGAGGTCGTCATAATTTATTATGTTAGCATCTGGAAAGGTGTTCTTAAATATTTTATCCGTTTTAAATGCTAATCACAGCCAGCCCGAAAACACAGTTTTATTAAAAATCCCAGACGATTATCGACTTACATCACCAAATTTAGGCCAGTATTACCATTGCAGGTATCAATATTTAAAAAACAGAGATAAACGCATTACAGTCGACAGTCAAATCATGCAGAGTAGAAAATTTCTTTCTTGGCAGAAGTCCTTTGATAAAATCAGGTCATGCTACTATTACTACGTAGCTACCACCATTAATCGAACCTTCGTTTAAGACTCTACACCAAGCTGTTTTACTGAAATGAAATATATTCAATTATATAACTAATATAGTCTTTTTTAGAAAATGAATAAAAATTTAAAAAAAAAAGAAGGCCTATGTTCAGCAGTGGACGGATGATGATGATAGTTTTTCTAAATATACTAAAATTCCCTTAGCGCCAGAACGAAAAAGCAATTAAAATAATATCACTATTTCGTTTCCACGCAAATTTGGATGATAAGAAACTTATTAAATGGAATATCCGAACCGGTGGGAGCTGACGTTAAGTAAAATTCCCGGCAATTTGTTTGTCTAAAAGCTTCAGCTTAACTTAATTGTAGGCATTAAAAAATAAGCAGAAATTATTTTCGTTTGGATTTTTCTTAATTTTTCCTCGTTTGTTCGGAGCGTGAAAAATGTCACCTGGCGTTATATAAGTAAAATTGATGTATAAAAAATGTGTATCTTTAGTGTATACGGATGCGTTATTTGAGCGCTTTTTTTTTTTTTTTTTTCTTCAGCTAATACGAGTCCACTGCTGGACGTAGGCCTCCCCCAAGGATTTCCACAACGACCGGTCCTGCGCCGCCCGCATCCAGCGGATTCCTGCGACCTTTACCAGGTCGTCGGTCCACCTAGTGGGAGACCTACCAGCACTGCGCTTTCCGGTACGTGGTCGCCACTCGAAAACTTTTCGACCCCAGCGGTTATCTGTTCTGCGAGCAATGTGTCCTGCCCAGTTCCACTTAAGCCGGGAAATTCTTTGGGCTATGTCGGTGACTTTGGTTCGCCTGCGGATCTCCTCATTTCTGATCCTATCACGCAGGGAAACTCCGAGCATAGCCCTCTCCATTGCTCTTTGGGTGACCTTGAGCCTTCTGATAAGGCCCATAGTGAGCGACCACGTTTCTGAGCCATAGGTCATCACTGGCAACACACACTGATTGAAGACTTTTGTCTTCAGACACTGCGATAATTGGGAAGAGAAGATTTTATGTAGCTTTCCGAACGCTGCCCAGCCAAGTCGGACTCGACGATTGACCTCTTTCTCGAAATTGGACTTATCTAAATGTATATTTTGTCCTAGGTATACATTATCGTCGACAATTTCGAGTATTGAGCATCCGACAGTAACTGGAGTGGGTACGACGTGGACATTCGACATGACTTGTCTTGTCCATGTTCATTTCAAGACCCACTCGTTCGGAGGCTCGACAGAGGCCTTCGAGCATTGCACTAAAGTCCTCCATGGTTTCAGCCATGACTACTATATCGTCGGCAAAACGAAGGTGAGTGATGTACTCGCCATTTATATTAATGCCAAATCCTGCCCAGTCCAAAACCTTCAAGACGTCTTCCAATGCAGCGGTGAACAGTTTTGGGGAAATAACATCTCCTTATCTTACACCTCGCTGCAATTGGATGGGTCTTGAACTCTGGTCTTGTAGGCGGACCGACATTGTGGCGTTTTCATACAAACACTTCAACACTTCGATATACCGATAGTCAACTTGGCACCTCTGGAGAGACTGTAGTACAGCCCAAGTCTCAATCGTATCGAAGGCTTTTTCGTAGTCCACAAACGCCAAGCATAGGGGCAGGTTGTACTCTTTGGTCTTCTGTATAACCTGTCGCAGCGTATGAATGTGGTCAACGGTGCTGAAGCCTTTTCGGAATCCGGCTTGTTCGGGAGGCTGGGAGTCATCTAGCCTGCGCGCGAGTCGATTTGTAATGACCCTCGAAAACAGCTTGTAAACGTGGCTCAGGAGTGAGATGGGTCTATAATTCTTCAGCAGGGTGGTATCGCCCTTTTTGAAGAACAGCACCACCACACCCCTGTTCCAAGCCTTTGGCGTTCTGCCCTCGAGTATGACGGAATTGAACAGATTATGAAGGGCCTTAAGGATCGGCATTCCACCCGCCTTAAGGAGTTCGGCAGTGATTCCGTCATCGCCCGGCGCCTTGTTGTTTTTAAGTTGTTTGAGGGCCATTCTGATCTCGTACAGGCTAACGTCCGGGATATCTTCCGTGTAGTGTCGGGTCAAACTAGCTCTGGGGTCGTTTGCCAGATTTCTGATGGGTTCCCGTGTTGACGTGTATAGTTATACTGCCCATAGAACTTCTCGACCTCTCTCAAGAGCTCGGGCTTGGAAGTTACAATCCTGCCATCGTCGGTCTTCAGTTTCGCGAGCTGCCTTTGCCCAATTTACATATCCCTCATAAATACTTTAGAGCCCCTATTCTTCTCTATGGCTTCTTTAACACGATTCGTGTTAAATCGGCGCATGTCACATTTTATGGATTTTGAGATCTGTCTATTGAGCTACCGGTATTTGGCCGCATCTACTGAAGACTGCAGGACCATTTCGCGCCTTTCTTCCATTAGCTCAAGTATATGGTCTGAGAGTTTTCTGGGGGTGTTCTTACGGCGGGCCTTGAAGAACTTAGATCCGACCGTATGGACAGTTTCCACAAACCCATCATTAAATTCATCCACATCGTTCCCTAGGCAATCGAAACGGTTTTGCAGTTCGAGCTGGAAGCTTTCGGGGTTTTGGATTTGAATAGGTATAGGGCGAAGCGTAGACTTCACTAGTCGCAACCTTTCGAGCTTGATATTGATATTCAATGTGCCTCTTACCATGCGGTGATCGCTTCCGGTTTTGACTGCATTGATCACAGAGACATCATTGAATATTTGCTTATTCGTCGACATGATGAAGTCTATCTTGCTCCTTGTGGCACCATCTGGGCTTAGCCAGGTCCATTTCCTCTGCTCTGGCTTTCTAAAGAAGGAGTTCATCATATAAAGTCCCTCCTTTTCGAAAAATCCAGCCATTTGAGCGCTTAGTAAAATATATTTGAGTTGATGGTTCGGGTGAGCGGGTGGAAGGGAGACCTTAGGCGAAGCCAATAGAGCCAAGGGGGCTCTTTGAACCCCTCTTATAAGAAGAGGGGAGAGGCGAGGTTGGGATTTCACCCCATTGCACTGTCTCGACGTTGCGAGGTTGTTCTATTGTACGGGACAACCCCTCTGTGGACCATCCGGGGCAGGTGCCCCGATGCGCGAGTGCCGCCAATGATGCCTTTGGTGAGGCAGCATTAGTGGCACTCGCGGGCTTATAGTGGGTATTCGGCAGAGATATGTGCCGCAAGTCCCACACGCCATCGGACCCCACCCAGGGCCGTTGACGACACGTAAAGGCGTTCCCCGTGTTAATAGAAAAAAGGTATTATTTTTGACAACACAATATATTTTATAGTAAATTGTATATTCCTGTGGTTTAGACCTTTATAGGTCACAAACAAAATACGCATCTGAATTCGCACTAACTTAAAATTCTGGGAAACTTAAACAGATCTTGTGAAGTGATAAATGATTTAACTAAATTATTCCCGCGAACTTGCCAGATGGGACTTGGTACGTGTATTTAATTGAGCAAATAAAACTTAGTTCGCACTTGGGGTTTATCTATAGGTTGAATAGTGTCAGTGTTAAGGAAGCTTGTCTAAAGCCTATCTTCGTCGATGAAAAGTCAACACTGGTTTAAAATAAAAAGTAAAAAAAACAATTGCCATTCCCGTATTAGACACGTATTATGCGTACAATTAGTTGTATGTTAGCAATGAAATTACTTTCCTACTATCGTTTCTAAACCATGTGCAGTCGTTTTTTGTTCTTTTTACGTCAACAAGTTACAAAAATTGTAACATCATCGACGAAAACGAAGTCAACCAAATATCCCCTATTGAGAAGAACACAAAAACTACTATCCAGATCTTGATCAAATTTAAAAGCTTTCAAATAAAAATAATCATTAACCTTTAACTATGGACGTTCCATTTTTGATACACTACTATGCACGTGCGGCCTCACAGACCGCTATCTTTACGGGCTGGTTTCTATCTTGATGAGTAAATATTGTATCATTTTTTGTTTTTATCCCTTAGAAGAGTTACTAAATGTAAATAAAAGATGTAATTTTAATGAAAAATTTATTTATTTTAAACTAAATCTAACGATATAACAATCAAAGGCCCTTTTCAGACTTTCTAGCTTGAGATCACATAGGTATATTTTAGTTAGTTTAACTTCTTTTAAAATAAAATATAAAGAACAAAGAATATAAAAAACTTAACATAATCTTCTGAAAACTAAACATAAAAATTTCGACAAGGGCCCAACTTGGTCATATTTATAGGCGATCTTTGCATAGCGGCTTAGAGCATTGTAGGCAAATTGGCTGTTTAGAGCCTACAGAAGTGTGGGTCGTCATTGGTTTTATCTTTGGTAGGTATTATGGTTTGCCTACCGTCGTTGGTTGATCGTTTTTTGACATTTTAGTTTACAAAAAAAAAAGAAACAGAATCACCGTCAGCGTCAATTTATAACACAAACGTGGACGTGCGGTTTCACAGACCGCACTCCAAATATAAAGCTAAATTTCTCACGCAATATTCAGCCGGCGACGTAATCTTTACTCTCAATGGTCGTTTTACCACTAAAACCGAAGCTACTGAGGCTGGTATACCCGTGGGGTTCGCGGGAAGAGGGGGGCACGAGAATCACAAACTGCAAGCGGCCTGTGAGACCGCACGTCCATAGTTAATGGTTAAAATCCATTCATAATTATTGTCGAAGTAAACGTATAACAAATATATAGATATACTAGTGGCACCGACAGATGTTGTCCTGTACAAAATATGTTTTTTTGTGAATCTAAACCATCCTCGAATCCCCTTGAACTAACACAAAAAATTTCATCAAAATCGGTCCAGCCGTCTAGGAGGAGTTCAGTGACAAACACACGCACACAAGAAATATATATATATAAAGATAAACAAAAACGTCGAAATGAAATCCACCTTTTTTTAACTATGTTAAAAGGTTGAAGGTCACTAAAAAGAGTATTTATCAAACTAAATGATTTGTTACATTTCGTAGAGAAATAAAGATTTATCTATTGTAAGTTATTACTTACTTACTTTTATTTGGCAAGAGATAGCATGCCAAATACCAACCATGCCGCTATGCAGCCGAATTGGGCCGGCACGACTGGGGTAGACTGGACTGGACCTCTCGCTTACATAATACCGGCGTCAAGTGACAACTACCCTGTCACGTTTCATATGGTTTGTGAGGGCAACGCATCTGCATACCTTTTGGTTATGGAAATATCTACTCGATATAAAATTAGGTACAAAAAACATCATCATCATCATCAGCCTTTATCAGTCCACGGCTGAACATAGGCATCCTTCAATGAACGCCAAGACGACCGATCCCTCGCCACACACATCCAACACGGACCGGTTACTGCACGGAGATCGTCTTCCCACCTGGTTAATGGCCGACTAACACTTCGTCTATCGAAACACGGGCTCTACTCTTGTATTCTATTAGCCCATCGGCCATCCGTTCTCCTGAGTGTATGACCAGCCCACTACCATATTATTCGCGTGATATCGGTAAAAACATATTTTATATAATAAAATGTTGCTAATTATAAAAAGGAATTTAGTTGGCATTGTACTTTATACAGGGTAAAATATTTCACTTTTATAGAATTGTGTCTATTATACTCTCTGAAATGTAATATTATGCAAAATTTACAATGCATAAAATTTAGGCAGAGATGTTATAAGCAAATCGTGTATATAAAGGTAAAATTCCATATTTTTCGTAATTCATATTTTGGACAGAATTCAAATATAAAAATGTTTGATACACATTCTTTTGTTAAAATATGTGCGTATCGATACAGCTTGAAAAGTTTAATACAACAATGTTTAATAAAACAAAGGGGACTAAGGTTCGTAGGTGTTAATAAACGAAGGCAATTTTGCGAGTTGTTTAATAAACGGCAGTGAAATTACTGGCACCGAGACTTACCATCTTGTGTCTTGGAATAGGTGAGTGGTGTGCCCCCTCTGTTTATAAGAGGGGTACAAAGAGCCCCCTCGGGTCAATTCGCTTCGCCCAAGGTGCTGCTTGCAAGGTGCTGGGCCGAGTCCATCGCCGCGCCACAATTGTGACACATTGTCAACGGCTCCCTGTGGGCCGTTTGGTGAGTACAGGTACTCACCAAAGCAACCATGTCCGGTGAGCACCTGTGTCGGACGGCAGGTGAAGGGTTTGCGCTTACGGCGCATCCACTGCTCTAGGACTGGACGCAGAGCAGCCGTTAGGTTTTTAACATACGGCTGCTGCGCCAGATCCTCTCCCCACCTCCGCATTAGCCCCTCCTGCCCTATTCGGCGAACCCGCAGGGTCCCGCCCAGCGTAAGGTTCGCACCAAGAAACCTCCTATGCGAATCATAGGAGTGCGTCTCGGCAAGAACCTCCTCAAGTTCCCACGGGGGTTCACCGGCCAGGGCAGCTGTGGCTGCCGCCCACGATAAGGTACGGTACTCCCAAATCACTCTTACTGCGATGACCCGCTACGTCGAGCGCAGCTGGGCCTTATTCTGCGCGACCGTGAAGTCTTGAAACTATCAAACCAATTTTCATGATATTTGGAAAACTGTGTAATTTTGTCAAATTTAAGAGATATGATAGTTTTGGGCACATGTGGCGCTATTGTCAATGAAGACGACATCTGCCGTGTCTACGTATAAGTCTTACATCGACATGGTATTCTAAAACTTTTTATTTACTGCCAATATGTTCATTTACATAATGGAAACCATCGAAGATATATTATAGTTAATTTTATCGCTCACCCATATTGGAGGGATAAAGAAAAATGGGTTCGCATCGCACCCTGAAAGAGGAACCTTTAATTTGCATGCCTATTATAGCCTTAAGTGGAAAGCAACAAAGGCTAGTATTGTTTAGCGTGGAGGGAGGGTTAACAAATATGTTATAGGAGCGGGGAATTTACGGCCAACTACCGCTTTTATGGTTTGAACTCCAATTTGAGTGGATTACTATCCGTTATGCAAATAGCCAAGAATGTATCGAAATCAGCGCTTTGTCTATTCTTATACTATTTCGGTTTGCTAAAAGAAAAAGAAAAAAGTAGGTCTGATTATGAATAGTAAAAAACCGAAAAAAGATTCAAACTCACTGATATAGTATAGAAAAACGTTAAGAGTAACCCTCGAAAGAGATGACTTTAAGAAGATTGTGGTATTAAAATTATATAACGCATGTACCTAAATATTTGGTTAAATGTCAACCTTTTTTTTTCTTTAACGCCGGAAAATGCTCTGATGCATCCCGCGGGGGAGTGGGTCTCTCCAGGCGTATATAGGACTCGCTGCGCCGGACCGGACCGACGCCAGATCCACAGAGGGGTTGTCCCGCACCACAAAACAACCCCTCCCGACGCGGGGACAGTACAATGGGGTGAAGTTCCCATCCTCGCCCTCCCTCCACGCTCTTTTGTTCAGCTCCCTCGGCTCAGTTTGCTTGGAGGGAAAAAGAGTTGTTGTTTGCATTGTACTAATCCCGACGTTGGGAGGGGTTGTTCTGGGGTGCGGGACAACCCCTGTGGAGGTGGCGTCGGTCCCTTGGGGGACTGACTAGCCGTCGAGGTGCCCTGTTCTCAGCTCATTAGATCCGGGGCACCTCACCAAAGGCGGCATTGGTGGCACTTGCTGGGATTTAGTAGGTAGGGCTTCGTCCACTTACCAGCTTTCGGGCGCAGCGAGTCCCACATATCCGCGTGGGGAGACCCACTCCCGCGCGGGATTCCCGGCTTTAAAGAAAAAAAAGTGTAGATTCACTGTTAAATGCATTGGCAATATATGCAATATATATATTAAGCATAATTATATATGTTATTAGGTCATAGTATATCACTGCAATCTTTTGTAAATATTAAGTATCTTCTTGCTCTTCTTACGATAAGCATTCTGCACGTAAGTGTACGTCGGCGCCGTGGCTTAGTTGGTTAAAGCGCCTGTCTAGTAAACAGGAGATCGCGAGTTCGAATCTCGCCGGGGCCTTGAGAGGACTTTTTGTATTTTTTTTTATTGTGTATTAATTCTTTTTTTATATTAATATTACTTGTTAAATTAATAATTATTATAACGAAACATACTTTGATAATTTTATAGAGGTATATTATAATATTTTATAGAGGTATATTATAATATTTTATAGAGGTATATTATAATATTTTATAGAGGTATATTATAATATTTTATAGAGGTATATTATAATACTTTATAGAGGTATATTATAATATTTTATAGAGGTATATTATAATATTTTATAGAGGTATATTATAATATTTTATAGAGGTATATTATAATATTTTATAGAGGTATATTATAATATTTTATAGAGGTATATTATATTATTTTATAGAGGTATATTATAATATTTTATAGAGGTATATTATAATATTTTATAGAGGTATATTATAATATTTTATAGAGGTATATTATAATATTTTATAGAGGTATATTATAATATTTTTAGATATTTTACAGTTTACAGCAACCATGGTCATAACTACGATGTCAGACGGCCTAATATCACAATGTTGTTCGAAATAATAGTAATGAAATGTATTTTGTTCTGCTCCAGAAATACTTAATGGGCAATTGCTAATGCCAATAGGCATTCATCAATTCGAAGGTTTATTTACCTATTTCCCTTAACATTATTTTAATATAAAACCCTTTTAAAACACAAATTTATTATCAACAATAAATGGTCGACAAAAGCCGTACGTCAGGCGTAACAAACCGTTTTTCACCGGTATCTGGCCGCGTGGGGACCATAGATCTATTGACGTATTTAATTTATCATGTACCAAGTGCTGTGGAAGGGGTTTTATGTTTTTAAGTCTCGTTTTTAAACTGGAGTGGAGTTACTTACTTAAGTAGTACTCGATTTTCAACTGGCCGGCATTATAATTTACGTATATATTATATGTGTATGTTAAGCAAGTAAAAAGCCAGAGAACTAAGGTTATCGATATCACGCAAAAAATAAGCTTGTTGAAGTGGCAAGAATATGCCGATGGGACAATAAAGTTCAAGAGTGGAAGCCACGTTTAGGTAGACGAAGTGTTGGTTGGCCATTAACCAGGTGGGAAGACGATCTCCGTGCGGTGGCCGGTCCGTGTTGGACGGGAGTGGCAAGGGATCGGTCGTCTTGGCGTTCATTGAGGGATGCCTATGTTCAGCCGTGGACTGATAAAGGATGATGATGATGTTTTTTGTACCTAATTTTATATCAAGTAGATATTTCCATAACCAAGAGGTATGCAGATGCGTTGCCCTCACAAACCATATGAAACGCGACAGGGTAGTTGTCACTTGACGCCGGTATTATGTAAGCGAGAGGTCCAGTCCAGTCTACCCCAGTCGTGCCGGCCCAATTCGGCTGCATAGCGGCATGGTACACTACCTCTTGCCAAATAAAAGTAAGTAAGTAATAACTTACAATATATTAATCTTTATTCTCTACGAAATGTAACAAATCATTTAGTTTGATAAATACTCTTTTTAGTGACTTTCAACCTTTTAACATAGTTCAAAAAAAAAGGAGGATTTCATTTCGACGTTTTTGTTTATCTTTATATATATCTATATTTCTTGTGTGCGTGTGTTTGTCATTGAACTCCTCCTAGAAAGCTGACCGTTTGAAGTGGGTCAAAATCAAGTCCAAAGTCGGTTATAAACAAAATAACATACAAACATATATATAGGAAAAGGTAATAAAAAGCGTAAAATATATTTAAGTTATTTTTATTTTAGGAAGGGAAATGTAGTGCCCTAATGTGTAATTAGTATGCTGTATAACCACACCATGGTTCAAGCCTTGTCGTGGCGGTGGGACTCAGTCGCCTAAGGTGAACCCAGCACCTTGGGCAAAGCAAATTGAGCCAAGTGACCTGCTTTTTGTATCCCTTTTATAAGAAGTGGGGCAAAAGAGCAGAGGGACAAGAGGTGATGATGGGAACCTCACCCCATTGTCCTGTCCCGACGTTGGGAGGGGTTGTTTTGTGCTGGGAGATAACCCCTCTGAGGAGGTAGCGTCGGTCCCTTGAAGGACTGACTAGCCGTCGAGGTGCCCTGTTTGCTCAACAGATTCGGGGCACCTCACCAAAGGTGGCATTGGTGGCACTCGCCGGGTTTTATTGGGTAGAGCCTCGTCGGTCTCGTCGGCGGCCTCCTCTCTCACCCGCTCGTCGGCCTTCTTCTGGGACATTACTGCCTCGCAGAAGGAGACCATCGCCATCCAGGGCACACCACACCTCATAGAGTATACAAATATATTACTTATAAGTATATATAGTTGGATAGGCAAACTGGCAAACGTGCCACCTGATGGTAAGTGGTCGACGTCGCCCATGAACATAAACTAGTTTACCTGGAACGAGCCCAGGCAACTCATCTATGTGTTGCCTATCCTGAGACATAAGATGTTAAGTCTCGGTGCCAGTAATTACACTGCCTGTCTTGCCCTTCTCTCCGAAACACAGCAAAGCTGTTTCACGGGAGAAACAAGCAAGATGGTGGTACCCATGCAGCCAGGAGCGCGGCACAGTGCTTCCCTCCCACCGGTATCTAAATACTTTACTTTAGTAGGATTGGTTAAAGTAAAATCTGGAAAAAATTAGGGAATTAATTGACGTTAAATACCTTATAGTAAAAGGAAAAAAATAACATTTTTAAAAAAAGTTAATTGAAATAATGCCTCTAAAGATTTCGAAGCCAGACTGGATATAAATAATATTATAAAAGTTTTTCCCTGTAAGAGCTAATTTCAGGCTTTCGCAGGTTGAATACATTGTTTTAGGTGCACTGCTATAGAGAAATAACGAAATGAGAAATAAATCTGGACGTACAACATGATGAATAGCTTCGTTAGTTTGATTTAGGTTCCGGTGAGGTCTTACATAGAAATTATTGTATCCAAATATATTTACTTGCAAATAAATTTGGGAAAAAAGAAACAAGTAAAAGTAAGAACATTTAGCTTTTATAATTTAACAACTATTTTCGGATTTTATCACGGTTTATTAGAATTTTTACTTGCCCTACTTTCGGATACAATTTTTTTATTCCTTTTTTTTCTTTTACGCCGGGAAATGCTCTGGGGCATCGGGGGAGTAAGTCTCCCCAGGCGGGTATGTGGGGCTCGCTGCGCCCGAAAGGTGGTAAGGTTGATGCAGCTCTACCCACTAAAACCCGACGAGTGCCGCCTTTGGTTAGATGTCTCGGATCTAATGAGCAGACAGGGCACATTGACGGCTAGTCAGTCACCCAAGTCACCGACGTCACCTCCACAGAGGGGTTGTCCCACACCACAGAACAACCCCTCCTAGCGTCGGGACAGTACAATGAGGTGAGGTTCCCATTCTTGCTTCTTGTCCTCTCTTCTTATAAGAGGGGTACAAAGAGCAGGGGAACTAAAACTAGCAGCTCCCTCGGCTCAATTGGCTTCGCCCAAGGTGCTGGGCACACCCTAGCCTACTGAGCCCCACCTCCACGACAAAGCTTAAAACATTCGGTGGTGGGGTTCGGATACTATACTGCAACCATGTTTAACGGGAGTCCTCCCGTAATTATAATGAGTGAGGTTCGCGTAAACATTAAATAAGTATTTACCGAAACAAAATACCTTAGTACTACTATTATATTATATAGAATTATATATAATAGTATATACACAGGCTGCACTAAAAGTATCGGGAATGGAATATTTCCACTGTTCCTGTCATATTAAAATCTTTTTAATTGAAAACTCCTTGGTTTTAAAATTCGAATACCATTTATTTATTTAAAAAAAGATTCTCGGTCTTGCCACAAGGTCTTGTCAAACTTGTTTAGTCGTTGAGAAAATGGAATTGACTCGAGAAAATTCTAGGGCGATGATTTATTATGACTTTCGAAGTGGTTTAACACAAAAACAGTATGTTGACCTGATGATTTCTGCATTTGGTGATGAAGCCCCATCCAAAACCACAATTTATCGCTGGTTTGCTGAATTTCAACGTGGACGTGTCAAGCTCAGTGATGATCCCCGTCAAGGTCGTCCAAAAACTGCAGTCACCCAAGAAAACGTTGACGCTGTGCGTAAGCTGATTGAGGAAGATCGACATGTGATATACCGCGAAATTCAGGCAACTTTAGACATTGGCATGAGTCAAATACAAATAATCTTGCATGATCAATTAGGTGTAAAAAAGTTGTTTTCTCGATGGATACCGCATTTGCTCTGTGAAGAGCAAAAAGCGGCTCGCGTTACTTGGTGCGTCAGAACTCTCGAAAGATTCCACGCAGGATCCTCAAATGCTATATACAACATCGTATCAGGTGAAGAATCCTGGATATACGCGTACGAACCCGAAACAAAAAACCAGTCACGAGTTTGGGTGTTCAAAAATGAGTTAAAGCCAACAAAAATTGTTCGCTCACGGAGTGTTGCAAAAAAAATGGTGGCCACGTTTGCCTCCAAAACCGGCCATGTTGCGACTATTCCTCTTGAGGGACGAAGAACGGTTAATGCACAATGGTATGCTAGCATTTGTTTGCCACAGGTCGTTTCTGAACTCCGTAAAGAGAACTGCAACCGCCGCATCATCCTCCATCACGACAATGCGAGTTCTCACACCGCGCACAGAACAAAAGAGTTTTTAGAGCAAGAAAACAGAATTATTAGACCATCCGCCGTACAGCCCCGACCTATGCCCTAATGATTTCTATACTTTCCCTAAAATAAAGAATAAATTACGTGGTCAGAGATTTTCATCGCCTGAAGAAGCTGTGGACGCCTACAAAACGGCTATTTTGGAGACCCCAACTTCCAAATGGAATGGTTGCTTCAATGATTGGTTCCATCGTATGGAAAAATGTGTCAAATTTCGCGGAGAATACTTCGAAAAGCAATAAATATATTTTTAGTATAGTAATGTTGTGTCACTTCCTTGATTTCCGAAATTTTCAGTGACACCCTCGTAATATATTATATCTCATTAGTAATAATAACATAGTAGGTAGCTATCCTAGTAATAATAATATCCAGTAAGTGGAGATCTTCGCGTTCATTGAGAGAGGCCAATATCGAGCATATGGTTATGTGTATACTCTTAGAAGTTTAAAAGTTTTTTGACGGTCTTATAAATCGATGAACTCCGGCTGTACACACGAAAAAGTGTCACGTTCCACCTAAGCCGAGCGTGCAAGCGAGAGCGCGGAACAAGCGATAGAGGGGTACGATCGGCCTAAGTGTTCGGCTTGTGACGCATTTGTTTTTTTTTTTTTTTTTTGACTTGATATTATCACGTAAAATTATCGTCCATATAAGTAGTTTAATTTCAAATAAGGGTTTCGTTTTGTCATTTGCAGGTACCTACGGAACCCTAAAACATACAATATGGCTAGATGTTATCTGTTTGGATAATTGGATGGATTATAAATTCACAGATACAAACATATCGGACTAAGAAAATTCATTCATATAATTAAAACTATTTAAAACCGCATATATACCTACTATGTTACCACTTTTATTTCGTGGATATCAATATTTCGGCATTATCTACAAATGTCTTGTTCACGAGTGGTATAGTTTTAGAAGTGGAATTATGATTTTATTTATAAATTTTCGGACATTGATAAATTTATGACAATACTTATAACACTTCAGTGAGTGAACGTGGTTACTACGGACAAACGTATGGTCTACATATTCAATATAGGCTTTAAAACGAATATAGGCTAAGGCTTCTTACCATGAAGAAAGACGAAATCCCACAAAGAGGTTTTTGCCAGCAAAGTCAAGTGAAGAATTGCTTTGAAAATATTAAGGCCTTCTGCCTAGTTGAGCTTCTTGAGCTAAAATATGTAGTCTATAGGAATATTTACTTTGATAAATAATTCTATGTACTACAGTTTACATCGACATATAGGTACTAATCTCTATGGTTATACATGTAATCTGATTAATCATAGTGAATTATTATCATTTACCGGTGGGAGGGATGCACTATGCCATGCTCCAAGCAAGACGGTGGTCCATGGTACCACCGGTAAATGGACGCAGCTCTACCCACTAAAACCCGGCGAGTGCCACCAATGCCGTCTTTGGTGAGGTGCCCCGGATCTAGAATACAAACAGGGCACCTTGACGGCTAGTCAGTCCCGCAAGGCACCGACGCCACCTCCACAGAGGGGTTGTCCCGCACCACAGAACAACCCCTCCCAACGTCGGGACAGTACCATGGGGTGAGGTTCCCATCCTCACCCCTTGCCCCCTGCTTCTGTCCCCTCTTCTTATAAGAGGGGTATAAAGAGCCCCCTCGGCCCAATTAGCTTCGCCCAAGGTGCACCGCTCACCCTAGGTTACTGAGCCCCACCGCCACGACAAGGCCTGAACTATGCAGGTGGGGTATAAATGAGTTACCTGGGCTAGTTCCGGGTAAACTAGTTCATGTTCATGCGCGACGTCGACCACTTACCATCAGGTATCACGTCTGCCAGGCCTATCCAACTATTATAAAAAATACCGCGAGGAACAGCGAGTATAAAATAGTGGTAAAACAAAAAAAATGTTTCATTATAAAAACAAAGAACATGAATTATTTATGATCACCCAGTGAGTTATAACGTAATTGTGTACATGATAAACTGTGGTCTATCTTCGCCGCGCGTCATTTGTAAAGATAAATTGTATTGTCCAAAAACATGAAATATGGACTGGCTTAACGTGAGTCTGATGTGCAAGAAACTACGAAAACTTATTTAAGAGACAGTTTTTGAAGACTGTTTTTGTACATTACAATATTTTCCTATTTGTCATGGCCAATTTTGTGCCAGTTGATATTAACCTGCTTATTTATGAGGTGAAATTATCAAAAGAGCAGGACAGGCAGTGTAATTACAGGTACCGAGATTTACCATTTTATGTCTCTGAATGAATAAATAAGTTGCTTGGGCTTGTTCTGTGACTTTGTTTATTTTCCCCATCACTGTGGCTACTTACGCCTGTTGGCACATCCGCCAGTTCGCTTATCCAACTAACATAAAAAAGTTTAAAAAAAATCAATACCCTCCTATAAAGTTTTCTTTTAATAATGGTTTAAAACGCACACAAACACATTTTTCCCCGTTTTATTTTACATACCTGTGACAATTATACCAGACTAAATGCACCAATATAAGACAAATGAAAATTTTGAATAAAAAATACCCCAATAAAAATACCTTATTTCGAAAAACATAAAACGGTTCAAAATTTTAACTCGGACAAAACACGGACTCAGCAAAATTATTTTTCCCTATTAAATGGGACTGCATTTTAAGTTCCAGATGACTACTAATAGTAAAGGAAAAAGAATAGAAAATGTCATCCGGAATTTACTCCCACGGGAGTCGGAATAATGAAATTGAATTTTTTTACCTCTTACTCAACAGTTGAAAGAACTTGGTCTTATTGAAGAACTTAATTCTAATCGCTCAATCGAATGATTAAATGTTTTGACGTCTGGACTCAACAACAGTCAAACAGATTGTGTCCACTTAATATAATATGGACTGAGTAACCTAGAAAATGGTAGCTATTCTAGGAAAATGAATTTTTGAATGAAAGGCTGCTTGTGTACCAACCACTTGTTTCTCATGTGTGTGTGTGTGTATGTGTGTGAGAGAGAGAGAGAGAGAGAAGGGTAAGACAGGCGGCGTAATTACACCAAGACTTAACATCTTATGTCTCAGAATAGGCAATACATAGATGAGTTGCCCAGGCTCGTTCCAGGTAAATTAGTTTATGTTCATGGGCGACGTCGACCACTTACCATCAGGTGACACGTCTGCCAGTTTACCTATCTAACTAACATAACAAAGATCAAAGGTAAAGAAAATATAATAGTAGTATCTACAAACTATTCTCTATTCTTCTATTCTGTTACAAATACCTATTATTAAATATAACAGTTACAAAACTCCCGAAATTATAATTTCCCTCACGATTTGAGAATCAAGCTAATGTGACAGTGAGGGATTTCCAAGCTGAACCTTTATTACTTCAGACATATCCCCACGGACATTCAGAATCCGTTCCCAAAAGAACATTTGAAGGAATCTTTTTCATCTTAGGAGACAAGAAGTTATGAAATATACAGGAAAATATGGCAATAGACCTTTAATTATATGATGGAGCAGAGTTTAGTACTAAAGGAGACCTATTTCCAATAACAGTTGTGTGGGCTAGTGTTAATGACGATACTGATAAAATTACATTTGTAAACATTAATTAAAAAAAACATCTAAAAATCTTACATGCATATTTTGTATTAATTTTGTTTTCAGATCCTTACAATTTTAATATATACAGTTTAATATTCATCTTTCATTTTAATGATAAATAGAGGTATCGAAGCCTGTCTGACACAGGCTGGAAAATGATTAGACTTGGCCATTCATCGTTATATTTTCCCGCGTAGCATTTAACCTGTAGCTATCTGCTATTTTTAAATATTCAGCAGCTTTTTTCAATTCTATTCTATTGGGTTTTTGCATGCGCGATGTTTCGTATCCAAAATTTAAAAACTCATTAAACTGCGATAAATACTATAAAAAGTTGCATTTTAAATGATCACACAAATTCCACTTGTCGTTTAAAAGCGATATAAAAAATTTAAATATCAAATTTTACAACTACAACGGCCACGGGAGAACATTAAAATTATATATTTATTTTTTATTTATATAAGACAATATTGTTTTCTAATGTTTACGCGAATTTCACTCATTATAATAAAACAATTTTTACGGATTTTATCGCAGTTTATTAAGATTTTTACAAGCCCGACGTTTCGGATACTTTACAGCAACCATGGTCACGGGAGGACTGAACATGGTTGCTGTAAAGTATCCGAAAGTCGGGCTTGTAAAAATCTTAATAAACCGCGATAAAATCCGTAAAAAAAGTTTTATTATAATTAAGTAAGACAACATCAACCAGATGTTAATATTATTATGAGCACATAAGCACAAAATTTTTAGGCCTAGATCTGTGTGTATTAATGACTCTGGACATACAAATGTCATGCCACATAATATTGCGTTATATTAATTATGTTGACTTCGTAAAGACAAAAGAATCTAAGAAAGATCTCATTTTGAACAGTTTTCGAGATTATCGTGTATTTAACTAAAATAAATTTAGTAAAATATATTATGATCATTATACTATAATATAATATTATTGTCAACCTATAAATGTTAATTAATAAAATAAAAACATTTTTAATTTAATAAAAAGAAAGAATAAATTAATAAATGATCTAATAATGTAATATAATTATTAAATATTCTAGGTAATATTAATATGGGTCTAAGAGATCCTTCATAATTTAGAGTGTAAGATTTATTCACCGAGTTTTCGGAGGGATAAATAAATGAAGGCAATTTGATAAAATATTTTTATTGGAAATCAGCCCCTCTTTAGGAATTTTGTAATTGAATATATTATATAAGACTTTGAAAATAAGCCAACTAATTATCATAATATTATCATTTTCTTAATTCGAGATAAGATTAAAAATGTATAGGTACTTTTAGAGATATATAATTTCCAATAGGTTTTATTTAAAAATATAAAAGCCACCATGAACTAATTATAATACATTATTAACTAATTTTTTGAGATAAATAAACCAGTACCCTAGAACAGAAGACCATGAGTTAGGCTCACAAACTTATATTTTATTACTTTTCATAAATCGTTTGACCTTGTTAAGAAACTTTATACACCTGCGCTAATAATGGTTATGTTGTTAAAAAATATTCTGCACCATTCAACTTTTTCTTTATTCTTTTATGCCGGGATATGCTCCGAGGCATCCCTCGGGGGAGTGGATCTCCCCAAGCGGGTATGTGAGCGGGTACCCGAAAGATGGTAAGCTGGACGCAGCTCTACCCACTCAAATCCGGCAAGTAACACCAATGCCACCTTTGGTGAGGTACCCCGGATCTATTGAGCAAATAGGGCACCTCGACGCAGTCCCTCAAGGGACCGACACGACCTCCATAGAGGGGTGGTCCTGCACCACAGAACAACCCCTCCCAATGTCGGGACAGTGCAATGGGGTGAGGTTCCCATCCTCGCCCCTTGTCCTCCCTGCTCTTTTGCCACCTCTTCTTATAAGAGGAATACAAAGAGCAGCTTCCTCGGTTCAATTTGCTTCGCCCAAGGTGATCTGGGTTCACCTTAGGCTACTGAACCCCACCACCACGACAAGGCTCGAACCATGGTGGGGAGAAACTTTATATACCTGTGCTAATAGTGGTGATGGTATTAAAAATATTCTGAAACATTCAACTTTACCCCAAAATAAATATTTGTATAATAATGAAACGTGAAAAGAATTCAAAGAGAGAGAGAGAGAAAGAAAGAGAATATATTTTAAAACAAAAACAATCTCATCGAGGAAGACTTAATGGTACTTGAGTACCTTCCTCTTAACTTGTTTCAGAATTAATGGTTATTTTGTATAATTATGACAAAAATAACAATATTTCCGAGACATTTTATTCATATTTTTATGAGTACGTTATTAAATTTAATAAAATATGTCAGCTTGAAATATTTTTGGATATTTTACTACATCAGGAATTTGCAGAAAATTCTTAGCAAGCGAATACTAAACTGAAACTGAAACATAGATGATAGGCACCCGCTACACCAGGGGATTAGCAGGTGCGTTGCCGGCCTTTCAAATAAGAATATGGTCTTTTCTTTATGTCCAAGTCGTATAACTTGTAAAACTTGGTGAATAAATAGGCCTTATAAAGTGAGAGACGATGGTCTATAGGGTACAGGCTCGACCTCTTACAGGTCTGGTTTCGATTCTGATTGGGGGTGTCCTGAAATGGGTTTTTCTAAAATTTCTCCGTGCACCTGAACACGAGAACATCGCTTGATTGATGGAAGGAAAACATCGTGAGGAAGCCTGCATGCCTGATGAGATTAAAAATCTTTGAAGGTGTATGAAGTTCACCAACCCACATTCTGCCAGCGCCAACTATGGGCCAATACCCTTCTCGACTAATTTCGAGGAGGGGGCCCGTGCTTAATAGAGTTTGATGATGATGATGATAATAATGATGATAATAAGTTTTCGTTGAAGTCAAAGTGACTTGAAAAAAATGAAAAATATAGAAATATAGAACATTATGCGGTGGGCGCTACATCACGGCATCGCCGTCGTGTTCGCCGCGTATATCAATAAGCTCCCATTATAGTGATCCATACAACGCTGTCAACCGTACACACTACGAATTATTCGTACATTTTCAAGCCGAAAAACGTGTGTGTACTAGATGCCTTAAATAGATCTTATTGATTTTAACAATGTCTTAATATATTTCTTCTTGGCCTATCAATTATTGTTACGACTCTCGAGCAGGAATGTCCGTATTTGTATTTGCAGAGTAACGCCCTTCACGAAGTATACTAGTAGAATGCCCGACAAGACCACCATTGGCGTCTTTTTTTACCAAATCATATAAATATGGCCATAATATTATAAATAATTATTACATATACTAAGATTTAGAAATGTTATACTTTAATTATTAATCAGTATTATCTTCATGAATGGCACATCTTTTTGGCGCCACCGGAAATACCTATATCATTTCAATTACTTTACTTGATGCATTTAGATAGGTAAACGGCGTATTTGCCATGTTTTTCATTTTACGAGAAAGGAGATAGTCCGGTACGGACACCTCTAACGCCGTCAACATCTTCCTGCATACTTCAGTCTCATGAACAAAACATTCGTAGATAATGTCCGTGGATAATGTCAAAATATCGAGCTCCGCGACATAAAAGTGAAAAACATGGTAAATATCTCGTTTTAAATAATTTTAGTAATGAAAATAACCATGTTAACTTAAAAACAATTTATTCTAAAAATTAATCTTAACCAATCTAATCAGATAGAAAATTGACCGTGCTCAAGATCGGAGACGGGTAAATGCCATCTTGGCGTTTAATGATTATGCCTTAATGATGATTCCAGGATGATGATGACAAGCGTGAGTAAGTGATATGAGCCAATAATTGTGATGAGTTGTAAAGCCCATAATATATGCCCACTATATGCCACATTGCCCACAAACATTTAAATAATTTAATGGCTAGTTTAATTGAGTAATTGATGTTTTATCCACGCATTTATTCAACTAATTGGCGTAAAGAATGATTCGATGTTGAATAGCGTTGGTAAAACACAAATTGGAGCGTTGTGGTTAAATGGCACGGTGTAATCAGCTTCGTTACATCGTTGTGCCACAGTGTAGTTGTACCATCCGCCATTTTGGTTTACTGATGTAACAATATCTGTTTTGTCGTCAGTGTTTATGATTTAAAATAATGTTGATGTATTAATCTAATGATACGGAGTTTGTATGTAAGTTTTAAGGAGTACATGATTAAAGCTGTTCTAGAATCAGACTTGAAATTGTGCAACGAACACTGAGTTTTGGAACTTGAAGCTATTATCCTATCCTATCTTGAAATTGCCTCCATTTTTTTACGTTAGATAGATGCAAACTGGCAGACGTGCTACTAAGTAAATGGTAGGTAAATGGTTGACGTTGCAGAAGATAAATTAGATTTCGTGTATACATTTTTTTTCTTTAAGGTTCAACTAGTCGATGCCGCGAACTCGAAGAAAATGATTGCTATCTCACCTGACATAAGGCGCGGACATGCGTGCTAGAATGAAATGCACAATGATTCATTCCGAAAATGTCCTGTTAGTAAAACAGTTATTATAGAAAAACTAATTAGTGTATCTTTTCAAAATAAATTTATTTTATCTTTTGAATAACTAAATTATATCTGTACGGGCTTTATTTTTGAGCTTTCGTATTCGGTATACTATTTATTTACGCCCAAAGTTGGGCTAAAATCAGTGTTCAAATACGAAAGTTTAGAAGCTTGTATTTTTTTAATGTATATTTTTTTTACGATTTTGGGCACATACACACATAGATAACGACGAGATCAATTTATATTATACTTAGTTTTTGATGGTCAACGTCAAACATTGTAGTAATTACTGTTCTGCGTTTATATGGAAAGATGAGCGACTTGTGTAACCTTAACGCCGGGAAATGCTCTGAGGCGGGTATGTAGGACTCGCTGCGCCCGAAATATAGTAAGTGAACGCAGCTCTACCCACTAAAACCCGGCGAGTGCCACCAGTGCCGCCTTTGGTGAGGTGCCCCGGATCGGTTAAGCTAGCAGGGCACTTCGACGGCTAGTCAGTCCCGCAAGGGACCGACGCCACCTCCACAGAGGGGTTGTCCCGCACCACAGAACAACCCCTCCTAACGTCGGGATTGTACAATGGGGTGAGGTTCCCATCCTCGCCCCTTGCCTCCTGATCTTTTGTCCCCTCTTCTTATAAGAGGGGTACAAAGAGCCCCCTCGGCTCAATTAACTTCGCCCAAGGTGCTGGGCTCACCCTAGGCTACTGAGCCCCACCGCCACATCAAGGCCTGTATACATTTAATGGTGGGGACCTGTATACATTTAATATTACTATCACCATAGAAAAAAACATAAAAACGTACCTATTCTTGTAACCCTTGAAAGCCGTTACAAAATGTAATGTACTCAGTCATTCAAAACGTGCATCTGTAAAGTGAGCCATAAACTGTAATGTACTGCTTTTATTGCCTACATAATCTTATAGCAGTATACTGCTGACATTACTGCCCAACGACTTTATTGTTCAAGCCCTAATTTATTTATTCTTTATTTACCCGAAGATATTTCAACGGTAAGTTCGAGAACGTAAATCGACTATGCGCATATTTTACCGGTGGGAGCGCTTTTTGCGAAGCACGTATTTGCATAGACCTACTACTATCGTACTATTTTATCAACATCATCATCATCAGCTATCACATCAGTTACTTATCTTATTGGATATACCCTTGATATGTTCTGTTGTAACAATACTAACTGATATTCATCCTCCCTAAAAATCTCACTCCAAAAAACTCTTGAGCATTGTAACCACAATTTGAGCAAATAAATAAATAATTATTATTACATTAGTATAGATACATTTAATCCCCACCATGGTTCAGGCCTTGTCGCGGCGGTGGGGCTCAGTAACCTAGGGTGAGCCCAGCACCTTGGGTGAAGCCAATTGAGCCAAGGGGGCTCTTTGTACCCCTCTTATAAGAAGAGGGGACAAAAGAGCAGGGGCCAAGGGGTGAGGATGGGAACCTCACCTCATTGTACTGTCCCGACGTTGGGAGGGGTTGTTCTGTGGTGCGGGACAACCCCTCTGTGGAGGTGGCGTCGGTCCCTTGCGGGGCTGACTAGCCGTCGAGGTGCCCTGTTAGCTTAACAGATCCGGGGCACCTCACCAAGGCGGCACTGGTGGCACTCGCCGGGTTTTAGTGAGTAGAGCTGCGTCCATTTACCATCTTTCGGGTGCAGCGAGTCCCACATACCCACCTGGGGAGACCCACTCCCCAGGCGGGATGCCTGAGAGCATTTCCCGGCGCAAAAGAAAAAAAAAAAGATACATTTCATCATCATTATCATCAGCCTTTATCTGCCTTCATCAATGAACGCCAAGACGGCCGATCCTTGGTTAATGGCCGACCAACACTTTGTTTACCAAACCGTGGCGTCGTGGCCTAAGATAGATTAACCCTATGAATAATATTGTAATAATACAATAAAACTATACATAATCATTGGTAAGTGAATACAGCATAGAATGAAAAGAAAATCAAGAAAGATCTTGGTACCGTCCTATTTATTTCATTACCTATCCCTATTTTTTGAAACTCACAAAATTTGTTTTGATAAATAATTAAGTAAGAAAGCAGAATACCAACGTGACTTAATTTTTGCATAAACCTACAAAAAGCGTTATTATTACATTCAAAGACAACATTTACCTAAAAAGTTTACCAAATGACGCGGAAAAGTTGATTTGTTTCAGTAAAAATAAGGTGAGAAACTCCATTTTGGGATTATTGGATGAAACAAAATGGCGTCGTAATCTCATTTGCGTTCAAAAACTGGCCGCGGTGATTTTCATTTGTATTTTTATACCCTTGTTTTTGAGACGCAAAGATTTTATTGCCTAATGAACTCGAAGATATTTTTGTTTAGGACAATTTTCATGGCTTAATAATGATGTAGATAAAATCTTGCTATTCATTATAGTAAAAGATTTTTACGGGTGACAGCAGAGGTTAAAAATCTCTGATTATAACATTCGTATTTTCTTTGTCTTCTTCCTGTTCTTGCATTGCGATGCACTTTTAATCGCGGGAAATATAATTTTTACTTGTTAAACGTATTTATTTGCAAATTACAGATCGCATATTTTAAAATATGGTATCCAAGCAGTAAATATCTCTTGGGCTATAAATACTTTTTTTATTCACCCAAATTTTATATAGGATGTTTTAAATTTGTTATAGAATTCGTCGCCGGTTCTTCTCAATGGGCTACCTTAGATCCGATTGTAGATTTAATTGACGTTCAAAAAGAATATTTGTTGGTTCTATTTTATGAAAAACAAAATTGATTTGATTTGATCTGATTTGATTCAATATTCATCACAGACGACAGGCAATCGAAGCCTGATATTCGAGTGTCACTCTTGGCACGCGATTGACGCACGTATTGTCTTGGATATGTCAAGGTTTCGCGATAAAAATGAATCTCATATTTTGACACACGGGACTCAATTTTTTCTTTGGAATTAAGTTTAGCATACAAGGTAATAAGGTTTCACAGTTTCAAAGGGATAACTTGTTTACCCGGATTGACCCAGGATAAAGTGTCATTACCCAGTTCTTATTAGATTTGTGCAATTCTGAAAAACCCACGGAGTATGTAGTTTTTTCTTACTTTGATATAATATTTGAGCAGACTGAAACTGAAATTGAAAAGATGACTATTTCTAAAAAGACATTATTTTACATTTTATTTTGTTGTTTATTAAAATTTTAGACAACTTTAGCTGGTTGTGTAGTATCAATTAAATAAAGCTATAACAACGAACATCAACATATTTTAAGGAGCCATGACGGCTAAGAACCAAAATATTGGGCGACGAATGACGATGGTCTATACTCTATTGTGTATAGGCTCGGCCTCTTGAGTGAGAGGTCTGTGTTAAATCCTGTGGTGCCTTGAAATGGCTTTTTCTGAATTTCTGCGTGCACCTAAACATGAGAACATCGCTTGCTCACCGGTGAAGGAAAACATAGTGAGGAAAAATTGCATGCCTGATGGTGATCTATGGAACTATAGGCCAACACCCTCCTCATCCGATTTTGAGGAGGAAACCCGTGCCAAGCAGTGGGACATATAAGAGTTGATAGAATAGAAAAAAATATTTAGGTTGCATACACTGTTGCATACATTTTAAATAACAATTATTATCTAAGTACTTAAGTTTTACATTAAATTATTTTAAGGTATCTAGTATCTACATAACAATCTTAACAAAAGTATTAACTAACAAACATAAAAATATATATTATTATATACCTACAACAAAATATTTATTTATTTATTTATTTTATATCATTCATTACACTACCTTTTTTTTTCTTTAACGCCGGGAAATGCTCTGAGGTATCCCGCGGGGAGTGGGTCTCCCCACGCGGGTATGTGGGACTCGCTGCGCCCAACAGCTGGTAAATGGACGCAGCTCTACCCACTAAAACCCGGCGAGTGCCACCAATGCCGCCTTTGGTGAGGTGCCCCGGATCTAGAAAACAAACAGGGCACCTCGACGGCTAGTCAGTCCCGCAAGGGAGCGACGCCACCTCCACAGAGGGGTTGTCCCGTACCATAGAACCATCCCTCCCAACGTCGGGACAGTACAATGAGGTGAGGTTCCCATCCTCACCCCTTGCCCCCTGCTCATCTGTCCCCTCTTCTTATAAGAGGTCATCCCCTAGGTGCACCGCTCACCCTAGGTTACTGAGACCCACCGCCACGACAAGGCAGGCCTTGTGTGGGGATTCATTACACTACCTAATATATACCTACTTAACATGATTTTATATTACTTAGTAATAATTAAAATACTTGCCTAAACTATAATAAAATGCACAACAGTGTAATACAATACCTAAAATGGAAGCCACTCAGTTGAATGACTGTGGGACAAAACACAGTCCTGATTTTATGTCGCACCTAAATAAACGAAGGAAGCATAGTTTCGTCAGCTTTACAGCCAACATTTTACTAAAACTATATTATTATAAACAAAAAAAAAAGATATCTATGTAGCCAACATTTTATAAAAACATTGTGATATTATTATTATATTATATAAGACCTAAAAGGATCATACACTTTTTAATTTGGTCAACATAATAGTAATATAAACATTAGACTTAGTCTTGCTAAAGCTCTATAGATAACGGAATAGTAATAAAAAGTGATATAGCTTATGGTACCAGCTAGGCCTTATTCCTCGCGGTAAGGTGACCCGCCCAAATGGATGCACCATACATCGCCATACTCCGGAGTATAGCTGCCTGCAGGCGGCGCTGGTTCCTTCGAGGTTCGGGAGAAGTCTGCCCAGCGCACTTGCTACCGGAGGCTGTCCTTTACGGCCGGTCCCGCGGAAGAGAAGGACTTTGGTTTTCTGAACTCTGACCCGAAGCCCTAACCTCTTTTTGCGGCTGATCACGAGGTCAAGCCCGACTTTGGCCAACCGCACCGCCTCCTTATAGGCTTCCCCGGGATACTCTTGTCTTTCAAGCTTATCTGCAGCTAACTACTTATTTTGCCGAATTGGATCGGCTGGGATACTAAAAGAAAACAAAGCTAGCAAAATGCAAAATCATTTTTTAAATACCTCAATTTATACCGATATACATTTAAATAATGATATAAATATAAACATATTAGGTATATTATACATTTCATGAAGAATAAATAAAACACCTTCTACATTGGTTCAAAAATTGACTGACTTCATTTTGCATATTATTGATCATCTCGGTTTTCTTATTACATTAACGTATTTGAATATAATATAATTTGACCACTATTTACAAGTGAGAAGTGATCCCTGGAGGTTTTAATTTTGTATGGCTCCTGCACCACTTCACTACAAATGATGGCATGATGATTAACAGCTGCAATTCATAATGAAAAAACTAAAACGTATGCGTAAGTTCGACGTGTGTTCGCTTGCAAGAAAAATGTCCGACTGATGACGCGCTGGACACGACTTTTAAGCCCCGCCTACTTGGACACGACTTTTGTTGGGTCATTTTTATAACACAGTTACATTTCCTGACTTATTATTTATTCGTAGTATAGCTTACTAAAACTTTTCCATTCGTCTACTGCCTGTGATTGTAGATAAAAGATGATAATGATTACAAGAGTAACATAAGTACAGATATAACAAGCCTTTACACGGCTTTATCAGGTTTAAGTGCAAATTTAAAGCGCGTTTCGGTCTCGCTATAAACTTTTATGATGATCCGAAATACACAATTTTATTTTTTTTCGCCCATAAAATGTTATTCACCCCTGGTCATTCTTTACGTGGGTAATTTGATTTATTTCTATATGGAAGAAAATTATTAGAAAATAATAATATGTTATGCAGGTATGTTCCTTAATTTATTTTATATTTAAAATATAGACATTAAAATTTTCCACCTTCTTCCGTTCACTGCTGGCAAATGTCTCTTTCATTGAGCGCCCAGACAGCCGCACTTCCTCAACTCACGTCCCAATAGCAACGGACCATTTGTTTTTTCTTTAGGGGTAAAGAGCCCCCTCGGCTCAATTAGCTTCGCCCAAGGTGCAGTTTGGGTTACCCCACACATATTTCCAAAGATCAGAAAAAAAAATGATTGAAATCTTTATGAGCACTCATTTGGGTGCTTACGTAGATTTTAGTATTTTCAGACGTACTCAAACAGATTTTGTAAACATTAAAGCTAGCTACGACTACGCATAGTAATCGGGGGGATTAACACGTAGCAACCGCCTCAATCTATGTCGGAAATACTACTGCATAATTACTACACTACACACTTACAACAGTATGGACTCCCGTAGCATACCGGGTCATAACTGGGCCGGCACGACCGGGGTGGTACCTCTCGCTCACATAATACCGGCGTAAAGTGACAGCTATGCTGTCGCCTTCGTGCGGTTTGTGAGTTTCCGGTGGCCCATTTAGGGGGATAGGGAAAAGGTGGGTAAAGCATTTGCATAATCTCCGGTTGTGCGAATGTGTATAATGGGTGGCGGTCGTCACCATAAGGCTCCGACATATATTTTTTTTTCGCAGGGAAATCCTTATGGATGCAGCCAGGATCTTTGGGTAGATCCTGACCCAATGTGGGACTCGCACCTAGGAGTGCCCACCCTAACTAAAACCACTGCGAGCGCCTTCAGCCGCTTCTTGAGGGTCCCGGATATGCAGGCAACAAACAGGATCACCTCAGCGACAGGCTGGCCCCGGCGAAGACCAGACTACTTCTCATAATGGGGGACTGCCCGGCCGCTACTAAACAGTCCCGGCGACGTCGTGCCATACACACCCTGGTTCCCATCCTGAGCCCGACACAAACACAGGGGCGTTACTGGAGGCGCATTAAATAGCGCCTCCTACGCACCCCCGTTCGTCGCCCGCGGGAGGAGGCCGCGTCGGCGGCCTCCTCCCCCACTCGCTCGTCGGCCTCCTTCTGGGACATTACTGTCTCGCAGAAGGAGACCATCGCCGTCCAGGACTCGTCGTCACCGAGCATCGCGGTGATGACGCTCGGCAGAGACAAGTCCCCTCCGATGACCGATGTCAGATCATGACATCGGTCTATCGGCTAGCGTCTTTTTGCCACTGGTTATTATATAGGTCTCCAATTCTGTATAAAATGATCTCATTAAGACATCTGTTTAGTTCAGACCGGACAAAATACATTTAATGGCTTGGCTTGCTTTAAAATGATTTTTAGTTTTTTTTTTCAGTTTACTCACTAATTATAAACAGATATTAAAGTTTATATTTTCATCCAAAACGGTTATCATGAATTATAAATGTTCACCCTGAATTAAGAATTTGAAAGCTGATACAACGATAAAGGCCGAGGGGTCATAATTTGAGGTCGTTAATTAATAAAATACAGGCGATGGTATTCAAATTAATATATTTCAAAGTATTACCAGATATCTTAATTATGTAGGATCCACAAATTCTAAAATCAAAAGCTTATTATATCTGTTTAATTATATGAATGTTTTCGCTGTGAAAATTGTCATACATCCGAGTAGACTCCGTCGATATTAGTAGCGATATTTTTTACGAATATACGGGCAATCACTATCACTTTGCCAATATCCAATAAAGATAATAATTTTGGTGAAGCTAAATTTAATAATAATATCAAAAATATATAATAAAACACTGAATTTATGTCGGGGTAGGAGATAGGGAATTTGTCACGTCTCTATTATCGTGTCAGTCACGTGGGCGATAGGATAATGGGCGGCAGAGACCGGAATTTTAAGCAGACTGCAAATGAATGAAAAAATAATATCTAATTTATTTCGCTTAATACTTCTCTCATGGTTGTTCTGTGGTGCGGGACAACTCCTCTGTGGAGGTGGCGTCGGTCCCTTGTGGGACTGACTAGCCGTCGAGGTGCCCTGTCAGCTTAACAGATCCGGGGCACCTCACCAAGGCGGCACTGGTGGCACTGGTGGCACTCGCCGGGTTTTAGACTCCCCAGGCGGGATGCCTCAGAGCATTTCCCGGCGTAAAAGAAAAAAAAAAAAAAAAAGGCTGTAAATGGTCAACTTGGTAAGAAACATTATGCGAGGTCACTTTGGTCTTTAATTTATTTTAGGATTTCGAAGTCAAAATATACTAATTGCTTACGACTTCTTTCAAACTTCTAAGGATGTTACTTGTGAAAAAATAAGTCTTATTTCGTGTGCTCTAAGCTCTTAACCTAAATTGTTTTATTTTCCACGAAAACTATTATCCGGCAGCAAATTATGAAGAATTTTCAAAGCATTATGGCCATTAGGTTTTACTTTATAATTTAATTGAAAATAATTTTGCATCCCTCGAGTACTGTGTGGAAAAAAAATTAGAGAGACATAAGGAACAAGAAACTGTGGTGGTATTTTTTTTGAAAATAAATATTTTCATCATTAATTTAAATTGTATTTAAGTTAAATTTTAATTCATACCTACAGACCTACTACTACCTACCACTGACACCGTGTATGCTCAGCTTTTACTATAATATAATTAGTTCAAAATGAGAATGAAATGGTTTAAAGTAAATCTTTGCAAGGCCGTAAAATGAAGAAAAAATACATGTGAGTAAAGGGAATCATGCTATTGTATTTAATTTACTATTACCTATCTCTTTTCTACATTACTTACATAATTATAGACAGGGATTTATAGCATTTATTTATAAGACATTATTTCATTTCAGATTATTATTATGTCTGTAAATATTGTTAGCTGTGGGCTGTGGCATACGACGGTATCAAAGTTCTCATACCAAATAGTATCCAGCGCAAGACAAGTGAAATGCCGCGTCGCCGCCATTGTACAGCTTAGAAACCGATCAGGTGGGAAATGCAAATTATGAATTGATTAATTTTAGCCGACATAATATGTACCTTGTTGATATAATTTGTTGTTACAGTTATATATTTGTTCATTCATGTTATTTATAAATATATAGACCGGTACTGAATTCAAACATTATGAAATAATTGTTGTTTAAGCATGTAATTTTTATATTTTATTTTAAAACTGCTAATCGATTTCAGAGTTCGCGTGGGCGGTGGCAGGTCATCCCAGCACTTAGTGGCAGCATGTCTGAAGCTACCCCGGAACGCAGCTGCATTATATAGTTATTATTCATCTAAATTATACATAACATGCTAAGCATTCAGATGTGCTCATTATACCAGATATCTGACATCAAGATAAATCCAGGGTCGTGTGAGATTGATGCGATCCGTCCAGCGGATACCACTGGAGACGGATTATTGGTCAAAGTAAGATTAATTATCGGGGAAACTAATGTGGACCGCATCCGCTCGATGCGAGGATATACTGTTTCTTGTTTATTTGAACTGATTAAAGTGAACTCGGTTTGAACTGAGTTATGAAAACTAAATTTGAAGTCATTATAACTAACTGAATTAAAACTGAATAAAGTGGACTCCAATTTGAATTCAGTAATAATATTATGAGCTTAATTTCTTCAATTTGAAAAGATTATAAATAAATCAATTAAAACTGATTAAAATGGACTCGATTTGAACTTAGTAATGTGAACTTAATTTGTTTTATTTATCATTAACTTAATTAAAACTATTAATCTCAAAATGATAATAATTTAATACACACATACATATTAATTTACACATTAATAAAGATAAAGTAAATAAGTACAATTGGCGGCCTTATCGCTTTAGAGTGATTTATTCCAGGCAACCAGCACAGGAAGGATATGCACTTTCTCGATCTTTCTCCTGTGTGCACGAACCAAATTTAAATCAACACAGACATACATTCTAACACAAACAATAAATAGATAAAAGATTTCAATGTAGCAGTCAGTTTTTTTATAAACTCATAATTATTCTATAGTAGTTAGAATAGGGAGAATTCTGGAAATCGTTAATCGTTAGCTTGAATCCGCTAAAGGTAAACGTTTCATCATTTTTATCAGTCTTTAAATAATACAGTTTAGTTATAAAATATTTCTCATATTAAAACATTTATATTTTATAGACGAATATTTATTCAGAAAACATTTGTATTAAAATATGATAAATATTTTAATACCTAACCTTATTGGCCCAGTTCTCCTGAGTGTGTGACCAGCCTACTGCCATTTCAACGAGCTTATTCTTTGCGTGATATCTGTAGCTTTAGGTCTAGGTAGACGAAGTGTTGGTTGACTATTTACCAGGTGGGAAAACGATCTCCGTACAGTAACCAGCCCGTGTTGGATGCTAGTGGCAAGTGATCGACCATAATGGCGTTCATTGATCCTTCAATGCGTCCCTCCACTAAAGGGCAAAGGTGATAAAGGCTGATGATGATGATGAAATGTTAATATACCAATAATTTTATTAATCATATTGACTCATCAGTTTAAATGGTTATTTTAAACTACTAGCAAGTGCCCGTGACTTCGTCTGCGCAGGATAAGATTTTAGTTTTTTTTTTCATAAAAAGTATCTTATGTTACTTTTAATACCTCCAAAAATATGTGTACAAAGTTTCATGATGATCGGTTATGTGGTTTCTGCGTGAAAGCGTAAGAATCAAACCTACTTTCATGATATTATAAACTATTTAAAACTGAATGGTCTACCAATGGCTTATTCAAATTTCAAACTCGTCAATATCGAGACCGGAAAATAAAAATGACGACTTTCATATGGCAAAGATTTTAAAATAATTAGAACTATTTTAACCTAACCTTGATTATGATTATAATTTTATTATAATCATAATGTTTTTTTAATTTAATTTAATATAATAATAATTTAATATAATAATAATTTAATATAATAATAATATAATTTTATTATAATAATAAATGCTCTTATTAAACCGCATTAAAATGTGCAAAATTTTATTGCAATTTTATGGATGTTCAATAGACAACTTTCTGAACACACAAGCACTTGAACAAACATCGTACACAATCGAAATTAATTAGTTTCTAACAATAATCCTTGTGCTTTGAAATTATATCCTAGTTAGTGCCACGCATTTAGACAATAGCGTTCCCATTGTTATAATGCCATGGTGTTGGTGACTGGGAATCTAGACAATTGTCAGAAAGTCCGAATTTGGAAATCTCAATTAATTTTAACATTTATGAACTGATCAAAGAAAAGGTATATGGTCGTTTCGTATCAGGAGCTGAAGGTATCGGCAGAGAGAAGAAAGGATTGGCAATCACTCTACCAACAAATGCAAGGCTCTTGAAAGAAGAGGGATATATATAGGGAAACACTTTTTACGGATTTTATCGCGGTTTATTAAAATTTTTACAAGCCCGACGTTTCGGATACTTTACAGCAACCATGGTCACGGGAGGACTGAGTCATATTATGTCCTAATGTTACAAAGTTATTCGAAACTACCCTATGATACATCAATATTTTAGTTAGTCCTATCTACGCTGAAAGTGCTAACTGTATCTTTAATCTGTGCTTGGATTTTGATTTGATAATATTAATAATGGGATTCCAAGCAGGTGGTAAGAGCCAGCCATCTTCTCTGTTGAAATTAGGATGTTTTTTAATTTCAATAGCCTCACGGATCATCCTTGGTTGGAATCGGTGTTCTTTTGCGAGGACTTGTGGTTTATCAAATCTGATATAGGGTAGTTTCGAGTGTGTGACGGCGGGACGCGAAAAGAACTCGTAAGCCGAGCCGTCTGCCTGCGAGAGGATCGTCATACATCCCCTCATACCCCGCGAACATTCTAGATTTCTCTAGAGAATCGAGACAATTCCTGAGTGCGCCATTTGTTGTTGGGTAGCGGTAGCGGTATGTTACATATTTTACATATTATGTTACAAATTTTATTTTTTCAATTATTGAGTTATGACGTATGCTTTTTCCTAGGTTCCTAAGTAGTATCGATTCGGAAAAACAATATCGGCATTAATAAAAGTGTTTTATTTCAACACATCCAGCAACATATTTCACCGCGCCCATAAGCATACCGCGTTTATTCGCATTCATTACCACTACGTTTTGTGCCAAGTCGAGAGAGACGACGTGCAAGAAATATGGCTCCAACTTCAGGTGCGCTGAACTCAGCGCCTCAGCGATTTATGAAACCTTTCTAGCGCTCGTAGTAAAATATGTTTAATAAAATACCTAATGATTAATTTTTAAATTTTAACACGACATGAAACTACATTTTTGCAAGTGAAAGAAATAACTCCCTACCGTGGTTCAAGCCTTGTCGTGGCGGTGAGGCACAGTAGCCTAAGGGTAACCCAGCACCTTGGGCGATGCCAATTGAACCGAGAGAGCTGCAGCTCTTTGTACCCCTCTTATAAAAGGGGACAAAAGAGCAGGGGGTTACAAGGGGCGAGGATGGTAACCTCACCCCATTGCACTGTCCCGACGTTGGGACAGTGCAATGAGGTTGGCAACACAACCGCTAGATCTGTGGTGCGGGACAAGCCCTCTGTGGAGGTGGCTTCGGTCTCTTGAGCAATGGGGCACCTCAACGGCTAGTCAGCCCGACTAGCCGTCGATGTGCCCTGTTGTAGCACAGACAAAAAAGCGTACAACAGTTCTGCTATCGCATTCTTCGTTTCTTATTTTCACTACACACCTTGTGGAGGTGCCTAATCTCCACCTTTTCTATCTACGGGGTGCGGGAGAGATATAATTCCTCAATAGCTCGTGAGGCCAAAAAATATATATAGGAGATAATCCGGTTCGTTTAACCATATAGAATTTATACAGAAAATAAATAAAAGAGAGTGGACTGTATTTTTGCGGTTGTAATAAATATATTATGAAAATTAACTTGCATTAGCTTGTAATATTATATAGGACAGACGTAAGGTCGATGAACAGGAGGAAGGCTTAGGACATGTGCTACTAACCTGGTATTCTTGTTCTTCTCCCAGGGATGCCAGCAGCTCTCGTATCCCCTCGTATCACCTTCTAACAGTCTGAAGATATGCGGGAACAACACACATACACGATCGCGTTCAAATAGCTTCGATAGGCTTATAGCTTCATTAAAGTTTAACAGTTAGCAAAAAACGCGGCTATACTCGTTGCCGGCTTGCGGAAGAGAGGCGGAGCGTCACACATGTATGTAAGGAGGGAAGTTGACAGGTGTCAAGCATAATGCAAGGTTTATTTAACTACCCTCAACTTAGGATAATAATTTGAAACTCAACACCTTGTTCACACAGAAAGTTTTCTGATGCATTCGATTAGCGCTTAAAATCCGCGCAACTGCTCTGTCTGAAAAGCTTTTGAATAAAAATCCGTTTTTAAATATCCATAATGCCTCATTGAAACTACTTAATATAACCCTTAGAACAAGGCAGTAATGCATTTAAAGTGAAATTAAAACCAGTTACTAAATGGATACCCGGTTACTATGGAACATTAATTAAAGAACGTGGACATAGAAATTATGGACATGACATAGACTAATAATTTTTGAGTCGTGTTGGGAATATTAGTAATGATCGGTTTTATCGATACCCGAGGCAATTAGTGTTTTATATAATAATTAGTTACAAAGCCTACAATTAGTGGAGTATTATGTAATTGTTTATAAGCACTTAGGTTTAGGCGGTCTACAGACGACCATTGTCATCAATAAGTAAGTTGTCGTATTGCGCATGACGTCACTGTGTCATCTTACAAGGACCAAATCATATTATAGCAATAACCAAATTCTGTTACATTATTATTACCGTCAGTTTAAGATTTAACGCCTTCCCACGGATTTGCTAAAATAATTTTCACATAATATAGTCACCGGTAATTGTACCGGTGACTATATGTTTTACATTCTTGATTTTATTCTTTCTTTTCTTTTTTATGCCTCCATTTTATAATCTTGCTAAACGGATCATTTTTTCTCTTAATCCGGGCACTTCACCAAAGGCTGCATTGGTGGTACTCGCCGGGTTTTAGACCCACTCCCCCGCGAGATGCATCTCCCGAGCCTCTCAGAGCATTTCCCGGCGTTAAAGAAAAAAAGATATTATTAAATATTTTGACGTTTTATGTTAACAATGCCCACCCAGTAATATAACCGGATATAGTAATAATATGAGCCATAAAATTCCGAAACTGGTCAGTGATTTATTACTGACGTAATAGCAATTCAACCAACCTGTGATCAGTATGTGCGTCTCATCGGCTAATAATGCATCAATCGCCATCAGTCAGCCAATCAGAGCGCAGAACCGTACAGCACTGCAGCGGCGCAGCACAATATATTTGACGCAATTTGTTTTCATACAAAACACATAACATAAGCGCTCTATTCCGGTAATATGGTCGATGACAGTACCTTATTAAAAGACAAGTCAATACTCTCAATAAGGGACGCGATAGTGATAATGTAATAGTACAAACAATAGACTAATGAATTTTGAGTTTGAGCAATTTAACTCAGCTGGTCTGACATTAGCTAAATACTGACGTTACACGTTATTTTTTTTATATGAATTAAAATTTAACTTAAATACAATTTAAATTAATGATGAAAATATTTATTTTCAAAAAAAATATTTTCATCATTAATTTAAATTGTATTTAAGTTAAATTTTAATTCATATAAAAAAAATAACGTGTAACGTCAGTATTTAGCTAATGTCAGACCAGCTGAGTTAAATTGCTCAAACTCAAAATTCATTAGTCTATTGTTTGTACTATTACATTATCACTATCGCGTCCCTTATTGAGAGTATTGACTTGTCTTTTAATAAGGTACTGTCATCGACCATATTACCGGAATAGAGCGCTTATGTTATGTGTTTTGTATGAAAACAAATTGCGTCAAATATATTGTGCTGCGCCGCTGCAGTGCTGTACGGTTCTGCGCTCTGATTGGCTGACTGATGGCGATTGATGCATTATTAGCCGATGAGACGCACATACTGATCACAGGTTGGTTGAATTGCTATTACGTCAGTAATAAATCACTGACCAGTTTCGGAATTTTATGGCTCATATTATTACTATATCCGGTTATATTACTGGGTGGGCATTGTTAACATAAAACGTCAAAATATTTAATAATATCTTTTTTTCTTTAACGCCGGGAAATGCTCTGAGAGGCTCGGGAGATGCATCTCGCGGGGGAGTGGGTCTAAAACCCGGCGAGTACCACCAATGCAGCCTTTGGTGAGGTGCCCGGATTAAGAGAAAAAATGATCCGTTTAGCAAGATTATAAAATGGAGGCATAAAAAAGAAAAGAAAGAATAAAATCAAGAATGTAAAACATATAGTCACCGGTACAATTACCGGTGACTATATTATGTGAAAATTATTTTAGCAAATCCGTGGGAAGGCGTTAAATCTTAAACTGACGGTAATAATAATGTAACAGAATTTGGTTATTGCTATAATATGATTTGGTCCTTGTAAGATGACACAGTGACGTCATGCGCAATACGACAACTTACTTATTGATGACAATGGTCGTCTGTAGACCGCCTAAACCTAAGTGCTTATAAACAATTACATAATACTCCACTAATTGTAGGCTTTGTAACTAATTATTATATAAAACACTAATTGCCTCGGGTATCGATAAAACCGATCATTACTAATATTCCCAACACGACTCAAAAATTATTAGTCTATGTCATGTCCATAATTTCTATGTCCACGTTCTTTAATTAATGTTCCATAGTAACCGGGTATCCATTTAGTAACTGGTTTTAATTTCACTTTAAATGCATTACTGCCTTGTTCTAAGGGTTATATTAAGTAGTTTCAATGAGGCATTATGGATATTTAAAAACGGATTTTTATTCAAAAGCTTTTCAGACAGAGCAGTTGCGCGGATTTTAAGCGCTAATCGAATGCATCAGAAAACTTTCTGTGTGAACAAGGTGTTGAGTTTCAAATTATTATCCTAAGTTGAGGGTAGTTAAATAAACCTTGCATTATGCTTGACACCTGTCAACTTCCCTCCTTACATACATGTGTGACGCTCCGCCTCTCTTCCGCAAGCCGGCAACGAGGTATAGCCGCGTTTTTTGCTAACTGTTAAACTTTAATGAAGCTATAAGCCTATCGAAGCTATTTGAACGCGATCGTGTATGTGTGTTGTTCCCGCATATCTTCAGACTGTTAGAAGGTGATACGAGGGGATACGAGAGCTGCTGGCATCCCTGGGAGAAGAACAAGAATACCAGGTTAGTAGCACATGTCCTAAGCCTTCCTCCTGTTCATCGACCTTACGTCTGTCCTATATAATATTACAAGCTAATGCAAGTTAATTTTCATAATATATTTATTACAACCGCAAAAATACAGTCCACTCTCTTTTATTTATTTTCTGTATAAATTCTATATGGTTAAACGAACCGGATTATCTCCTATATATATTTTTTGGCCTCACGAGCTATTGAGGAATTATATCTCTCCCGCACCCCGTAGATAGAAAAGGTGGAGATTAGGCACCTCCACAAGGTGTGTAGTGAAAATAAGAAACGAAGAATGCGATAGCAGAACTGTTGTACGCTTTTTTGTCTGTGCTACAACAGGGCACATCGACGGCTAGTCGGGCTGACTAGCCATTGAGGTGCCCCATTGCTCAAGAGACCGAAGCCACCTCCACAGAGGGCTTGTCCCGCACCACAGATCTAGCGGTTGTGTTGCCAACCTCATTGCACTGTCCCAACGTCGGGACAGTGCAATGGGGTGAGGTTACCATCCTCGCCCCTTGTAACCCCCTGCTCTTTTGTCCCCTTTTATAAGAGGGGTACAAAGAGCTGCAGCTCTCTCGGTTCAATTGGCATCGCCCAAGGTGCTGGGTTACCCTTAGGCTACTGTGCCTCACCGCCACGACAAGGCTTGAACCACGGTAGGGAGTTATTTCTTTCACTTGCAAAAATGTAGTTTCATGTCGTGTTAAAATTTAAAAATTAATCATTAGGTATTTTATTAAACATATTTTACTACGAGCGCTAGAAAGGTTTCATAAATCGCTGAGGCGCTGAGTTCAGCGCACCTGAAGTTGGAGCCATATTTCTTGCACGTCGTCTCTCTCGACTTGGCACAAAACGTAGTGGTAATGAATGCGAATAAACGCGGTATGCTTATGGGCGCGGTGAAATATGTTGCTGGATGTGTTGAAATAAAACACTTTTATTAATGCCGATATTGTTTTTCCGAATCGATACTACTTAGGAACCTAGGAAAAAGCATACGTCATAACTCAATAATTGAAAAAATAAAATTTGTAACATAATATGTAAAATATGTAACATACCGCTACCGCTACCCAACAACAAATGGCGCACTCAGGAATTGTCTCGATTCTCTAGAGAAATCTAGAATGTTCGCGGGGTATGAGGGGATGTATGACGATCCTCTCGCAGGCAGACGGCTCGGCTTACGAGTTCTTTTCGCGTCCCGCCGTCACACACTCGAAACTACCCTATATCAGATTTGATAAACCACAAGTCCTCGCAAAAGAACACCGATTCCAACCAAGGATGATCCGTGAGGCTATTGAAATTAAAAAAACATCCTAATTTCAACAGAGAAGATGGCTGGCTCTTACCACCTGCTTGGAATCCCATTATTAATATTATCAAATCAAAATCCAAGCACAGATTAAAGATACAGTTAGCACTTTCAGCGTAGATAGGACTAACTAAAATATTGATGTATCATAGGGTAGTTTCGAATAACTTTGTAACATTAGGACATAATATGACTCAGTCCTCCCGTGACCATGGTTGCTGTAAAGTATCCGAAACGTCGGGCTTGTAAAAATTTTAATAAACCGCGATAAAATCCGTAAAAAGTGTTTCCCTATATATATCCCTCTTCTTTCAAGAGCCTTGCATTTGTTGGTAGAGTGATTGCCAATCCTTTCTTCTCTCTGCCGATACCTTCAGCTCCTGATACGAAACGACCATATACCTTTTCTTTGATCAGTTCATAAATGTTAAAATTAATTGAGATTTCCAAATTCGGACTTTCTGACAATTGTCTAGATTCCCAGTCACCAACACCATGGCATTATAACAATGGGAACGCTATTGTCTAAATGCGTGGCACTAACTAGGATATAATTTCAAAGCACAAGGATTATTGTTAGAAACTAATTAATTTCGATTGTGTACGATGTTTGTTCAAGTGCTTGTGTGTTCAGAAAGTTATCTATTGAACATCCATAAAATTGCAATAAAATTTTGCACATTTTAATGCGGTTTAATAAGAGCATTTATTATTATAATAAAATTATATTATTATTATATTAAATTATTATTATATTAAATTATTATTATATTAAATTAAATTAAAAAAACATTATGATTATAATAAAATTATAATCATAATCAAGGTTAGGTTAAAATAGTTCTAATTATTTTAAAATCTTTGCCATATGAAAGTCGTCATTTTTATTTTCCGGTCTCGATATTGACGAGTTTGAAATTTGAATAAGCCATTGGTAGACCATTCAGTTTTAAATAGTTTATAATATCATGAAAGTAGGTTTGATTCTTACGCTTTCACGCAGAAACCACATAACCGATCATCATGAAACTTTGTACACATATTTTTGGAGGTATTAAAAGTAACATAAGATACTTTTTATGAAAAAAAAAACTAAAATCTTATCCTGCGCAGACGAAGTCACGGGCACTTGCTAGTAGTTTAAAATAACCATTTAAACTGATGAGTCAATATGATTAATAAAATTATTGGTATATTAACATTTCATCATCATCATCAGCCTTTATCACCTTTGCCCTTTAGTGGAGGGACGCATTGAAGGATCAATGAACGCCATTATGGTCGATCACTTGCCACTAGCATCCAACACGGGCTGGTTACTGTACGGAGATCGTTTTCCCACCTGGTAAATAGTCAACCAACACTTCGTCTACCTAGACCTAAAGCTACAGATATCACGCAAAGAATAAGCTCGTTGAAATGGCAGTAGGCTGGTCACACACTCAGGAGAACTGGGCCAATAAGGTTAGGTATTAAAATATTTATCATATTTTAATACAAATGTTTTCTGAATAAATATTCGTCTATAAAATATAAATGTTTTAATATGAGAAATATTTTATAACTAAACTGTATTATTTAAAGACTGATAAAAATGATGAAACGTTTACCTTTAGCGGATTCAAGCTAACGATTAACGATTTCCAGAATTCTCCCCTATTCTAACTACTATAGAATAATTATGAGTTTATAAAAAAACTGACTGCTACATTGAAATCTTTTATCTATTTATTGTTTGTGTTAGAATGTATGTCTGTGTTGATTTAAATTTGGTTCGTGCACACAGGAGAAAGATCGAGAAAGTGCATATCCTTCCTGTGCTGGTTGCCTGGAATAAATCACTCTAAAGCGATAAGGCCGCCAATTGTACTTATTTACTTTATCTTTATTAATGTGTAAATTAATATGTATGTGTGTATTAAATTATTATCATTTTGAGATTAATAGTTTTAATTAAGTTAATGATAAATAAAACAAATTAAGTTCACATTACTAAGTTCAAATCGAGTCCATTTTAATCAGTTTTAATTGATTTATTTATAATCTTTTCAAATTGAAGAAATTAAGCTCATAATATTATTACTGAATTCAAATTGGAGTCCACTTTATTCAGTTTTAATTCAGTTAGTTATAATGACTTCAAATTTAGTTTTCATAACTCAGTTCAAACCGAGTTCACTTTAATCAGTTCAAATAAACAAGAAACAGTATATCCTCGCATCGAGCGGATGCGGTCCACATTAGTTTCCCCGATAATTAATCTTACTTTGACCAATAATCCGTCTCCAGTGGTATCCGCTGGACGGATCGCATCAATCTCACACGACCCTGGATTTATCTTGATGTCAGATATCTGGTATAATGAGCACATCTGAATGCTTAGCATGTTATGTATAATTTAGATGAATAATAACTATATAATGCAGCTGCGTTCCGGGGTAGCTTCAGACATGCTGCCACTAAGTGCTGGGATGACCTGCCACCGCCCACGCGAACTCTGAAATCGATTAGCAGTTTTAAAATAAAATATAAAAATTACATGCTTAAACAACAATTATTTCATAATGTTTGAATTCAGTACCGGTCTATATATTTATAAATAACATGAATGAACAAATATATAACTGTAACAACAAATTATATCAACAAGGTACATATTATGTCGGCTAAAATTAATCAATTCATAATTTGCATTTCCCACCTGATCGGTTTCTAAGCTGTACAATGGCGGCGACGCGGCATTTCACTTGTCTTGCGCTGGATACTATTTGGTATGAGAACTTTGATACCGTCGTATGCCACAGCCCACAGCTAACAATATTTACAGACATAATAATAATCTGAAATGAAATAATGTCTTATAAATAAATGCTATAAATCCCTGTCTATAATTATGTAAGTAATGTAGAAAAGAGATAGGTAATAGTAAATTAAATACAATAGCATGATTCCCTTTACTCACATGTATTTTTTCTTCATTTTACGGCCTTGCAAAGATTTACTTTAAACCATTTCATTCTCATTTTGAACTAATTATATTATAGTAAACGCTGAGCATACACGGTGTCAGTGGTAGGTAGTAGTAGGTCATAATGTTTTATTTTATTGTATTTCTTATGAAGCAATGGGACCGAGTTACGTAAGCACCATAGGGATGCCTTTACAATACATGAACGCTACGTAGACCGTTTATATTCGCTCCAATTTCAAATTCTCACTGACTTACGTATTAAGATAGTTTTTTAATAACTGTGTTTAATAATAAGTTGAGTATAATGTCAGGTGTCCAACTGACTCAACAAGATTAGATTTAGATTAGATTTATTAGGATTTCCGGCGCATATTTACTTGTGTATAAACTATATATTAATACTACGTATTCTCATGTTTAAATTGTCAACATTTAATTTAAAACCTAACTACAGTTTTTATATGTGCCGTGTAAGTTTGTATTAGATTAAGTATAAGTACCTGGATGACCGAGTTTTAAATAAAATTACATTTTATAAAAATGATTTCTAGCTAGATCGATTTATCGCCTCCGAAACCCCCTATATACTAAATTTCATGAAAATCGTTGGAGCCGATTCCGAGATTCCAATTATATATATATATATATATATATATATATATATATATATGTATGTATACAAGAATTGCTCATTTAAAGATATAAGATATCACAAGTGTAACAGTATATGATTTCCTTAATAAATTTCTATTATTATTATTATTATAATATTATAGTCTAATTTTACCCTTATAATATATTATATTATAATAAAATCAACCCTTATGTTTCACTGTTGGGCACGGGTCTCCTCCTTAAAATCAGGTGAGGAGGGTGTTGGGCCATAGTTCAGTGATCCACTGGCCCAATGCAGGTTGAAGACTTAATGCTACGAGGTATGCAGGTTTCCTCACGATGTTTTCACCGGCACCGGTCAGGAATCAGGATCGATCCCGGACCTCTCACTCAAGATACCGAGCCCATACCCACTAGACCATCGTTACTCGCTTTTTTTACCCTTCCTTTTTTAAAATTTTGGGATTAATTTGACGCCAAGTTGTTCTATATATTTTATATGTATAATATGTATAAAAATTTACACTATGGTGTATTTTTAAAATCATTGTATGATCAGTTGACTCCAGTCTCATTCTTGTTGATTTTTTGAAAAATTACTTTTCCATATCTTATTCAAATTACTTGCTAAGGAAGGCAGCAGGCAATTATTTTAAATTAACACAGTTCACAGAATTACAGCACTTATTATAAATTTGAATTATTAATCACATAGTAAGTAAATTAGTAATAGGTAAATAAGTTGTGAATGCAATGAAGGACGCAGGTCAGATCTTATTTTGTTTTGCAGAGGGTGAAACAGTAAATACTTAAAATAAAGTCTTAAAAGTTCAAGCACTTGACTAAATCACATAATAAGCAAATAAGTACTAGGGAAATAAGCTGTAAATGAAATGAAACGCGCATTAAACGCACACGTAGTCCATTATTAAGCGAACTCAGTTTCTTATTTAATCGTGTTTCGCCTTTAATTTTGTTGGTAATTAGTTGCTTCAGCTATACAGATTCTCTTAGGTGGAAGTTTCAAGTGCAATGTTCGAATTTACTTAGAAACTCTCGTAACTTTGTTTTTTAGACTTAGATAATGACTGTTGAAAATAAATTAGCTGTTTCGTAATACATTTATTAGGTACCTATTTAGAAATATAATTGATGTCAGATAGTGACGTAGCGTCGCCCATCTCGGGCACACCTCGAATGTATGCTGGGCCATGCCACTCAGTGTTAAAGTAGTATTATAAATAATATATATTTTTGAAATGAAAACTTCTTACGCGCGGTACGCATATTTTTAGATGATATAAAATCTCTGGATTCACGACACCGTGACCACCGTTATGAGACGCTATTTGACGTTTAAAGGACGTTTGATTTATTTACATAAGATTATGCAATATTTGTTTACATAACCAATCGTCAAACGCACTGAAATGTCAATGTCAAAGGTTGTCATAATCAATAAGGCCTTTTTTCTTTGTTTTTCTAAAACGTCGGGAATGCTCTGAGGCATCCCGCGGGGGAGTGGGACTCGCTGCGCCCGAAAGCTGGTAAGCGGACGCAGCTATACCCACTAAAACCCGGCGAGAAAGACCACCAATGCCGCCTTTGGTGGGGTACCCCGGATCTAAAGAGCAGACAGGGCACCTCGTCGGCTAGTCAGTCCCCCAAGGGACCGACGCACGGACTCACCTCCACAGAGGGGTTGTCCCGCACCACAAAACAACCCCTCCCAACAACGGGACAGTACAATGGGGTGAGGTTCCTGTCCTTGCCCCCTGCTCTTTTGTCCCCTTTTCTTATAATAAAGGTACAAAGAGCCCTCTCGGCTCAATTAGCTTCACCTAAGGTGTTTAGCTCACCCTAGGCTACTGAGCCCCACTGCCACGCCAAGGCCTGAACCATGGTGGGGAATCTTTTACAGCCTGTATTATAGGTATTTGAATTTAATTGTTTTGTTTTCACTTCTATCGACAGTCCCTGTGACTGGTTGGGTTAGTTTTTTATCGAATAGTTCGTCCATGATTCTTTCTACATTCTACATCCAGGCTCAAAAATTACCTCTAGATATTAGTATAGATTAAATATGTTTATACAAAATAGAATATTTGTAAAAACTGTGATTAAAATACTCAAAGAGTGACGTCAAGCGTTATGTATTGTTTCCTTAATCCCGTAATTAATTGCTCAACGTCGCGATTGTCTCGACATGTGACCGCGATCTGCATCTGGATGGGACGTTCAATTATATCAGATTAATACATTAACGGTCAAGAATTAGTCACAAGAAAATATAATATATACTTTGTTGATATATAATATTGAGACAATAATATGTAGTACTTAATTTAAATATTCAGTCTCGTGAACAAGACATAATATTCGTAGCTAATATTGAAATATCGAGCACCCCGAAGCAAAAGTGAAAAACATTGAAGTTAAAGGTCCTTTATTGAACACTAGCTGTTATCCGCAGCTTCGCCCGCGTTATTTTATATTTACAGCCGTTTACGGATTGATGATGATTATTTTTATCTATTATATATTATTTATTTCATAAGTCAGAGTATAGATATTGTTATATATTTCAGAGATTAGCTGGAACAAACAGACAGACAGACAGACAAAAATTGTACAAAGTATTATTTTGGTATACAGTGTGTCCAAGGACTGATAAACTTAAGGGGGAGATAGCTTGGGTCATTACCTGTCAGAATATCCACATTTGACCTTAGTAAAAATCTCACCAATTTCGAGACATTTGGACTTTTTTTTAAATCCGTTAATTTACTACCTTGTGTACTACATTACTACAATTAGTAATATCATTTATTTATTTTATAAATTTATAAAATTTTGTTTTATTAAAATAAACACAACTAAACCTATAATATAAATTTCACATTCAAAGCTATCTAAAACGGATTATTTACCTTATTTTTCATTTTTCTTTAGTGGAGCTCTATAATTCGACATCATCTACGAATGCCTCATTCACAACACGGTAAATATGTCATTTTAAATAGTTTCAAACTACTAGTTCTGTTGTAAACTTATAAAATGACGGCATCTGAGACTCTTAATGCTAATAATATTATGGTGGTGGTACGACGATTTTTGCCAAAGATGATATCTCTTTTCATCAGAAAACCGCACGTTCGTCATATTCTGCTGGTTGTCATTAATTCACTAGACTAAATACTATCGTCAATGTAAGATGCTGATTTAACTTTAAGTCTAACGATATAAACTAGTGATTACAGCAAAATAATGTTAAGCTTCTTATAAGGAAAAAACTTTTATGGATTTCATCGCGGTTCAATTTTTTTGGTATTATTAATTTTTTTATATATTCTTCGTTCTACATATTAAAAATAATCAAGTTTTTATTTATACTTACTGTTATTACATAGTGCCATCATTGCTTTTCTACGAGTACTAAAGCGTATGTTGCTCACCAAAATCAACCCTTAGAAAATATAAATTCCAAATAGTCCAGTATTTATTCCATAGATGGCGCGATTTACCTAATGATGAAAATGTCTACCATTGTAACGCCATCTATGATCAATAACTACTCATTTTTCTGGTAAAATTGTTGTTGAAAAACCACTTTGGCCAAAGTTATCTTTTATTTAATATCTACTTCATTCGAATGGAATATTTTGGATTTATTTAGAAAATAGGAATAGATATAATAGGTAGCTCAATTTTGAAATAGGTATAATATTTAAAATCGATAAAGATAATATTGATGTTAAAAGTTTTCATAATATACCTGGTCTATTTAGTTTACATAAATATATTAGAAGTAAAAGTATAGGAAATTTAAAATTAAACTGAGAAAGAATAAAATTTTATCCAACGTTCATATTATTCGAATGTGTTTATTTTTAGTTATCCAGAGGCAGACTTACAAGTAGGCCAAGGCCCTAATATGCCCTTTTTAAGAGTGCACCCAACGCGAAAATTGAGGAAAATGGTCTATTTTTAAACCCATAATTTTATGGGAAAGGACCCAATTATTCAGGTTTTAAAATACTATAGACAGGCAAAAAAGCAGTGGAAGCCGAATAACTGAATAGAATTCCGAAAAAATATCTGTTTTTTTATGCAAACTTCGCACCGAAAAAAAAACTTATTTACTTAAATTATCAGCGACACATTATTACATTATACTTGACCACATTATTTTTACGAATCACATAGCCAGATTAATGTTTAAGTAAAGTAACCGATTACTTTTCTATTTCATGTCTTTAATTTGAATTAAAATTATAATCTGGAGTTCAAAGCCAACTCATCGTGGAAAATTGAAAATGAAATAGTTTTGATATATTTTATGTTAGTGACGGCAAATCAATAGTAGAGATAAGTTAAAAGTCCAAATAACATTTACGAGCTCATCCAAGTATTTTGTCAAGTCCATACGTCGCCTATCTTGAGAATCTAATCTACTTGTCAATCAAATAATATACCTATTTATCTCTACTAGTATAAACGATCACTTAATTAATAATTTAAAATTATGAAGAGATGGTGTTGTTAGATTTTTGAGGTTATATTTAAATCGTATATTTCAATAAACTTAACAGAATTATTTATACGACTAAGAAGTGCAGGAATGAATAAGAATGTATAATCAAGGTTTCGTGTTTGAATTAATGATTCAAGCCATTCATTCATCAACCCATTGAACCGACTGACCTTCCAGCGGCCATTTTGTATTGATGAACTCATTGCACATGCGCGTGAACCACGCTTGCGTTATAGAAATTCACTTTCTTGTATACATTGAATAAAATAGCTTATAATATTGCCAAGCACCAGAAATCCAATTATAATAAATAGAATTGCAATTCTGTTATGTACCTTTTAAATTTTACGTGTTAGTAGAATTTTAAATGATGTTTGTTCGTGTTGACTCGTCTTTTTGATTAGGGTGTAACTATTGTGGTGATCGGTGTAATAAGTTTTAATCAACAGGTGAGTATTGTTTACGTGAAATAATTTTTAGATTTAAGGTATGTGGGCGTTACACCAGACGGTGGCGTGGGCGGCTGGCGAAGGATCGTAGACATTCACGACCCATTCAGATTGTCAATCACATAACAGCCTAGATCGTATTATATAAATAAAAAAATGAATATACAATACAATAAATATTACCTATACGTAGATATATATGAATAACATAAGTATTTTATTATTTTTCTGCCGTATATTTGGATTTTTAAAATACCTTTTAAGCTCATAATTTGAATTTATCCTGCTGTAACCTCCAAAAATAGAATTTTCCTTATCATTAAATAATAAAACATATTATTATTTAAAAATCATAACAAAAATAAAAAAATAATTGCATAATTTAATCGTGAGTTACTTCATATAAAATATATCACATTAAACGTGGTTATCAACTAGCGTCCATAATCACATAAAATCAATATCGCCAATTAAGTATTGTGCTCTCGGTCGGTGCTCGTCCTACATACGTGATACATAAACAGGGAAACCGCGTGGTTTGTGGCAATTAGGTCAGGATTGACATAACGAATATAAAGAGCACCATGGCTGGAATATGTTGCCATCGTGGAACACGTTATTATCAGCTTGCATTCTACTTAAAATAGCTATTAGACTGAAACTGTTTTTTTTGTTAGTTGGGTAGGCAAACTGGTAAATGTGCCACCAGATCACAGATATTTCCACCACCGTAATCGCCCATGAAATCAAAAAATCAAAATCAATTTTTTTTATTCAAAATAGTACTAATACAGTATCTTTTTGAACGTCAATTGAATCTACCACCGGTTCCAAGGTAAGTGAGAAGAACCGGCGAAACAAACTCAGTGGAACTAGTCTTTTCAAATAATATATATTATATAACAATTTTAACTTGAAATGCCCGGGAGGAACGCCTTATTCCCAGGGTGTCGTATCTTCCATGAAATCTTTTACTTTATAATATGCTTTACCACACAAACGCTCTTTAACAACTTTTTTGATTTTTTTTATGGAGAGCTTTTGAACGTTTTCTAGGATCCTATTGTAAGAGCGTATACAGTTGCCTTTAAAAGCTTACTTTCGAAAGTCTAATCATTGGTGCATGTAACCTGTGTCTATTACGTGTATTCCTACTATGAATATCACTTTTCTTACAAAATTCATTTATGTTTTTCCGGACATACAGTAAATTTTCTAAGATGTGTGTCATGAACATGAATGAGTTACTTATTCCTGATTATTCATGATTCAGGCCTTGACGTGGCGGTGGGGCTCAGTAGCCTAGGGTGAGCCGCTGCACCTTGGGCGAAGCTAATTGAGCCTAGGGGGCTCTTTGTACCCCTTTTATAAGAAGAGGGGACAAAAGAGCAGATGGCAAGGGGCGAAGACGGGAACCTCACTCCATTGTACTGTCCCGACGTTGAGAGGGGTTGTTCTGTGGTGCGGGACAATCCCTCTGTGGAGGTGTCGTCGGTCCCTTGGGGGACTAACTAGCCGTCGAGGTGCCCTTTTTGCGCATTAAATCAGGGGTACCTCACCAAAGGCGGCATTGGTGGCACTCGCCGCGTTTTAGTGGGTAGAGCTGCCGTCCACTTACCAGCTTTCGGGCGTAGCGAGTCCCCCTCCCCCGCGGGCTGACTCAGAGCATTTCCCGGCGTTTAAGAAAAAAAAGGACGTAAGGTCACGGTGCCAAAACACTGCATGTCCTGCACAATCCTGGAGAAATAATCAAGACGGCGGTCTCTGAGTATATAAGTGTTAGTAACCTATGTAAAATCTCGATCGTCTTGGTGTTCAGTGAAAAGGGCCTATGAAAAAGATTAATAATGGAATCCCAATCGTATTATTCGGTATCACGCGAAGATTAAGCTCGTTGAAGTGGCAGTGGGCTGGTTACACACTCAGGAGACCGGATGGCCGATGGGCCAATAAGGTTCAAGAGTGGAGGCCGCGTTTGGGTAGACGAAGTGTTAGTCGGCCACTACCAGGTGGGAAGACGATCTCCGTGTGGTGGCCGTTATTACTGTATACATATTATGGCCGTAGTTAGCTTATCATTAGAACAACAGTGGTAGTAACGCGTTATTTGACCGTAATGAATAATCCATTATTAAATAAACAATTAGCCTGTTGTCAGTTGTAATTATTGAAACGATGACGCAATGGATAGAATAGGCACGCAATAGGCAGATATATACGGTGTGAGGGAGATAGCGTTGCGTAATTGAAACACGATAATTTTGTGATTATTATAATCACTAATACGAGGTACCTAATAAAGTTCAAATTTGATTTTTTTTACGACTATCTTATTGTCAAAATTCACATTTTTCTACGTCTATAATATATCAACAATAAAAGGATAACAGACAGCAGTTTAGAACAACAGTTGTTACTACATAGTACAATGGGATAATTTATTATAGTAAAACCTAGCCGTTATTGCAATCACTAGCGGTGGCCGGTTCGTGTTGGATACGAGTAGCGAGGGATCGGTCGTCTTGGCGTTCTTTGAGGGAGGCCTATGTTCAGCAGTGGACGGATAGAGGCTGATGTTGATGATGATGAATCGTATTATTGTGTCTAGTAATTATTATTGATAATATTTTTAGATGTCTTGTATTGTTTTACCTTTGAGACAATTTATGCTATGATTTATTTGAGTGTCCATACTGAAATCACACATAAGCAAAAGTATAATTAGTGACCCTAATATATATCTTCTGGCCGCGGATCTCCTCTAAATCAGGCTAGGAAGTCTTTAATTCACCTATGCACTAATTGTTCAATATTCATAGAAATATTATTATTAATAAACAATTTTAAAACAATTTCCTTCCTATAATTAGGGAGAATTCTTTTAACTGGCAACATTACAAAGTCATCACAGGACTTTGTTCATTATTAAACTTTAAACATAAAATTAGATCGATAAATTAAAGACCAAAGGTAGTGACCTTTGGTCTTTAATTTATCGATCTAATTATCTGTTAAGTGTAACAGAGGAATTTCCAGAAATGAAGCTGATTTCTAATAAAACTCATTATAAACCATAAAGAATATAAAATTCATTGGGATACATCATTGAAGTACTTAGTACCTATTCATCAAAAGAGATTTTAGAGAAGAAATGAATGAAATGAGAAAAATCCTGAGAAACGAACATTCATTATCATCGTCATCATGATCCACATTTTTCAATGAACACCAAGATGGACAATCACACGGAGATCGTCCTTTTTTTTTGGAAGTCGAATAACCCTCCGCCTTCCCTAAAGTGGATTCCACTCCCAAACTCTATTACACACCATCATTTCCTACCGTTCGCATATGATATTTGTGAGCATCTATTGGACACTATCGAGCTTATGATTAAATCGTAAAATATTGCAGCAACCACTCTCGTATTCCAAGCAATCTTGTAATCCTTTTATCTTTTATACTTCACCGTAATAAAAAATTATCACCTATGTATGTAAGAGCCTTTGCCCCAGTTTCCCTCTATTACCGCGTGCTCTTAAAGGAACATAATCAACCATGAATCGACGAGGAAGTGAGGCTATTTTCTTTATAGTATCAACAGCTATTTTTATCACTAGCTGTTGCCCGCAGTTTCACCTACATTTACTAAGATTTAAAACATATGGACAGAAGTATAAGAGTAGACAAAATAATATCTACGAGAGCTGGGCTTCTCCTAGCTGCTTTTGGCTTATGCAAGTCGTTGAAATCCTATGCTGTCTCCTGCTTTAATTGAAGAGGAAATCTCGAACATATTTCCTGCTGCTCATGAATTCTGCTGATTAACTTCGTTGCGGTTCCCAAGGTATTTAACGTATTCCTCGGGCTCCCTGATGTCAAATCAAACGGTGATCTGGCGATCCAGGAGTAGCAGTGGTAGGAACGAAAGGAGCTAGCACTGTTTTCCCTGTGTTCAGTGGTAGAAACGGGTGCATAACTTCAAGACGTGTGTAAGTGCGAATAGTTTGTATAATTTAATTTTTGCTCCAATATGTTGAAAGTTTTTTTTTTTTCTATTTTTGTAATGAATAAACTCAAGTAAGACTGGAATGATTACGAAAAAATCATCATTAAGTTATAATTCTACATCTAAATTCCTGAATTAAGAAATCTAATATATTTTTATAGATTTCGTAACAATAATCAGTCAATATACGGCTTAAATCGAAGTAAATGCAGGTGAAGCTGGCAAAAGTTATTTCTATATGTTCCTTAATTTGTAACGATAATGATGATAAATATTCCTTCATTTATCTCTATTATAACTCATCCTTACATTCTAATTATAGAACTTAAATCACTGACGTCGATAATGAAGCACAAAACGTTTGTAGGGTAGTAGTTTCATGTGCGGCACCGGAATTTCGTTAAAACTTTGTTTCTTTGACTGTGCTACAACAGAGAGCGAATTGAAATGAGATATTATGGTTGTAATTATTTTCTTTATAATGGTTTGAATGCATACAGAAATGAGTTTTGGAATCTTGGACTAAACACGTACTTAAATATATTATACTAGCTGATACCTGCAGCTTCGCCCGCGTTACTCAACTCCTATACGTCACAGCGTTATGTTTCATAGTCTAAAGCCTATAGCCTTCCTCGATAAATAAACTGTCTAGCACTGAAATAATTTTTCAAATCAGACCAGTAGTTCCTGAGATTAGCGCGTTCAAACAAACAAACAAACTCTTCAGCTTTATAATATTAGTATAGATTTATCCTCGGTATCTCGTTTTCAGACGAGACGCCTGGGTATTTTGAAAGAGTAACGTATGAAAAATGTTTATTAATAAGTAATATAATATTAATTATTATTATTATAAAAGGATATTTAAAGAAAAGACACATTACAATAGTAGGAAATAAGGACACGTTAAAACTTGAGAGAATAAGAAAGGTGTTTAAAAACTAACATAGGTATCCTTATATGGCATATATGGCCTTATACCAACATTTGGCACAGATCCAATGCTGAAAACTCAACGAAACGCAAACGCAAAACAGATATAAGCAATTAAAATATATAAAACCAAAGGATGACGACAGAAATTTCTCGAAAGATATTTTATGCTTATTTTAAGCTTTAATTTCTGATATCAGAGATAAATGTCTAAAAACGGGAAACGGTTTGACAGACTATCAATAACGCTTAGACATTCTATAATAACGCTTTTTTTTCAATACATCATGAAATTTTGTGTACAATCCCATGTATTTTTCATGTATCGAAGACAGATTTGAAATACTTATATAAAAAATTACTATTCTATTTCTGGGTTAGTATTTATTGTTTCACACAACCTTTATGACAACAATTATTCGTATATAGGTATTATAATATTGTTTTCTAATGTCTACGCGAATTTCACTCATTATAATAAAACAACGTCGTGCTTGTAAAAATCTTAATAAACCGCGATAAAATCCGTAAAAAATTGTTTTATTATAATAGGTATTATAATTTTAGTTTTTATTTTTGCCTATTTACTTACGAGATCTATGTCTGGATGACAGACAGGGATGGTTTTTTGATTATAGTTTACCTGTACACCGTCTAAAGTATTTGGCTTTTTTCAATAGTCTTCCAAATATATCAAAGATATAGGTTATAGCCCAAATAATGTACTTTTTATAAAAGCAGTACCCCATTTTATATCTCTTAATGTCTAAATCTAGCTAACAAGTTCTTGGTTCACTATGCGCTAGTCTGCAATGCGGTTTTGCTCCACTTAAGCCTCAATATTGGCTTAGTTAAAAATAGCTCTTAAGTAAACATTATAATTATTTTATTAATAGTCTTCTGAAAAAGAACGTAATGCATTTATCTTATGATAATAGTGTCGAATAAGCTAATAGCCTTTAGAGTGTTTTTATAATCTCGTTGGAAATACAGTCAGTATTTTATGCTTTTTATGTAGATGTCCTGCGGGCTACATAATACTATTGCTGTTTAGTCTATTAGCTTCTTGAAAAGAACTCCAGTAAAAGATAACTCTCCATATAGTTCCTTTCATACAAAAATCTTGCTAGGAAGAGCTGTAAACGAAAACCTAATGCTGTCCCTTTGCACTTTATCCTTTATATCACCCTCCTGTTATTTCTTCTGTGAAACAGTTTTTCTGTGTTTATGAAAGAAAAGCAACATGGACAACAGTACTGAGAAGTAACTGAGAAACACCTTACGCCTTAAGATAGGCAATATATGAATAATTTTCCAAGACTACTCTCAGATGAATTCGTGTATCATCATTAACATCATCATAATCAGCCTCTTTCCGTCCACTGCTGAACATAGGCCTCCCTCAATTCGTGTATGTTCTCGGGTAACTCTGACCATTTACCCTCATGTTGGTACGTCTCAGTTTGCGTATCCCAATAACACCTTGATTATCTTCGGCGACCTCTGTGACTCAAGCCGGAGGTAGCGGGTTCGAATCGCACCAGGGAACAAAAAGTTTTCTGTGTTCGTGTGTCATGGATATGCATTACATATAATACTTATATGTAATGCATAACAGTACTAAATATATTTCCGTTGTCTGGTTACACGTAACATAAGTTCTTCTCTTACCACGGGACCAGATTGAAGTGGTGTAAAAAGCGTCCATAGAGCGTGCATAGAATATTTTAAAAGCCGAGTAAAATAAGCCATCGCGGTTGCCAGTAACTTGGACCCAACGAAATTCATTTCCAACGAAAACCTGTCTCTGGTGTTGATTCAGTCGCTTCGTAGACCTGGTGACGAGTGGTCGTGTTGGGTATTCAAAGAATATAATAATCATCATGGATATTACTATCACAAGACATTTTAGTTTAGACGAAGTGAGTGCTTCAAATATTTATAATTGATTTTACTTTTTATGATTACCTTAATTTGATTTTTTACGTACTAATTTTTATAAAGATTTGCTCGCGTAGAAATGTATTAAAAAATTCAACAAAATAAAAACAATACATAGCAATCATAATTAAGTGATTCTTAAAACTAAGAATATATTCAAATATTTTAATAAATAATTAATATATCTAATATCCCTTAAATATATTTTATTTATATGTGTAGCATAAATAATAATATTTTTATATGTTATGAATGGTTTCTAAGTGTTATAACACGTGCAAGCCATTCATATATTATTATTATTAGATTTTAACTCTGTAAGGCTAAGGATTCCGTTTATAAAGCCTTTGTCCTTTCGAAGTATAAAACTTTAAGTCACAAAAGTACAGGACTCTTTCATCTTAATTGTTTCAGAGATTTTAACTTGCCATTGATGTAAAAAAGATTATAAAAAAAAAAAAAATATAGAAGCATAAAATTAGTACACCATACATGATCAGGGTTCGAATCCTATCAAAATCAAAATCAAAAAATGAAATGATATAATTTATTTATATGAAAAATCTCACCTTAATTAAATTCGTTCAATTATTTTATAACTAAATATATCAGGTCTATCAGAAGAAGTGCAAGAAAATTAAAAAACTAACTTATAACTCATTACTTTATAATCATGAAAAGTCAAGCGGCTTTTCGGAAAGAGGACGATATAAGGGTAAGCTTTTATAAGACTCGAGTTTTTTCAATCAAACTTACATTTCTATCTTGATTGGAAAATGGACAATTTCATCGATTATTTATCATAAAAATCTTGATAATTTTAAAAGTTTTACACAAACTGAATACTTCGTAGCATAAATGTGATGGATCACATCTATTTCCAATAAATTGATCTAAGAAAGTTATTTTAGAGTTAATTTATTTTTATTTACTAAAACAATATGAATAGTCTTGAGCCTAAATATCCCTTAATAATAGGTCTATTTAATCCAAAATAATATATTATTAATCCAAAAGCGCGTGCAAATAAATAATTAGATTGTTTGATTACAAATTTTTGCCTTTATCACCGATGAAAGCAATTCAATTTTTTTTAATTATGGCTACCTTATATAAACTCAATGTTTTTCATCTATTTTCATTGCACTAACGGAAACATCCTTTATTTCTTTTGTCATATGGAGCAGCAATGGTTGCGGTAGGACTCACCACTTCCCCACCATGGTTCAGGCCTTGACATGGCGGTGGGGCTCAGTAACCTAGGGTGTGCCCAGCATCTTGGGCGAAGCTAATAGAGCCGAGGGGGCTCTTTGTACCCCTCTTATAAGAAGAGGGGACAAAAGAGCAGGGGACAAGGGGCGAGGATGGGAACCTCACCCCATTGTACTGTCCTGACGTTGGGAGGGGTTGTTCTGTGGTGCGGGACAACCCCTCTGTGGAGGTGGTGTCGGTCCCTTGCGGGACTGACTAGCCGTCGAGGTGCCCTGTTTGTTTACTAGATCCGGGGCACCTCACCGAAGGCGGCATTGGTGGCACTCGCCGGGTTTTAGTAGTTAGAGCTGCGTCCACTTACCAGCTGTCGGGCGCAGCGAGTCCCACATACCCGCGTGGGGAGACCCACTTCCCCGCGGGATGCCTCAGATCATTTCCCGGCGTTAAAGAAAAAAAAAAGGACTCGCCACTTGATTGGGGTAAACCCGAAACATCACATGTAATAATCTTGATATAATCCGTTAAAATTGTCTCATTATAACTAGTAAAACTCACGTAAATGTAAGAATATTTGATGCATCTATTCTAAGACGCATATGTGATGATGCAAATATTTATCACATGCCTGCTTCACCCTTCTCCCGGATCATAACTAACTATATTATAGACTACGGCTTTTGTATAATGCAGAATATACAAACATAATATAGTATAGTATGTCTTGGATTTCCGTTGTGGAACGATTCTATTACAGCAGAGCGGCTTGACGGAAGAAAGCTGCTTTTGTGTAACTGAGTGAACTTTGTTCCGCTCAATAGAAGTTTTTAATTAATATCGTAAATGTAACATATACGATACATTCTCGGAGAAAAGCTTTTATCAGCAATAAATAATAATCTAAATAATAATAATCTAATAATCGAAGAACTTGTGTTACGGGTACCAGACAACGGAAATATATTTAATACTTTTATACTATACATATATTTAAATTCAGACTTTTAATCACATCAGACATGCAGGTTGCTTCACAATGTTTCATTTACAGGTGAGCAAGCGATGGTCTCATGTTCAGGTGCACGTGGAAATTAAGAAAAATTCATTTCTAGACATCGCAGGGGGGGTCAGGTTCGAACCCGGACCTCTCACTCATGAAGCCGAGTCCATACTTAATATACCATCTTCACTCACTGCCACGACCAGGAGGTAGATGCGTAATTCTAGAAACGTATAAATTCTAGAACCTCCTACATGAATGTTCTTTTTGTTCTAGTCGTCAATGCGAAGTGGGGCGCTAGCGGTCATGGAGGCGGAGCCAGATTTTAACATTTTCGACAACAAGGCTGGCCTGGCGGACGACATGAAGTTCCTCGCCTCCATGCCGGAGCTGTGTGACGTCACCTTCCTGGTTGGAGACACCAGAGAGCCGGTGTGCGCTGTTAAAGCGGTTTTGGCCTCTCGCAGCAGGTACATTCTAACTTGTAGTTTATAGCTGTTACGTAGAATTTCCGACGGTATTCCTGCGTGGACTTCCATAGAGAGCTGAAGCTACAGAAGCCCAATATTTTAAGGGAAAGTCAGAAAGTTTCAAGCTATTAATCGTGTTAATCATCAAATCGACGTAAGTATCTGATCCAGACATTCATCTTCAGCATAGTATTAGGAGACTGAAGAACGTCCTCCTAGATTCTCTTTCTGAGACACTCTTTACGATGTCACAACCGACGCCAGGAGGCCGTGTGGTCGCAGACTGCACGGTTGGCGGGGGGCAACCCCTCATTTTTATAAACCAAAAGTGAGCCGAATGGGCTCACACTAATCCGATGTAGCATTAGGGCCTTCGGGCCGTTAGCATAGATCCACCCGAAAAAAAAATCTTTACGATGTTGGATTCGGTGTGTGTATGCAGACTCCTTTCTTACTAGCAAAATTAAGTACCGAATAAATGAATAAATACTTAGAGATTCCATAATCGACAATACTTACCTATTTATATGTCGATACAGAATCCATTTTGTTACCATTTAAGAAATATCTGCTATATTGCCTTTGTATTCCTCGTTCCTATTTTCCTACGCCAAAACTAAATATAAAAGTACCTAAGTCCTAAGATGAACAAAAAAGCCATTAATCACTTCTCTAGCACATACCCGCAAGGGTGATTTTGGGGAGGAGATCAATTAATTATCAGTATTTTGGAACCAATACGGGAATTAATTAAATGTAATAAATGAGAGTTATATTGAAATAAGATTCATAAGAGCGATAACAACCATAATATACCATACCGGTGGGAGGGATGCGCTGTGCCGCGCTCCCGGCTGCATGGGTACCACCATCTTGCTTGTTTCTCCCGTGAAACAGCTTTGCTGTGTTTCGGAGAGAAGAGCAAGATAGGCAGTGTAATTACTGGCACCGAGACTTAACATCTTATGTCTCAGGATAGGCAACACATAGATGAGTTGCCTGGTCTCGTTCCAGGTAAACAAGTTTATGTTCATGGACGACGTCGACAACTTACCATTAGGTGGCACGTTTGCCAGTTTGCCTATCCAACTAATATAAAAAAAATATGGAAAACCTTTTTGAAATAATTGGCTTATCTTTTTTCAAGCTCCGTGTTTCGAAGTTATTTATTCTCTTTTAATTACAAAAAAATCAGACGTGAGTCTAACTCACACGCTCAGGGTTCTGTAAAACGTATTTTTAACGTGATATACAAATTAACGGTTTTCAGATGTTTTTTACTTTTCTTTATTGTGTGACCTAGCTTCTTGCCAAATTTCATGATTCTATGTCAATGGGAAGTGAAGGGAACCGATGGACAGACCGATAGACGAACAACGGAGTGATCCTTTGGTTTTTTTATGTTATTTGGATATGCAATCTGGCAAACGTGCCACCTGATGGTAAGTGGTCGACGTCGCCCATGAACATAAACTAGTTTACCTGGAACGAGCCCAGGCAACTCATCTATGTGTTGCCTATCCTGAGACATAAGATGTTAAGTCTCGGTGCCAGTAATTACACTGCCTGTCTTGCCCTTCTCTCCGAAACACAGCAAAGCTGTTTCACGGGAGAAACAAGCAAGATGGTGGTACCCATGCAGCCGGGAGCGCGGCACAGCGCTTCCCTCCCACCGGTAAAAGAAGAGTTTCGTTTTGTGATTTTCTAAAAACGGTAAAACGATGAACTTAATACGTTTAATAAAAAATATGTAAATTAATATAAAAGATCTATAACTATAATGTAAAAGATCTATAACTATAATGTAAAAGATCTATAGCCCGGCCCAATAAGTTCCTCTCCCACTTTCGAGGCGGAGGTTCCAACGTAACTGAGTTGCTTATGCTTTGCAATAATTCACAATGTGAAAGTATTTAACAGGCATTGAACATATAACCGGATAAAGTAGTAATGTGAGCAGTAAAATTCCGAAACCGGTCAGTGATTTGTCACTGACGTAATAGCAATTCAACCAACCAAATGTATGTACATCCCATTGGCTAATCATCCATCAATGGCCATACCATTCTGCATTAACCGTTCTTTGTCCCTCAAGAGGAATAGTCGCAACATGGCCGGTTTAGGAGACAAACGTGGCCACCATTTTTTTTGCAACACTCCGTGAACGAACAATTTTTGTTGGCTTTAACTCATTTTCGAACACCCAAACTCGTGACTGGTTTTTTGTTTCGGGTTCGTACGCGTATATCCAGGATTCGTCACCTGATACGATGTTGTATACAGAATTTGATGATCCTGCGTGAAATCTTTCGAGAGTTCTGACGCACCAAGTAACGCGAGCCGCTTTTTGCTCTTCACAGAGCAAATGTGGCATCCATCGGGAAAACAACTTTTTTACACCTAATTGTTCATGCAAGATTATTTGTATTTGACTCATGCCAATGTCTAAAGTTGCCTGAATTTCGCGGTATATCACATGTCGATCTTCCTCAATCAGCTTACGCACAGCGTCAACGTTTTCTTGGGTGACTGCAGTTTTTGGACGACCTTGACGGGGATCATCACTGAGCTTGACACGTCCACGTTGAAATTCAGCAAACCAGCGATAAATTGTGGTTTTGGATGGGGCTTCATCACCAAATGCAGAAATCATCCGGTCAACACACTGTTTTTGTGTTAAGCCACTTCGAAAGTCATAATAAATCATCGCTCTAGAATTTTCTCGAGTCAATTCCATTTTCTCAACGACTAAAGTTTGATTAGACCTTGTGACAAGACCGAGAATCTTTTTTTGAATAAATAAATGGTATTCGAATTTTAAAACCAAGAAGTTTTCAATTAAAAAGATTTTAATATGACAGGAACAGTGGAAATATTCCATTCCCGATACTTTTAGTGCAGCCTATGTAGAAGCAAAGTTATTTTTTGTTATTATTGTAAGATTAGAAATACAAACATTTAAAAGAATTTCATTTAAATGTCAGTTGAAAATTGTGATCAATTTCAAAGACAGTGAAGTATTTGATTTCAGTCCGTTTTCAATTAATTAGATGCGATGTGAAAGGCTCGTAGTCGTGAATCTGTTACTGAATTTACTACTGGAATAATGCTAAGTTTCATATGAAATTATTTTATATATCAATTATTAGTGACGGACAACCCAACAACTAGGCCATCTCCTTAATTCCACAGTTTTTAGTTTTAAATGAATGAAACACTCGTTATAATGCAATAACTTTTTACAGATTTGTTAGCGTTTTATTATGATTTTACCGGTAGTACAAGCAGTGTAATTACTGACATCGAGACATACCATCTTCATATTGCAATAAGTGACCTTTTTTTCTTTTCCGTCGGAAAATGCTCTTAAACGCATCCCGCGAGGGAGAGGGACCCCCAGGCGGGTATGTGGGACTCGCTGTGCCCGAAAGAAGGTAAGGTGGACGCGGCTCTACCCAAACCCGGCGAGTGCCACCAATGTCGTCTTTGGTGAGGTTTCCCGGATCTACTGAGCAACATGGCACCTCGACGGCTAGTTAGTCTCGCAAGGGACCAACGCCACCTCCACAGAGGGGATGTCCCGCACCACAGAACAACCCCTCCCAACGTCGGGACAGTACAATGGGGTGAGGTTCTGATCCCCGCCTCAACAACAACTGGGGACAACCCCACTTTCTCTTTTGTCTCGCTTGTTATAAGAGGGGTACAAAGAGCAGCCCGCTCGGTTCACTTTGCTTCGCCCAAGGTGCTGGGTTCACCTTAGGCAATTGAGCCTCACCGCCAAGGCTTGGACCGTGGTTGGGAGTAATGAGTGAACTAGGCTTAGTAAACTTTTTTTTACAGAAGAGGGGGCACTTGGTGGTAAGTGAGACATCAACTACATCGTTAGCTGGTGCACTGCTGGCTCTATGAGTATGCTCTTTTCTTGAAGGTCCCTTTGTATCGGTTCGGAAACTTCTTTATGTTACCGTCATGTTTCTCATATACTGCCCGTTTCCTTACCCAATCAACATTAAATAATCGCGACCTTTGTGAATAATATTAAACCGAAACAAAATCTGTAAAAAGGTGTTTTATTAAGTATAATAAAAAAATTAGCATGCGAGGTAATTTTAGCACATTAATTAGCTGATGGTTGCGCTAGCGATATTTAAAAAGTTTTTTGAAATATAAAAACTTTTTTTTTTTTTCTTTTATTTGGGTCAACAAATAGTTTCACAATAATAATTTTACATACAATATATTATATTCAACTACACATCATAATTATGAAACCAACACCGTTAAACACAGATTAATACATAAGGCGTTTTTTGTTTTTGTTTTTGTAAGGCTATGTATTAACTGATTTATAACAAACAAAATGTTAGTTACTGCGTGATGTGGACTTCACGTAACAGATTAAGTACGGATTCTCTAAACGTAATAACATTTGTTGTAAGCATATCTTTGGTAGTACAGTGGTTGTTATAAGATTCATTCGAGTCAGTGGAGAACGTTTTCCAGCATTCGTTCTAGACACAGGGTTATCAAGTAGTTTATACTTACAGCGGGCTCGGGTGTGTGATCTAACTGGTACTTTATAATTCAATTTATTAACTATATTAATACAATCGTACTTATTATTGCAAAAATCATATAAAAGTTTAACTTGTAATTGTAGCCTTCTTGTTTTTAGATTAAATAAATTATAATGTTGTAATAATTTTGAATAAGACATTTTGCTATTACAAATATTAAAATGCATGCGTCGTAGAATTTTTTTTTGCACTCTTTCAATGCGTTTTTTGTGTGGAAGAATGATGACATCATCATTATCATCATCTTCATTAGCCTTTATCCGTCCATTACTGACCATAGGTCTTCAATGAACGCAAAGACGGCCGATCCCTTGCCACTCGCATCCAAAACGAACCGGTCACTGCACGGAGATCAGAGAGAATGTCATCCCACCATTTTTATAATGAAACACATATTTCATTATAATAAAACCTTTAAGCTTATTTTAACACTTTAATTAGGTTTAAGATTATTTTTTTTAGTTTTAGTGAAATTATAATAATATCAGGATGTACATTAAAAAAAAAACTCTCATTTGATATAGATCCAGGTTCAAATCAATAATTAACAAAAGACTAAAGAAGAATCAATTTTGATCCTAAGTACACGGTTAAAAAATTCAAGAACACGTAGTGAATCAAATAAAAGGGTTTTATCGACCACCCTCACGCAATAGGGAGGGCTTTTATGGTGTTTGCGGAATCTTCACCGCTAATGTAGTTACTTTATCGATTCAATGTCACATTGTTTATATTATATATTATGTATTATATCACATTGTATGTATGTATGTCAAAATACGAACAAGGCATTCGTAGACAATGACGAAATGATGTCCGCTTAGTAACGTGGTAAATATTCCGTTTTAAATAGTTGAAGAAAATATAATATAATAAAAATATATATTATATAGTTAGTTTTATGTGTTAATGTTATGTGAGCGAGAGGTACCACCCCGGTCGTGTCTCCCCAATTCGGCTACAAATCATCATGCCGCTACCTCTGTAGCGATTCTGTCCAAAATTTCTAATCGGCTTTCTGCTATCAATTAAGATGTTATTTGACATACAAAATTAATGACAATGTAATAATGGTAGTACATGGTACATGTGCTGATGAAGAAGCAAATAAAATAAATTTAAACTGCAAATTTTAAATTACAAAATGAACACACTGTTTAAAAACAATTTTCCCCGTTCGCTAGTCTGTATATGAATCCTTTAATTAACTTTCAACGTGTAAATGCGCAAACAATGTGAGTTAATACCGATTTCTGTTTTTCAAAAGTCCTTAATTGGATGTGTTGCTGCTTTGTTTATTCTCCCTAACTAATACGGTGGAGTTTTGTGGTTTTTTTTCGTTTTTTGGTATGTACGTTTCTCTTTTTATGTTAGTTAGATACACAAACTGGCAGACGTGCACCTGATGGTAAGTGGTCGACGTCATCCATGAATATATCCTAGTTTACCTGAAACTAATCCAGTCAACTTATTTATGTGTTGACTATCTTGAGATAGTTTAGTAGAACATTAGATGTTGAGTCTCGGTGCCCGTAATTGCACTGCCTGTCCTGCCCTTTTCTCTGAAATACAGAAAGTTGTTTCAAGAATAAAGCAAGATGATGGTACAGCACAGTGCATTACCGGTTTTCTTCTTATGGAATGATGTGGATTAGGTTTCCCGTAAATGCTAGAGAAGCTCTTTTGCTTTTGCAAATCAGGATCAAAAAAAGCAATAAAATGTGAACTATTAAAAATAAAATAAGTAATGTACATTTCTATTTAGTTATGTAAGTGCTGTCAGCGATGTCACTCCAAGTGACAATGAGGAGTCACTGAAAATCAGCGTCTCACCATAGCTGTAATGGTGTGGCAAATGCTGAGTGGCTACCTCTATTGTTCACAATAATTAATGTACCTATGTGAAACTACGTTGTGATTATGTTTTGATCTTTGGTGTGAACAATAAAATATTTTTCTTTCTTTCTTTCTTCAATAGTTCCGACAGGATATTATGGAAAAGGGAAATAATATGTTAGAAAATATGGCTAATGTTAATAATACCTACATAGAAATTTCAGTTATTGTCTCTGTCAGAAAATAGTTCAGGCAAAAGTATACTTGAATTTTTAAATTATTTACTAAATATCAAGCATCATTAGCCTTATTATATATTTTGTTTTAGCATAAAGAGCACAAATAATTATTGTATATGATAAAAACTCTTATACAATTCGCGTTAAATTATACATTGGTGAATATAGGCGACGGATTTTAGTGATGGGGTATGACGTCTACTAACTACCACTTTTATTTTCACCTCTTAATCTAAAGTAGGCGATGTAGCCCTGGCAGTTGGGAAGCTTAAATGGAACTAGGCCGGATATATGCCGGATGCCCAACGAGCTGTGGGTTAAGAAAACTACAGACTGGGCCCCATTACACAGGGTTTGGAGACACGGCAGACCTAGATGGAGATGGCGGGATGACCTCGACACTTTTCGAAACACTGGCGTAGTGCAGCTAACGATAGTGATGCGTAGAAAAGAGAGAGGGAGGCTAGAGAAAAAATGATTAGGCCTGATATTGGGCTTACTAAAGAAACTGTCATTAGATTTGACTTTGACTATGGTTTATTTAGCGTAGCCCAACTGAGTGCAAAAGTGAATTGTGATTTAAAACTTGATATTTATGCAATTTACAGCGGCATCTGCGTCTAGTTTGTATCTAGGTAGTATGTTTATGAATTAATTTAATTTAATTAGTAATATTTGTTTCAGAGTATTCCAAAAAATGCTGTACCAAGCCCCAAGTCCTCAGCGCAAGAAGGAACCAGCTCCCCGAGAAAATAAGCTTCGATTGTTCTTGAAAAGGTCTTCGGAACCCCTTTTGAATTTGCAAAACGCCGCTCAGCAGGTATAAATCATATGAAAATCACTCAAGTGGCAATATTTATTCTACTGGGAGTTCATATTATATCAACGTCTTACCCGAATTCAGTCTCAAAATGATGTCACCCGTAAAATCGATTATATTCCTCTGTGTTCCTACAAATACATCTTATATTCATTATCAATATATCTATGATGTTACGGTAAATGATCTAAATCGGGAATTCCGATTTATGTCTAGTTTTATTTCGATTTTTCGACTATTTCGGCGGATCAAAAGTGCCAACATAAAGCTTTTTTGTTATGTTCACAACAGAGATCCACTTTCGCGCAGCAATTGGCTCCAATACAAGAGGTAAAGGCAAAATTAACGATGTTGTAGGCAAATCGAAAATTTTCGGTGTTCATTTGTACATTAACATTATTTCTATTTTAAGCTAATGTAGATAAGACATTGTGATATTCAAACTTATTTTTAATTGAATTTATTCATATTGTATGTAAAAAAATGCATGTATTTTTCCAGTTTTTCTCCGTTTGCACTATTATTTTTGTCTAAGTGTAATAGATGAAAACTTCCATATGTTCAGGTTTTTTGCAACAATTAATGTCCGTGTTTTTATTTGGTTGAAAATTGTAATTTTATATTGAAAAAATGGGCGGCAAAAGGCTAACATGATTGATTTCCATGTACTTTTTTTTGGAATCATGAATTTTTATTGTCATACCTAATGATTTTTCTGTATGATACACAAAAATATTCTAAACATGATAATATAATAAAATTATTGTGATATCACTACCTAAGTGATATTATTATACACATTTCACGTATTTCAATTAGCATGATAAGTCCGAAGCACGTACATCGAATTTTGCTGTCATGAAAATTGAATTCAAAGAAGTATATTATGTACCACACTTTATTCAGGAACCAAATGAAAACAGCATATTTAAGAAAATTTTAAAACAAAATCATGTTAGTTTGGCATTTCTAAGTTTAATTATTAAGTTTTTTTTAAATATATAAAAAATCACTTAAGAATCGTTATAAGTGCACTAAAGCATGTATTACAATGCTTAAAAATATATTTCGCATATTTTTCTATTTAAACTATAAACTTTTGTTAACTATTAATATTATTTATTCTGGACATTTAATTTATCAAAGGCTTATTTTAATTTCTGCGGAATTCGTGGTTTTGCTGTAACATGTGTGAAACTTCCTGTACATAATATATGTATCGTAAGACAAACCCCAGATATTGGTAAATTTTGTTTTAATTGAAGAAAGAAATATTAAATATAATGCCCTTTTTATTCTTTTTATTTGTTCTGCTATATTTCGTCCCTTTTCGTTTCTAATATACTGCTGGAAAGAAATTGTTGAAATTGCGCCAAAAAAGTATTTTTTTCGCTGTTTCTTTTAATATTTAATTTCTGCAGCCGTCGTCTCAGCAGCATCAGACCTTGATTATTGAGGAGTTCGAGCCAGATGTGTTTCGTCAGTTGATTGAGTACATTCACACAGGATGCGTGACGCTCCAGCCAAGGACCTTACTCGGTAAGTGTGAAAATCATATTTACTAACAGTTCGTATCGTTATCGTAATTTTTTTTTTCTGCAGATGACAACATAAAAGAGTTAATTCTTACGTTCCTAAGATGTAGGATGGTAAGTGTTGGTGTTATTAATTATGCTAGTAGACAGTGGGCCTTCCCTCTGAATTCGTAATAACATCGATCTCAAAGATAAAAACTAAATAAAGCGGGGAAAAATGCTATTTTTCTCCCTCACTTTCAATAATCGATTTTCTTCATTTTACCAGACAGGTCGTCAATAATTGAGTTTTGTTCATTTGAAAGTAAAAACGTAGGCGAGATCTCCGCCAACACCGCGATGGAAAATATCAACGCTAATAAACTAGTTTGCGAAGACCCATAAGTTTTAAAGTCCTTCGTTATTAGTGATATTAAAAAACTTTCGAGTTTCAAAGTTATTTTGATTAGGAAAATATTGCAAATGTTAAAAAAATACTCTGAAGTTATGGTATTTAAAAAGTTTTTATATTTAGATTCAAACCTTTAATGTATTTTTAGAATTTACTTATAGAGTATAATGTGAATTTGTAGGGGAAGAAAGACAGAGGCCGATGAAAATTAGGTTTTTTTTATATTTTAACAGAAAATGCAAGGGAATATGCTTTTAATTGTATATTTTGGGACTTTTAATTTAACAGTTATCATCACGTTACTGCTGAACGAGTTCATATTTTAGGTATATGGTTTCAGATCTCCGAAAGGTAATTAGAAAGTTCTATTTATAACTGGGAGTCTTTATGTACATAACTCTTATGTGTATCACTACGAGGAGTCCTAAATGGCCGGAATTATTTGTTTTTTTTTTTGTTTTTCAAGTCTTTTTTTCACAATTCGGGCCTCTATATTTTATTAACACTATAATGTTTGTCGAGTCAGCTCGTACTATATTTAATAACAACAGAAATGTCAATGTTATCAGTTGTTTTGAGATTTTCTTATAGTATATGAGAGCAAACGAGCTGTCGAAGGTTTAGATTACCGACGCCCATACACCTTTTTTTTTTTTTTTCTTTAACGTCGGGAAATGCTCTGAGCCATCCGCACTGCTCTGCTCACTGAGCAGCTCTCACCACTAAAACCCGGCGAGTGCCTCCAATGCCGCCTTTGGTGAGGTAGGTGCCCCGGATCTAATAAACAAACAGGGCACCTCGACGGCTAGTCAGTCCCCCAAGGTACCGACGCCACCTCCACAGGGGGGTTATCCCGTACCACAGAACAATCCCTCCCAACATCGGGACAGTACAATGGGGTGAGGTTCCCATCCTCACCCCTTTCCCCCTGCTCTTTTGTCACCTCTTCTTATAAGGGAAGTACAAAGGGCCCCCTCGGCTCAATTAGCTTCGCCCAAGGTGCTGGGCACACCATAGAGGCTACTGAGCCCCACCGCCACGTCAAGGACTGAACCATGGTGGGGCCCATACACATCTGCGTAACCAGAGATTATGCAGATGTGTATGGGCCCAATGAGCCACCGGAAACTCACAAACCGCACGAAACGCGACAGCATAGCTGTCACTTGACGCCGGTGTTATGTGAGCAAGAGGTGCCTCCCCGGTCGTGCCGGCCCAAATCGGCTGCTTAGCAGCATGGCACTACCTCTTACTAAGTTCGCTTAAACAGGCGATTAAATGGGATGATATCACCTATTTTTATAATTTTTTAGAAAACATTGGGTTTTTAGAGATTATTTTGATAAGAAAATAATTTGAAGAGAGCCTTTTTTATGTTAAAGTGTTTATAAGGTTTATAACAACATTAGAATTACTGGCACAGCGGCACGATCATAGGCCTATACTTCGGATAAGCAATGAGTTTCCTAACTAGTCAATGATTTCTTTTATAATCATGACATTAAACACATCCCTGATGGCCTGATACCAGTTTGCTTATTCAACTAATATTAAAAATATATTAGCATCCAATTTTGTTTCTAGTAAGTTTCAAACTGTTTGCTTAGGTCCAGACGATGTGGGCTTACCTAAATCCATATCGGAGTATCGGATCGATATTGGGGAGATATTTCACCGTCGAGTGTAATTTATTTAGAAACCCCTTACCCACATATATCAATATCAAGTTAACATCGTTAGGGTAAGCGGAGAGGTGGAATGTTATATCGAGTGAAAGGCTTTAGGATTTGTTTGAAGTACTGACTATTATGAAAGTGATTTAATTGAGGATTTTCACCATGGTTTTAGTGTTCTTTCATGGAGATGGCAATGTATAAATATTGATCTCCATGTACGATATTGCTAGTAATGAAAAACATTGTTGTCTTTAACCACTTAATATCAGCTTGTGTGCTAGTGAAAACGCTGTTAATGATAAAATCATTTAATAATATAATATAGCAACCGTAATAATGTTATCTAGATGGTGCAGATTTTGATAAAACAAAAGGGTTCAAAGAATAATTCAGATATGAATTCCAATATCGGAATAATTGTGGTATGAACGTGTTGTGAATTCATTTCGTTATCTATGTAAATGGCTCAATTTTTGTATATTTTTATTATTACTTAATAAAACATTTCTCTATTTAGATACTGAATGAAATGGGACATGCCATTCAGCCTTATGTATGGGTACCACCATCATGCTTATATAATTATATTCCGTGAAACATTTGGAGTTTCAACGTTCGGGAAATGGAATTACTGGCACCTGACGACGCTGACCCGTGATCATCAGGTGGTAGTTTCAGTTTGTATATCCAACTAACAAAATATCATCTTAGTTAACACAATATTTCTAATATCTCATTAATCCCAATTGTTATCACCAACTGTCTGCGGTCTAAAACTTGTTAGGAATAAATATGTTTTTATATAATACCTATGTATATTTCCTATCCATATGTACCTTACCCTACCCTGTATCTATCTTAACTTAATATTTAAAATAACAGCAAGAAATTAAATATTTTACGTATATATATTATGTAAATTTTTCGTCAACAATATTATGTGAGATCACTATAATATATTAAAGCGAACTCCGTGTTTTCCATTAAAACTTTAATTCTGATAACGGCTGACGAAAAATCTATTTAGTGCAAACTTTTTCAATTTCACGCTTCAACAAATGATTTGAATGAGATTTTATCGAAAATCGCAATGTTCCAGAAATTCGAAGTATCGTTGTTCGATACTAGATTCCATATAGAATCGAATGAAAGTGACATACAAAAAAAAGCGTCAACTTTGAAAAACTTATATTTGTTTTTGATAATATTGATTTCTAATTTATTTTTGTTATGTTAGTTGGATAGGCAAACGGGTAGAAATAGCACCTAATGGTTTTTTTAAATGTTAGTTGGATAGGCAAACTGGCAAACGTGCCACCTGATGGTAAGTGGTCGACGTCGCCCATGAACATAAACTAGTTTACCTGGAACGAGCCCAGGCAACTCATTTATGTGTTGCCTATCCTGAGACATAAGATGTTAAGTCTCGGTGCCAGTAATTACACTGCCTGTCTTGCCCTTCTCTCCAAAACACAGCAAAGCTGTTTCACGGGAGAAACAAGCAAGATGGTGGTACCCATGCAGCCGGGAGCGCGGCACAGCGCTTCCCTCCCACCTGTATGATGACTCAGCATCGATATAGATAAACCAGGTTACCTCTGACTCATTCATGCATCTTGAGACATGATGGCGAGTGTTAGTAATTACTAATTACACTGCCTGTCCTAACTCAATAGCTCAATTCATATTGAACTTCATGTCTCACAACCGACGCCAGGAGGCCGTGTGGTCGCTGACCGCACGGAAGGCGGGGGGCAACCCCCCACTTTTTAAATCAAAAGTGACCCAAATGGGCTCACACTAATCCGATGAAGCATTAGGGCCTTCGGGCCATTAGCTTAGATCCCTCCGGAAAAAAAAAAAAACTTCACGTGTTATATGGGACTTTTAAAAATTAATTTGAATATGCAAAAATTGATCATGTTTTCTGTAACATAAATAAAAGAAAATATGCGATATTGTATTGAAGATGGGAAATACTCTTGAGGCATTCCGCTGGGGAGGGGGGACTCCCTAGGCGGGTATGTGGGACTTGCTGCGCCCAAAAGATGGTAAGTTGAACGCAGTTCTACCCACTAAAACCCAGCGAGTGCCACCAATGCTGCCTTTGGTGAAGTGCCCCGGATCTGTTGAGCAACAGTGCACCTCGACTCGTAATCCCAAGGGACCGACGTTGGGAGGGGTTGTCTCGCACCAAAGAACAACCCCTCCCAACGTCGGGACAGTGCAATGGGGTGAGGTTCCCATCGTCTCGTCCCATTTTGTCCCCTCTTCTTATAAAAAGGGTACAAAGAGCAGCTCCCTCGGTCCAATTTTCATCACCCAAGGTTTGCCTTAGGCTACTGAGCCCCACCGCCACGACAAGGCTTAAACCATGGTGGGGAACTGCAATTACACAATATCTACTGCAGTCTTGTGTAACATATTTATTCCCGCGTAGGTACTATAATAATATTACTAGCTAAATTGATGCTAAGTAATTGTATTAAAAACTGTACCACGACTCTCACATAATTGCATTCTCCCTACGATGCTTGCGACACAAGACATTTAACTCGATTTTCCTTGCATCTCTCTGTAAACTTGAAAATAGCGTATCAAATATATTATACTAGCTGTTGCCCACAGCTTCGCCCGCGTTATCTTAGATTTACAACCGTATTAGGCATCTTTAGGATAAACAATTCCAATCCACCATACATTGTCTGACGAAAACTCCGTCCGGCTCGGACGCGAGGCGCGGCGTCCGCGTCATGGAGAGCCCGCGCGGCTCGGTCTAATCACGGCGACGCATTATTTTGATTTTGCTATATCTCCTAAGGTATTCATTTAATTTCCATGGTATAAAGGGAAAAAATAATCTTCATGAAATTCTCAGGCTAACTAACGTATTTAAAATGATAGGGATTAATACCGCATTTGTGTAAATACCTTTCCAATTACCGCTTTATAATTGTCATTTTTTTAAATATCAAAATGGATATAGTATGTTATCCTAAGAGATAAACAGATGCCATCGCGGACTTTTTTGTAGACCTTTTTAAGTTGTACAATAATAATTATAGTACATTATTTTGATCTATACGGATAGGGTTCAGCCAGCGTTTGCAACGTAAGCGCAAAAAAATGTGTTTATTTACGACATCACATTAGAAACCTCTAAAATTATCAGTGTTTATCTACTTTATTATGTGTACATGTATTATACATATAAACCTTCATCTTGAATCAGTCTATCTATTTAAAAAATGCATCAAAATCCGTTGCGTGGTTTTGAAGATCTAAGCATACATATATACAGACAGATACGGGAAGTGACTTTGCCTTTTACTATGTAGTGATGATCCTGCCCATGGTGACGGTCACGCGACGGAGGGCATTCTTTCTCTATTATTAATAATCTTTACTGTTAGCACTGTCAGCGAACTCAAAAAACTACCGACCCCCGCCACTCGCCTCCATCACCGCGACACCGGCCGCGCACTTGGTCCACATCTCTTATAGTTGTAGCGCACCTGACAACCCTCCATTGTAGTAGGTGTGAATGTATGTCGATGGTTATTTACCACCAGGTAAACAGACTGTCTGATTGCCCCTCATTTATAACAAATTTCCTTGGAGGTCGCCTGCCTCGGTCGGTCCCTCTTTAATAGTTGAAGATCCTAATTCCATCTACTTGGAAGTCAAACTTTTGACTTCCAAACCATCAGTACGCTTGCTACATATATTTCAATGTTTTTTCCAGGTGTGATGAACGCAGCGGACTACTACGGTCTGGACGAGTTGCGGCGGGCGTGCGCTGGGTTCGTCCAGTGCTGCATCACAGTGGATACGGTGTGCGCGCTGTTGGCTTCAGCTGAACGATACATACAGTACAAGTGCACCAAGTCCCTGGTGCAGAAGGTAAGGTTAAAGCCTTTTGGCGACTACCGATGCCCATACACATCCGCACAACCAGAGATTATGCACATGCATTGGCTTCATTTACCCCCCCCCCCCTCAATGGGGGAAAAGGCACCGAAAACTCACAAACCACACGAAACGCGACAGCATAGCTGTCGCTTGACGCCGGTGTTATGTGAGCGAGAGGTACTTTTGAAATATGACAAAAATTCTTCGGACTAGAATTCTTTAAAAATATGGATAATATTTTGTTGAACACAAGCTTAAAGCGTTTACTATCTTATCTATCTTATTTTGTTCGGCTTTTCAATCTTATGGGATTTTTTGTGCCATTGGAATCCGTTACAGACGATTAGCAGTACCTTGCTACGTTCTCCTGTCTAGGTACGGATAACGGCTCTTTCGTCCTTAAGATACAGTATCGAATAGCAAAAGAAATTAAACGAGTATATTCTTTTATACCTTGGTTGTATTTTATATGCACTGTACCCTAATCGATCGGTCGTCTTGGAGTTCATTGAGGGAGTCACGTATGTTTGCCTGAGCTGGTGATGATGATGATACTTTAATCATTGTATTTATAGTTTTAATGATCATAATATGTCATCTTGATTTCAGGTACTAGAGTTCGTAGATGAGCACGGCAACGAAGTGCTCAACCTCGGATCGTTCACGCTGCTGCCTCAACACGTGGTGAGGCTCATACTGGCCAGAGATGAATTAAGAGCTGATGAGTTCACTAAGTTTCAGGTATATGAATGACTAAGCATAACGGTCCGGTGTCTATGTTAGACTTCATTATCTAAAGTTTCATCAGTTAAAAACTATTTCATCACCATAATCATCATCATCATCCTTTATCGCTCTAATGCTGAACACAAGCCTCCTTCAATGAACCCCAAGACTAGAGTTAAAAACTTATTTCAAACGGGATAAATTTACTTCTCTTGTGCATGAGACACGAGATTTTTTTTTTTCGAATGGATCTATGCTAACGGCCGGAAGGTCCTAATGCTACATCGGATTAGTGTGAGCCCATTCGGCTCAATTTTGGTTTATAAAAGTGGGGGGTTGCCCCCCAGCAACCATGCAGTCTGCGACCACCCGGCCTCCTGGCGTCGGTTGTGACGAGACATGAGACATCTCTTGAATATATATATTTTTTTATATTTATTTATAATTATACCACATTTTAAATGGGCCTGAAACTATGATCACATAGTGATTGTGACACTCTTAAAATTGATTATAAATTCGATGTAGGTAAGTTGTTAGAATTGAATCATCCTGATTCCATCATCATAACACTCATTTATTTAGTTATACGTATTTTTATGTCATAAGGAGGAGAACAAGCAATCGGAGCCTAATGGTGACTACCGACGCCCATACACATCCGTACAACCGGAGGCTATGCAGATGCATTGCACTCCTTTTCCCTATCACCCAATGGGCTACCGGAAACTCACAAACCACACGAAACACCACAGCATAGCTGTCGCTTGAAGCTGGTGAAGTGAGCGAGAGGTACCACCCCGGTCGTGCCGACCCAATCCGATTGCAATGCAGCAATGGCACTACCTCTTACAAAATATAGATCTTTTTTTCGCTGAATATTGCAAAAGGATTAACTTGCTCCATATTATTTTTTTTAATTACAGGCTGCATTGATGTGGAGCAAGAAGTATTGCGATACTAATCCGAACATGGTTCTGAAGGATGTGATTGGAAATTTCCTGGAATATATTCAATTCCATAAGATTCCAGCAAATGTGCTGATGAGGGAAGTCCACCCACTGGGCTTGGTTCCATATTCGATAATAATGAACGCCTTGGCGTATCAGGTGCGTAGCGTTAGAAATCACTATTTTATCTATCTTTTTTCCATTTATTTAAAATTATGGAATAAGCTGAAAATATTTATTTTATTTTATTTATTGCTTTAGTACATATATATACATTTTACAAAATAAACATAACGATTAACATTAATTTTAACTTTAACATAAATTAAAATTAAATTTAACATAAATTTTGGTGTACAAGGCGTGCTTATCTCTGATAGAGATCTCTTCCAGCAAAACCTATGGGTTGTGGGATATATTGTAATTCGCAGATCTTCATAATAGACAAGACGTAATAGCAACATAGACATCTACAAAATATAATACTACATACAATATATAATATTTTCATACATATATACATACATACACAAACATACATAAATATAAAATACTATATAATCTACACATTATATATATATATATATATATATATATATATATAAGTTGATAAATACATATCATAATACTATATTGAGTGAATAATTAAGAAAATGATTTTTGGTGCATCTTTAAAGGTATTGGTGTATAATTGTATTGCGTAAAAAAATCCATAATCTCTTTAAATTTTCTTTAAATTATCTAAAATTCTTGCTTTATTTATACAATTTAGTTTCATTTAGAAGAGTGTTGAAAACACTACTGTTGCAGGCAGACCCGGCCAGCGTAGATCCTGGCAAGCTATCTCCAGCTCGAGTCCGACGCGCGGGCCGCTCTATGTCTGTCCAATCGTCACTCGACCCTTACGGCTCAAACACCACCCTTTCCTCCACCGGCTCGAGCGATGCGCCATCTTCAGACTCTCGGCACAACTAACGCGAGGGGAACGTCCCCCATCCCGCGCCTGATCCTGTCCCTGGACCTTCCACAGCTCAAGACAAACCGCCAGAAAAACTCGGCCTTTTCTCTTCCATAAAACGTGCCGCCAGCAAAAAATTCGGAGATCGCCGTTCACCGACACCAAAAACAAGAGAACCGCGCTCAAAATCAGATTCCATAAAACATGCGGCACTCACTAGACAAGTATCAGAGACTGTTGGTGCCACTGTTGATCCAACCTTTGAAAGATGTAGACCTAGGAAACGTGACAGTGAAACTGAATTTCCTGTACGTAAATCAGCTTCAGAAATATCAGAAAGTTTTCCATTCGTAAGAAGAGCCTTGGCTGAAATAGAAAATGGCTTAAATTACTTTAGGAGATCGATCACATCTGACACACCAGAACCAAAACCTATATCAAGGACAGAACCAGTTGTAGTTGTGGCTGCTGCTGAAGATGATACACCATCAACGCCTCCTCCACAAATGGGATTGAAAGAACGTCGTGGTTCTAGAGGTTCACCGTGTGCAAATCTACCACCATTAAGACTGCCTTCTCCTACTCCAGAATTGTCACCAGGTCGGTTATCTCCAAGTCGTTTATCACCTCAACGCCTAAAGGAACCGATGTCTGCTCCAGTAATTGGAAACCCACCTAGGCGTTCGCGAACTCGCTCAGAGATGCCACCAGACCCGCCACCTCGATCTCCAGAAACTCCACGCCCGGCGTCAGTTTCACCCAAGCACACGTTCTCTTTTAAGATTGTTCTAAAGAAAGTAGAAAGTACTCCTAATACTTCATTTGATCGTCCAGACCAATGAGAGTACCTCCTCTAAGCGCGACCACTATTCAGTGGTAGGGAGTACTCGAGGTAAAAAGCGCTTTTCTCCAATTTTTAGAGAAGCTAGTATAGCTTAGTTAGGATTGTGCAAAAATGAACACGAGTTTTAAACATAAATAAAAAAAATGGAATTTTGAACCCAATGAAATCTAGGGACAGGCACATTTTCACTTTGATTCTGTCGGAGTTAGTAGTATATTGTCTAAAAAATATTTATGGGGTAAATGTATTTTTATGTCATTGTTGATAGATTTAAGAGAATATAATGTTTTTGTCGATGTTTGTGAAAAGTGCAGCAAGCACTAAAAAGTCGTTGCTCAACTTAAACTTCTTTCTTCCCGACCAAAGCTTGCTTATGAATAAATCCTGTTGGAACTTACAATATGAAAAATTTTAATTCGAAAAAAAATAATAATTTAGTCATTCAATACTTCGTCCAACATCTGTCAGTCAAGTTCCAATGGTAAAAGTGTAGATAGCATAATTTTCTTATTTATACGGATAGTTAATGGTTGTAATATTGAATCCTGCTGCTTTATCAATCTAGTCATTCCAGCCGTAACTTTAATTTTTAAGTGTTCATATTAAGCAACTATATTTTTGTTGATCCGTTTATTTTATGATAATTGCACAAAAACATCAGCAGTCTTTCTGACTGTTACGAAGCAAAACTACAAATCTGAGCAGTTGTGAGTGCAATGTTTTCTACCCGTCATAAATTTTTTTCTATGATGACTGTGTGATTTATTTACGTAAAAAAGTTTTTACGAATTTGCCACTAGAATTTTATTACCCATATATGGCTACCTTCTTTTGATTCTTGTTTTTATGTATTAATATCTATACTACTAATGAAAAATATATTAATTATGATAATTATTAATATTTTTAGTATGTTGAATATGCGTGTTCCATTTCTCACAATGTACAAAAACACTTGAACCTATCCACTGTCAGAGTATTTCTATATAGGATATTAAATGTGCCTGTATATCTATCTTCGTGATCCCTCGTCGCTAAGACTTAATCGTAATCTTTATATGTACCTTTTATACGGAAAGTGGAATGTGTGTCTTCGATGTCATATGAAATACAGTGTATTTTTGTAAGTTGTATGTTAAGGGTTTAACTTTTGTAACAGTGCTTTGAGAAAAAAGTCTATAATATATGTTATCGCTAATGGGAAAACTTCAGGTAAAATTATTAAACTGCGAGTGATCTTGTAAGGATACCAAAAGCTAAGCTGTAAGTGGTAAACCCTTAGTCCGAAGATAAAAATATTAGTGAAAGTTATGAAGACCTTAACGAAATAATAGGTTTTAATATTAACAAAATATCATTACATTGTTACAAAAGTAGAACAAATAAGATATGAAGTCTTTAATTTTCGGAAAGATATGTAATTTTATTATTATATCTTAATAAATATTTTTTTTTATTGGATCTACCAATAATATCGTAAGCAACATATATTGTATATTTAATTTTCTATATATAATTCTATCTTATCAAAAGACTTCTGTGCGTGGGAAGTATATCTTTTAGGGAACATCTTCTATCTCTTCTAGCGAAATATTTATTATAAAAGTTTTATAATCTCATTCTTTGTTATGTGTAACGCGTTTTCCGTTTGCATTTATTATAAAGTCTCTGGCATTGCATTAGTCATAGGCTAAAATAGCATAATAAATCCAGCAGTCCTAAAAAAGTAACGAGTTAACTTAGAGCTAAAAGCAGATGGTAAATCTGCTTTTACCATTCTGCTTTTTTCTGACGTGAAACAGCTTGGCTGTATTTCCTCAAGAAGAGCAGGAAAAGCACTATTGATCCAATATAATATTGTCTCTTTTCGTCTACCTTATGTCTCAGTTTAGTGAAAGAGTTGCTGGGGCTGGTTCCAGGTTGTTTATGTTTATGGGTGACGCTGCTCATCATCATGCGGCTCAGATGTCACTTTTATTTTCCTACAAGTTACAATTTGTTTATTGACATATTTCTGAAGAAAAATAAAAGTACAGAAGTCTCTTGATGAAGCTAGTGTTTATGATTATCGGTGTTGAATCGAGTCTATTTTCTAAGCTGACTGGTTTTTAATGTTTACAATTGTGTATTTGTGTACTTGAGTCGTCTATATTGGTATATGTTGTGTCAATATGTTGTGTTTTCTTACTATATTATTATGTAAATGAAAATATAATAATAAAATATGTATTTTTATTTGTTTTTTATGTCATAAGGAGCAGTTGGAGCCTTGTGGTGACTACCGACGCCCATAGACATTCGCACAACAAAAAGTTATGCAGATGCGTTGCCACCCTTTTTCCCTATCCTCCCTAATGGGCCAACGGAAGCTCACAAACCGCACGAAACGCGACAGCATAGCTGTCACTTGACGAGGGCGTTATGTGAGCGAGAGGTACCACCCTGGTCGTGCCGGCCCAATTCGGCTACAAAGCAGCATGGTACTACCTCTTACAAAACTTTACTTGTTATTCAATTTTTTTATAGCATAGGAGGGTAATATTTTAGTAAGCTAAATAAAGGGCACTGACTCAGGTAACTCTTAAAAATGTTTGGCTCCTAATTTGACTTACGTTATGTATTACTGCGTTATACTCTTAACAAAGATATAGTACCTGTGAAGAAAATACGGTATTCCATTTACAAATACTTTACTTGACAAGTCTACAATATGAAACAATTCCGCAGCACGGATGTCAGATTTACACATTTTTTTTTTTTTCTCGTTTAAAGATATGAAATAAGATTTTTAATTGTACAATTTCTTTACAAATTCTCAAATCAAGCACAGTTGTACAAAGTAAGCAGAGATGGAGATCCACCTAGTAAGTATCATGAGATACTTGTAACAGATGGACTCGCTCTTCCGTAACAAATGTGAACATTTAACAAAATAAAAATGGACATTGATAATAAGCAAAGTTACAAATGTTTGATCATAAGATTTTTCAAACAAATAAAGTAAAAAATAAATAAAAATGAAAACAAGTGAAAAAATAAATAAATATACTAACTAATTAATTAAGCACCGTTTCCCCTTTTTTTTTTTTTTTTTTGGTGTATTAAGCCTATGGGTGTGTGCACTGTGCATGCGTGCGTGCGTGCATGTGTGTGTGTGTGTGTGTGTGTGTGTGTGTGTGTGTGTGTGTGTGTGTGTGTGTGCGTGTACGTGTGTGCGTGTGTGTGCGTATGTGTATGAGTGTGTGTGTGTGTGCGCGTGTGTGTGTGTGTGTGTTTATGCTTGTTAAATGCATATAATAGGTATTTAATATTGTAAGAGATTTTCTATGTCCAGATAGTGTTTTATATTGTCTTAATCCAAATGTCGTATTTGTTTTAGTTATAGGCGCAACTCTGTCGTTTCTACGCTTTGTCTTATATTCGGGATTGTATTGTATATATTTATGAGTTCTAAGTAAGGTTGAAAGTATGAATAATTTTCTTACTGATAAGAAGAAAATTATTCATACTTTCAACCTATACAGAACCTAACAGACTATAGAGTTCCTCTGTTTGAAACCTATAGGGTTTACTATACATGATTTTGAGAAGGCAACGTTGACTTCTTTCAATATTTATAATGTTATTTTTATTAGAGCCCCCCCATACAGAAATACAGTATCCTATTATCGATTGGCCCAAAGCAATATATACTTCATGAAGCAATTTTCGGTTTGCTACATGGCGTAATTTTTAAAAAATCCAATTTAGTTTTCTAACACGTCCACAGGTGTATTCAATATGCGAATTCCAACGGAGACCTTGGTCAATTATGACCCCAAGGTATTTGGTGGATTCAACCCTACTAATATTAGAGCAATTACAAGCTTGTATACTTGTGTGCGTGCCGTCATGTATTGTTAAAGTGTAATTATCCCCAGCTCGTGTTTTACTAGTAATACTAAAACACATGTAATTAGTTTTAGAAATATTCAATGTTGGGAGGTTACACTGCAACCAGTTAGCAACTTTCGAGAGCCCTGCATTAGCACTGTTAAAAACGGACTCCCATGATGGACCCGTGAATACCAAAGCAGTGTCGTCTGCATACGATATAACCTGTCCATTGTCTATCTTCATATTAGTTAGGGAATTGATATATATATAAGAAATAATGTAGGCCCTAGTACGCTACCTTGGGGCACACCGTGAGTGATATCGGCCTCCAAACTCACATATCCCTCCAACTTAACCATTTGCTTGCGGTCCTGCAGATAATCCGACAGTAATTTTAAGCTATTTCCCCTTATTCCAATCGCCTCCAGCTTTTGTACAAGAATGGACACAGAAACAGTGTCAAAGGCTTTTTTCAAGTCCAAAAAATACAGTTAAGCATTTATTTTTTTGATCTAATTCCTCAGCAATCATGGTTGTTAAAGCCAAAACTGCGTCTTCAGTTGATTTAGCTCGCCTAAATCCGAATTGCGAGTCAGATATTACATTAAATCGATCGAGGTATTTTATTAACCGAGTATTAATTAATTTTTCTATTATCTTTGAAATAGCAGGAAGCACCGAAATAGGCCTGTACTTACCCACATCATCTCTGCTCCCACTCTTGTGCACTGGAGTTATAAGAGACTTTTTCAGAGGGCGAGGAAAGATCCCTTCTTTGAAGCATAAGTTAGTCAGGTGACTGATTACAGGAGAAAGGGAGGTTCTAGCTTCTTTTAGGAATTTTGAAGTTATATTATCCCAGCCAGGCGCACTATCACATTTCAAGCTTAAAATGACTTTATTTACTTCTTCTGGGTCAGTATCTAGCATAACGAAGGAAGAAGAACGACAGTAATCTATTTTAGCAGAGTTAGAAAATTGATTATTTATGTTATGTATAGTTATATTTTCAGATAATTCCTTTCCAATGTTCACAAAATATTCATTTACATAATTAGCAGATTCCGAGGGAGTAGGTTTAATGTATATTAAATTTGTATTACTAGTTTTGTTTGAGTTTAGGCTAGTTACATCTTTTATAGTGTTCCAGAGTAGTTTGGGGTTTTTTTTTTTTATTTGTTCTTTTTCATACTTATTTTTTAGTTTTCTTAATAATTTATTACAATAATTACGATATCTATTCAATGTTATTTTCAACACTTCATTAAAGGGATCATCTCTTAGTCTTATTTGCATTTTATTCCTTGTTTTAATACACCGTAGAATACCCGGAGTTATCCATGGCTTAATATTACGTTGTGATTTTGGTTTCTTTTTAGTAAATGTGCACTCCTTAATCGTGTCAGTTATTAACGAAAGAAACAACTATATTGGCATTATTACAGGTCAACAGATTATTAATATTTTTGGTATGTAGCTTATCCCTTGCAGTATCATAGTCAATTACTTTTATCGTTTTAGGACAGTTACTATTGATTTTTATTTTTGGTATGTTAAAGAATATAGTACAATGATCAGTGGTAGATGTTTTAAGGATAGCTAATTGTGTGGAGCGACCACCTCGTGTTATTTTAAGCATGACATGGTCCAGGCAGCTTTGATTCCTAGTTGGATGGCAGTGCCCAGGAAAAATCGCATGAGCCGAAAGCATATTCAAGTAGTCGACTCTATTTCGACAATCAGTTAAACTCTCATTAGGTCTCGATATGAGGTTAATATTTAGATCTCCTGCTATTATAATCTTATTATAAGATTTTATTGTATCTAAATGCATATTAAGGGAGTTAATGAAGGTATGAACATTATGAGTAGAGGGGGACCGGTAAATGCATAGTATAATGCAGTCAAAAATACTTAATTGAATACAGGTCGCACCCACGAGTTTTACCTCCTTCATTTTAACCTTTAAACTATTTTTGACATAGACTACGACTCCATCGCTTTTGTTACTATTATACTCTGTAGATTTATACGAATAATTAGTTAAATTTGGTATCGGTTTACTTGCACTAATCCAAAACTCTGTAAGTATCATAACATCGACATCAAAGCCCAATAGAGAAACCGTTGCCTGTAGGTCATCAAAGTTTCGATATATGCTTCGAATATTTTGAGAAATTACATTTAGGTCATTTATGTTTATGTATTTCGATAAGTCCTCTAAGTCGCAGTGGATTATATTCGTATATTCAGTGCCATCTATATCATTTAAAGTTGAAAGCGTGTACTTAGCCATAATAAGTGTATAGAAGGAAAAAAAGTGTGATACATAAAATTATAAAATTTACAAGATATAAAGTTTTAAATAATATTTTTATAGGTTGGGCTTTACTAATAATACCTATTTGCGCGACGAGTGTGTTATGTGTTTGTTTGTGTGGAGTTAGTTGTAACTTTGAGTGTGTTTTAGCTAGCATGTACTTATGAACAATGTAGAGGCATGTGATCAATATAATCTGTATGTATACACCAAAAACATTTCCTAGGACTAGTCAATTTTCTTTTAATAGATTTTGAACTTGTAATTCGTTACTGATTAATATTATCTTAGAATTTTCTTCTCTTCTGACATAAACCTTTCCATAGGCCGTCCAGCAAAATCTATAAGAACGCATCTTAACCAAATCTCGCGCTAGAAAGAATAGCCTAGATGCCTTCGGCCTTAACTGTTCTGATACAAATATGGGAGTATCTATATTGATGCTACAGCCTAAATGTTTAGCTTGAAGCTTATATTTATTCTTAGCATTGAATGCCTTACACCCCTTCAAGATTCTTCAACAGTGTAGACGAAGACGTCTCAATAATTATAGGCGTATTTGGTTTATCTTTCTTTTTTGTACTGACTCTGTAAATATCCTTATTTCAGTTTTAGTGATATGACATCCAATAGTGTTTGATAAGCTCACGACCATATTAATGAGATCATCTTTACTCTCCCCCTCTTTTTTAGGTACATTTTTAATTTCCATATTAGTTTTTCGACTGTTTTTTTGTAGATCCTCCATTTTCTCCTCAAGAATCGTTATGTATTTTTTGTCTTCCTTAATTTGATCTTCTAATTTAATAACTTTTTCGTGTAGTTCATAATTTTGAGTAGTTAAAAAGGTTATAGAATTTTCGATACTTTGATTTGTTTTTTTGAATTTCTTTGAGGGTAGTTTCAAATTTTTGAAAATCACGATTTTGGGAAGATAGAAGTGTTGAGAACATATTTTTCATCTCGTCTCTTAAATTAGCCAGGTCAGTACTAAATTCATCCTCCCTCTTTCTCTTTATGCGCGAGGTCACATAACGTGGTTTCGGTGTTTCTGTAGGCTCCACTTCTATTTCAGTGGATCCGATAATGATTTATTAATCTTATCCATTATGGTATTAGGATATTATGAGTTTGTACAGATATGTTCGTATACCACAATTATGAAATCCAAAATGGTGTAAAAAATGACCAATCGTAAATACAAAAGGGAGGTACCGGTGGGAGGGAAGCGCTGTGCCGCGCTCCCGGCTGCATGGGTACCACCATCTTGCTTGTTTCTCCCGTGAAACAGCTTTGCTGTGTTTCGGAGAGAAGGGCAAGACAGGCAGTGTAATTACTGGCACAGAGACTTAACATCTTATGTCTCAGGATAGGCAACACATAAATGAGTTGCCGGGGCTCGTTCCAGGTAAACTGGTTTATGTTCATGGGCGACGTAGACCACTTACCATCAGGTGGCACGTTAGCCAGTTTGCCTATCCAACTAACATATAAAAAAAAATAAAAAAAAGAGCTATACTACTGGGAGGAGTTAATTGAACCAATACAAAATAGTTAATTTGTATCAGCGCAGTTATTGGCTAAGTAAATTTCTTGACGTCAGGACAGGCGGGAAGCCATTCAATTCAATGTACCAGGATCTCAGCGATTTAGGCGTAACACAAAGGATAACACTCACAGTTTCTATAACCGCTGCTGCAATCTTCTGCTATCCTATTATTTTCACTATATTTTATTTCAAAATTGATATTAAAGTTTTATTTAATATCGACGTGGAGTAAATACGACTGCGTCTTACAACGGTCCGGTGGGAAGAGGTACAATTGAGTCTCCTTTTTCGCAATTCGCAATGTAATCCGGCAGAGTAACGTCCTTCTCAAAGTATATTGGTAGAATACCCCGCAACACCGCCATCGGCGTCCTTTTATACCATACTGACAATAGACAAACCTACAACTATTAACACTAACAAAATCGATATTAATATAAATAATTCAAACTACTGAAAATCGTGACACACAAAATCAATATTAATATAAATACTACTGAAAATCATAACATACCTATGCGGTCAACGACGTTCAAAAAAACAATTACGTCACGATTGTAACCCGGACTTTTCCACTTTGCGCCGATATCTACCCATGAGTTGTGAAATCCCTCAAAGCACGATATAAGTCAGTCTGTCTCATCTTCGTTCCGAAACACAACAAAGCCGCTTCGCGAATCAAATTATTAGGAAACCCGTCTGCATGGGTATTAAATATAAACAGACGCGTACATAGTAGTGTGGTTCACATAATATTAAAAATTATATTTTATAATAGATATTTTAAAGTGTCGTCGCTTTATTTTTAGAGTTATTCTTAGCAAGCCCAATATTCATATTGTAGGAGTTCATTTAGTATAATAATTTAATTTATCTTTAAAAGTCCGCTATATCGAATTTAAAGTGACATCACCTTATTTTTCGAGAGCAAGCTTTTTGATTTGATACCCCTATTGTAGAAGTGCATTAAAATAACTAAAATATCATACATTATCATTCAAATTAAATGTGTATAAAAATATGAGTGATAGCTAGCTTATTAGGTTTAGAAGAAAGTCTAGAAAAATATATCGAGACGTTTTTAAAGCACATAAAAATTCTTTACAATGTGACCAAAACAGAGATTTGAAGATTTATCTTCAAGTTTCTTTAATATTAGACAATTCTCGCACCCAGAACTAATGATGATGATTTTCAAAGCAATATAATATATCTGAGGATACAATATATCAACTAACTGATCAGTATTTTAGGTACTTTTTAACGTTAGCTCGATAGGAAAACTAGCAGACGTGCCATCTGATAGGAAGTTGACAGTGTCACCCAAAAGTACAAACGAGTTCCACCCGGGACTTAGGAAACTTATTCATTTGTTGCCTATTCTGTAGTTATTTAAACTGATCCCTTTTTCCGAAACAAAACGAGGCTGTATCATGGGAGAAATAAGCAGGATGGTGGTACTCATTAAGACGGTCGCAAGACACAAGTTCATCCCTTCCACCATTAAAAAACAATACCGTCTAGAGACGTCCAAAAGAATCGAGGCTTTATAGTATGTTATAGCGTAAGAACTAAGATTTAAAAATTGCCGCGCGCGCGCCACGCGTTTAGTGTAGTGGTAAAATCTGACGCTTAGCGCAGATAGAGGCCACGGAACGTCCATATAGAAACTTTGCTCTAAAACGGTGACGCCTTTATAATATGTTTATATTTTATCTCATGCAATATAACCTAACTATATACATTAGACTAGACTAGACTATCATAAAGTATATCTATCTCAAAGATATTGCAACAAAGTGCAGGTCGGTGTACGAGGTGTCTATATAATCGGTTTAAAGGAGACGCAACAATGCTATCATAAAACTTTATTTGGATTTTACTACCAAATTTATGGGTGATGGGTAAAATATTTCCAAGCTTTTACTATAAAAAATATATTTGTTTTTGGTCTATTATCGGATAATAGAACCAGGGAGTCAAGCCATATTTGCATCTTATATCCTAAGAGATTGTATCCCATTTTTAATTAAAATGTTACTGGTATTAATGAAATTGCATTTTAAGCATCGTCATGAATTCACCTTACCGTCTTTTTTGTAAATAATTACAATTCTATATTGACTCCTGCTTTAATTTAGGCAACTCGAGAAAAAATTTACTAGTCATAACTTATCCTTCGAGCATAGATACGGTATCAAAGAGAGTCGTTATTGCTGTCGATATTGGCTACATGCGGTGGCGAGCGTTGGGCTTAGCCCGCTTTTAAAAAACATCCTCTTATCTTATTGCGACGACAAAAAATACCAATCAGTCCATATTTGGTTACAAATCCAATGACAAGCTAAAATGGAGAAGCAATTATAGAACTGTAGCAAATTTGTACTGTGGCATATAGTTATACGATTAACTTGAAGCTTACGGCATTTCCAGCCTCGCACGACAACTATATGGAATCAGCCGCCACCTATAACGGTGTTTCCGAATCGATAAGACTTAAGGACCTCCAAGAAAAGAGCATAATCATAATATTTGAAATGCTGGGCACGTACCTGTTAATGATTTTTTTCTTTTGCACCGGGGAAATGCTCTTAGGCATCCTGCGGGGGAGGGGGAACTCTTCAGGTGCGTATGTGGGATTCGCTGCGCCCGAATGGTGGTACTTGTGAACGCAGCTCTACCCACTAAAACCGGTGAGTGCTACCAATGCCGCCTTTGGTGAGGTGTCCCGGATCTGTTACTGAATAGCCGTCGAGGTGCAACATGACACCTCGACGGCTAGTCAGTCCCCCAAGGGACCGACGCCACCTACATGGAGGGGTTGCTCCGCACCAATGAATAGTCCCAACGTTGGTACAGTGCAATGAGTGAAGTTCCCATACTCACCCCTTGCCCCCCACTTGCTCTTTTATCCTCTCCCCGTATGAAAGTACAAATAGCAGCTGCCTCGGTTCAGTTGGCTTCGCTCAAGGTGCTGGGGTTACCTTAGGCTACTGAGCCCCACCACTTAGCACTTACCACTACGACTGTCCGTTTGCCCCCGCTTCTATAAAAAAAGGTCTGTAGATATAATTGTAGAAGGTTCTTAACACATTTAAGGTAAGCCTAATAAAGTAATTAAAAACTGATTTCAAGAAATGTCTTTAGCAATATTCCCAGGAGGCAGTCTGCGACCACACGGCCTCCTGGCGTCGGTTGTGACATTTTAAGTTTAGACGTCCATCTCAATGAAAAGTTATTGCACCGATATAATGGTACGTTATCAGCCCCGGGCAACAGCTTTAATCCTACTAGGTATTATTAAACGCAAAAGTTTGTATGTATATATGTTTATTAAACTTTCACAAAAAAAGGAATTGATTTTAATGAAATTAAAATCATTATATAAAAGAACGTAACTGGATTTTAATCAATACTAATGAAATTTATTCAAACCGCCGCGCCGCTTTTTTATGTCGTCAAATTGAGTACAATTGACCGATCAGCTAAACTATAGACGATTATCGATTGATTGGATCAATATGACGTAGTTTCGTGAAATGCCGCCATTTCGTGAAATTAATTTTGCAACATGATCGCGACATTAGCTCGTGAATTGGTCTATTTGTTTAAAGGCCAAGTGCGAGTTAGATGCTTAAAGGCTAATTGTATTTACGTTGTCTTCGAATTTAAATCAAATCGAAATATATTTATTCCGTAGATACAACTTGTACACTTGATATACGTCAAAAAAGTATTTAACAATGGAAAAAACTCAATTATTCCAATTGAGTTTTTTTCCACACATTTTTGCAGGCAAAGGAAATTAGGAAATTATTCCATCATCATTATCACCCTTACATGTCCGATGCTGGGCACGTCACGCTTCTCATTATGCGAGGAGGGATGTCGTTGGGCTATAATATTTTATCTATGCGCTTGCATAATGCGGGCGTTGAACTTTTCATACCTTTTAATGTCATCCAGTGCAATATTCTCATGCTCACATGCATGAGTGAATTTAGATAAATCTCTTTTTAGGTGTACCGGCTAGAAGCAAACCCTGACTTCTCGAACCGAGGCCAAAGACCCTTGAACAATGCTTCTTGTACACAAGCGCATCCCTCCCACCGGTGAAAAGTAGGTAATACGAGGTGGTGGATGCTAAGCCAAATTTTTAAACCTTGATTTTTTGTAGACTATTTGCTGATGTATCAAGACAGACACAAAAAATTACTGTATGAAAGCAGAATTGTAGAAATAATAATCGCCATTTTATGTTTGAAAAGATATTGCAATCGATGTGTCGATTCGATTTTTAACTATCGATGTTCTATCGATTTCAAATAAATACCTATTCTAATATTTACATTTTATATTCAAAATAAAAATATACGCCTGAATTCTTGATTTTGAGATGTAATATTTTTTTGTTTTCTTTTATTCTCTTTTTACCTAAAACTACCCCTGTCGAAACCTTATCTAGACAAAAAATTAAATATAATATCTTAAATTATATCCAATAAAAATAAAATACAATACATTTTCACGACTATTCTGAAACCGCTCTTAATATACATTTTGGTGGAAGCAATTCATATATAATTCATTTGCCAAAGAAAGGTAAGAAATATTCAGGGGCGATAAGAAATTAGAAACCTTTATATTTGGTCAAGTTCAGGTGTAAGACTTTTATACATTTTATAGGTAAACTTCTCCATATTTAGGTACTGGAGTTATATAATTATAGTGCTTATTATTAGGAATCATTAGATATAATACGCAATTATAATATTTTTCAAAAAAATTCAAGTAAATCCTTCTGGAAAATATTCTGATAAAAATAGATAAAAACGTTATTAGCATTGTTTCAAGTTAAAAAAAATGAAAGTATTTTACAAATAAATAAATAAGTCGTTATTCTCTCCTACCAGAAATAAATTATTAAATAAAAAATATATAAAAAATAGCCAATATACAGCTTGGCAAAAAAGAGTATGGAAAAAATGAGGGCGCCACTTTCACTTAGGTCTCATCATAATATGGAAAATCATCAAGATAATTTAATCAAATCGTTAAAAATAAATGTGAAACACTAAGCTTTACTCAAAATCTTGTATTTATCGGCCAAGAATTGTCAACATCATAGGTTACCATTTAGTAAAATATTTAGTTCCACCTGTCACCACGTCATACTCTTTTTTGCCAAGCTGTAGATGATTCGCTATTTTTGCAAGAACTCGTGTATGGGTGAGGATAACAAATTAAAATAGGAACTATCTAAAATGCCTAACAAATCCTCTGCTCTTGGCAGGATTGGAACCTCAATGATAATCAGGTATTTTCCACTGGATCCGGTCACGATTATGATAATTAATCGATATGATGCTCAAGTGAACGTCGTGGGTGTATGGTGGGATGAATCCCGCTAAGTGCAGATTATTTGTATAATAAATATACATGTCTGCACCGTGTCATAGAAGTGTACCTACGTTTTATTTTCCTGTTCCTATTTGTGATCATCATCATCAGACCCTATCCGTCCACCGCTGAACTCCTCCTTCCCCTCCTCAAGCCTCCTTCAATGAACGCCAAGGCGACGAATCCCACGCCTCCCGCATCCAACACGGACAGGCACAGAAATCGTCTTCCCACCTAGTAGATGGGTTTGATTGAACACTTTTTTCTTTTTTTTTTCTTTAACGCCGGGAAATGCTCTGAGGCATCCCGCGGGGGAGTGGGTCTCCCCACGCTGGTATGTGGGACTCGCTGCGCCCGACAGCTGGTAAATTGACGCAGCTCTACCAACAACCCCTCCCAACGTCGGGACGGTACAATGAGGAGAGGTTCCCATCCTCACCCCTTGCTCTTCTTATAAGAGGGGTACAAAGAGCCCCCTCGGCCCAATTAGCTTCGCCCAAGGTGCACCACTCACCCTAGGTTACTGAGCCCCACCGCCACGACAAGACCTGAACCATGGTAGGGTGATTGAACACTTCGTCTACCTAAATTCAGCCTCCACACTTGAACTTTATTGGCCCATCGGCCATCCTTTTAATATTCCATATTTACTATTTATTTATTATTATTTATACAGCTCCTGTTGCTATAAATCCGTTATTATCTTTGATTAACAAACAGTTATTAATATCGAATCGGATTCACTCGGCCGTTTACGATGTCTGTTAATGTGCGACATATGGGAGGGTCATCAAAATATGGCTGTATCAATGATTTGATTAAATCCTCACGTTTTATGATGACTCCAGGGCGCAGTCATAAACTATAGGAGCGGAGGAGATTATTGTGCATAAAAAATCCCTTAAAACGTCCATAAAATGCGTTTAATATCATAAGTTGAATAATTTCAGGAAATAAGAAACGTACTAACGAGTATAATATTAGATTTGTTAATGATTGAATTCTTTCTTCGTTCCCTCATTGCTGAGAATTGTGACTCTTCTTCTTGTCTGTCAGCTGTCGCCATCGGTTCTGCTCCGTTGATGTAGTGCAGCGCTGACCGTCAATCCAAGTTGTTCAGGTACCTGGTCTGACCATCGTGTGGGATTTCGGCCACGAGGTCTTATGCCCTCAATCAATGATTGTTTTCATCTTACATCGGGTATGTGAGACTCACTGCACCGGAAAGCTGGTATGTGGTCGCAGCTCTACCCACTAAAACCCGGCGAGTGCCACCAATGCCGCCTTTGGTGAGGTGCCCCGGATCTAATGAGCAAACAGGGCACCTCGACGCTAGTCAGTCCCCCAAGGGACCGACGCCACCTCCACAGAGGGGTTGTCCCGCACCACAGAACAACCTCTCACAACGTCGGGTTAGTGCAATGGTGAGGTTCCCGTCCTGCCCCTTGCCTCCTTCTCTTTTGTCCCCACTTATTATAAGAGGGGTAGAAAGAGCCCCTCGGCTAAATTTGCTAAGGCTCATCCTAAGCTACTGAGCCCCACTGCCACGTCAAGGCTTGAACCGTGGTGTGGATATAAACAAAACATACTTAAACAATGCTGAAACACCAAACTCCGCGAAATGAAAACTAACACATATTCATCGATGTAATGATTCTCACCCGCTCCGCTCGTCTCGGTGCCAAACTCGGGTTATATCGGTACTTGTACATTCATTTTATTTCTTTTATCTCATGTCATCGTCCGGTGTTTATTGTCATCTTTATAGTCCACCATCAGAGCCCGTTTTATTTTTGGTTTGATTTATTTTTCGTTTATTAAAGCTATAAAAGCAAATATATATTTTAATTATCGTCAGAAGCTTTGTCATAGCGGTGGGGGTCAGTAGCCTAAGGTGAACCCAGCACCTTAGGCGAAGCCAAGTGAAACGAGGGGGCTGCACTTTGTACCCCCGTATAAGTAGTGGGGACAAAAGAGTAGAGGGTATGAGGGGGGGTAGGAACCTCACCCATTGCACTGTCCCAGCGTTGGGAGGGGTTGTTCTGTGGTGCGCAACAACCCCCCTGTGGAGGTGGCGTCGGTCCCTTGAGAACTGACTAGCCGTCGAGTGCCCTGTTTGCTCAACAGATTTGGGGCACCTCACCAAAGGCGGCATTAGTGGCACTCGCCGGGTTTTAGTGGGTAGAGCTGCGTCCAACTTACCATCGGGCGCAGCGAGTTCCACATAGCCGCCTGGGGATGCCTAAACTATTTCCCGGTGCAAAAGAAAAGGCCCTAAAGACTGTTAAGTCTCAGGACAGATAATGCAATATGAATAAAACCGGGTGGCGTGGTGGTGGGTGAAAAGATAAAAAATATGACCTTACTGCCTTTGTAAATTATTATTATTGCTAAAATACGATTAATGTTCGTCCACTGTTCGTGTGATAGATTTGGCTACGTGTTTTGGAGGTACGTACCAATGATACATAGAAAATAATAACTTCTAGAGATGCCACAGACAGAGAAAAATAGTCATAATGAAATTATAACACAATTCGTTATCAACGAATACATTTAGTTCAACTATTTACGTATCAGGTTGATCAATCTCAGACTAAAGGTCATGAAATCTTAGCATTTCTTTTTGAAAGATGTAAAAGAAATAAAGTATTGTTGTATCGTAAAAAGGGTTTTTAGATAATTTTGATTTATGTTCGCAGCACGATAGATTAAAACTGAATTTGGTTAGACATTCAAAAGATGGTGTTTTTTTTTTTAAATAATAATGTTTTATTAGTATCACTTTTGAGTGATACTAATAAAACATTATTTTAAAATGAACAGCTGTGGATGATTACGGGGTCTTTTTTTTCTTTATCGCCGGGAAATGCTCTGAGGCACCACGCGGGGGAGTGGATCTCCCCACGCGGGTATGTGGGACTCGCTGCGCCCGAAAGCTGGTAAGTGGACGCAGCTCTACTCACTAAAACCCGGTGAGTGCCACCAATGCCGCCTTTGGTGAGGTGCCCCGGATCTAATAAACAAACAGGGCATCACGACGGCTAGTCAGTCCCCCAAAGGACCGACGCCACCTCCACAGAGGGGTTGTGCCGCACTACAGAACAACCCCACCCAACGTCGGGACAGTACAATGGGGTGAGGTTCCCGTCCTCGCCCCTTGCGTGCTGCTCTTTTGTCGCCTCTTCTTATAAGAGGGGTACGAAGAGCCCCCTCGGCTCAATTAGCTCAAGATGCAGCGGCTTACCCTAGGCTACTGAGCCTCACCGCCACTTCAAGGCCTGAACCATGGTGGGGGATGATTACGGGTGGGTTGGTGGGATCTTGTTACTTAAAAATTTTTTGTTTAAGTTTTGACCTGTCATGTCTGTAAGTTTTGTATTTATTTGTAATCTTTTTTCTCAACAATTTCTGCAGCATTAAATTAAAAAATATATATATCTTAAATATAATACGTAAATAGCCTAAAACCAGCGTTTTTTACCATGTTTTTCAGTTTCATCTCGCAGAGCTCGATATATTAAGTAATTTTATTATAATGAGCGCATTGCATTGAGAATCCAAATATTAAATTAACAAGAAAAAAAATGAAAATAGTTGATGACCATTAAAAATAACATCAAACAAATCCAATACTATTACTGACATGCTCCCAAATAAACCTTAATACACTTGTAGAGATATTTTCTCTTATAAGATATTAAATTATATTATATTAATTAGCGATTATCCCGCGAAACTCTACGATGTAGAGTCCACATCCTGAGGATGCCTCGGTGTCGGGGCGAAAGGTGCGTAGATTGTTTGGTGGTGGTCTTTTACTGTGGTTGTGGTGCATGTGGGGTGGTGGTGCATGCGAGTGTATGCATATACAGTGTGGGAAAGGAGGGCGGTGCTATATGCATGCATATGCGTGCACTCACACATTTGATGTAAAGACTGCGTGTTTCGCGGGATAATCGCTAATTAATATAATATAATTTAATATCTTATATAATGGATTTCCGCAAAGTAACGCCTGATTCTATTAACTATATTTTCTCTTAGTTAATACATAGTTTCTTTTGTTCTAATTAGCTGACAAAGTTACGTACAACTCAATCAAACTAAATAAGAAATCTCATTATAGTTTTGGGCTATGTCTGCGAGTATATTGTAAGTTAATTATTGGTTTTTGTTATTACTAATTAAAGTGAGAAGTGAGATTAAAGTCTCTGAAGTGGCAGGATTTTTGGCCACTGCAGAGAAGAGGCATCCCTTTTTCTTTTCCACGAGTCTCTATCGTAAGCTGTACTAATCCAGTCTTTCCGAGGTCATCCCGCCATCTTTGTCAAGGTCTGCCGCGTCTCTGAGCCCTGTTTAACGGAACGCAGTCTGTTGTTTTTCCGGCCCAGTCCTATTTAAGCTTAGCAGCTGCCAGGGCTACGTTGGCTACTTTAGATTTGGAGCGCAAGATGGAGTGGCGATAGACAGTTAAAAAACCTTTGCTTCGCTGATGACATCGTTTTTTTCTTTACGTCGGCTATTATATAGAACTGGAGTGGCAGGATTAAAAAGACTGAAAACATTATTGACGAAGGATCACTCGTTCACTAAGCCACCATTTTCGTTCTGGCCACGATTAAATGGAGGTTTATTCGATAATGTAAAAGGTCTTGTCTTACTTAGACTCTTATAATTTCTTCACCATGGTTCAAGCCTTATCGTGGCGGTGGGGCTCAGTAGCCTAAGGTGAACCCAGCACCTTGGACGAAGCTAATTGAGTCGATAGAGCTGGTCTTTGTACCCCTCTTATAAGAAGAGGGGACAACAACAGGAGGAAAATGAGCAAGGATGGGAACCTCACCCCATTATACTGTTACAACGTTGGAACGGGTTGTTCTGTGGTGCGGGACAAGCCATCTGTGGAGGTTGGTGGCAATCGCCGGGTTTTAGTGGGTAGAGCTGCGTCCACCTTACCACCTTTCGGGTGCAGCGAGTCCCACATACCCGCCTGGGGAGTTCCACGCCTCCGCGGGATGCCTCGGAGCATTCCCCGGCGTAAAAGAAGAAAAAAGACCCCTATGCCTTATATGTCCGTTAAGTGATCAGGAAGGAAACTGAAATAAAATGGAAACAACTATTTTTATCGCGGTTTATTAAAGAATTAGTTACTGTAATGCATTCCCCGGCATAAAAGAAGAAAAAATACCCCTATGCCTTATATGTCCGTTAAGTGATCAGGACGGAAACTGAAATAAAATGGAAACAACTATTTTTAACGCGGTTTATTAAAGAATTAGTTGCTGTAAAGTATCCGAAACTTCGGGCATGTAAAAGCTTTATAAACCGCATATAATCCGTAAAAGATTATTTTTATGTTAGTTGGATTGGCAAACGTGCCAAGTAAGTGGTATATATATATATATGTAAGTGGTCGACGTCGCCCATGACCATAAACTAGTATACCTGGAACAAGCCCAGGCAACTCATTTATGTGTTGCCTATCCTGAGACATAAGATGTTAAGTTTCGGTGCCAGTAATTACACTGCCTGTCTTGCCCTTCCCTCCGAAACACAGCAAAGCTGTTTCACGGGAGAAACAAGCTATTAACAAGATATAAACAAGATTATAATTATAACCTTGAGAAGCATGCTTTTCTTAAAGTGTTCTTCTTCAAAGCAAATGCCATTGACGAAGGTGCACGTAAGAATTAAAAGTATTTTCATACCAGCCCGCAGCTTCGCCCGCATTAACGGCTAGCAAAGCACCTGCTCAAATGACGTGGTGGGGATCACTTACCTAAGTGAAACGACTGTCTGTTTGCCCCCTCTTTTATAAAAATATGTAGTGTTAGCATAGCAATAATCCGTCCGCATGTGCAGTATAAATGTCTATTCGTATATTATTTATTTATTTAATTTACTAGCGAGTTAGTGACGAAGGTCTACTGTGTGTGGGCTCGGCTTCTCGAGTGAGAGGCGAGTCCGCGTTCAATCCTGACCCCTGTGATACCTAGAAATGGGTTTTTCTAAATTTAGAACCATGTTCACATGAGACCATCGCTTGCTCACCGGTGAAAAAATATCGTGAGAAAACCTGTATGCCTGATGAGATTAAAAGTCTTTGAAGGTAAGTGAAGTTCATCAACTCACATTGGGCCAGCGCATAGGTGAATTACTGATTTCCAGGAGGAGACCCATGCCCAGCAGTAATAATATTAATAATATATGGACGCTTTTACACCACGTCAATCTGGTCCCGTGGTAAGTTCTCGAAGAACTTGTGTTACGGGTACCAGACAACGGAAATATATTTAATACTTTTATACTATACATATATTTTAGATTTTTTTATATAATACACATATTTAATTCACATCCATGACCCAGGAACACAGATTTTTTTTGTTCCCTGGCGGGATTGGTACCCGCAACCTCCGGCTTGCGCGCCGACGCGCTAAACACTGAGCCACAGAGATCGTCATGCAGTCGGACAGAATATAGGCGTTGATATTATTATTATATAGCAAGTTTTGTACATTTTGTAACGGACCAAATTGAGAATTTTAGCTATTCAAGAATTAACTTGAACACACAAAAAGTACCATCAAATCGGTTCCACCATTTAAGAGGAGTTTATTATAGTTTTTTTTTTTAATGTTAGTTGGATAGGCAAACTGGCAAACGTTCCACCTGATGGTAAGTGGTCGACGTCGCCCATGAACATAAACTAGTATACCTGGAACGAGCCTAGGCAACTCATTTATGTGTTGCCTATCCTGAGACATAAGATGTTAAGTCTCGGTGCGAGTGATTACACTGCCTGTCTTGCCCTTCTCTCCGAAACACAGCAAAGCTGTTTCACGGGAGAAACAAGCAAGATGGTGGTACCCATGCAGCCGGGAGCGCGGCACAGCGCTTCCCTCCTACCGGTGACATACATACGCACAGGAGAGTTATAATTTAAAATATATAAAAAAAGTTATATAGGATTTATTTATCAGTTGGGGGGTTTGAAATAAATTATGTCTTATTATGTTTTTATGATTGCCATTCTGGGCTAAGAATTTAGATTTTAGCTCGTCTCGTTCTTAGTACCCATAAAGTTATGAAATAAACGGCTTATCAGAATGTACTTTGTGGCTTTTATAGTAGAAACTTTACTATTATTAAATGTTAATTATTGTAATAACTAATTCTGACTTCATTACTAATTAAAACTGTTACTAACGTAATTTTTAAATACGCATTGTAACTTTTTGCAACCATGAATTTAATTTCTTTAGTCATTAGGAATAAAAAGTGCCACTTTTCATCCCGTGAAACTTAATTTGTCTTTTTAAAAATAGGAAAGAACAAAATTTCATTTACTCAAACGGACTCGCTCTCGACACTGGACTGGTCCGGGGGATTAATTTTAATCTCTGACCCCACAAGTTGTGTTTGTTAGTTTAAGTGTGTAAAGGCGTGTCAGGTTTACTCGTGTTTTTGTTTAAGAGATTGATATAGATATTTCATCTACGTAAAGATAATGAATATGGAAGATTAAGTTTTGAAAGTTTTTTTTATAAGAAGACTAGCTGTTGCCCTCAACTTCGCCCGCGTTAACATTTGTATAAAAAATAAAATTAAGGGGTGGACCAGCCTTAACATTTTGGGGGACGAAAAATAGATGTTGCCCGATTCTCAGACCTACACAATCTGCACACAAAATTTCATGAGAATCGGTCGAGCTATTTCGGAGGAGTTTAATTACAAACACCGTGACACGAGAATTTTATATATTAGATAAAGTTTTTCAATTCTCTGTTTGTATAGCCTGACCAAAAAATATGGAATACTATTGTATATATGGAATACTAATAATAATACCGGTGGGAGGGAAGCGCTGTGCCGCGCTCGCGGCTGCATGGTTACCACCATCTTGCTTATTTCTCCCGTGAAACAGCTTCGCTGTGTTTCGGAGAGGAGGGCAAGACAGGCAGTGTAATTACTGGCACCGAGACTTAACATCTAATGTCTCAGGATAGGCAACACATAAATGAGTTGCCTGGGTTCGTTCCCGGTATACTAGTTTATGTTTATGGGCGACGTCGACCACTTACCATCAGGTGGTACGTTTGCCAGTTTGCCTATCCAGCTAACATAAAAAAAAAAAAAAAAACAACCATTTACTATGATAGCATCGAGACCAATAGATGTATGAATTCATTATCAATTGTGACAGAATAGTTTTTCTATTCAATTTCTAGCGCAATGGCTTTTTTGTAATATTTTCATACATTTTATAGCAACATCGCTTACATATTTTGTTGCATTGCATTTGAATTTCACTTTCATCAGCGGGAAGGATATTCTTAAGGATACTATATTTTTTATCTTCCTCCGTCGGAATTTGAACCCGCAATCCCTGCAATAATAATAATAATAATAATTTTATTTCAGGCCACATAGCCAAAACTTTGTTAGTAACAATATTTTTATAATGCAATGCAGTGACTACCGTTCGTTTAGTTTAAATGAGATAACATCACCATTTTATTTAATTTACACTTAATGGTTCTATTTTGATATTATTCTTATTTTATTTTCTACTAGCTGTTGCCCGCAGCTTCGCCCACGTTTACTTAGATTTACAGCCGTTCGGATTGATGATGATTATTTTTATGGCCAGAGTTACGCCTTATAACACCAGCTATCTGCCAGTGAAAGTCTCGTCAAAATCGGCTTAGCTGTTTTATAGATTAACCGGAATAAACAGACAGACAAAATTGATTTTTTTTTATGTAAGTACCGTATATTATTTCATAGCTTTTACCCGCGACTTCGTCCGCATGTAAGAAGTATTTTTTTAGTAGTCTTAGGGTTTTACGCGCATATTTCCCGTTCCCGTGGAATTTTTAGGTTAACAACTATTTTATACCCTACGTTAAGTTTCAAAGTATTTTCATATCAAATTTCACCCAAATCTGTTCCGTGGTTCAGAAGATAGACACTCCCGGGGTTTTACCCGCATAAATTCCGTTTCCGTGGGAAATCCGGGATAAAAACTATCCTATGTCCTTTCTCGGGTTCCATACTATCTTTGTGCCAAATTTCATCCAAATCTGTTCAGCGGTTTAGGCGTGAAGAAGAGACAGACAGACAGACAGTCAGAGTTACTTTCGCATTTATAATATTAATAATAAGTAAAATAAGCAAATAAGTAATAAGTAAGGAGTAGGGATTAGTAAGGATGAATTCTATTAATAAATCATTTTGGATAAATTACTAAAATACGGAAACAGTATTTATTAAAAATGCGTGGTATACAAAAGTGCGATCCTCATAAGGATCCGCATCTTGTAATAGATAGCGTGATCTACATTTTGTGTTAACGCCATCTATTGACACGCCTAAAAAACTTATTGTTACACTTATACATCTTATGCCTTGGGTCTCAAACTATCTCCATATCAAATTTCACTCAAATAGGTTCAGCGGTTTAACAAATACATAATCCTGGAGTTTTAGCTTCACAACTCCCGTTCCCGTGGGATTTTCAGAATAACAACTATTTTAAGTCCTACGTTAAGTTCCAAAGTATCTTCAAATCAAATTTCACCCAAATCTGTTCAGTGGTTTAGAAGATAGACAGTCCCGAGGTGTTGCCCGCATAGTTCCCGTTCCCTTGGGATTTTCAGGATAACAACTATTTAATGTCCTACGTCAGGTTTTAAAGCATCTTCATATCAAATTTCACCCAAATCCGTTCCGTGGCTTAGAAGATAGACAGTCTTGGGGGGACGAAACAAATTCGGTGGAACTAATCTTTTCATATATATTATATTCTTTAACGCTGGGAAATGCTGTGAGGCATCCCGCAGGGGAGTGGTTCTCCCCTTCGGCCATAGCGAGCGACGCAGGAGTACATAATGTGATTTTGCACGTTTAGAGTAAATATTTTATCCATGTTTTCGGGTGTTTCGTGGTTACGTGAAGAGACAAATTCTATTGGATCATTGCTAATTGGTAAGTAACAACGATCACGATAGTATAATGTATCTTTTTTGTGAGTTTTTATACACGTTTTAATTATGGATAAAAATCTTTAATTTTTCACCTTCGGGGCAGATTCGTACACCTACTTGATGGGCACATTGGTACGAGGCGAATGTGCCCTATGATGTGCCCCCTATCCTAGGATAGGGGGGCACATCAGGGCACATCTTACAACTTAAAAATACAATTAGGTTGATTTATTTTCCAAGAAACGAATATTATGTGTTGATAATAAGTTATGTCATTTAGTTTATTACATCGTTGCTATTTTTAATGCCAATTAAAACAATAATTAATGTGCTATTTTATTTAACCTGTACCTACCTACCAATCTACCGTTCGAATGTTCCCCTACCTATGTACGAATGTACCCCTATAGTGGGGTAGATTCGGACATTTGACAGCATTTACTAAAATGCATTTCATGCATTTCATTCAATGGTGCCAATCCTCCCCTATTCTTTACCACAGAAACGCTCTTTAATAACTTTTTTTTAAAATTGTTTAGCTTTAGAAAGTTTTCTGGGCACCTATTGTAAAAGCGCCTTTAAAAGGATTACTTACTTTTATGAGTGCTATCACTGGCACATCTAGCCTGTGTTTATTGCGTATATCCCTACTTTGAATATCACTTTTCTTACAAAAATCATTTATTTTTTCCGGACATGTCTTGTTTGTAGAAATTATTGACCTCCAACCATATGGGATGACAATCTTTATGCAATGGTAGTGGCCGTCCTAGCGTTCATTAAAGTGGCCTATATTAAGAAATTGACGGAAAGATGCCAGTGATCACGATGATGGTTGATCGAAACCACGACCTCAACGTGCTCTTTACTTACGAGGACTTAGCACCCTTAGGATACAATGAAATTGGTTTTTCAATATTGAATGTTATTTTAGTATATACATAGCTAAGTGGTACTCAGGTTTTTAAAATTAATAACCAACAAATTGTTTTTAAATATTTACTAAGGAGACTGATAAAATATTGATAATATTATTTCGTGAAAACCACTTAAAAGTTGACTAACTTTTTAGAAGCATTTCGTTGTCATTTACAAATTCAAATAAAAAGGGTATAATAAAGTTCTAATATATTTTTATATTACACAAATATAAGATAGTCCCATCGTGTGGGTGGCAAGGGCCCTGGCGCAGACGTGGAGGAGAAGACGAGGAGAGGAGGAAGAAGAGTCCTGGCGGAGCCGCCTCCGAAGGCGTGTGCTTCTTCGGTGGAAGGAGAGGCTGGAGGAGCCTAGTGCGGGACACCGCACCGTGTCGGCTGTCGGTCCAATCCTGGAGCAGTGGATTGACCGGCGGCACGGTATCATTACCTTCCACCTTGCGCAGATTCTGACGGGGCATGGCTGCTACGGAAGGTATCTGTGGAAGGTGGCAGGGGCGGAGGACTCGCCAGGGTGTCATCACTGCGGCAGCAGTGAAGACACTGCAGACCACACCCTGGCGGAGTGCCCAGCATGGGCGGAGGCAAGGGCACCCCTCGTCGCTGAGGTTGGCGCGGACCTGACGCTCCCTGCGGTCATCCGAGCGATGACCGTCAGTGAGAGCACATGGCAGGCGGTCCTCTCCTTCTGCGAGGTAGTGATGTCGCAGAAGGAGGAGGCGGAGCGGGAGAGGGAACGCACTGGCGCCTCTTCCCGCAGGAGAGCGTGGCGGCGACAGGTGGTCGCACCGCCGTGAGGGACCTGTGCGCGGCCGATCGGGGATCCGCCGCGCGCGTGTAAGGTTCGGGCTATAAGGCACTTTAATGTGTTCAGGGTGCCTTAACCGGAGATGGAGGAGGGCACGACACCTCCAGAAAAGAGTGCCAGATGGCACACCGTTGTGGCCCGCTGCGGACGTCCACAGCTCTCGCGTCGGGTCACCTAGACGACGAGGAGAACACCGCTGGGGTTTAGTGGGTAGAGTCTGCGTCCACCTTACCATCTTCTCGGGCGCAGAGAGTCCCACATAACCTCCGGGCCCCCCCGGACCCAGTGGTATGCCTAAACGCATTCCCCAGCGAAACCAAAAAAAAAAAAAAAAGTCCCATCGTGTGCTGGTAAGTTACATAGGTACTTATTCAATCAATACTGGTACGAAGAGTTAGGTACCTAATGGTTCCCCACCACGGATCAAGCCTTGTCGTGGCAGTAGGGCTCTAGCCTAGAGTGAGCTCAGTACCTTGGACGAAGCAAATTGAGCCGAGGGTGCTCTTGGTACCCCTCGTATAAGAAGAGGGGACAAAAGAGCAGGGGACTAGGGGCGAGGATGGGAACTTCACCCCATTGTGCTGTCCCGACGTTGGCAGGGGTTGTTCTGTGGTGCGGGTCAACCCCTCTGTGGAGGTGGCGTCGGTCCCTTGGAGGACTGACTAGCCGTCGAGATGCACTGTTTGCTCGACAGATCCTGGGCACCTCACCAAAGGCGGCATTGGTGGCACTCGCCGGGTTTTAGTGCGTAGAGCTGCGTCCACTTACCACCAACTTTTTTCAATTTGCTTAAATCCACAACAACTCGATTTTTACGGCATTTCCTGCCTCGCACAACAAATATATGAAATCAGCTGCCACTTACGATGTTTCCGAACCGTTACGACTTAGGGACCTTCAAGAAAAGAGAATACTCCTATTTGAAAAGCCGTCAACGCACCTACTAACCCTCTGGTGTAGCGGGTGTCAGTGGATGTCGCTATCACTTACTATCAGGTGAACCGACTGTCCGTTTGCCCACTCTTCTATAAAAAAAACGTAATTCCAAAAATGTTTGCATGAAAAGCATATTTTAATTACTCGACTTTCCTCATTATATTCCGTGTATTGAACGTCATTTTGTCACTCTGATTGTTCTAAGCATAATTTGTTAAATGACTCAGCATTATACGGTAAATTTTTGTATACTTAAGTTTAATAAATACGTATTACTAGTGTATGAACATTTTGATTGAACGAAGCACTATTCTTTGGATTTTGGCTTTTATTATTAAGAGTTTAATCAATATCTCAATCTTCCTTTACGGTTCGGAGACCTGGTGCGTAAAGAGTCGCGAATGTAAAAACATCGATGCATTCGAGATGTGGTCTTGGAGACGTCTACTGCGTATTCCATGGACAGCAATGAGAACTAATGACTCCATACTTGCAGAACTGAATATCAAAAAACGGCTCTCAACAATATGCCAAGAAAGAGTTCTGGGTTTCTTCGGTCACATTATGCGTTCGCCAGGGCATGACCTGGAGAGGACGTTCATTTTGGGACAGATGGACGGAAAACGTGCTAGAAGAAGAACACCAGTAAGATGGTCCGATGCTGTGAAGATCAAAGTGGGGGGCAATTTGCAGCTGGCAATCCACTTGACCCATGACCGTGTTCAGTGGAAGATCATATGTGGTCACGATCCTCAGCAGTGAGAGAACGATGAAGAAGAAGAAGAGATTGTAAAAGGAAGTTTTACTTACAGATGTAATTCGTTAGTGATAAAAAACCCCACGAACTACAAGTTTGGCGTTTATTAAGGAAATAAATCTCATAGAAATAGAAGCTCGCTGACGATGATGAAAAATGATATTATGACATGTTTCAATACCATTAATTTATATTATTTACCCTACTCCTGCCGAATGTTCAGCCTTATGATTTTTTTATGTTGGCAGACGAACTGGCATACGTGCCACCTGAAGGTAAGTGATCGACATCCATGAAGATAAACTTGCTTACCTGGAACTAACCTAGGTAACTCATTTAAGTGTTGCCTATCCTGAGACATAAAATGAAGTCTCTCCAAAACACAGCAAAGCTGTTTCACGGGAGACCCATGCTGCTGGGAGAGCGGCACAGCTCATCCAACCCACCGATAAAAATATATTTTAAAATATTCCTTTTAAAACGATAACTTTCAGTAGTCGTTACAATCATTTTATCATAAACTTATTTACGAATTTTATAAATCACCATATTATATTCTAAAATGACTATATATTATAATTATTACAAAAGATTTTATAATACACACATATAAAAATGTACACATACTTGCTCACTCACAAATACACACACATATACACACACACTCACGATCATACACACATATATCATTATTTATTTATTTATTATATAACATATATTTTTATTTTACTTGCGCAAACTAATGTATACCAATATATATTTTTACTGTAATAGGGAAGTCGGGACAGACATTTAAATAGAAAAAAATCCGGGGAGCGATTTTTTTAAACGTGGGTGGTTGGAAGTATGAATCTCGATTTCTAACTAATCCCGGTAAAGGATTCGCCGCCATCTTGTTTTAAAGTTATTTTTTTTCGTTTTTCTGAAATAACTCGTTAATTTTCAACTTTAGAGCAAAAATTTTGGTATCCAAAGTTGTTAGAAATTTAATATCTCACAAGATTGGTCATTATCATTTTTACGCTAGGATCAATATTTGCAATGTTATACTATCTAGTTTATCAAAAAAATCGTAATGGGTGGAATTTTATTTTCTTCAACTTTGGTTAAATACTGTATTATGCTATTGGTTTACTTAATAAATAAAATATAAAATAGTTCAAATAACCCACAAATTTAGTCGACAAAAGCTTTCCTCACGAATAAGCACTTAGGTCACAACCGACGTTATCGGCTAGGTCAAGATATTGGAAAATAGCTTTATTCTTCGAACACTTTATCATAATTTGTTGGATGATGAGTTATATTATATAATCATATTTATTAAAAGCCTTTGAATCAGGGTTCAAAATTACCAATGCTAAACTTGCGTGTAAATGAGTGTACACAAAATTTCATATTTTCGCTAACCAAATAATCTACACTAATATAACAAAGCTAAAGACTTGTTTAATTGTTTGTCTGTCCATATATCGGATTGGAAAAATTCTGTTGAGAAAAGCTATAGGCTCTATGTTTTTTAGGAAAGTTTTTTTTACTTAGTTATAGGTTAAAAGGTTCAAGAGTGGAGGCCACGTTTGGGTGTTCGGCCATTAACCAGGTGGGAAGACGATCGCCGTGCAGTGGCCGATCCGTGTTGGATGAGAGTGGTTCGGTCGTCTTGGCGTTCATTAAAGGAAGCCTATATTCAGCAGTGGACAGATAGAGGCTGATGATGATGTTGAACCCCCTTGTTATATGTAACGTAACTACTAACGTAACACATTATACGTATTTGTTAGCTAATGAGGGATTACTTTACAATGTATAAAGATAATACTTTCCAAATCTGGAATTCTAATACCTGTAGCTGACGCAGCACCTGCGACTTAAATTTCACAGTATATTAATAATATTAAATCAGATAATAGCACAATTTATACTAATCTTGTCATAAGTACTATCATATTAAGTAACACAGGAAACGATATGGTTTTAATCTTTTTTATGTTAGACTTTTTCTCGTTTACTACACCACGATTTCGATGATGATGATGATGGTTATTATTTTTTTTTTATTTTATGCCGGGAAATGCTCTAAGGCATCCCGCTGGGCAGGGGGTACTCTCCAGGCGGGTATGTGGGACTCGCTGCGCCCGAAAGATGATAAGGTGGACGCAGCTTTACCCACTGAAGCCCGGCAAATGCCACCAATGCCGCCTTTGGTGAGGTGCCCCGGATCTATTGAGCAAATAGGGCGGCTAGTCAATCCCTCAAGGGACCGACACCAACTCCACAGATAGGTCGTCCCGCACCATAGAACAACCCCTCTCAACGTCGGGACTGTGCAATGGGGTGAGGTTCCCATCCTCACCCTTTGTCCCATTCTGCTCTTTTGTCCCCTCTTCTATAAGTGGGGTACAAAGGCAAACAAGGCTGGTGGGGATAATTATTATTCTTACGATATTAATGCTCTTCATCATTTTTTTTTCGGAATGAACTATGCTATCGGCTAAAAGGCCCTAATGCTGTAAATTTAAAATTGTGAGCCGATTTGGCTCACTTATGGTTTATTATTAGTGGGGGGCTTATATTATTATTTATCATATTCCCACATATTATTTATCATGATTTCTAACATAATATTTTTCACCATTTTATAAGAACAAATTTATAATATAGTCAATACTTGTAACATCAAAATGGGATATTACAAATGATATCTATCTATCTAAAATGTATGTAGTGTATGTATCAGTTGTGTACAAACTAACCCGAGTGTATGATCGTGGATTGACAATGGTTCTGGAGAGTATTTGTGTTACTATTATCTAGCTGTCGGTGCAATGGGATTACATTTCTTACCCTAGGGTTGTCACAAGTTATATCAGATTAATTTATTGTGATGGCTCCCTGGCGGAATGTCCAGCTTGGGCAGAGGCAAGGGCGCCCCTCATCGCCGAGGTTGGCGAGGACCTGTCACTCCCTGTGGTCATCGCTCGGATGACAATGATGAGTGACGTGAGAGTACATGGCAGGTGGTCCTCGTCCTTCTGCAAAGACAGCAGACGGAGCAGGCGGAGCGAGAGAGGTAGCGCACTGGGGCCTCTTCCCACAGGAGAGCGCGGCGGTGACATCACCGTGAGGAACCTATAAGCGGCCGGACGGGGGATCCACCGCGCGCACGTAAGGACCGAGCTATAAGGCACTCCTATGTGTTCAGTCTGCCTTAAGCAGAAAAGGAAGAGATTTCTTACAAATATGAAAGATACCTTCTAAAAATTTACCTACTTTTTTGAAGGTTCGACAGATGCACATATGAACGGTTTGCATTTTTGTTGAAAGTACTTAGGAATTTAATTTACCGAAATATAATATGCCAAATTTTACTTATTATTTACTTATTTTATATAGAAATTACAGAACAGTGATAGACACAAGTAGAGCCGAGCCCGCTAAAAATAGAAAAACATGTAATTAGTGTCATTTTACTAAGGACAACCCGTGAATAAGTGGCTTGGACCTGTCCTAGGTGACTTATTACTGTTCATAGACTACGTCAACCACTTACCATCAGGTGTACCCGTTTGCCTATACAACAAACAGAAAAAAAAAACACTATAAAACCACACCACAGAGGTCGGGATCGAACCCGGACCTCTCACTCAAGAGGCCATGCGTATTGTTATGGGAAAATCTTTTTATGGATACAATTATTTACACTTAAAATTGCTATATAATTTATTTTAATTTTTGCCAACCCTGAGCGGTTCTCTAAAATAACGTGTCGCTCCGTGAATAATTCATGACGCCTCTGGTCCAGCATCCAGTATCATGACGTGCTTTGAATGTGGACGTCATCTTCGAACCGCGAATAAATGAGAATGAATTTTAATATTCGCTTTTTGTTTTTCAGTTTAAATGATTGCGTTACATTATGTTGGGCTCTCCTCAAAATCAGGTGAGAAGGGTGCTAAGCCTTTTGATTGCTCCAATGCAGGTGGACGTAATTTACCTTAATGACTTTTAATCTTATCAGACATTCAAGCTCTCCTCGAAATCTGTCGAGTAGGGCATTTGGCCATTTATCCAATGCGTGTTGGTGTATTTTCAGACTTTCATTCTAAGCAATCATTTATGTTAGCGAGCATATAACCGGAACAGAGCGGTAATGTTATTTGTTTTGTATGAAAACAAATTTGTGCCGCGCCGTTGCGTCGGTTCTGCACTCTGATTGGCCGACTGATGGCCATTGATGGATGATTGACCGATGTACATACTGATCACTTTAATTGCTATTACGTCAGTGACAAATCACTGACCATTTTCGGAATTTTATTAGTTAGTTATATTATTAATTTCTAATATGAGTAGCAAACTTATGAAATTAAGTTTACGAAGATCGATATTTTGACGTGATAACGTCCTATAAATCTATTAATGCCAGCTTCAAATTAATTTCTTGAGATATCAAATCTATCAAAGTCTGCAAGTCAAGCCTGCCCTGCCCTGCATTTCTCAGGTCCATAAGAGACTTAAGATCACTATCAAGATTTATTTTAAGCTTTTCACACGCCTCATTCCATGGTTAGAATCTAAATGGCGAGGTAATAGGCAATTTCGGGTTCTCATAAGATATTCTCTTTGTTTTGAACGAAAATAGTACACAATAAGTATACATTTCCTCAGTTACAATATGAAATCATAATACATGAATGGCGATGAATAGGTTTCTTCAGCTACGTTCAATAATACTATGGATCTTATGACACGTATTGAATATACCGGGGAACATAGATGTGCTCTTACTAGACATGTCAAAGCAATTTCATAAAACTATTTTTTAGAAAAGTATTTATATTTATATAGGTTATACTATTGCAACCTAACTAATTTTGAGTAGTCAAATTTTATCATTACCGAATGAAACATTTTTTGACCATAATTCTAAGATTTGTTTTAGAAAAACTAAATATTATGTGAGTACATATTTTATATTTTGCACAAATATACATATAATCATTACCGTTATTTTTTAGTTACCAAAATGGTTTTAATTATTTATTAAGTCAATGTTAAGGCAGTATATAATTATGCCCCACCATGTTTCAGGTCTTGTCGTGACGGTGGGGCTCAGTAACCTAGGATAAGCGGTGCACCTTGGGTGAAGCTAATTGGGCCGAGGGGGCTCTTTGTACCCCTCTTATAAGAAGAGGGGACAGAAGAGCAGTGGGCAAGGGGTGAGGATGGGAACCTCACCCCATTGTACTGTACCGACGTTGGGAGGGGTTGTTCTGTGGTGCGGGACAACCCCTCTGTGGAGGTGGCGTCGGTCCCATGCGGGACTGACTAGCCGTCTAGGTGCCCTGTTTGTTTTTTAGATCCGGGGCACCTCACCAAAGGCGGCATTGGTGGCACTCGCCGGGTTTTAGTGGGTAGAGCTGCGTCCATTTACCAGTTGTCGGGCGCAACGAGTCCCACATACCCGCGTGGGAGACCCACTCCCCACTTGCCTCAGAGCATTTCCCAGCGTTAAAGAAAAAAAAAAGTATATAATTATGCCCTGTCATATATTGAAAATATTGGTTTTTGGCAAAGTTATGAGTCTGACATTAAAATATTTAATTAAAATTATATGGTTTCAACAATAAAATATATACTACAAATACGTAGAATTAATGAGCCCAAAGTAACGTAACTCTGCATGCGTATTTTTTAAAAAAATATCTATGGACGCTTTCACACCACGACAATCTGGTCCCGTGGTAAGTTCTGGAAGAACTTGTGTTACGGGTACCAGACAATGGAAATATGTATATTTAAAACTTTTATACTATACATATATTTAAGATTTTTATTATATAATAAACATATTTAATACACATCCATGACCCAGGAACACAGAAAATATTTTTGTTCGCTGGCGGGATTCGAACCCGCAACCTCCGGCTTGAGCACCAACGCGCTTACCACTGATCCACAGAGGTCACATCAAAATTTGTATATAATATAACAATTCACATAATTATATTTTTCAAGATATAAACTAATTCAACTCCTACGCAAATATGCCACAACTTTTATCTCTACATCCGCGTACACTTCCAAGATCGGCATCATAGCTACGCTCGTAGCGACGTAGCGACGTAGCGACGTAACCACTGCTACACAAAGCCAAGTGCCACGGCTTCATCAACTTTATTGTAATGGTTTTTCATTTGAATCGTGAAAGCTTTTTCATTCCTAGTTAGTTTGGCTATATAAAGTGAGTTATTTAATGGTATTTTATCCAACTGTGAAACTGAGAAGTTGTGTGTTTATTTGTACGTTTTGTTTAAATAAATATATTATGACCTAAAATGATGAATACTCCTCTTGATAAGATGTTAAGTCTCAGTGCCAGTAATTACACTGCATGTCTTGTCCTTCTCTACGAAACACAGCGAAGCTGTTTCACGGGAGAAAGCCATGCAGCCGGGAGCGCGGCACAGCGTTTCCCTCCCCCCGGTATTATTTATCTTTCAAAATGCTTAGAAAAACATCATCATCGTCATCATCATCCTCTATCGGTCCACTGCTCAACATAGGCATTCCTCAACGAACGCTAAGATTGAAATACGTTGTTAATATATTTTTAAATATTGTTATTTCAGTAATTTTCGAACAAAGAGTAAATAAAGATAAAAGATAAATGGGTAAGAAATGTTGTCTAGACTTAATAGGTTTCTTTGAAATATTTATTATAAGGTACATAAGTAATTATTGTATTTTTTTCTTTCTGGGTAGATCTTCTTTATAATCAATTAAATCAATTTAAAATAATTATAATTTATATCAACAATATAATATAGTTTACAAAGTTCAGTCCAGAAAGTTTAGAAATAATGATAGGAAAATAAAATCTATCGTCCTTTTTATGTGGTATTTCTCTATGAAAAAAAAGAAAATTCTTGAGCTCTTTGCTTTTCCAGGAGAGTGAGTAATGCATTTATCACTTTCTCAGACTTTTTAAATTTTTGGGCTATCTATTTTTAGTTTTTTTTTTTGAGTTATTTTTATGGTTTCTTACCCACTTATCAATAAAATTCGTAAGTTCTTCTCTTTCTTAAATCAAATATTATATTCAAACTCCAAATCATACTTTTATATAAAAATATATATATATATATATAGCTAAAGCGCTAGTGAACTAACAACGTTCCCGATAAATCCATTAACGGCTGATGGACCACAATCGAGTTAAGGTGTACGTTTTAAGTAATTGCTATTGGTGTAAACGAATGGGGATTTATTGTACCTTTGTTGATTAATAGTGGGTTCCATTTTTGTTAATAATATAATAATAATAATAAATAATAATAAATAATTTATTTCCAGGCACTATGGCCCATAGATATATACCTTACAGACTAACATACATATATTATATTACATTAGTGTTAGTATAAAATCTTAAAATTATGTTAGTAAACTTCCTAGTGTTACGTTTTCGTACGTTCCAGTGGAATTGTTCCACGAAAGCGACGGAACACATCCTGAGGCCAGAAGTCTTCTCGTAAAACTTCCTGCAGGTAGCAGGTCGGTAGTCGCACCACAAACGCCTTGAAATTGACGTTGCGGCGCGACTCCAGCTCCTGCACCCTCGGACAGTACTTCAACTTCCAGCGCACGTATTTCGCGATGTTCTCCGCCTTTGTGGTGTAAAGAAGGCGGGAGATATACACCGGCGTGTTCGGTTTGGCGGCCCGCACGAGCACGTCGGGCTCCAGTGGGGCTTTGCCGCAACAATTCTGGACGGTTCTGGGATGGCGCCTCTTCCTCTGCACCACCTCAAAACCATCTTCATCCCGACGTGGCGTCTGTTGCGCAGGCGTTGGCAGCGGGGCGGGGCACGGAGCGCGCGCGTCACGTACAGGATCCGGGCGGGGGGGAGGAGGGCGCGGGCAGGGGTGCAGCGCAGCTTGATGGACGAGCCGCGGCCCGGCTAGCAGCCGCCTCAGCATAAACGCGTCGAGGTGTCGACACGGTTACACTCGCAGCAACCGCCGGGGCATCGCACTCGATGGCATGCGGTGACGCATGTCCGCCGATGCAAAACTGCAGACGGAGACATTTTGGTGTTCATCTCTTCAGGTGACCTACTTGCCGACATAGCGTTACGTATACACTACCTCGGCACGCAGATCTTGAACGGTCCTGTCTGAGACCTTTAACCTGGACTGGACTTCTGTTAAGCTCGACTTAAGGAAGATGATGTCCTTAAGGAGCCTGGTGACATCGACGTGGTCGAACGTGACTGGGGGCAGCTTGTGCAGCTCCTTCGCCACGAAGCTCGGCACGTCGTCCGGGTCGGTCACCTTTAACAAGGTGATGTTGTCCTGGATCCATGTCATCCCTCCGTCTAGATGGCATCTGGTCGAGTTTGCCCAGCACCTCGTACAGTAGTCGCTTGCCACTGCTCATTTCTTCTTCTTTGAAGTTAGTCTTACATATTGTTTTCTAATGTTTACGCGAATTTCACTCATTATAATAAAACATTTTTTTTTACGGATTTTATCGCGACACGTCGGGCTTGTAAAAATCTTAATAAACCGCGATAAAATCCGTAAAATTGTTTTATTATAATAGTCTTACATATTTGTAAGATGCTAACTTCATCCATGATGTCTATGGCGTTTTGTATAAACGCCAACAGTTCGTTGGCTATGAGTTGCGAACTCATAGCGACACATAACATTAATTTAATAACTCTACGGTGCACTTAATAAGGCATGTCCGTATCCGATGCGTGATGCGACCGAATGCATATGTTAAGCAGACATATTGTTTTTAAGAAAGCTAGCAGATGAACCACCTCGTGGTAAGTACACAATTAGTATATATCGTATATTGATTAAATAAAAAAATATAAACAAATATTATCAAACAATCACACCACGTTTAATCTAGCTCAGTGGTAAGTTTGTTTGTAAGAACGGAAAATAAAATAAAAAATGTATTTTTTTCGGGCTAGGCCCACCACTCGTTCACACTGCTGATACTCCTGTATAGCCAGGATCGACAGCGGTAACCACTAAATGACCCTTAAATATGAACTCAGGGAGCCCTAGGGATACGTTAAAACTGCCTTGGGACCCGCAACGAATTTAATCAGAAGAATTCAGGAGGAGTAGAAAAAAAAATCAGTTTCCCTCCCCAGTTAAAGCGGGAGACAGTACAAGATTGCAATGACTAACAAAAGGCAAGAAAAGACAGCAGCCAGGGGAAGCCCAGCTGCAATGCACAATGCAGAAATGTATATAACCACAGCACTTGCTAATCCTCTGATGTAGCGGGTGTCTGTGGATGTCGTTTATAACTTGGTGAAACGTCTGACCGTTTGCCCCCTCTTCTATATAAAAAAAATACACGGCCATGACGCAGAATTCTTTCCAAAACATATAAAAACTGTTCGCGGAAGTGACTATAAGACCGACATAGTAAATGATTTGTTTACAATAACCTCTTCAAAAATAGGAAAAATAATAAAAAATATATGATCCATATTACACTTATCATGATAAGTATTTCTATGTCTTGATTTTTGTTACTTCTTGACTAGTAACTAAGAAACTCGACAACAATGTTATCTCCAATCGGCTTGATTCTTTGGCGCTGCGTAGAGATGTCGGATCGCTCTGCATCTTCTACCGCATCTACCACGGGGAGTGCTCTGAGGAATTGTTCGAACTAATACCTGTAGCAGAATTCCACCACCGGACATCGCAGAAAAACTCCAAATTTCACCCACACCATTTTGATGTACGGAAATCCACAACAATTAGATTTTTACGGCATTTCCTGCCTCGCAAGACTAATATATGGAATCAGCTGCCTCCTACGGTGTTTCCGAACCGATACGACTTAGGGACCTTCAAGAAAAGAGCATACTCATATCTAACAGGCCGGCAACGCACCTGCTAATCCACTAGTGTAGCGGGTGTCTGTGGATGTCGCTCTTCACTTACCATCAGGTGAATCAACTATCCGTGTTTGCCCCCTCTTCTATAAAAAAAAACTATAACAAAGAAACTAAAATATACCATTACATTGAGTAAAACGTTAAACTAAGGCTGATGGCTATAAAAGTACAAACACTTAGTAAGTAAAATCAGACTGGACGTAAACCTATAAAGTGTTGAGTGCTCAGGAATTGCCCTCATCAAAATGAAACACATCGTAACCGTTTCACACGTGAGAGGTCAGAAGAGTTATTTGGATCATTCTATCACTCAGGTCCTTTATCAATAAAGTTAATAGCGATTGATGATTATTTACCGGAGGAGGCACTTTAATACTGTGCGTAGATACTACCATCCTGGTCACCATGAAACTGTTTTGCTATTGTCACAAATAAGTGACCAAATCTGTGTCTGTCATCATCTATTCAGGTGTTCTCTCGAACTAGCAATCGATAACCGATGATATCGATCGATCAATCACTTAACTAATCGCTCGATGTGTCGATCCCTAATCGCTTAAAGAGTCACTCAACCAAATACTCGACTCGACCAGTTACTTCACCAGTCACTTAGCCAGTCGCCCGACCAATAGCTCAACTAGTCGGTCGACCAGTTTCTCAACTAGTTGCTAAATCACTCTTCCGACCAGTTACTCCACTAATCCCTCTACTAGTCCCTGAACCAGTCAACCAGTCGTTATACAAGTCACTCGACCAGTTGCTAGACCAGTTGCTTAACCAGTTGATAAATCAATTGCTCCACCAGTCAGTTGACCAGTTGCTCGACTAGTTACTCGCCTGTTGCTCGACTAGTTGCTCTACCAGTTGCTCGACTAGTTGCTTTACTATTCGCTCAACCTACATTACCTCGTATGATATGTACATAAAATCATTGATAAATTAATTGAAACATTTCTAAGTGATATGTCTTACTTTCCGTTTTTATTATTTCGAAACTAAATTGAAAACTCGATTACTGTAATTAGCCTATAGTACCTACCCTTAACTATATGCTTTACATTTTTGTTTCAAGGATATTTCCACAGTTATTATCGTAAACAAAACATAATGTTGAAATATCGAGTTTTGGGAAATAAATATGAAAAAAATTATAAATATCACGTTTATAATAGTTTTAATAAATTTAGCTTATTTAATACATACACAATATTTTATATTTAAAGGCTAGTTGGGTGTAGTATAACGACAAATATAATATATACACTTAGTGAACAAGAAACGCGAGCACAACTGTCGCTCTAAAACCTGCTCTAAATTCATAACTAGACATTATTTGTTGCATTTTTATGTTGACTAGCTGTTCTATGAAAATTCTGTCAACTATGAAAATTTGATTTAGCAGTGAGGGTCACTAACCACTAGACATACATACCAGTCGGTAAGTAAAGCATTATAATGAAAAACATAGATAACATAACATAACATATATAACATACATATAACACATTACATAGCAAAAACATGCACATCACATTTAAAACACATTTAAATTACAAATGATGTAATAAATACTAGTTTAGTTTAAATTTTAAAAAAGTCACGCTCATAGTGAGGTTAGCACGTAAACTTAATTGCGGGAGATTTTAGACACGATAGCCAATATTTCAATTAGTTTTATCTTTCAAATAAAATTTTATTGCAAAAACTATGTGTGATGAACTGGACTGATAACCTCTTAATAACTGTATAGATAATGGCAAAGAAGGGTAATTTTATTGACTTTATAGAAAATATTGTTAAAAATAACTTATAAATAATAGCTCAAAGGTTTTAAAAATATCCCAACGCAATAACAAATGATATTATCTTTAATGGGAAATTTACATGTATTTTTCTTTTACAATCTTATAAAAGTGCTGATCTTACCTTGCAATGTTTGATTCGATTTTATTCAAACTATAACCAGCGCTAGTACACCTACTTTCAAATAAACCGCCTCCAAATTGGTTCACATGCTTAAGAACTACAATTTACTCCGTTTTATAGGTTTTATAATAAGAAATTTGTAAAATATTGCATCAACCCAGGACAAGTATGCAATGTTTTAATTAAATCTGATGTCTTAAAGTGGGTTAAAACAAAGATTCCATTATAATATAGGAAGGTAGATACAGATGAAGCTTTCTTTAACGCCGGGAAATGCCCTGAGGCATCCCGCGGGGGAGTGGGTCTCCCCACGCGGGTATGTGGGACTCACTGCACCCGAAAACTGGTAAGTGGACGCAGCTCTACCCACTAAAATCGTTGTTCCGCACCACAGAACAACCCCTCCCAACGTCAGGACAGTACAATGGGATGAGGTTCCCATCCTCACCCCTTGCGCCCTGCTCTTTTGTACCCTCTTCTTATAAGAGGGGTATAAAGAGCCTCCTTGGCTCAATTAGCTTCGCCCAAGGTGCTGGGCTCACCCTAGGCTACTGAGCCCCACCGCCACGACAAGGCCTGAACCATGGTGGGGAGATACAGATGAAGCTACTTAAAACGTGTTAATAGAAACAAGGTCGAAATTCGACTGAATTTTAAACTTGAGTAAGTTTGTTCTCTAAATACGCTTAAAAATATTCTCGGAAGACGTAACACAAAGAAAATTCTAAGAAAATGAATTAAAAATTAGAATAAAACGAGACGATACAATATTCAAAGTATAAGTGAATTAAGTATGATTATACTTAATTAGAGTCGTAGCAAATTGGTCTTTGCCATTTATTTCTCGAGAACATTTTATTTCTGCATATTTTTACCTTGTTAAATTCTTTTACAATTTTGTACTTAGATTAAAGGGCGTCTTTTCATATTATTTTATATATATCGACACTGCTGGGGTGATACTTAGAAAAATAATTTTAGGGTATCACTCTATAGAATACTTACTCTATAGAATCTCTGTCTCCTTCTTACCAGATTCTTTTTACATAAAATTATTTTCATTTTAAGCATAAAAATATATTGTTTTACCGTGGGATTATTTATGCACATATGGGATAACTGACACAAAAAAAATGCAAAAAAACGTGTGGTGTCGTAGGGTACCAGATAGGAACGAAGTTCCTTATTATAAAAAATATTAATTTAAAGTTCTATTCCCTAAAAATCCCAATAAAACAAAAGAAATATTTCACGTTAATTCTGTCCAGTGGTGAGCCAAATTATTTATTCAATTTATTTCCATACTTATTAACAAATAAATTATAAATATTGGGTCAACTAAACAAACCATAAGTAAGCCAAATCAGCTCACACTAATCCGATGTAGCATTAGGGCCTTTGGGCCGTTGGCATAGATCATTCCGAAAAACATATTAGCCAACAATCACACCACGTAAGCCTAGCCCCGTGGGAAGTTCTTAAGAACTTGTGTACACGTCAGTGACTCCATGAACACTTCTACATTCATCATACAAAATAACTGTACTTGGTGCAAAATGATGATATCACATAAATATATATTTACCTTTAAAGCCAAAGTAAATTTATGAAATGTGTGCAGGCTGTGTTACCGAGTTTATGCAAATTTGAACACTGAGGAAGCGGTGAAACGGGAATAAGCAGGTATTTGGTTTTAAACCTTTTGTTTCTGTGTTTGTTTTGTTCGACAAACATGTAACAGCTTCATTCAGGTTAAGGGGAATTTAGTATTGTATTCGTGCTAATTATCACTATTTTGATAGCTAAATAAAATTTTAGCAAAGTTTTCTTGTTTTCTACACATTATATTATATATTTTTTTGATTTTTATACATTTTTATACATATTTTTTTATACGTACTGTTTTTTATGTTAGTTATTATCTTAAGCTGACGACTATCCAGAGCGAGATTAGTATTTCCGCTAAACTTTATTAAGAAGAAAGGACCATTATCTATACTAATATTATAAAGCTGAAGAGTTTGTTTGTTTGTTTGAACGCGCTAATCTCAGGAACTACTGGTTCGATTTGAAAAATATAATACTTAATTATTACTTACTTATTACTTATTAATTAGTACTTATATAATATTTCGATTAGTTAATTTATTGTCCATACCTGCAACACATTGTAACAAATGTAAGGTTACTGGTGCAGGGGTCAGCTTGCACGGCACTTGGTATGATTGTGTATAAATAAATATATTTAAGTCTTCGGTACCATCATCAACGGTATAGGTTCATAAAATCTTTTTTTTTTGTCTGCCTTGGTAAGCTGTTCCCATTTAGGTCTCATTTTTGGTATTGGTAGAATTTAAACTTGAGACTACTTCTTTAAACCCCCACTGATCGGTAGCTGACCACTGTAGATGACTATTGTACTTGTTTGCGAGTGGTTAACGTAAATCAATCCAGCATAAATCCATTAAACCTCTGCGGGAAGCTGAAAACAATAAATTTCAATGAATAATAAAGGTAATATTTACCTCGGTATCGGTTGACCACACTTCCTTTACACGTAATAAATATACGGTGACAGCTTTTCATGGAGTATGCAGGATAATTTATATTTGATTATTTTATGGTGGAACTCGGCTTTACCGCTCAGATGATGATTATTTTATAGCATCTAGTATAGGCACAGAGCAATTTGAAAAATTTAATGAGTAATCTAGACGTCAAAATGTCGTTAGACGTCATTATCACAAACTATATAGAGAATACTACGTATTCAGACACACCACTCACCAACAACGATCGCAGACATCCCGCTGACAGGCAAAATAGAGTTTGAAGTTTATTTATCGTTCCTTCTTCTTCTTTTGGAACAGGCTAAGACCAGAGGCCATGCATGTTAATTTTTTTTCCGAAATTGCTCTTTAATATTGATTATTTTATATTAATTTAGGATAGAGAATCGGGGCAAAAAAAACCTTTATTTTTTTAGGAACTTATTATTTATTTTTAATTAAATAAATTAATTTTCACAAACTAGTTTCTTCCCAATTTTTCATGTTTATTTATCTTCTTTATACTTTCCTCGTCCTACTAGCCTATTGATCTTTTTTTTGTAACTGCCAACCATCTGAAACAGAAAAAAGAATATTCAAAACATATACACATATAGAAATAACTGGCCCTTTTTTTCTTTAACGCCGGGAAACGCTCTGAGGCATCCCGCCTGGGGAGTGGGTCTCCACAGGCGGGTATGTGGGACTCGCTGCGCCCGAAAGATGGTACGTGGACGCAGCTCTACCCACCAAAACCCGGGAGTGCCACCAGTGCCGCCTTGGTGAGGTTCCCCCGGATTTGTTAAGCTAACAGGGCACTTAGACGGCTAGTCAGTCCCGCAATTGACCGTCGCCTCCTCCACAGAGGGTTGTCCCGCACCACAGAACAGCCCCTCCCAACCTCAGGACAGTAAAATGGGGTGAGGTTTTCATCCTCGCCCCTTGCTCTTATGTTCCCTCTTCTTATAAGAGGGGTACAAAGAGCCCCCTCGGCTCAATTAGCTTCGCTCAAGGTGCTGGGCTCACCCTAGGCTATTGAGCCCCACCGCAACGTCAAGGCCTGAATCATGGTGGGGGAAATGACTGGCCTGTTGGTTAGTGACCCTGACTGCTTAACCAGAAGGTCGTGGTTTCAATTCCCACCCAGGACAAATGATCAAATGAAATGTGATGAGCATGATCATTTGTTTTGTGCCTAGTAGATTATCTATAATATGTATGTATTTAGAAATATATAAGTACGTATCAGTTGTCTGGTTACCATAAGAACAGGCTCTGCCTAGTTTGGGATGAGATGGCCCAACATATTTAAAAAAATATTTTTTTAAATTATTGAAAGTCTTTTATAGATACTGGGACTCTATGTAAAAATATCATATTTGTATTAATAATATTATTCTAGTGCAGTGGACTACACTATGTTAGATAAAGAATCTCATCCACTTTCTAAATACAAATTCAGTAGAATTAGAAACCGTTGTATTGAAGCATTCACATATGAAAATGTGGTTTCAATTTCAGGTCAATTTCTCAGTTACATTTACGTTGGGGGCCATATACTTAACTATAACTTATTTAAAATTTATAAAGTAGCATTCTATACAGAGAAAATAAATTATTATTAATATTCACTTAAATCCATTAGGTAATAACTTACCAATAAGACTGACACACTAAATGGTTTTTCCTCTGAGCATCTTTAATTTGTCTGTCTCAACATTAGATATTCTATATTTTAAGCATCAGGCGGTCGTTATATTATTAACAAAATGTTCTCCACTGTAACGGCAACTGAAACAATTGTACTCACAATTTATTCCAACACTAGTTTCGTGCCTCGTTGCACCAACTACTAAATAAGAGATCAAATATAATTTAGATAAATATTAATACCAATTTAATTAAATTCTAACAAAAACTAGGTAAATATTTTTCATATATTATGTGAACGGAGATCCCTAAACGCATAAGAGAAGCAAAAAGGCAAATGCTACAAATGATTTTCCAATGTTATGGAAGTAATAACACTACTAGTAGACGTCTGACTACTAACAAACATTGGATATTAATAAATAATAAGGATTCCTTTTAAAAATTTGCCAGTCGCAAAATAAATATATTATTAAAGTTAGTAAATTCTATAATGGATTCTCATAATAAATTAAAATTTTTGAAAAAGTTATGAAACCATCATTTTCCTTTAATTTTATTGTACTGTATATTTACATATTATTATATTCATACTTACAGGATCAGTTAAATAGTTAAGAACTGTAGATACAACTTGGTCAAGCATTTGCTCCATCTGTTTGTGACAGCCTTCTCCAGCTGATAATTTATTATATTACATGTAGTATCCAACAATTTGCAATGATCATAGTACATAAGTATATAAGTTCTCAATTCTAAATGCAATTTAAACATGATCAAAGAGTGGCACAGATTCTGTAACATGAAAATATATTTTTGGGTACATTAATATGTATGGAAAGCTTATCGATTATTAGTAGATTATATAGGACTGTATGATAAGCGTAAAAAATTGGGGGTTATATTGACATCAAAAAAATTCGTAAATTTTCTAAGTCACCGCCCATAGCGCCCCTAAGGCTACACCTCAACCGATTATTGGTTCGTAATATAAAAATATAAGATTCATAACGAAAACAAGTTCATATTCACTCACCAGAAGTCACAAGAAGAGAATTTGTTGGAGACTGGAGTCCCGGTATTTCTGATTGCAGGAACAAAGTGGGACAACCAGAACTCATAATACGTGTCTTTCCTGTGTTTGTGGTATAAACTCGCCATTTCCATTTTCGAAGTCTTTCTCACAATTGGGCATTTTGTGTAAGAAAATCCCCCCGCTTATTAAGACATTAGGTTAACAACTTAAAAGTTTTAGTTTTTTGTGATATATGGACCGAAAATATATGGAAATCACTTTCACATGTAAGTTCAACACAAAAATAGTAAACACAAACAAGTTTACTAAATACAAATATAACATTATTGTAATTTTGTAATACGACGTAATACTAAGACATATAATAATACTAAGAAAATATGGCGGCTATTTTTGACATAATATACTAATTGAATTTAGTTCCATAAATATTTAATAGAGGCGCTTCAATTTTGCTCTCAGCCGCCATTCCTGCGGGAAGTCTACTTGTCAATGTTAGGTAGTTTGTACCCCGTGGTTATTATGGATTTCACTCGTAAAATGTAATGCGCCCTTCTTGGTCTTATCAACATTCTTATTTCAGAAGCAGTTTTGATATAAGCAGAAAATAGAAGTATGCTAATACTGTCTCCGAGAACTTAAACTATTGCAGCTGATTGCGATTATTTTAAGTACGCGCGGTTATTTTTTCCTAACCTTTACTGTCCCACTGCTGGGAAATGGCCTCTCTCTCTTTTCCACGCATCTCTATTGTGGGCTGCACTAGGCCAGTCTTTCGAAAAGCGACGAGGTCATCCCACCATCTCCGTCAAGGTCTGGGTCTCCGACCTGTTTAATGGGACCCAGTCTGTTTGTTGTTTTCTTGACCCACAACTGGGCATCTGGCAGTTTTGGAGCGCAAGATCATGTTCTGAATGCGGTTGGTTAATCTGACGCCTAAAATACTGCACTCTATCGCGCGTTGGCAAACCATGTGCGGAAGCTTTTGAGCATTAGTCAAAGATCAAGACTGTGCGCCATAGATCAGGATCGTAGGATACACGATACTAATATGTCCATGAGTTTCCAATTTAAAGAAATTGGAAGGTCACCTTAAAAAGGTTATTATTATTTGTTACACGCAGTTATTATTCATTGTAATTAACCCTAAATTCTATGCATCAAAATATGCAGGAATAGAGTTTAGAAGAAAGAAGTTTTAAATCATGTACAGCTTGGCAAAAAAGAGTATGACGTGGTAACAGGTGGAACTAAATATTTTACTAAATGGAAACCTATGATGTTGACAATACTTGGCCGACAAATACTAGATTTTGAGTAAAGGTTAGTGTTTCACATTTATTTTTAACAATTTGATTAAATTATCTTGATGATTTTCCATATTATGATGAGACCTAAGTGAAAGTGGCGCCCTCATTTTTTCCATACTCTTTTTTGCCAAGCTGTAGTGTGTCGAACACACTGGTTTTTTAATTAATCTTTTTTAAATTTAATTTTTAATTAATCTTCAATAAAATAAACAGTTTACAGTTTCACGTTAGAAAAAATATATAAAACACTTGAAACTTATCGTATTACATTTTATAAATTGTTTATAAACGTAAATATCGCACATTTTTTGGTAAATTGCAAAAGAATTTTGCAGCTAGAAAATAAAACGGGCGTTCACGAAATCTGTTTTCTAGAGCAAGGCATGTATGATTTATGGCAGATTCTTTAGAAATTGCAACGATAATTCTGAGCCACGATATAAGTAAACATTAAAAAGGTTATTCATTTGACTTGAAATTCGTAGTAAAAAGGAAAACTGGTTGCATTCTGTGATTTATTTCGTATAAAATTTACTTTGTGACGCATGGCTTTTGGCCATCTGCATACCATGTCATTACGCTACTTCTCTGAGAAAGTGCATTATTATTATTGGCATTTATTTTTACTGATAAAAAAATATAAGGATAATTATCGGTGGGGGGACTGTGTTTGTCCCCCGCGTGCATCGGTGCCCCATCGTGTATATTTCTTTACTAAATTTCAGACGGATAAGCAAGATAGGTAGGCGAATGCTCACCATTCTGGATAGCCAACGTACGAATGATGACGACGCAATTGCCGATATATCTATTGAGGAAACATAATTAGACATCATTTCAGAAGCAAGAATAGTTACTAATACTGAAACCTTATAACTTGTCTCAATAAAAATCAATCAACATAAATCTATGATTGGCTTTTGTTTATTAATTAGGAAGCGATCATCATCCCTCATCCAAAATGTTCATCTATATAAGGATGATGATGATGCTGACAGTGGTTTCTGGAGTGACAGAGTCAAATAGTTTTATAATTAAAACGTACTGGCTTTCAATTAAAACTTAATGCCGAAACTTTTGGGATTGGGTGAAGAAATTTCGATACTACAATATAATTATTTCTGTGGTGAAGCGATTAATCAAGATGTCTTACTTATCTGGTCGTTTTGTCATCATTAACGAAATTATGATCTTATGATCATACCATGTCTCCCCACCATGGTTCAAGCCTTGTCGAGGCGGTGGGGCTCAGTAGCCTAAGATGAACCCAGCATTTTGGGCGAAGCCAAGTGAACCGAGGTGGTTGCTCTTTGTACGCCTCTTATAAGAGGAGGGGGCAAAGGAGTAGGGGGGACAAAGGGCGACGATGGGAACCTCGCCCCATTGCACTGTCCCAACGTTGGGAGGGGCTGTTATGTGGTGCGATTGCCACCAATGCCACCGATTGGTGAGGGCAGTACACCTCGACGGCTAGTCAGTGAGATATTGGCATACAAAGGAATATCATACCAGTTGGAATGATGTGTTGTGTCAGACTCTTGCCTGCATAGATAACACCATCCTACTTACTTCTAGCGTGAAAAATTCTCGCTGTGTTTCGGAAAAAAGGGCAGAGCAGGTACTGTAATTATTAGCTTACCATATTATGTATCTACGTCATATAATAGAAATAGAAATAATGAGTTGCCTGGGCCAAATGAACTTGTAGGCCAAATTAAATTGTAGGCCAAATAAAATAAAATCATTGTAAAAAAACTTTCAAAAGTACGCTACGAATTAAATATACATACTAATAATACATCTTGAATTCTGAGCATAATCGTAACATGTTAAATATTTAAACACAACAAAAACCTAGGCGTTTGTATGTTTGAAATTTATGTACCTTATAGTGAAATTAATGCGCAGTTACAATTGAATTATGGTCTCATAAAATGGTTTACAATTTAGATGTTAAGGAGTGCCTTTTAGTTCTTTAAAAATTTACTTCATTAGAACTAATTATAATACCTTTAAAGTACCTTTCAGATACTTTTCAGCAACTATGGTCACGTTAGGACTGATTTTAATACATCATCATCATCATCAGCCTTCATCCGTCCACTGCTGAATATAGGCTTCCTTTAATAAACGCCAAGAAGATCGATCTCTAGCCACCTGCATCCAACACGGACCGGTAAAATTATATTAAAAACTTTTATACTTATAACTAAAGTAGGTAGTAGGTTATAACTAAAGTAACACATAGATTATCAGTAAACTTTTAAAATAATGTTTCATTTAACAGCTTGCATGGTAATCTTTATCGCATAATTCAAAAATAATTTATAATAAAATTTAAATACTAAAGTGTAAACATAGATTGTCATAATGTAAATGCTGTGACTGGGCACGCTATGGAAGAAATCGCAAAGTTTTTCCGCAACCTTAATGGACTCTGCGTGACTGTATTTCACCTCATTAAAATATAACGCTCTTGATTTTTTGTGTAACTTATTGGGGGTCGCTTAGTAAAGTTAACCTTTGTAAAGACGATAAACTGAAACTCTCTAATCTTATGGCTTGGTGTCGTAAAATGTACCCACGTATATATGAGAAACTAGAGTATAAGTGTATAGCTTAATAAAGTATAGCTACGTACAAGAACTAGGTACTTTATACCTTAGGCTACTGAGCTTAAGGTGAATCTAGCACCGAAAGAGCAGGGGGTAGTGTGGGGACCTCACCTCATTGCACTGTCTCGACGTTGGAAGAGGTTGTTCTATGGTGCGGGACAACTCCTCTGTGGAGGTGGCGTCGGTTTCTTGGACTCTTCACGACGCCAGACGGAGAACTGACTAGCCGTCAAGGTGCCCTGTTGCTCAACAGATCCGGGGCACCTCACCAAAGGTATTGGTGGCATTTGCCATTTGATTTTAGTGGGTAAAGCTGCGTCCAACTTACCATCTTTTGGGCGGAGCGAGTCCCTGAATTAGCTAGTCGAGTATAGAACAGCTAGCTTTGTATCCCTCCTGCTCCATCGACGTAGAACGAGAGTATGGAGGCGGCGCTATGCGCATCTCCTGCATCCCGTTTATCAAGACTCGGGGTAAGGTTGGGTACTTGCCCCGGTAGTTCCGGCGTTGGCGGGGGTGCCTTAGATTGTTATAGTATACTAGGAGGAAGCCCGGTTAGAACTTCTGAGGGAATCGGCTGGTTGCACGGGATAGCTTAGGGGCGCTGAGAGTCCCATATATAAATATATATATCCGTAGATGACCCATTCTCATGTGAATGTGTGTAAAAAGCTAGCTTTGTATAGAAATACTTAGCACTGTATACCGTATAAACTAGTTTTCCTCGTGTAGAGTATGACCGAGCTAGCTTCGTACACAAAATACTCAAAGAATGCCCCTATGCCCTTACAGAGATCTTATAATTGACGACATAATATGAACAAGTCACGGATACTTGGTTTTATTCCTTGTACAGCAGCAACAGATGGTAATGCTAATATTATGATAATGATCCATATTTACTGCTTATCCTCTTTCATCACGCATCCATGTTTAAGTCACATCGGAAGTATTATGAGTAATTTCGTATCGGAAATAGCCCGTATCCGACATGGGCTATACAGGGGGAACAAAATGTAAACCACTTACGACTTTCACATAATTTGTGTTATGGAAGTTTTTTTTACAGCTATTATTTCATTTGTTCATCAGTATATGCATATTTAGCATTATCAGTCTTTCATATAAATTTCATAGAGGCTTTCTTCCAGAAATCTTCTGGAAAAAAGCCTCTATCAAAGAAAGACAAGAATTCGAACTATCGCATTCATCCATAATATTTATTATGATAGTATAAATATATAATATATGAACTTAATGGAGGTAAAATGTTTTACTCCACCACTCCGCCTTGTCATGGCGGTGGGGCTCAGTAGCCTAGGGTGTGCCCAGCACCTTGGGCAAAGCAAATTGAGCCGCGAGAGGTGGTCTTGGTACCCCCATTATAAGAAGACCCACAAGAGGCGAGTATGGGAACCTCACCCCATTGCACTATCCCGACGTTGGGAGGGGTTGTTCTGTGGTGCGGGACTACCCCTCTGTGGAGGTGGCGTCGGTCCCTTGAAGGACTGACTAGCCGTCGAGTTGCCCTGTTTGGTATATAGATCCGGGGCACCTCACCAAAGGCGGCATTGATGGCACTCGCCGGGTTTTAGTGGGTAGAGTCCCACATACCCGCCTAGGGAGACCGACTTCCCAGCGGGTTGCCTCAGAGCATTTCCCCGCGTTAAATAAAAAAAAGATGCGTGCATTTCCCATTAACGTACGACGTAGAAAACCAGTGCTAATTATTTCATTAGTGAGCGACGATGGCCCAGTGGGTATGGGTTCGGCCTCTTGAGTGAGAGCCGAGAGGTCAGGGTTCGATCCTGACCTCTCCTGTTATGCCTAGAAATGGGTTTTTCTATATTTTTATCTGCACCTGACTATCGCCTGCTCACCGGTGAAGGAAACATCGTGAGGAAACCTACATGCCTGATGAGATTAAAAGTCTTTGATGGTGTGTGAAGTTCACCAACGCGCATTGGGCCAGCGAATTTGTGAATTATGGCCCAAAAGCCTCCTCGTCTGATTTCGAGGAGGAGACCCATGCCCAGCAGTAGGAAATAATATAAGGATTGATATTAATTATTTAATTAAGGAACTAACTAAGCGATCAGAAGCTCTCCTCGTGTTCGAAATAAAATATATTATGTAGGAAATACTACACATAGAAGACACTGCCGATAATGATTATGAAAACGAAGATCGAAACCTTTTCGTAATAAATTATAATACAACATTTTTCTGGACATTAGCGGCTAAATCGATTACTTTATTGAAAATAGATCGCGTGATATCACGCAATTATTGGAGGACATAATTTGTGTAAACGATTTATACGGAACTGTGTTTTGGTATTTTGCTTGTTTTCAATATCATTATCAGGCAGTGTTGATCCACAGCTGGATAGAATTTCAATGAACGCCAAGATGGCCAGTCAGCTGCATCCAAATTAGACCAGTCAATTTGAACGACAATCGTATCATTTAGCTGGAAGATGATCTACGCTCAGAGCCTACACTACATCAGATCCAAATACGTTTAAATTTGTTAATCGCTAATTCTCCTAAAGTAAAATATCCGACAATAATCATTTCTGAAATTGAGATTCACGAATGACTAAAATGACGATGAATAAATTTCGGAACGTTTTTTCACGGACTCGATTCCAATGCAGCGCGAAACTGCTTTCACTTCTGCTTATACATCAATCAGAAGTATAATTTTGCTGATACCGCTTCGTTTTTTTCTAAGTATAATATGCCCGTATATAATACTTAGAAATAATATACCCGTATAATATAATAATATATAATATAATCGGTCATCTTGGCGTTCATTGAGGGAGGCCTATGTTCAGCAGTGGACGGATAGAGGCTGATGATGGTGATGATGATGATATACTAAGTTTAATATACCCGTTGCATTAGGTTCTTCTTAAATAGTATCTTACTTTAATATTAGAAAGGCGAAAGTTTGTAAGTTTGGATATTTGGATGTATGTTGATCTTTTACGGCAAAGCAGCTGAACTGATTTAGCTGAAAGTTAAAACGGTGATGGCTTATACCATGCAATGCTGCATTGCATCTGAACGGGGCCGGCACAACCGAGGTAGTAACTCTCGCTCACATAACAGCGGCGTCAAGTGACAGCTAAGCTGTCGTGTTTCATGCGGTTTGTGAGTTTTCGGTGACCCATTGGGAGGGATAGAGAAAATGAGGGCAGCGCATCTGCATAAGCTATGGTTTTGCGAATGTGTATGGTCGGTACCATAAGGCTCCAACTGCTCGTTTGCCCGCTTATGGCTTAAAAAATAATAATAATCATCATCATTCCGGATACAATACAATACGGTTGTAAATCTAAGTTAACGCAGGTGAAGCTGTGAGCAGCAGCTAGTTATAAATAAAACAAATAAACATATTATTAGTTTATTTATTGTGATAGTAAATAGATAAATAAATTTACATAATACCTGATAGATCATGTATTTTACAGTGTAAATATGAGCTTTGGTATTTTATAATGAATATAATATTGAATGGATATATACCTTCAAACATTAATTTATTAAAATATTACTTTAATATCATGTAAAAGCTACATACTTTAAAATAGATTTCTAAATGATATATTGTTTTTAATGGATTTTAACTAAGAAAAATGTAATATCCTTAAAATATATTATGAAAATAGAAGGACTAAATTGAAACAATTATTTATGTAAATTGTAACTATTTTATGGATAAAGAAACTACAAAGGTATATAAATCCAAGGAAATCGTTCTATATTAGATTTTATGTAAAAAATAATAATGATAAGAATACATAAGTATTAATTATAATTGGAGAAAAAAAGATTCACCTGTCGTGTTAATTTTAGAGAAAAATGCTAATTTCGTAAGTCCTAAAAGACAGCGGTCTCGAGACGTTACCTAAAAAACACCATTTGCTAAGATATTTCCAAGAGGAATGCGATGCTAAAACATTTTGTTTTTACTAACAATTTGATATTTTATTTTGTAATATTAATTATTAGTCTTATTATGATTGACATTGATTTGTTAGTTAGATACAATATGATATTATAATTACTAGGGTAAAACATAATATTAAAAAATATACTTATATATTGATCAAACGTTTTGAAGTTATCATTAAGTGTACGAATATTATATATGATCAGATTGAAAAAAAAAACTATTTATTAAAATATTATGTAGTTTTTGTGGCGTTTATTCATGGAATAATTTACTGCTGTTTCAAGCCTACTATAGAATCTATTAATTTTGTACTGATAGTATTCGTGATATGGAATTCTGTAAATTCTTGTGAAGACTTTAGGATTACAATAGGATTACTCTCTATTTTAGATTATTTTCATAAATCTATAAGTTAAAAGGTAAAAACTGCACATATTATTCAATTGTGGAGTTTAAATATGTATATATATATAAATAATATAATATTTAAATAGTACACGAACAAAATGATACTAATAAAATTTTAATTTTGATGACAGAAATATTTTACTTTAGTCAGAATAATAAAATAGGGCAAAGTAATATAATTTTACAGCACAAATAACAAATATAATAATATAATAACATAGTAATTGTACCGATAGTATATCGAAATTAACAATAACCATTTCTCAGAATTTAAACCATTAATCGTTGTGTGGGTTTCAATAAACAGATTAATGTTGGCACAATATAATCTACAATACATCGATTTAACTAACAGATGATTTTGAATGACCATATAGACACTTGTAGAATATTTACTATAAATTTAGTTTATAAGGCTAAGTATACACTCTAATCACATCACTCACTCTACTTAATTAGGTGCATTAAATGTCTAGTTTTATATCTTTGGCTCTAATTTATTTTAAAATTTTGAAAATATCCCTTTAATACCTTATATATATAAATTTTATTCTTAATAGATGTAAATTTTGCATTATATTATTATTTATCATATTTTTAGTTATAATGTTTTGATAATAACAATATTATTTACAAAAAAAATATTAACAAAAAATATTATTATTATCATCAATCATCATCATCATTATCACTAAATTTATTGACTAGAAATAGGTTATCATGCTCATGCTATTTTAGAGCCGTTTCCACAATCCTAACTGAAGTCGTAATTATAAAGGATATCAGATATTCTGTGTGATGACATTTCCTATGCTATCTGTTTCATCTAGATTTGTTTTTCCTTTCTAAATTTCTACTGTTTCATCCCAAATTGAAAGCGATTCTCTTTTGGCTTCTGGAATTCCCAGTTTCAGTTTCACTTTTTCGGTATAGAAATCACCCATCTCGCTAGCTGAATAGCTTTATTTAAATATGATTTAAATTATAAGAAAATGTATTTAGCACATTACAATGTGAAGAAAAAACTTTACTTTTCGTCAATACATTATCTTTTGGTATGTTAAAAGTTATTCCTTACAAGTACAAGTAGTTGCGTCATATAATTCCGGATCGGTGATAATTACTTCCATATTCTAGATTATTATTTTCTGTTTTGTCTTTAAAAACATTCTTTTTAATTTTTTGGTGTAGAATACTTTTGATTTCTGCATCTTTTAATCGGAATGATTCAAATTAAATAAAGTTATATCGTCATAAGTTTAAATATCATTAGATGGTTACGACAGTGATGAAAATAAGATTGATTTGTGCATGACATTCTTAAGTACAAGAAGAATATCTATAAATAGTGGAGGGAATAATGTAGTCTTAACTTCAAAACTGGTATCAAATCAAGTTGTAAGCCTCCCATTCCTAGTTCATAGACCTAACGGACTATCTGCTTCATCTGGTCCCTTAACACCAGTTTAGAATAAAAATTAATAGATACTTAGAATACATATTTAAAAGATTATATTTTTGTCGATTTACCTAATTAGTGCCATCGGCTATCTTAAATTATTCTACAAGGATTCAAATTAATTGACTTACGTTAAAACAGAAATAAGAATTGCCGATCGCTAATCAATGTTTCGACTTTATTGTTATGACTATTTACATTATATTCAGTTTTCTCAAATATAGGTCACACAATATTTTTCAATGTCAACTTAACCTAAAACACCATGTGTGTATGTGATAATACAATTCATTGGACCAAAGTTCAACCTTCGATTCTACACTAATTTATAGCGCAAAGACTATTTACAACGTCTTTCAGACTAATATAAACTAGGGATAAAGGGATTATTATAATGATTGTATAAGCTAGCATCTAGTAAGATATTACTAAGATATAGATACAGATTCATATGTATTCCTATTCTATATACCATACAATATACATACATTAGACATTAAAAGGTTTAAGTTTATAGTGGCACTGCATTCATCATAATTTCAAGATATCATTTGTGCATTCCTTAAAATCTAAAAGGTAATAAATTTATATTAGAAGTTGAATTATTTTTAAACTAATACTAAACACACGATTAGATTCTTTGCAATAAATTATAATCACTGATTAAAATCGTATGACGAAAACACTCCGTAAACTATGGTCCCTTGTCAAGACACACATTGAAGAGCTTAGAGGTAAGAGTCTTAGTTTCGTTGTTAATCTAGACACACTTAAAGAGTTTTCTCACTTTTATACAATCGAATAGACTAAAAAGGACTTATGCAAAAAGTTCAGTGTAAAATGATATTATCCAGTTTTTCCATAGATGGACTTTGTGCAGGGCTGGGCCAAGGGGGCCTCATCTTTTCCAGCACATATTTGAGCTGGAAACTTGTGTGGAAATGCTACAGATACTCATCTATCTGATCGTAATCCTCATCTGGGGGAGAAGGTCCAGATACGGAAAGAATAGGTAAGCCAAAATGTTTGACTGTTTCAACACTACCACTGTCATCTGATTTTCCTTCTTCGTTTATTGTTTCTTCTCTTGGAATCTTTACTTTGCAGAGTCTTTCTGACGAATCACTCATTGTTGTAAGTGGGATGTTATCAGCAGATCTGAAAAGTAAACATAATATAGAGACGTTATTAATCATTTTATGCAAAAGGTTTAATGTGTGCATATTCAAAGATCATAGTACCTTCGTTCTCTAGCAACGCAAAACTCTATTTTAAGTATACAAAGTATGCAGGATTTAAATTTGCCCATACAAAAGCTAAACGTAATTTGTAGCGTGTACATGAGCATGTTTATTATTAAGTCCATTCATAACATTTTATATTATCCTAACCAAAAAATTTGCTAGGTGGGAAAAAATTACATTGCTATAAACAAAGACTTATAATACACCCAATCACCTTGCTTTTCGGCACAATTTCGACTGTGAGCCGTGTCGCCGGAGGAATTCGCTGGGATCAAAGCCCGCAAATCCAGTGGGCTCTGCCGAGACAAATATGGCCGAATTGACCCGCGGACGATTACACCGCGCCAGTAAATGCTCCTCACACTCCAGGCTCTGCGTGTGTGTGTGCGACCAACGCATGTGCTGCAAAAAATATCACAGTTTATATCTTTTTCAGAACAATAAAAACATTAAATTCTTAAACAGTATTGCAAAATATAAAACACCAAACCGTGAATAAAAAAAACGATTTTTAATTTTAAAGAAACTCTAATTAATAAGAAATTCAAGAATAAGAATAAAGAAGTGGAAATAACGCATCCTGGCCTAAGATCCTGATATAAAACGACCTTCACCGAGCTGGTTATTGGATGAAACTTATTTTATATTCAATTTAATATGTCAATAAATATATTGCATATGGGTTGTCTAAAAAATTTCAGTCCAGGATATAATTTTTTTTAAAGGTATTGGTTAATAGACAAATTCCATACCAATCGAAAGTATAAATCTCATAGAATATGCAAACGTTAGGTTGTCTTTCTTTTTCCCGTCACAACTCTCGGGTAGGCGGGTATAAGCAGGTAAATTGATACTCTAACCGGTCTGGTTAACGAATTAAAATTAAATGAAAATAAAGATTAATCCATTACGATCACGGTAGTATAAGGTTGTCTATAAATTTATTTTTGTTGTAATTTTTTTTTAATTTTTTATTAATAATAATCCTGGACTGATTTTTTTTAGGCAACCCATATGCAATATATTTATTAATATATTAAATTGAATATAAAATAAGTTTCATTCATTAACCAGCTCGGTGTAGGTCCGCTTTATATCGGGATCCTATGCTATCCATTTTTAGCAGAGACATTACAAAGGCGTGCAGTGTGCATTTCATAACGGTGAAACTACACAACCTGCTCTTAAATGTAAATATTATTTGCAATTATGTTCTAAGTTCTAATCAATTACTTTTCGAAATCATCAACAGTGATTGTATATCAAGTTGGTGGATATTTTGCTACTCAGAATTCAACAGAAATTCATGCATTTTCTGTACTAAATAGGTTTATAACTAAGTATAACTGTAATTTTAAAATTTATGCAAAAAAATGTTTTGTAGCGTTTCAATATACAATAAAAGTTTTTTTATTTATCTGCTTATATGAAAGTTTATCTCGAATAGGTTCTGAAACAGCACAGACATTTCAAGAAAAAAGTTGGGAATTTAATCAATAATGTCAACTTAAATCTAGATGTATTTTTCATTTTGATAGCTTGCTAGGTTCAAAAGACAATATACAACTATAGATATTATATTATAAATAGATTAAATTTAAATGTATCAACTAAATACTGCAAGAGGTAGTGCCACGCTACTATGCAACCGACTTGGGCCGGCACGACCGGGGTGATACCTCTCGCTCACATAACACCAGCGTCAAGGGACACCTATAATTACGCTGTCGTGTTTCGTGCGGCTTATGAGTTTCTGGTGACCCATTGGGATAAGGATAAGGAGGGTAACACATCTGCATAATCTTGTTTATGCAGATGAACCCTAAAATATTTGGAGCAGTAAACAAGGGATATGATGTGATAAATGATAGCCTGTAATTCTCCTCAGACAATTCAGGGGGCCTCACGTTGGGATTCATATTGTCTTCTCATTTCGGTAAGTGCTTTGTGCCAAATTATTTGAAGGTATGAAAGATGTTTACGAGACAATATTGGTATTACAGCAAAAACCTATGATAGAAGGAGTTTATGCAGATGTGTATGGGCGTCGGTAGTCTAAAGCTTCGACTGCTCGTTTGCCCTCCTATGATATGAAAAAAATACTAGATCTATATCTATCTATATCTAACACTATATGCAATATGTTCCTAAGACCCTCTTAAATAATAAAAATATCTATTTAGAAATTCGTAACAAACGAAGCCATTAAATTATAACGTTTTTGTGGAATTTTACTGGATTTGAGAGATATATTATTAATATAGGTAAATCAAGAATGCCGAATGCTTGAAAAGAAAATTATGTATTAAATATTTAAGGTACATTAAAATTCAAGAAAGCCCCGTCCCTTATCTTGCTTTAGGAATAAATAATCTTGGAGATATCAAATAATATTTCATTCAAATGCTAACAAAAATTTAGCTCGTAACGAACGGCGTACGTATTTTTAAATAGGCATACATTTTAGTAAAACATTTTAGTAACAACAAACGATCAGGACTGACAAATGAGAAAGGTAAATTTTATATTTTATTCTATATACTTTAGTACTTTTTTTCTATATATTGTACTTACAAAGTAACTTATTGAGTGTCAAATTACATGTTGGTGGTAAAGTAGTTTCAAAGCGAGTATATAAAAAGAGCCGAAATAAACGCAATGAACAAAACTTGTCAAAATTGACATGTTTTACAATCTATATCTATACTAATATTATAAAGCTGAAACGTTTGTTTGTTTGAACGCGCTAATCTCAGGAACTACTGCCGGCCTACTCTTGACTGCAGTTCCAATCTCACAACAATACGAATTCAATCCAGTTCCAGTTCCAATCTGGAGTATATTGGTACTCTTGAACAAATCGTGTTTACGTTTGAATTGAAATTGGAATCGACGAACGATGTGGCCATTATAATAAAATATAATAACAAAATAAAATTCAACATATTATGATGTTTATGTTTTAATTAAAATATGTCTCCAATAATTAATTTTTATCTATTATAATGTAGGTCCTTAAATTAAACCTAAGCTTATTTTTTAAAGCATTAAAAGCAAAATAAATTATTATACATTCTGGCATAATGTGTATTGCTGCTATAAAAAATAGCTTACGCGCAATTTTGAATACACATCAAATTTCAAAATAGCTCAAAATATGTATAGTAAACAAAAAAATGAAATAGAAATCATCTTCTTTCTTAATTTACCAGTATTGCTGGTGCCAAGGCTTTCCAAAATAATAACTGAAGTTCTGACAGACCACATACAAATTATTATTGTTATGTATTTTAGTGATTGGTCATCTTGGTGTTTATTTATTGAAAATGAAGTATTTTACTCATAAACATAAATACTGTTATTTATTTAAATATTGCTTTCTTGGGTTAAAAGATAATAAAAGACTAATTGTTAAGTATTTTAGTCCTTATTTTTATAAATACTGTGATTGTAATATAGATTATATCAATCAATGACCAAAAATATAGACAGGGAAATAAAAACTGTTACATTTAAATATTGCTACCTTAGGTTAAAAGAGAATAAAAGGCTTATTGTTAAGTATTTTAGTACTTATTTTTATAAATACTGTGATTGTAATATTGATTATATCAATCAATGACCAAAAATATAGATAGGCAAATAAAAACAAATAGTAGTTTAACAAGAGTTTAATAAAAACATTAAAAACACTGTGGCCTAGGAGACATCTTCACCTATTCTTCAGAACACCCATAGTATGCTTACTGTATAGCATGCCACACAATTTAATTTCGTGTAGTGTTCTTCAGGTGAGCCAGCTGGAGCATCCAAATAGGTGTCATCATAATAGTTCTTTGGGCATAGCCTGAGTCTCCTAAATACATAATTATTGCAATATAATATTTTATGTATGGAACAAATGATCACTTTCTTATAGTGAAGGACCCTGTGGCCTAGAAGACTTCATCATCTATTCTTTAGAACACCAATAGTATGATTTACTGTATTGCGTGCCATGCATTGAAACTTGGTGTAGTGTTCTTCAGGTAAGCCAGCCGGAGCATCCAAATAGGTGTTATCATAATAGTTCTTTGGCCATAGCCCGAGTCTCCTAAAACATATAATTATTGCAATATAATATTAATGTATGAAACAAATGATCACTTTCTTATGATTTTAACTTAGAATTAACAAGTAAATAAACAAGTTCCCCAAAATTTAAAAAGGAATGAACTCATTTTAAGATTCCTTTATAATGTTTATGTTATTTGCCAATTTAAAGGTATTACTAAAAGGATATACCTATTAATATATATAATTAATTTGTTTAAATTGTATAATATATTATTTCAATATATATATATATATATATATATATATATATATATATATATATATATATATATATATATATATATATATATATACAATTTAAAGGTATTACTAATAAAAAGAAAAGGCATTATTAAAACTAAATTATACAATTACAGAATCCTAGAGTCAACTTGTAATTAAAACATTTCTTAAGTGAAATCCTTTTCTATTATAAAACCCCTCATTTTGGGCTGGACGTATGATAGCCATATGAGTACCATCAATAGCACTTCCTACGGATGTTATTTGGAAGTTTTCATAAAATAATGCAAATATATGTAACTCAATAAGTCAAATAGATTATTTTAATTAGCACTTTGATTTGTCTAATAGATAGGTATCACATAATATGAAGAACAATGTAGAACCAATCAATAATAAAATAATTTGAGATATATTTTTTATGTATCCTACATAGGCCGTAAATAAAGAGAAAAGATGAACTATAGAAGAGGTTAGATTATAGATATTTCTATTAACATACCTTATAACGCGTAGATACTAGATACTAGATAGTAGATACAAATCCAAATCGATATGAACAACTTCAAAGCTCCTGGCTGAGGCAATATTAATATCTCTTAAACTCCCCATCACTCATGGTGAACGCATTATTGGCATATAACGCGCCATTCTTCTTAGATTTCGCCTTTGTCTTAGATCTATCCTAATATATCCAAAAAGAAGTGCCAATCGTGCCATAATTTTAATAAAAAACACTTTAAACAACGCAATCGAACACAACTTAAGTTTTGTTGAACAATGAACTGTGTAGTGTGTAAATTTGAACCCAATCTCAATTTCGAAGTCGATACGTCAACGTCAAAATGTTGTCAAGAGTACGAATTAAGAAAATAATATGTATGAACAAGATCGAGAAATCCCGATGTCAATTAGTTACATAAAATTTCACTATATTCGAGTCAAATTGTGCGCTAGTTGTAGCGTCTTTTCGATCCCAATCGTAATTTTCTACAGGATCGAGTGTCAAGAGTAGGCCGGCTGGTCCGATTTGAAAAATTCTTTCAGTGTTAGATAGCCCATTTATCGAGGAAGGCTATAGGCTATATTACATCACGCTGTGACATATAGGAGTTAAGTTAGGTAAGTTAACGCGGGCGAAGCTGCGTGCAACAGCTAGTAGTACAATAAAACATCAAAGCACCCTTATTATTTTATCGTGGATATAAAACGACTAGCTGTTGCCTGCAACTTCGCCCGCGTTAACATACTCAACTTAATTACTGTTAGTCACAGCTTGATGTTATATAGCCTAAGGCTATAGCCTTCCTCGATAAATGGGCTATCTAACGCTGAAATAATTTTTCAAATCGGACTAGTAGTTCCTAAGATTAGCGCGTTCAAACAAACAAACTCTTCAGCTTTATATTATTAGTATAGATAAATCATTATCCCCCAAATACTCTTAATAAGTACGTCTTAAATTTGAGATTCGTTTGAGTATTTGGGGTTATGTCTCCTATAAACTTTTTTCTTCTAGAACATAAAACTTGTAAATTTCATCATCAACAACTTGATACAAAATTATGTATACTTATATTGCGAGCTTTTAGTGTAATGGTCACGGAGCTTGTTTGCGAGACAAAGGGTTATAACCACAAATACATCATCCTTAATGACTGCAAAACCAACCTTCCCTTCTCATTTTCAGATTTCATTCCTGCTCATAAAATTATGTTATTGCTTGGGACATGATACACGCGATTCATGGTTTAGCATTAAGGCAAAATGTTATCGACTTTTATAGTTTATGAATTCCCTAGGTCTGTAGCCGATCTGGGCAGATTCAATGGTTGGCCCATCTATTTTTTGAAACTGTGACTCATATTCTGTACTTTGATACGTGAGCAGGAATATGCTATGTCTCTCCCATCGAGCATATAACCGGAATAGTGGTAATGTTATGTATTTTCTATGAAAACAAATTCCGACTAATTTGTGCTGCGATGCTGTGCCAGTTCTGCGCTCTCATAGGCCGACAAATGGCCATTGAGCGATGATTGGCCGATGCGACGTACATACAGATTATTGGTTGGTTGAATTGCGATTACATCAGTGACAAATCACCGACCAGTTTCGGAATTTTATGGCACATTACTACTCTATCCAGTTACATGCTCGGTCTCTTCTTAACTTATATAAAAATGATTAAAATAATGCATTGTCCCTCTCTTTAATTGGGGAAAGTAAGATAATCCCAACACACCTTCCGAATTCTTCTGATTAAATTTTTTGCGGGTCTAAGGGCAGATTAAACTATGAAAACCAGCGGCGGGAATGAGTTCATCACTCATTCCCGTCTAACTAGTAATAAAAAAGTAATAACCTGTCCTATTCTAACTCTTGTACCATGATTAATTTCCATTCTATTCCTTCCTTAGGCCCTTAAATAAAATAAGAGGACGCGTTTTATGAATGGGCATTTGTGAGCAGTAATAACCTTAACCGCGTGAGGTGCGTGCTTGTTCCATCTTCTATTATAAGATCCTATTATTGGAACCAATAATTTGTTTGTTTCGGTAAATTTGGAAATACGCAATTAATTAAATTACTTGTTTGGATTCATGCGTTTGTTCAGTTCTCATTTATAATGTGTGTTTGATAAACATTTTACTCATTAATTTAGGAGTAAACAATTTGTACTGACATTTATAAATGTTCATGATAATATTATAATAATAGTGTTTTGACATGTTTACACGTCAAAGTTCTTAGTATTAGCGGCACATAAGTAGAACCATGACCTTGAATGCGTGGTGATTTTCGGGTCTCAATAAAATTTTTGTATGAGGTGCGCGGCAAGGGGTGCGCGTAACTGCTAACTATAGCAACGCAGCGATGCGTAGTCACACTCCGTCCCGCGCTCCCCGCGCAGCGCGCACTTTCCTTGCAGCCCAGGGCACATGAGTAAGTAAACGGACAGAGACAAAGCTTCCATACAACGCGTAAAATTGTTACCTATTGTGGTAGGGTTGTCACAGGTGGATAATATTAAACTAACAAAACGATTTTTTTTATCGAGTAGTAATCTTATCTGCCGTCCACTAACTAAAAGGCCGTTAAGCCACAGTTGGTCGTTTTTCACTTTTTAATGTAGTCTTATACAACTTTCGATGCTCTATCTTTTGGTGTAAGAATCATTTTTCTATGATTTATAGTTTTAGAGATACAGAAATTTGCTGGGCAGTTAAACCACATAAATTTCGTTACTCCCTTAATTAAAAAGCGGCTAAGCCACAATACTTCTCTATAAAGACGTTAACATACTTTAACGGCAAATTGATGTATCATTTTTTCTAAATTTACTTAACTAAAAGTACGTTATCTAGTCATGCTTAACTAAAAAGCAGCTAAGCATCTTTAACTACCTTCATGTATTGTGTCATACAAATAACCATCTGAACATCGTGCCTTAACTATAAAGCAGTTATAAAGAAAAACTACACTAGAAAGCAGTTATACGCCAATAGCGGCTTTTAAGTTATGTATTGAAATTAGTATTAGCTAAATATCAATCGCTAGAGAGCAGCTAAACGACAATACTAGACTAAAAAGCAGTTAAACGCTTGTGCTTTGCGTAACGCAAATAGCGTAATAAAATAGGCTGAGCTGGTCAAACGCAAACGGTTTGCGTTTGACCAGTTTCCTTCCTTTTCATTTCGGTGCTCGTAGAGTTTTTTTTTTTTTTTTTTCTTTTACGCCGGGAAATGCTCTGAGGCATCCCGCCTGGGGAGTGGGTCTCCCCAGGTGGGTATGTGGGACTCGCTGCACCCGAAAGATGGTAAATGGTCGCAGCTCTACCCACTAAAACCCGGCGAGTGCCACCAATGCCGCCTTGGTGAGGTGCCCCGGATCTTTTAAGCTAACAGGGCACCTCGACGGCTAGTCAGTCCCGCAAGGGACCGACGCCACCTCCACAGAGGGGTTGCCCCACACCACAGAACAACCCCTCCCAACGTCGAGACAGTACAATGGGGTGAGGTTCCCATCCTCAACCCTTGCCCCCTGCTCTTTTGTCCCCTCTTCTTATACGAGGGGTACAAAGAGCCCCCACGGCTCAATTAGCTTCGCCCAAGGTGCTGGGCTCACCCTAGGCTACTGAGCCCCACCGCCACGACAAGGCTTGAACCGTGGTGGGGTGCTCGTAGAGATATTATTACGGAACATATTGAATCTTCCAATCCCGCTGCACCGCACTATCGTCGTGAACACGCTCCTCATCGTCGTTATTTGCCCAGTGAAATTAATATTACGTTTATGTGTTCTGAATTTTGTTCGAAATATCCAGAATACAGAGTAGGCTATGAGTTATACCGATCACATATTCTAAAGAGTCTAAACATATCGTTCGCTCGACTAGGAAATGAGGAATGCGAAATATGCGAATCTAACAGATTGCATAGTCTTGATACAAACCATAATATTCGCACGCAAGCTATACCTGATTGTAATGGATGTTCGACATGCCCATGTCGAACATCCATTACAATCAGGTATAGGTGTTTGCCCAAAACACCATGACAAGTATAAAAAGGCAAGAGAATTAAATGATTTACACAAAACTTTGGAACAGACTACTCAACAGATATATTTTAGTAGCGACTTAGAATAAGTAATTATTTTACCACGACTAGATAAGTTTAAATCTGTAATTTTTTGTCGATTTTGATGAGGAATATGTGTCTCAACCGAAAGGAATAGATGAGGAGAGAAAGATTAATCTTTTAACAAAGTTAGCGCCAATATACCTAAATATAAGATGGTATTTTGGCAAAATTTACCGATCATTGAAGGATATAATATATCTGAATTGAACCAGAAAAAAAGCAACGTAATTTTATAAACTAGGGTAGTAAACATAAAGACTGAAAAAGTGCCTTTTAGAATAATGTTGTTTTTTATATTTTATTAAATATTTTTGTTTACTTTATTACTTAATTTTAATATTATACTACACGAGTTTTACTAGGTATATAAAGTGGTTATTTACCTAATCTGATTTACTCGTTTTGTTAAAGTTTTTAATTAGTATTTTAGCATAAAAAATGGTCAAATTTATATTTTTTTATATAAACTCTAATATTTAATTGATTATGACGTTATGTGTTACGCACAATTAGATTATTTCAACTTTGCAATTATTGATCTCTGATTGTGATATGTTTATTTCATAAGTGCATAGGAATTTGAATTATTTTATTATATAAATCGATTTTTACGGCATTTCCTGCCTCGCACGACTAATATATGGAATCAGCAGCCACCTATGGTGTTTCCGAACCGATACGACTTTAGGGACCTTCAAGAAAAGAGCACACTGATATCTGAAAGGCCGGCAACGCACCTGTTAATCCACTGGTGTAGCGGGTGTCTGTGGATGTCGCTCTTTACTTACAATCAGGTGAACCGACTATCCGTTTACCCACTCATCTATATAAAAAAAACCAATGTGGCACACATTGGTTTTCTTAATACTTCATAAAACTTTCAAAAACGATACTTACATGTTTTGGGTATTTTGATAAAATAATTATAATAATTTTTTTCCTATTGTTTCGCGAATACTGATTAGTTATTATTAAAGATGTCATTGCGATCTCATTACTGAATAAGTTTTGTAAAAGTTTGATTTAACTTGTTTTTTTTTATAAATTTTATATTATTTAATTAATAATAAGCTATTTGTTAAGTTCCTACACAATTTAATTAGACGTACTGATTGTCTATTCTTTTTTATTAATAAATAAAGTTCTGATTTTCATAAAATAGTTTTTAACTTTTCAACTTTTTACCGGCAAGTGCTTATTTAAAAGGCAGTTAATTGCGAGCGAGATGTCTTTAACTGCCTTCTAGATAAGCAATAGGAGAATCAGAATAAAAATATGTTTTACAATACCGAGCTTAAAAGCGTTTAAAATCCCATAACTGCTTTCTAAGTAAGCAAAGTTAGTCTTTTAAGTGTTAGTTACTAGGCTACAAGTCTGTTAAAATCCTTTAACTGCTTTATAACTAAGTATATTTTGATAACTTTTACTATAATTACAAGACATGGCAGCTACTAGATATTGCTTTACTATAAAGCAGTTAAGGTATGGTTAGCGGCCTTATAGTGCAGTATATTATGTAAAAATGAAAAAAATTGCTTAGCTAAAAGTTAGAAAATGAATTTAAATAAAATGTGATTAATATAAATGAATGAAATATATCACATATTGTACACAAAGACTATGCCTACGTATATAACTTGCAACCGTGTTCCTAGGTAGCATACTTTTCAAGAGACATCAATTCCCACTTATTTTTGCGTTTTCTCGAAAACTACTTTTTGCACTTAGCTGCCTTTTAGTTAGTGGACGGCAGTTATGTAAATATTCTATCTTTATTACCTACAAAATATTTTTTCTAAATATTTTTTCTAAATATTTTGTGTTTTAATTTTTTTTTTGGAATAATTTGTTGTACCTTTTAATAGAGTGGTAAATTCTAATGGAAAGCACTCTCATTGCATATCAGTTTTTATCATAACTATTATAATATTTTTTATTCCGAACAGGAATCGTCTGCTAATTACGTATTCTGTACCTATACTTATTGTATTTTTACTGTAAAGTTTAGCTAATATTTAAGATTAATTAATGTCGGGTCAAATGTTTCCCTAACTAGACTTTAGGCACATCCATAAAAACTTAGTGAACAAAAGTTATAATAATTAGTAGAAATATAATAATAAGATACAACTTACCTATTGAAATCTTTGGGATAGCTAAAATATGATTTGTTTTATTTGCTCTATTATTGTTCACACAGATACACACAGTACAGTATACAATATTGACACTTTTTACTTTTAATTATCAACAATAATTTAAGAACAATGTTATAACATATGATTTTTTTTTATTTGCTCTATTATTGTTCATATACACAGTATAATAAACAATATTGACATTTTTTACTTTTAATTAACAAAAATTTAAGAACGGTGATAATAATTCGAAATACCCGCCAAGCGAAAAAATATACCACGCAACTTAACACGTGCACTCACATCCCCGCGTTCGAACACTCGTCGAACCGGTTTCAACCGGTTTCTACTCGTACGTGACGAGCCACGAGTGCTTACGCACACATGCGTTATGACGCTTGTAGTAGTGCAATCGATTCGCGCGGTTGTATGAAGCTTTGCCTCTGTCCGTTTATTTACTCATGTGCCCAGGATGTACAAGCGCGCATGAAGTTTTCAATTATTTTTCTTCACACCAGTCAACCGTGTGATTATTTAATTTATTTTCAAGAAAATGGGTTATGCCAATGAGTGACAGTGGTTAAATACATGTTGTTACTTTTGTTGTATTAAATTTATATTAGTATTTCTTAAACTGTTTTATTTAACAATGCCCAACCATCACTTCCCATGCCACTGACGATAATAATTTGAAAAAAAAATCCCGAGATATTTATGATGATATTTGATTTTCCGTTTAACTTGCTTTTAATTAAATTACTTCACTCCATTTTCACACTTCTTAAAAAAACTTTTTAAATACGACAAGTTCCCGGTGTTTTCTATAATATTTTTGTCATTCTAAACTTTTATCTTTAATTATTGTACCTGTGCGAACGCCATTTTGGTTCAACTAACGAGAAGTATAGGTACTATCTTCGTCTAGTTCTTTAACGTTCAATGGTGACAGCAAATTTTCTATTATACTTAGCAAATACTTAGTCCCTTTTGAATACATATATTATATCTTATTTTTATTTTAGATACAATATAAATATTATTATATGGGTCGCCATATAATATGTAACACTGTTGGGCACGGGTCTCCTCCTCGAAATCAGGCGAGGAGTCTTGACGTGGTGGTGAGGCTCAGTACCCTAAGGTGAGCTCAGCACCTTGGGCGAAGCTACTTAATCCGAGGGGGCTCTTTGTACCCCTGTTATAAAAAGAGGGGACTAAAGAGCAGGAGGCAAGGGGCGAGGACGGGAAGCTAACCCCATTGTACTATCCCGATGTTGGGAGGGGTTGTTCTGTGGTGCGGGTTAACCCTTTGTGGAGGTGGCATCGGTCCCTTGGGGGACTGACTAGCCGTCGAGGTGCTCTGTTTGCTCATTAGATCTGGGGCACCTCACCAAAGGCTGCAATGGTGGCACTCGCCGGGTTTTAGTGGTTAGTGCTGCGTCCACTTACCAGGACGGATCTGGAATGATGGTTATTAATTTATAGCGTTGGTCACCTTTTTTTGATATCGCATGGCTTATGTCATCTGTGATACCGATGAAAGAATTTTCAAATTCAAGCGGTTCCAAAACTAGCTGTTGCCCGCAGCTTCGCCCGCGTTTACTTAGATTTACAGCCATACCCGGTTTTATTGATGATGATTTATTATTTTTATAGCCTAAGTTAATTATGCTATAAAAATAATCATCATCAATCCCGGTCTTGGCCAGGCTATAACCAGGTGGGAAGACGACCTCAGTGCGGTGGCCGGTTCGTGTTGGACGCGAGTGGCAAGGGATCGGCAGTCTTGGCGTTCATCGAGGGAGGCCTATGTTCAGCAATAGACGGATAGAGGCCGATGATGATGATGAAATTACTCCTTATAGCATCAGCTATCTGCCGTGCCGAACAAACGGACAAAAATTGTAAAAAAATGTAAATAAAAAAAAAAAATTATATTATGTACCATGTATACATGTATTTGCATTTTACAAAAAGACACTCCAATTTTCTTTACCTGTATATATATCCCTAATCTCTGATTATATTTCAATTCGAAGTACAGAATCGACAGTTTGTAAATTCGCAGCAACTTTAGTCATAACCTTAATTAAGGCTAACGCGTTAGCACGTTACCAACTATAAATTATGGTTAATTAGGCAGGAGGTATTCTTTGCCCCTCAAAATTACCTCACCCATGCATATTCTAATTAGTCCCAGAATCGTAAGCTGAGTAACATAATATATGCAAACGAGTAATTAAAATTAGGGAAATATGCTGAGTATAAATCCATGAGCGCCTTTATTCCAAAAAGAACAGAACTTACGTTAATTTAATATATATATATATATATATATATATATATATATATATTTTATGGCATAGTAGGGCAATGAGCAGTCGAAGCCGTTTAGCGACTACCGACGCCCAATCACATCCGCACAACCAAAGATTATGCAGATGCGTTGCCCTCCTTTTCCCTAAACCCCCCCCCCAATGGGCCACCGGAAACTCACAAACCGCACGAAACACGACAGCATAGTTTGTTGTAATATAAAAAATAATCGTATTATAACCTGACCAGAAACATTTAAACTTTTTTTTAACGCCGGGAAATGCTCTGAGGCATCCCGATGGGGAGGGGGGGGACTCCCCAGTTGGGTATGTGGGACTCGCTGCGTCCGAGAGATGGTAAGGTGGACGGAGCTCTACCCACTAAAACCCGGCGAGTGCCATCAATGCCACCTTTAGTGAGGTACCCCGGATCTAGCAAACAGGGCACCTTGACGGTTAGTGAGTTCCTCAAGGGATCGGCACCACCTCCACAGAGGGGTCGTCCCGCACCACAGAACAACGGACGGGACAGTACAATGGGGTAAGGTTCCCATCTTCGTTCCTTGTTCCCCTCCTCTTTTGTCCCCTCTTCTTATAAGTCCCTCTTCTTGTCCCTGGGCTTAATTAGCTTTGTCCAAGGTGCTGGGCCACCTTAGGCTACTGAGCCCCACGGCCACGACATAGCCTGAACCATGGTGGGGATCAGTATGACGCTACGTTATCACTCAGTTTAGGGCCGAAACACATAACCGCGTTGCGACGCCGCAACGCTAAAACCGACAGTTTGCGTTGCGGCGTCGCGAAAAAGAGCGTTTTATTGTCCTACGGTAGGGTAACCAGTTCCTCGTGATTTTTGATTGTGGATAGACGTGTCTCTGCTCATGGATGAACTTATTGCTTATTTGTTATAAAGAAGACATAACTCTGTTTTAAATGTACGACAAAGAAGATACTGGATACATTCATGTAATAAGGCTATGAATCCCGATGGAAAATACCCACAGTAATCCCACAAACAAGGGCGTTCCTGAACCAAAAATATAAATGAAAATTTAATTTTAAAACTGCTTCTTACTTTACGCGTGTTGTTTGCAAAAGTGATAGAAACAAACAATAGTAGTAGTAGTCTTTGAAATAAACTGAATCATTGTCAATAAGTATGACGCCGTGCCGGTGAAATTCGCGTCGCGGTGCGGCACCGTGCCGCTGAAATCGGCAGGGACGCCACTGCTGATTTAAGCGGCGCGGCGCCGCAACGCGGTTATGTGTTTCGGCCCTAACACAGACCATCAAAATAATTATTGCCAGTCCCGATGTAGTTTTTATCTTAATCAAAGCCGCGCGCAATAGTTAGTATAATATATTCAAGATTAAATCAATAATATGTTCACTTACGTATCACAAATATCATCATTATCAGCCTTTATCCGTCCACTTTACTCCAAATGAAAATTTATTATTCTCATGGATGTAGAAACTGTATGAATGTAAATTAATATTATGTACAACAGACCTGTGTGTACTGGATTTTGCAAAAATCATTTCCAATTTCAATTGAAACCCTAGGGGCAAAGACCTAAGGGCAGTATAATCTGTGTAACAATGAACTGCATCAAAAATTTTGCATCAAATTGGAAACAATAAAAGCAGATTCCACTCCAAATGAAAAACAGTGTGGTGCCGCGCACGAATTTTTAAAGAGCGACAAATAGTCAAGCCGTTTTGCTCCGAGCCAAAAACAATAAATAATTTTATTGCGTACTGGTCCAAAAGTTTAAAAAAATTATTCATTCATTGAATAATCCCTAATATCTTGGACTAGTACCAAAACTTTTGTGGTTTCAAAGGTACTTAATACTAATATGTTTTTATACAATAAAGTAACTGCAAGCTTTTCTCGAAAACATTACGTATCTTAAAAATTCTTGTCTCAATTTAATTAAAATTCTAAACAATAATGTATTATATACACTTTCATCGTACAAAGATAGGTTCCATTAAAAATGAAAATAAATTGAACAAAAATTAAGCTTTGCAGATTTTTAATCAAGTTTTCTTAGGGCTTTATTCTTTAAATTTTTTAAATTAAATTTAATTTAAACGCCATATAAAGCTGAATTACGAGTAAATTAAACGAGTGTGGACAAACAAAATATAGCCTGCTTATATTATTCTAGACACGGTATAGGCGCTTGGTAATAATTCCCCAACAACTTCATGAATTAAGGGGTCATAATAATGATGAAACAAATATTTATACAAAAAGATGATTTTATAGAAATAATATTTGCACTTGCAATGTTAATTTGGGCGACAAATGTTATTGTTTATTAAGTATTAATAAAAACCGAAAATTTTATAAAAGTCATAATATAATCCAGATCTCGTTTTATATATTTACCCTATAAAGAAACAAAATTCTTGCAAAAGTCATCAACACCACCACACCTACAATCACCACAGTATACGATATCAGAAGAAAAAAAATAGCAATAAATTAATTTTTGTTCTCCTGTGCCGAAAAAATTCGCAACAATTACCAAAAGAGCCTATCTTATAATATGTACAATTTAGTGTAAGCACGTGATATCGCCCGTCAACCAACAAAGCTGCAACACGCTACTGGTGTGTCTTGGATAATCAAAAAAGTGCAAGACCCTTGGTGCGTGCGTGTCAAAACGTGTACGTGTTTAAATTTGGAACACACTAGTAAGCGTGCTACTGCTTACTTGGTGATCGCAACCAGCACACCGGCATTGACAGTGGGGGCATGCCCGCGTCCTAGCGCGGGCAGGGCTCCGCTAGCTGTTCTGGTTTGCGTCGTCAGGCGCTGCGTGTAACAAGGCAAACTGACAGCCGCAGTCCCGGGCGCTTCGCCTCGGGTATTGGAAGCATCGATCCAGGAGGCAGCATACATCCTGCGTACCATATTTTTTAAAGCAAACGTATTACGCATAGCAAGCATGATTGTGCCAATTACAGACGATGCAAATTATTTGATAAGCTTTTCTACGATGGCCTTACTTAAACATACATATTTCAATTAGTATGAGAAGTATATTCACACTTAAATCTATGACTTATGTTTATTTTGTGTAACTTACCCCTAAATACTCAAACGAATCTCAAATTTGAGACGTACTTAAACTCATGCTACGACGTGTTAGATTCAAAGAAAAAAGTGGGACAACACGAGTTTAAGTATATCTTAAATTTGAGATTCCTTTGAGTATTTGGGGGTTAGTATCCGTTACACAAATTAAACATAAGTCTACATGATTATAATAAGTACATAATGTTTCACTAAGCTTTATCTGACATTAACATTAAAAGCTTAAGACCTATACCAAAATCCACATTATTTTGTGCATCTGCTAATAAATAACAACTATAAATGTTATTTTTTATTATGGAATTATATTCATAATAGATGAATGATATTTATTTTGTGTCTTACTCGCAGGGAAATGAGGTAAGGTCACTTAGTAGATATAATAATAAACACAAAATAACCAACAAAACAAAATTTGTATGAAATAAGAGAGTCCATTGCATGGGTCCATTTTTATTCGGCAGTATCCACTTTATTGACTGAGTTAAGTGAAATGATATATGACTGATTTTATATTAGTATATTGTCATATCACTAGATTTGTTTAGTATGAAGACGACAGGGAAATAAGAATATTCAACATCTACCGGGATTTCGTGGTATCACTAGGGATTTCGGGAAATCTCTGATATCCTCATTTCCCTGCGACATATACACTATACGGAAATAACAACGATTTCGTGAAATACCTAGAGATATCATGTCATCCCTGAAGAAGCCGATTAATTAAATCGATTATGTCTTCCTTTGAAAAAAAAACCAGAGCAATAAAAAAAAGGAATACGTGACATTTCACTAGAATAAATCTGGCGAAATGTAAAAAGGATCCGATTACATATGAGTTATTGTTTTTGATTTTATTTAAGGCTCTAAAGATATTGCTGTTTTAAAACTCTAGATAACATTACTAAAACTAAAATAAATTACCTATAATATAATAATTTTAAAATATTATATTGTAATATTATTTGTAAATGTTTTTATAACTATTATTATAAAGATAAACTTTAACTTTTATTTATTTTTACTACATATTATATTTCGTATTAATTAACAAAATAAGTCGACTAATTATAATCAACCCAGCTTATACTCGAGAATGACCTTACGAAGTCACTGTCCCCGCAGCTGATTCCCTCTGGATAAACGATCAGTGTGTTTACACGAAGGCTACATTACAAGGCATTCTGGAGATTTCCCAACAGATTTGAGCAATTGAACTGTTTATCTGCAATTATGTTTTAAGCTACATTTATATCAGAATGTTAAGCTTATTCTCAGTTGAAGATAGTTTTGCTATATTTAGGTAAAAATAAAAATACTCAGGCGCGAAGAAATCCATGTTTCATTGCAATAAGATTAGGTGCTCATAAATATCTTAATCTAGATGAAGCGGGGCGAGGCTCTACCCCACCATGGTTCAGGCCTTGTCGTGGCGGTGGGGCTCAGTAGCCTAGGGTGTGCCCAACACCTTAGGCGAAGCCAATTGAGCCGAGGGGGCTCTTCGTACCCCTCTTATAAGAAGAGGGGACAAAAGAGCAGGGGGCAAGGGGTGAGGATGGGAACCTCACCTCATTGTACTGTCCCGACGTTGGGAGGGGTTGTTCTGTGGTGCGGGACAACCCCTCTGTGGAGGTGGCGTCGGTCCCTTGAGGGGCTGACTAGCCGTCGAGGTGCCCTGTTAGCTTAACAGATCCGGGGCACCTCACCAAGGCGGCACTGGTGGCACTCGCCGGGTTTTAGTGGGTAGAGCTGCGTCCATTTACCATCTTTCGGGCGCAGCGAGTCCCAAATACCCACCTGGGGAGACCCACTCCGAAGGCGGCATGCCTCAGAGCATTTCCCGGCGTAAAAGAAAAAAAAAAGGTTTAGCCAATGCTATAACAGGAATAAAGAGCCACCCCACCATGGTTCAGGCCTTGTCGTGGCGGTGGGGCTCAGTAACCTAGGGTGAGCGGTGCACCTTGGGTGAAGCTAATTAAACCGAGGGGGCTCTTTGTACCCCTCTTATAAGAAGAGGGGACAGAAGAGCAGGGGCAAGGGGTGAGGATGGGAACCTCACCCCATTGTACTGTCCCGACGTTGGGAGGGGTTGTTCTGTGGTGCGGGACAACCCCTCTGTGGAGGTAGCGTTGGTCCCTTGCGGGACTGACTAGCCGTCGAGGTGCCCTGTTAGCTTAACAGATCCGGGCACCTCACCAAGGCGGCACTGGTGGCACTCGCCGGGTTTTAGTGGTTAGAGCTGCGTCCATTTACCATATTTTGGGCGCAGCGAGTCCCAAATACCCCCACCTGGAGAGTGGGTCTCCCGAGGCGGGATGCCTCAGAGCATTTCCCGGCGTAAAAGAAAAAAAAAAAGGTTTAGCCAATGCTATAACAGGAATAAAGAGCCAAGTGTAAATCCGATATGGTTTTATTACTACAATATATTGGGCCTTCCGTATTTACAAACAATATAATATATTTGTTTCAAAATCATTAGCCCGATTTATTTAGCTGATTCCTATATTTTACTTTAAAGTTTCGTAAAATCAAATATATATTTTGTCCATGTGTTTCGTTTTTTTTTTTTTTAACTTCATCCATAATGTAAATGTATAGATAGGTACGAGTGTCATATTACATTCAGCAAAGTTCTATTTTTCATATTGTTTTCTAATGTTTGCGCGAATTTCACTCATTATAATGAAACAATTTTTACGGATTTATCGCGGTTTATTAAGATTTTTACAAGCCCGACGTTTCGGATACTTTACAGCAACCATGGTCACGGGAGGACTGAGGTGACAGATGTCCTAATGTTACAAAGTTATTCGAAACTACCCAAATTGTTTTTATATTTAAAAAACATCCAAATTTCAATAGAAAAGATGGCTGGCTCTTACCACCTGCTTGGGATCCCATTATTAAAATAATTAAATCAAATACCAAACATAATATGCCACAGATTAAAGATGCAGTTAGCACTTTCTGCGTAGAGAGGACTTATTAAAATAATGATGTATCATAGGGTAGTTTCGAATAACTTTGTAACATTAGTAAATATGTCACCTTAGTCCTCCCGTGACCATGGTTGCTGTAAAGTATCCGAAACGTCGGGCTTGTAAAAATCTTAATAAACCGCGATAAAATCTTTTCTCTTTTCTAATTTCGTCGTCATCCCCAGCCCTTTGTCCTCCATACTTTAAACCATAAACATATAGTATATTCTAAGTCTATGCTTTAAACTATTAAAACCTTTATGGCATCCATGTAATCTAAAAAAATATCGAATCTGATTTATGAACACCACTGAATGTACAAAATATGACGAATTATATTTCGAAGTCGGTCAAATATGGAAAAACAAAATCGCTTTTATCGTGACATTTATTAAAATTGGCTTCGTGGGCATTAGGACAATTAATGGCTGGCTTAAATAATTTATTAATATAATGAATGGATGGCGTGTCACGATGCACAATTGTGATATTAAATACGAAACTGGGACATGTGTTACATTTTTTATTACGATCAGAATACAAAACAGGTTCAAAATGAATGAAACCCGTAGGCTTCGATGTACTTATTGTACTGTTCTTTACTAAAATTTAGGTTCTAGCTACCTATAGAATTTGAAAATCGTCAGTTTGTTTTTGACGTGACAATGTTTTATAATTCAATGGAGCCGGCTGCAAGAACGAAAAAAGATGACGCATGCGGCGTTACCTCGCTCTGAGGCGTTCCTTTTTCTTATGACGTTGTCACGTTCAACTAGCGTCAGTAAACTGACTTTATAGACAACCGATTTTTTTTATAACAAAATATATACTTATCTACGGAACCATGAGTGCGCGAGACATGTATGGTTTTATTTCTTTATCAAATGAATTGTAGGTGAAACAATATCTTATTGAACTGAATGTTATATGTTGCGCGCATTATTACTTTATAATATTTTGCCTTTTGTATAAGGTATAATATTTTTGGTAGATTTTTTTTATAGTATAGGAGGGCAAACGAGCAGTCAAAGCTTTAGTCAGTTGATAATATAGCCAGACTAGCTTAGCAGGGTAGTGGTGTATTGCCCTATTTCCTCGTTATCGTCTTCCCACCTTTTTTTTCTTTAACGCCGAGGAGTATAGTATGTGGGGCTCGCTGCGCCCGAAAGCTGATAAGCCAAAATCGGGACTGTACAATGGGGTGAGGTTCCCATCCTCGCCCCTTGCCCCTGCTCTTTTATCCCCTCTTCTTATAAGAGGGGTATAAAGAGAACCCCTCTATTCAATTAGCTACTGAGCCCCACCGCCACGTCAAGCCCTGAACCATAGTGGGGATCGTCTTCCCACCTGATTAATGACCGACCAACACTTTGTCTATCCAAACGCAGCCTCTACCCTTATTTTGTATATAAGAAACTAATACGTTATCATTAATAATATCATCATTATCATCCTTCTTTACTTCTAACAAGCTCAGGGACAATCTATTTTTATTCCGACGTATAGGATAAATATATTAGAGTATTGCGCGTGGCGAGGTAACAATGGATCAATAAAAGTATACGGGCTTATTCTAGTTTGATATTACTTAAATATGATTTTGTCTGTACAATTAATAAGTAGATATTTGAAAAGTAATGGAGATGTATTCTAATAGTACGAGGGTTGCTAGGTACAACGTGCGAGGAGCGAAGCCACCATCCAGTTTGATTCTTTTTGACAAGAGATTTGTTGTATTTCTAAAGATGAGCAGGGCAGCAAGGCGTACCATTTCAGGATAGGTAAAGTATTGACAATTGGCACGCGCCAGGCAAAAAGGGCTTGTTGAATTAACTCGTTAAGAGGATGCATTGGAAATTTTGGCGTCAATATATTATTTATTTATTTATTTTATTTTAAATTTATTTCAGTAATTCCAAAACGAACGAAAGTCTAAGTTGGTGACCTAATAGTTCATGATAAAAACCTTATTTTTTATTGACTTACCGATGACACTACAATAATTTGATAATTTTTACATACGTTTTATTGAATTTAACGTTTTTATTCTTTAACGCCGGGAAATGCTCTGAGGCATCCCGCGGGGGATCGGGTCTCCCCAGGCGGGTATGTGGGGCTCGCTGCGCCCGAAAGCTGGTGAGTGGACGCAGCTCTACCCACTAAAACCCAGCGAGTGCCACCAATGCCGCCTTTGATGAGGTGCCCCGTATCTAATGAGCAAATAGGGCACTTCGACAGCTAGTCAGTCCCCCAAGGGAACTACGCCACCTCCACACAATGAGGTTGTCCCAAACCACAGAACAACCCCTCCCAACGTCGGAACAGTACAATGGGGTGAGGTTCCCGTCATCGCCCCTTGCCCTTTGCTCTTTTGTCCCCTTTTCTTATAAGAGGGCTACAAAGATCCCCCACTTCTCCATTCGCTTCGCCCAAGATGCAGCGGCTCACCCTAGGTTACTGAGCTCCACCGCCACTACAAGGCCTGAACCATGGTGGGGTTATTTCATTGAACCTCAATTAACTGTATCTATTTTCAGCCAGACCATGTGTGGCTAAAAATGGCCGCCCCTTATTCGTCTGATAGAAACCATCTTCCACTCGAGACATCATTGATTAAATCTAGAATTTTGTTACCAATCCTACAAAATGAAATAGTAGATATCAAAAAAGACAATCTTACGAATTAATAAATATCTAGCGCTTTATTAGAAATGTTGTTTTGTGATTATTTTCTCACATCACAACATTATAAGTAGATTTTTTTTTAAAACGCCAACTTAGAACCGAGTAGAAATTAATATACTATTTTAAATTAAAATATATACATTATTTTTTTATTTCATAGGCATTTGACTTCGTCTACGTCCGACGTAAAAAACAACACGCCTGCACGATTTACAAGATCATCAACACGTGAAGTTCACCAACCCGCATAAGATCTTTTAATATAACCTAAAATATGAAGATAATATGGTCTCGCCTATTTTGGAGATAGAACCGACACCGGTCCACCACTCGTTACCACCGCTAATACTTATAATATGTGACCAGCCGGGCTAGCTTGCGTACAACGAGATATCTCTTGACTAGAGAGAGAGAAAATATGTCTACATGGAGTATTTTCTCGATTACTCGTTAGGGTACGAGAACACTCTTTATATACCGAAATAATAATATAATTATAGTAGGCAAACGCCACGGTGTACAAGAAATAGGCACCCGGTTTTATTTATTTAAGTTTAAATTACTTTATCTTGTCCTTAATATTGAAAACGCATGTTAGCTACTGTAGACAAAGAGATGATACGAGAAAATTAGTAGACAAAGTTTTATGGTGCGCGCATGCAAGGCCAACTGGACCCACAATGGTAGTCTATTTGGTGGTTATCTCATATCAGATATGTATAGCAACAATAATAGTAAGAGGTAGTGCCATGTTGCTAGTAACAGGTAGTGCCATGATGCTTTGCAGCCGAATTGGGCCGGTACCTCTCGCTCACATAAACCGGCGTCAAGTGACAGCTATGCGTTTCGTGCGGTTTGTGGGTTTCCTGTGGCCCATTGGGGGCATAAGGAAAAGGAGGGCAACACATCTGCATAATCTCTGGTTGTGCGGAAGTGTATGGGCGTCGATAGTCGCCAAACGGCGTCGACTGCTCGTTTGCCCTCCTTTGCTATAAAAAAAGATGCATATAGACAGAATTGTTATAAAGAATTAATATAATAATAATAAATTAAAAAGCCGAAATAAAAATTGTATTTCGAAAAAAAATCTTAAGGCAATAAAATCCGTCGAAATTCCTATCACTAAACTAATCACTTCCCGAATAGGTTGGGAAATTCTAATGGCGAAGATCAGTGAAGCGCAAAACCGTTTAAATCGGAAGATAGAACGTCAAAACCACACAAGCTTATCAGGAAATTCTGCAATTGAGAGTTCTATAAAATATAACAGCAAATATCATATTATATGATACTTTTTTTTATGAACGTGTTGTGTTGGTTTGATATTGTGTCAGTAGGCTGATAAAGATAGACTTAAATAATAATAAAAAAAAGTTTCCAATGTTTATTATTAGTGTATATTATTATTAGTGTATATTATATTTGTTGTTGTCTCGTATGTGTGGCAATACATTTCTTTTTCTTTCTTCTTTCTTTCTTTCTATGATCAAATGTATATAAAGATAAAAGTTCGTTACTTTTTGACAATGTTACAACAGGCGAGTTCTTTTTGTTTCGTTGAATGTCAACAAATCAGGAGACACGTTAGTATCTAGCGCCAAGAACACATCCAAGTAGTTTGGCGTGAGGCACTGTGTATATATTCTCGAGACATATGTAAACATAACCTCCAAAACAAAAAACACTAAGACTTCACACTATTTTTAATAAGTTTCTTTTTACGAATTTTACACATATTACAAAAAAATATTGGGTCTCAGCAATTATTTAATACATTTCAAACATGAAAATTATTGCTTGCGCCGTTTTGCGATTAAAGAGGTTCAGAGAAAATGTTTTATATGACGTTACAGTGAGAATTTTGAGTTTTGACATCGAAGTTGGTTGCTTGTTTTTTAGTTTTATCCTATCGGAACAGGCAAAGGCCATGCTGCCTACCGTTATCAATATACGGTGTTGTATTAAAAATTAAGTATTTCGTTTTTTTTCTTGTATTCTCTATAGCATATTGTTTTTTTTTTTTTGTTCTGTCATATTTTATATTTGATAAACGTCTTTCGTATAATATATATTTTCCTGTCGTATTTTTTATTTGATAAACGTCTTTTGTTTCATATATTCGTTTCTGTTAAGAGCTCAATCTTCTTCGTTTCTTCCCAGTTTCCCGTTAATTAATTGTTATTTTGTATTTTGTTCATTCTGAGTGATTTACTAGTGTTTGTTTTAAAAACTGTATATATTGTGATTGGTTGGTGAATATTGTGGAGAACTGTTCTGGAGTGGTTTTCTATTGTAGGACTGTTCTGATGGTTTTCTGTAGTGTTCGTTTTTAAAACTTAATCTGTGTAATATATAAAGTGATTCGTTGGCGAATATTATGGTGAACTGTTCTGGGTGAATAGAATGGGAAGTGATGTTGATTGATGGGTGCTAGAGGGGCAGAGCAGCGCTATTTGGCATTTTCCGCCGTTTCTCCAAAGCACAGACAAGATATTTTTGTTAACACAACAGATATGGCAGCATGGCCTCAGGTCTTAGCCGGTTCCAACAGAAAATGCCAATTGGAAAGAAAAATGTTATTACAGTCTAATTATTTTTCGAGAAATAACAAAATTATTTAACAAAGTGAGATGTACTATCTCTATCTATGTAATTGTGGTGCTTTAATGTGATTTTAATGTATTTTTTTATTTAGTTTCAACCGATTTTATTCGGTCAAAACTCTAAAAATTAGACATAACCGCTTATTAAATGCCGCTGGAGTTTGTTTCTTGACTTCATCTCCTACCAATTAAATTGGTATTAAATTTTTGCTATACTCTACTTGATTTACATTAGTCAACTTATCAAGAATGGAAACAATGTGGAGTTAAAGGAGAAATGCTGTTATGTTTACAATAGAAAAAACAGTTTGGTGGCTGTAGCAAACTAAGAAGATGGTGTTTATAAGTTGGTCATGGAACATAAACAATGTTTTTTTACTCCTACTTTAACAGTAATTAGTGAAGAGTGTCATAGGAGATTGGCCATTTGAATATAAATGACCAGAATAAAATCAAAGATGGAGCAGTTACGAGAATATCATACACAGACAGCAATCTGAAGAAGAAAATGAGGAACCAGTACCATTTACTTTTAGTAAAGGGGGACCCAAATTAAGTGAATAAAAAAGCTGCCAGAGCGGTATAGATTTCCAAATCTATGTACAATGTTGTGTCCAAATGTTACTAATGATCCAGTCTGTGTCCATGAAGCTCTGGAGAGCCCAGAAAGAGACAAGTGGATTGAGGCAATAGAGGAAAAGCTGCATGCAAGCTTTTGAAGAAAATGATGCATGGGTTCCTGTGAGTGAATTACCTTTTGATTAAACTTTAGTACAGTGCAAGTGGGTATATAAAAGGAAATTAAATAGTGAGAATAGTGTATGTTACAGAGCATGTTTAGTGGCTAAGGGCACAAGGTTACACAGAGGCCTGGTATTGATTATGAATAGACTTTCTCACCAGATGTCAGACATTCTACTTTGAAATTATTGTTCGCACTAACTGTTCAGTTAAATTTAGATGTCACTCATTTAAATGTTAAAACAGCATTCTTAAATGGTTTTCTTAAAAAGGACATTTATAAGGTTCAACTAGTTATTAATTGTGATTCAAATAAGAATAAGATTGTTAAACAAAGTAATTTATAATAAAAAATAAAAAATAAATGTTTATTTCAGAAACTTACATATTAAGTACAATAAAATCTATAATTACAATGCAATGTTTCTTAGGTATTTACAATATATTATGTACTGACTGCCTGAACTAGGAAATCCTGGGTTTCAGGCTAAAAGGGCTAGTGTACTCGCTTCACGAATCATATTTTATCATTTATATTAAACTATATATAACTTATAAGATAAAAGTATAAATAGGTAAAGTCTAATCTAACCTAATTAACGAATTATCTGTCTCTTCGTACGACCTACTTTGTAGCGACAACTGGATTTTTTTTATATAGAGAATCATATTGTATCATTTATATTAAACTACATATAACTTATAATATAAATGTATAAATAGTTAAAGTCTACTCTATCCTAATTAACAAATTCTCTGTCTCTTCGTACAACATACTTTGTAGTGACAACTGGAGATTTTTTTTACATTTATGGTAAGTTAGTCGATAAATATCTGACAAAGCATTTAATCTGTTGTAGAGATAAGGGCCTAGGTATATACAAAATTTAGTTATAAAGGTATGTTTTATTGCAATTTTTTGGGAGCAAACTATATCTTTTCTTCGTTTTTTAGTAAGTTCAGTACAGTAGGCAAGAGCTGCATGCTGTTTTAGTACTATGTTTAGTATAAAAAGTTGTCTGACTGTTAGGACTTTACATGTTTTATAAAGATGGTTAGTAGGGAATAGGAAAGGGCGAAATGTAGCCACCTTGAGAATTGCTCTCTGCGCTCTCTCGACGGATATCAGTAGCGTTTTCGCTGCACCACCCCATGTGCTGATACTTGATGATTTATGGTTTAAAGCAGTCATCTAGATCATGGAATTAGAGAGTGGAGCAATGTTTATGTGAGTTAGGTTTCAAAAGGAGTCGTATAGAGCCATTTGTTTTTACAAAAATGAATAATGATGTAAAAATTGTTATAGCATTATATGTTGATGACTTATATTTGTTCCAATAATCAAATAGAGACAGACAAGTTAATTTCAGTATTGAGCTCTAAGTTTAAGATTAAGAATTTGGGTCAGGTTCAACAATGTTTAGGTATGAGAGTTAAAATTGATAATCTTACTCAAATATTATGGAATAATATAATTTATGAAAAACTCGCAGTTTATTTATTCGAATATTTATTGCAAATATTTTACACAAATAAATAAGTGTAGTGTCCTAGGTATATAAATAAAAATTATTGTTGAGTAAATTTGTCTATTTTGGAGTCTGTAATCTGAAACTATCCAAAACTTTACAAAAAGTAATGAAATCCAACAAAAAAAAGTTTCACTGTAAATCATCGCACCAAATACACATTTAAAATTTATTAAAAATAATCTGTACAGATAAATAAAATTGGAGTGTCTGTTTGTAATATTAAAATACCCGCTTTTTATTTAATGCATATGGATGTATATGTATATATGGGACATAATATACCAAAATAGCCTTTTTTACCATTTTTGTCCGTCTGTCTGTCTGTTTGTTCCGGCTAATCTCTGAAACGACTGGGCCGATTTTGATGGGACTTTCACTGGCAGATAGCTGATGCTATTGGGAGTAACTTAGGCTATAAAAATAATCATCATCAATACGGGTACGGCTGTAAATCCAAGTTAACGCGGGCGAAGCTGCGGGCAACAGCTAGTTAAAAATTATTAAAAAGAATAATAATAATAATAAAGATAAATAAAATTGGAGTGTCTGTTTGTAATGTTAAAATAACCGCGTTTTATTTAATGCATATGGATGCATACACGGTACATATACCAAAATAGCCTTTTTTACCATTTTTGTCTGTCTGTCTGTCTGTCCGTCTGTCTGTCTGTTTGTTCCGGCTAATCTCTGAAACGGCTGGGCCGATTTTGTTGGGACTTTCACTGGCAGATAACTGATGTTATAAGGAGTAACTTAGGCTACAAAAATAATCATCATCAGACCGCGTACGGCTGTAAATCTAAACAAACTCAGGCGAAGCTGCGGGATACAGCTAGTTAAAAATAATTTTGATTATTTACAAAAAATAATGAAATCCTGAAAAAAGAACTAAGTAACTGATTTAAATCGAAATTAAAAAAAATATGTTCAAAATATTTAAAAAAAATGGTGTACCTACTTGGTGTGCATGTAACAGATGATGACAGATATCTATACTAACATACTAATAGCTTATGAGTTTGTTTGTTTGAACGCGCTAATCTCAGGAACTATTGGTCCGATTTGAAAAATTATTTCAGTTTTAGATAGCCCATTTATCGAGGAAGGCTATAAGGCTATATACCATCACGCTTTGACTAACAGTAGTTAAGTTGAGTAAGCTAACGCGGGCGAAGCTGCGGGCAATAGCACTAGCTGTATATATACATAATACAAAAGAGTAACTAATACACGAATAAAATATGAAGACACTTATTCTCTTTCTCTCTTGAAGTCGTAATTAACTTTGTTCTACTGCAACTTAAAGCGGCAATTTAAAATCGAATAGCTATGTAGTTGAAATATTCTTTATAAAGTCGTCAACCGAAACAAGCGGATCAATTATTATTATCTAAGTATTGCAAACCAAGTATGTACACCAATTTCTTTTGATATTTTTGAACGTATTTTTTTAAATTTCGATTTAATTCAGGTACTTGGTTATAGTTTCATAATAGAACGAACTAGTTCGCCATTGAATTATGAACTTTATTGAGCGCTCTCAGTGGTGACCGATTAGGCCCAAGACTAGTCTGGTATGAACTTATTAATAAGGTACCAAAGATAGTAATGATAGTATGTAGTAGAGGCGCTGCTCGACTTTCTATACAATTTTTATACTATTCGCTAAGGTGTATCGGCTCTGGAAACTCATGGTAGAGGTACAGAGTGGTACAGATCACAGATGTACCACACACACTACCAGGGGTGGTAAACTTCGACATTATTTGAGACCTATTTGGGGGATTGTTCAGTGCTGCAAGCCTATAAATAAAAATGGGTCTTTCATAATAAAAAAACTTCACAAAGCTTAAGAGTTATTATTAGTAAAAATATTTAACTATAATTATAAGTTTGAAAACATTAATTGTTGAGCATTTTGTGTTTAAAAAGTAAATAAACTTAAAATATATTTAGTGAAAATCCTTATATTCATTTTATGCAATGGTAACATTATTACAATTGAAGTTTAGTCTGTGTTGAAGTTTTAACTTGGAATTGTAAAATGGCTGCTTTGTTTGTTTTCATTTGCTCTATGGAGTTATTTGAAGTGAAGCTGCCAATAAGTATAAACGTTAATATCAGATTTACAAAAAAAAAGAGATATCCCACAAAAAACAGTTTCACTGTAAAATGTCGCGCCAAGTACACGTCTAACTATATACACGTATAGCAAAAATAAAAAAATAAACTAATCTTTACAAAAAATATGAAATAAAAAAACCAAGTACACAAAACCTCTCGGATTAAAAGAAACACTCATTAAAAACTGTGAAAATTGAAAAAACAATTGGTGTAGTATATTTACAAAAAAAAAAGAAAAATTTGCAATCTACAAAAAAATATAAATCAAAAAAAGTAATCATTGTGATTTTCAATAATTGCAAAATTTTTGTGGCAAATTTTACAATTGAAAACAATTTTTTAAACGTACTTGGCGCGCGTCATTTTCGATGTATTGTAAATGACTTCACAATATCACTAAGATAAATTATTAATGTCAACTATCAGTTCGAGAAGTTTGTGTTCCTCAAGCATTCATTAATGTTTTCAATTTTCAAAAACAATTTAATAAACATTATCTAAGGTAAAGTACCCAGTAGCTGCTCAGGAACCAGTACCTGCCCACTCTCTACATTTGTATATCTATATTCAAAAATGCAGATATACATATAAAAAGAGTGGAAAGGTGGTTCTGAGCAGTTACTGGGTACTTTACCTTACTAGTAATAAAATCATTTCCTTATTTCTTGATTCAATTACAAGGCAAGAAAGCGTCATATCCATATGAGTATAAATGTAATAGGAATAAGAAATATATAAAGAAATGGGTACGAGCTTGAATTTTAATTCTAATAGATTTGATTGAAGACATCAAAATAATCATTAGTGAGGCCAACTACATGGCGTAGAAGGGTTGCAACAACTGTTGTTTTTATACTCCTTTTCCATACCAATTTCCTGGCTGTAGATCGCAGAATAATATTACCCTAGCTTTAGATTAGCCATGAAAAAATTTGGGGTACTCAATGACGCGCGCCAAGTACGTTTAAAAAATTGTTTTCGATTGTAAATATTGAAAATCACAATGATTACTTTTTTTTAATTTATATTTTTTTGTAGATTGCAAATTTTTCTTTTTTTGTAAATATACTACACCAATTGTTTTTTTCAATTTTCACATTTTTTAATGAGTGTTTCTTTAAATCCGAGAGGTTTTGTGTACTTGGTTTTTTTATTTCATATTTTTTGTAAAGATTAGTTTATTTTTTTATTTTTGCTATACGTGTATATAGTTAGAGGTGTACTTGGCGCGACATTTTACATTGAAACTGTTTTTTGTGGGATAAAATATGCCTGACTAGCTTGGTCATATTTTGTCAACTAATACAAATCAATAAAGACACTTCTTTTTGAAACAGCAATCTAAGCCTACAGTTTCATTATATAATATATAGATAAACCATCAAAAAGCACATGAAATTGATACAAATTACTATTAACCTTTTGAACGCCGGCGTATAAACGTCTCGCCGTACCGCAGACGCCAAGCCACTTTTTGTGGTATCAATTAATAAAAAATATCAAAAAAATCACTGGTTGTGGGTTCAATTCCCACCCAGTACAAATGTTTGTGTGATGAGCATGATCATTTGTACTGTCTGGGTGTAATTTATATATAATATATGTAATTATATTTATATGTAATTTATATATATATCTGGAACGAGCCCAGGCAACTCATTTATGTGTTGCCTATCCTGAGACATAAGATATTAAGTCTCGATGCAAGTAATTACACTGCCTGTCTTGCCCTCCTCTCAAACCCAGCTGCATGGGTACCACCATTTGCTTAATGGTGGTACCCATGCAGCTGGGAGACTACTAATACATCTACTATATTTATATTAATAGTATAATTAGTTAAGAATAAGACGATAAATAACGTAATGGATAAAAAATCTTAGTATAGAGGCGAATAAGCGTTAGGAACATGATAAAATGATAAAATTCATACATTAAGTAAAAAAATCAAACTATATTGATACAAAATGAAGATCAAACCCACAAAAATCGATCAACGCTACGATTAGCACTCGTAACAAATTTGAATCGAAATAGAAGTAAAACTACAATTGAACCAATTTCATCGGAATAATATTGAATTGAACAATAGAAACCAAACGATTTTAAACATCTGTACTATAATAGAAATTTCGTAATCTATTAATATGCATAAATGATTGGAAACAGCTGTACTGATGAAACTGTGTTTCTAGTTGTAGATTTGGTTTGTAACATTTAAAAACATATATTTTTTCAATTGCACATGAGTAACGTTGGCCTATCTAAGTAAATGTGTTTTTGTAAACTTTCCCAAGCATCTTATAATTTCAGCTTTGTTCGCCGGTGAAGAAAAACATCCTAATGAAGCCATCTTGCTTGATGCCTGAATATGGTACCTATTTAGTGAAGCTCCTGAATAAAAAAAAATCTTATTAATATTCTTTAATTTTCTTCTTCAATTTTTTATTATTATTTGGACTGAAAAAAGGACAAACATACTTTTTTATGATAGTTGGATAGGCAAACTGGCAAACGTGCTACCTGATGGTAAGTGGTCAACGTCGCCCATGAACATAAACTAGTTTACCTGGAACCAGCCCAGGCAACTCATTTATGTGTTGCCTATCCTGGGATAAGATGTTTATTCTCGGTGCCAGTAATTACACTGCCTTTCTCGCCGAAACACAGCAAAGCTGTTTTACGGGAGAAACAAGCAAGATGGTGATACCCATGCAGCCGGGAGCGCGGCACAGCGCTTCCCTCCCACCGGTAAATACTGGAACAAAACACCTAATAGATGCATAAAATAATAAATGTATTGACTGTTATTATAGTTTGTTAGAACTTTCCTAAAAAAAGTAAAAGTTTATAAAATCTCTATATCAAAACAAAAATAAGAGCTTTGTTCAAGTGAAAATAAACTTTGTAGGACATGATTGCGACTTCCATCGCGTTCCATCAATATATAACTGGAATAGAGCGGTATTGTTATGTGTTTTGTATGAAAATATATTCTGCCAAATTTTTGCTGAAATCCTGCGCCGGTTTTGCGCTCTGATGGCCATTGATGGATGATTGGCCGATGGGACGTACATACAGATCACTGGTTGATTGAATTGCTATTATTTCAGTGACAAATCACTGACCAGTTTCGGATTTTTACAGCTACACATTACTACTCTATCTGGTTATATGCTCGATAGCGGCTTTAAACTAACTTATGGGCTTATAAGTACCTACCTTTTTTTTCTTTAACACCGGGAAATCCTCTGAGGTATCCCCCGGGGAGTGGGTCTCCCCACGCGAGTATGTGGCACTCGCTGCGCCCGAAAGCTGGTAAATGGGCGCATCTCTACCCACTAAAACCCGGCGAGTGCTACCAATGCCGCCTTTGGTGAGGTGCCCCGGATCTAATGAGCAAACAGGGAACTTCGATGGCTAGTCAGACCCCAAGGGATCGCCGCCACGTTAAGGCCGGAACCATGGTGGGGGGCTTTTAAGTATCTACACAGATAGTAGGTAGCACTAAAATTTCTATATTATAAGAGTTTAGGACTCTTATCATTTTATAAGTTTATATTAATATCGTTTATTTTTATAGATTGTCCATTAACTAAAAGTTGACGTAACGTAAGAAAAAAAATATTATAGAATAATTAACTTTTTTTTATTAGCCTTGTATTTTCCAACATCTTAATAGGTTATTTTTCCAATTCGCTTCGGTTTTCTCATCATTGAGTTATGACAACAAAATTGTTGCAAAGTGTGTAACATATAACCTATGGATTCTAGGAGAACGTAATTGGGATAAATGATGATAGGTAGTGAAAGTAAGGATGCTTGTTCCTGCAGATGTATTCCATTGGAACAAATCCAAGTCGTGTCTTTTGGGATTGGGTTGTTTATGCCGAATCAGATATTACGACAGAAATAGGTATCGAGAATAGACGTCATTCGTCACGTAACACGAAAACCATTAACAGTTCACATTTTAATGCAACTCGAACAAATATAACACATTTATTTACGAGTTGAAATGGTATTAAGAGTTCATGATACGTGACCAATGATGTCTTTCGTATGTCTATTGTGTAAGAGGTAGTGCCATGTTGTAAGAGGTGGGGGCTCTTTGTACCCCTCTTATAAGAAGAGGGGACAAAAGAGCAGGGGGCAAGGGGCGAGGATGGGAACCTCCCCCCTTGTACTGTCCCGACGTTGGGAGGGGTTGTTCTGTGGTGCGGAACAACCCCTCTGTGGAGGTGGCGTCGTTCCCCTGAGGGCGTGACTAGCCGTCAAGGTGCGCTGTTTGCTCATTAGATCCGGGGCACCTCACCAAAGACGGCATTGATGGCACTCGCCGGGTTTTAGTGGGTAGAGCTGCGTCCACTTACCAGCTTTCGGGCGCAGCGAGTCTCACATACCCGCCTGTGGAGACCCACATACCAGGCGGGATGCCTCAGAGCATTTCCCGGCGTTAAAGAAAAAAAAATGTTGTAAGAGGTAGTGCCATGTTGTAAGTGGTAGTGCCATGTTGTAAGAGGTAATGCCATGTTATAAGAGGTAGTGCCATGCTGTAAGAGGTAGTGCCACGCTGCTTTGGAGCCGAATTGGGCCGTTACGACCGGAGTGGTATCTCTCGCTCACACAACACCGGCATAAAGTGATAGCTATGCTGTCGCATATCGTGCGGCTTGTGAATTTTTGGTGGCCCATTGGGGGGATAGGGAAAAGGAGGGCAACGCATTTGCATATTCTTTGGTTGTGCGGATGTGTATGGCCGTTGATAGTCGGCAAAAGGCTTCGACTGCTCATTAGCCCTCCTATGCTATAGAAATAGAAATGTTAATTATGTGTTGGCTATCCCGAGACATAAGCGGTGCCATTAATTACTCTGCCTGTCCTGTCCTTCTCTCCAAAACAACACAAAGCTGTTTAAGCAATATGGTTGGACTCATGCAGACGAAAGTGCGGCACATCACATCCCTCCCACCGGTAAAAAAACCGTACACTTATCCTGACATCCTTCTTGGGTTTACTTCTTTTTTACACCACGTAGAGACAAACGTTAATTCTCTTTCTGTTCGTTATCATTAAGGGACTATGCATCAAGGAACTGAAAAGTAGATTATAGGAAGGAATGTGTGTTCAATTATTGATTATTGATGATGTTAAGGAATCATTGACAGGCTACCTAATATAGCACTCAACTAACGCGAGTGATTGATTAGATTAAGCCACCTAACTGTTACTCGTAACGTTACACGAGCAACGCGTAAATTTCTGCAACGCACCTGCTGACCGTTGTAACGTTGCGCTTGCACGTTACCTAAATTTAAGCTGATAATTAAATAATAAAATAATAAATAAGTTTTAAACTTAATACTACCAATAAATAATGGCATAAGCGCCATCTATACTTGACTGACGTTAACGATTGACTGTTTATCGACCTATTGACGTCATATTTCTAATTTACTCAATAGATGTCGCTATGAAATCCGATAATTGTTTTGTAATAGATATCTCTCTTAAATAAAATCAATTTACCTGTTATAATTAATAATCCTAAATCTAATAATTTAATCTAATCTTTAAACTAAAATAACAAAATGTCTAAATTAAAACTTAACTAATTATAAAGTTATTTTGACATTTAACTGTAAAACGGGATGTTGATTTTTGAACGATGGATCGGATGTGGCGAGGTTCTGTGGTTTTTGACGTCCGGGCTTGTCAACGTGAGTCTGGGGGTCGTCGCCGCCGATGGCCCCTCGGCCATTTCGAGGCTAATCCTCGAAAATTAAACACGGCTTAAATTCCGCCGGGAATTTACTAAATTTGGCTACCTATTTAAATCTAAGAAGAACACAACGGTTGGATTACCGGCTGAATTACCGGCATTGAATACCGGTGGAGATCTCCCCGTGTCCAGCCAGTCAGGCCAGTGTCCCTACCGTACAAATTAGCTATCGGAACGTGGGTCAGCTGAAGAAAAATTTCGGCTTTAAAATAAGGTACCCTACAGAATCTTATTCTGTAGGGTACAAACTCCTACTTCTATCTGGTCGCATCACGGGTCCTACCACCACCCATACGCGACACCGTACCATCAGGTGAATAGACTTTCTGTTAGCAAGTCTATGAAAAATCCGAAAAGGCGGGAAACCTTTTTTTCCGCCGGGAAATGGCGGGTATACATCCCACAGGAGAGGAGCTGTACTCTCCAGGCGGGTATGTGGGAGTTGCTGCGCCCGAAAGAAGTGGACGCAGCTCTACTCACTTAGACCCGGCGAGTACCACCAATGCCGCCTTTGGTGAGGTGCCCCGGATCTGTTGAGCAATACACCTCGACGGGTAGTCAGTCCCCCACCAACACCACTTCCACAGAAGGATTGTCCCGCACCACAGAACAACCTCTCCCAACGTCGGGACAGTGCAATGGGGTGAGATTCCCATTTTCGCCCCTTGTCCTTCTTACTCTTTTGTCCTGTCTTCTTTGAAGAGGGGTGCAAAGAGCAGCCCCTTCGGTTTACTTGGCTTTCCCCAAGGTGCTGAGTTCACCTTAGGCTACTGAGCCCCTCGGTCACGACAAGGCTTAAACCATGGTGAGGAAGACGCGAATCCTACAGTATAGCGGTAAGATAGTATTTTTTCCTTTCTTAAGAACCTAATATATCTTAATAATATCAGTATATATAACTAGCTGTTGCCTGCAGCTTCGCTCGCGTTAAATTCGGGGGGTGGAGCACCCTTAAAATTTAGGGGGATGAAAATAAATGTTGACCGATTCTCAGACCTAGCCGATATGCACACAAAATTTCATGAGAATCGTCGAGCCGTTTCGGAGGAGTTCAATTACGTACACCGTGACACGAGAATTTTATATATTAGATTAATAAACGCATTCATAATTTCAGTTTAGCTAACATGATTATTTTGGATGATGAACTACAAAATGACTTGTAATCTCAAATCGATATGACAATATCTATTCGCGAATCAACGATTCAATAAATTTACATAATTTATCTGTCAATAGTTGTCAGCGATTATTCCTTTGTTAAACGCAAACTACATTTGATTGAACTGTATTTATGTAAGTGTAACTGCTGATATTACACAACTACATAATAATTACAACTGTTTTACTTTTGGCTTTCACCAGTCTGGAAAGTCGAATAAAGAAAGTACTTACTAAGTTTTCACTGAATTGGAATAACCTTTTTGAAAGAGGTAGTACCGGGGTGAAACCTCTCGCTCATATGATACTGGCGTAAAGTGACAGCTGTACTGTCGGGTTTCGTGCAGTTTGTGAGTTTCCGATGGCCCATGGGTCCCCACCCATGGTTTAAAGGAGGGCAACGCATCTGCGTTACCTCTTTTACGGATGTTTATGGGCGTCGGTAGTCACCTAAGGCTCATGCTCATTTTCCGCGCCCCATGATATAAAAAAGCCTCGTTTGATCTACACAACTATTAAACAAATGTTCTTATGAGCATCATTATTCTCATCATGAAATTCAGTTAACTCTTTTCGTCCACTGTTAGATAAAGTATTTTACAATGAACACCAAAACGATTGATCACTAACCATTCGTAAACATCAATATATATAAAAAAATATCGCCGAAATGTATGTACGCACATAACTTCAGAACCAGCGCACCAAAGTCGATAATTCTTTTTTTGTTGTGTTGGTTATCGTCAAGACAAGGTTTTTATATATAAAAATGATAGTAAAGCTAAACATTTCTGGGTAAGGGCAGGATGAAGTTTGGCGGTTTCAGCTTGTAGTTTATATTAGGTCTTTACCTATGAAATTGCTGTTTTGTATGAAAAAATTAAAACAAAAGAGTAGTAGTCTGTTGGCGCAAGTTCTGGTGAGAGGTTCATTTTTCAGTTCGAAATTTCCAGACAAAAAAAGCAAACCAATAACAGGTGGTGCGTTCGTTTGTAGTGTTAGCTCCGTAAGCGTCGTTGATGTTGCGTGCCGCTTGCGCGGCGTTGCTGCCACGACGGTACTCACATTCCATAATTATTCGAATTTTTAACGTATCCATGATGACGAAAAAGATTGAAATGCGATGGAAACGTAACACTAATCAATAAACAAATGACTACTGTTGGAAAAAGAATTCCATGTTTTTAAAATAAAATTAATTTTAAATTAGAATTCTCAGCCAAACAAAAATTATTTTGATTTGAAATGGCCAGTACTGCAGAACGGCAATTTCATAGGTAAAGACCTATTATTAACATAGATTAGCTTGACAGACCAACCAGAATGGCTGGTATTTAATTTAGCAATACAATGCTAACAAGCAGTAATGTTTCAGTACCATATTATATACATACATAATGTGTATAATTAAATTGAACAATTAAATAGCACCCCGTATACACGCGAATGTTGAAATAACTCTGTATAATTATACTAAATGTTAGGCTTTGAAATGTAGAGCGTTGAGGCAAATGATTATTTTTAATTACACCATTATCGTCCATTACCAATTCCAGATGTATAATATGTAGATGGGACTAGTCTATATTATTAATAAATATATCATCATCAGCAGTTTTATCCGTCCACTGCTAAACAGAGGCCTCCCTCAATGAACTTCATGACGACCAATCCTTCGCACTCGCGTCCAACACGGACCGGTCGTCGCAGGGAGATCGTCTTCCCACATGGTCTCCACCTTTGAACCTTATTGGACCATCGCCCATCCGTTCTCTTTATAATAATGCACTATTATTATTATATGCCTTAAGAAATCGCTGACAAATTATCTAAAAACATTTTTCAAATCCAACAAGGCCCGTTTTATAAATGGAGAGTTTTCCAAAGTATTCTTATTGTTACTCGACTGGTGAGTTTATGTTCATGGACGACGTCGACCACTTACCATCAGGTGGTATGTCTGCCAGTTTACCTATCCGACTTACATAAAAAATGATGTATAATTAACCAGATAAACCTCAAGCAATACAATTAAAAGATGATGCTGATGATACAAGCAAAAACTTATATCTGATACATTAACAGCTTTTAAAGATTTAATAGCAGAACTCCGAGAGCAATTCAAAGGGGTTTTATTCATAAAAGTAAAACCAATAAAACCATGCTAATGGTCCCTAGTGGAAGGGGCTTTCAGGTGATAAAAATATCGATAACATATCCCTTTGATATATTTCGTTTGAAAAGCTTTTACAAGATAGGCGTATTGTGTAATTGTCCAAAACATAAATACACAGGAATTTACGGGGTGAAGTCAATTTTTTTATGTAAAATTTTAAGAGCTTTGAAATTAGGTTTCCGTATTTTTTTATGTTAGTTGGATAGGCAAACTGGCAAACGTGCCACCTGATGGTAAGTGGTCGACGTCGCCCATGAACATAAACTAGTTTACCTGGAACGAGCCCAGGCAACTCACCTATGTGTTGCCTATCCTGAGACATAAGATGTTAAGTCTCGGTGCCAGTAATTACACTGCCTGTCTTGCCCTTCTCTCCGAAACACAGCAAAGCTGTTTCACGGGAGAAACAAGCAAGATGGTTGTACCCATGCAGCCGGGAGCGCGGCACAGCGCTTCCCTCTCACCATGTGAGTAACCGGACTTTAAATGCGCACGATAATAACCACCTTTCAGCACTTAAGAAATAATGTTGTGCCTAACATTCTGAACTGATCTGATCTGATCAGATCACTGTAAATACTCTGTCAACTTACACGTAAATAAATTATGCAGTTTATTGTTTTCGTATGTTTACACGAATTTATGATATCAAGCTTTTAATGTGGTTATTACTGTTCCTCTTATCAAGATAAGTATCAAGCTAGTTATCAAGAATCACTACATTCAATGGTCCTTCAAACCGGATAAGAACTAGGAACCCATGGAAAAGCAATCTAGTTATTTTGATAATCATGTCATGGATGTTTACATCTGTTATTATTTTGTAAAAAATAGTCAGTATTTATTGTGTAAATAAACAAACTATCAAATCTTTCATCTTTATAATATTCTAGATGTATGAAACCTATGAAACCTAAATTTATATTATAATCATAATATCTATGGACACTTTTACGCCACGTCTATCTAGTCCCGTGGTAAGTTCTCGAAGAACTTGTGTTACGGGTACCAGACAACGGAAATACCTACATTTAATACTTTTACTACATAATACACAATATATTTAATACACAGGAACAGAGAAAACTTAATGTACCTCGGGATTTGAACCCGCGACCTCCAGCTTGCGCGCCAACGCGCTAACCATTGAGCCACAGAGGTCGTCAAAATCTAAATATGATAATATTAAAATCTAATTATGATAATGTTATCGGTCTAAGTATCTGGACGGATTTTCATGAATTTTATAAAATATACTTCCACGCGACAATCTAGTGCAAATTTAATATTTTTAGTGCTTTTTGAGATACGCACTCTCTTATTCAAACTTCTCTAACTCTCTCTGGCTTAGAGAAAGCGTATCAATTACTCGCTGTCATAATATCACAATTAGGACTTTAATGATAATAATAATATATAGGAATATTATATCATAAAAAAATATTATAAATTAGATTATTTTTCTTTGTTTGAACGCGCTAATCTCCGGAACTATCAGTAGGATGTGAATCATTATTTTTGCATTTTATAGACCATTAACTAAAGGTTATTTATTTTTCCATTAATGGGCCTATTTATTTTGATGAAATGTATTTTTTTATTATTTTGCGACGGACAAAGCCTTGGAAAACACCTTTCTTGTATTCGCATAATCTCATTTCCTTGTTTCTATCCCTTTAATCCTGAGAAAGATTGAGATAACACGTTGTGGCTATGCCCATGGGCGATGCGTGCGAGGCTGCAATCTTATGTATATAAAATTACAGCCTCCTACAACTAAAATCCTTTGTAGTATATGGCTTATTTATTTTTAGGCTTACTAACTCAAGATCCTTATACCGCACGCAGTTTTAAAAGTCAGACTTTTCCATTCAAGGAACGATTCGTGTACAGTAGTGGAGGTTTTTACCAGTGGGAGGCCTGTGCCGCGCTCCCGGCTGCATGGGTACCACCATCTTGCTAGTTACTACCGTGAAACAGCTTTGCTGTGTTTCGAAAAGAAGGACAGGACCGGCAGTGTAATTACTGGCACAGACTTAACATCTTATATCTCAGGATAGGCAACAGGTAAACTAGGTTATGTTCATAGGCGATGTTGACCACTTACCATCAGGTGGCACATCTGCTAGTTTAATTATCCAAGTAACATAAAAAAGTGGACGCAAAAGTTGCCAATGATTTTTTTCGTCTACTATGTTTGTTACATAATAAGGCAACTTTAATTTTAATTAAACTTTACTTTACCTAGTATTTTGAATTAAAATTCGATTTTAATTCAAAATACTAAATTAATATAAGTCCAAATAATACTATATCTTGTATATATAGTATTATTTTGTATTATATACTATATATAATAAAACAAATACTAAATAAATAAACGAATATTATATTATTTCTTTAATATGGCATAAATAAAATGTTAAATCCCGAATATTTATTAGCCATCTAGTGAGCCAATGATCTAAGCTGGACCTGGTGAGATCTGATGCACAAATGTAAAATGGATATTTTTTCCGTATATCCGTATCAATTTCGCTTGCTCACCCGTGAAAAAATAGGCGAAACAAGATTCGGTCTATGAAGATGTTAGAAATTAGAGTTTTTTTATAGCATGGGAGGGCAAACGAGCAATCGAAGCCTTTTGGCGTCTGTCGACGCCCATACACATCCGCACAACCAGAGATTACGTAGATGCGTTGCCCTCCTTTTACATATAACCCCAATGGACCACCGGAAACTCATAAACCGCCCGATACGCGACAGAATAGCTGTCACTTGACGCCCGTATTATGTGAGCGAGAGGTATACATTGTGCCGGCCCGATTCGGCTGCAAAGCAGAAATAACACTACCCCTTATAAGAGTACAGCTGCTAGGGAATATAAGCCAAATAAAGACTTCGAGTTCCTTGCCCAGGACATTAACATTATAACTTTACCTATATATTATTAAACCACACAAGTCACGTCGTATACCTATTAGTATTCAACGCAAATGTTTCTGTTATCTATGACCTAGGCTATCATTAATTAAGTTATATTGCGTTCAGATAACGCAACTATATTCCAGCCAGGATAATTTTCAATATACATGCGATGTACGGGGATTGCAATCGATGGAAAAATTATGTAAGACTATAGACAGGTGTTGTATTACCAGTCGGTGAGGTGATCCTGTTGAATGCCTATCCGGGACCCTCAAATTAAAGCGGCTGAAGGCGCTCGCAGTGGTTTTAGTTTACCGGTAGGGCACTCCCAGGTGCGAGTCCCACATAGGGTTAGGATCTACCCGAGATCCTGGCTACATGCGTAAAAAGCATGTCCCTGCGATAACAAAAAAAAAAAAAAAAGTGTTGTATTACCAAGATAGTGTTATTAACTTGTTCTTCATATAAGTAAAATTGAAAAACTTTAATAAGACGGGAGGTCATTAAAATCCTAATTGGGACACAATAAGTGCTACATTTCGAGTTTGGACTACATCTTATCATAATCTGGTTGTGTTCTGCGATCTCACTAGAACCATATTCTATGTATTTATGTTTATATTGTATCGTGTAAACTATGTTTGCATCTCTATGTTTACATTATAATATGTATTATTATATATGTATGTATATAATTATCTTTAAACTAGTTACTATTTAGTTAATAGACAAATATTATAAGTATTAACATTAATTTTATTATTATGTTCATGGAGCTGCTAGCATCATAATTTATCAACGTTACAATATGCTCATATAATTAAGGGAAACCTGTTATTAGCTTACTATAAGATTGTACTTTATGTGATATGTTTAGCAAATAAGGCTGTTGGTTTTCTTAATAAACAAAATAAAAAATAAAAAATTTACTTTTCTTTTGTAAGTTGGTTAAAAGTAGTAAGGACACTGGAATGGAACATACATAAATAAATTCATAGATTGTTAAAATGCCTTCAATTTGGCTTTACCGGTATTGGGTAAAATAGCATCATTTACTTTCTTCAAAGAAAAACAAATGAAATACCTGTAGAGACTAATATAAAATAATAATAATATCAACCTTATGGGTTGTGTCTCAGTGCTAGGCATGGGTCTCCTCCTCGAAATCGGGCGAGGAGGGTGTTGGGCCAAGGTTCACCGATGCGGTAGCCCAATGCGGGTTGGTGAACTGCACACACCTTCAAAGACTTTTCATCTCATCATGTATACAGGTTTCCTCACGATGTTTCCTTCAGCGGGGAGCAAGCGATGGTCTCATGTAATATACACATAGAAATTAAGAAAAACCCATTTCAAGAGGGTCAGGTTCGAACCCGGACCTCTCGCTCAAGAGACTGAGCCTATACCCACTAGACCACCGTCACTCACATAAAATTTTAAAATTGCAAAAGTCAGGATATAAAACCCAGCCTAATTTCAATAAAACAAAGAAATTTCCTCAAAAACGTACCGAAGTAACTATCAGATAACTCTTCGTTTTATGTCCCTTTTATATTTGTCCAATCATGCGGATGGAAGCCAGTTACGAGCGGTCTGGGTATTTATTGCCAGTCTTGGTTGCTATGAGATGATAGAATCTTGCCACTAAAACTTTGTTTCTTATGTCAGTTGGATAGGCAAACTGGCAGACGTGCCACCTGATGCTAAGTGGTCGACGTCGCCCATGAAGAACTAGTTTCCTGGAACTAGCCCAGTGTTGCCTATTTAAAATGAAGTCCTTGTGTCTGTAATTACACTGCCTGTATCGCCCTTCTCACCCAAACACACCAACGCTGTTTCACAGAAGAAACAAACAAGATGGTGGTACCCATGCAGCCGGGAGCGCGGCGCAGTGTATCCCTCCCACCGGTAAATGCAGTTTCTGTTAATATATAGTAAGTAATTTATGAAGTGCTTTGTATTTTTTTTCTAATGTCGTGATTGCATTTTATTTATTTTTATTACAAACTATTTTCTAAAGTCGCATAGGTAACTGTCAACAATTATATCACTGTGATTGGTCGTTGGATTTGATTGTCAACCAATCGGCGATAACCGCGCTTTCTACAAGCGGTGGGCTAGAAAAAACAGAAGAAGAAGAAGGAGAACAGATGATTAATTGTGGAATTTTGGAATAAAGGAGATGTAAAAATGCGCTGATAGTTTTTATTTTGTAAAAATAACTATAACCAGTAATTAAAAGTTAATAGAATTAGTGATCACATACTTTATTAGTATTCTAGCAACTATCTAACAATATTTGAAGACTCACGATGATATTGAAAATGAAATAAGTATAATTCATAGCACTAATATTAATATCGTGATAAACCTACACGCATACCAGGCACGGTAGCCTACGGTGGCGCAAGATCGTGACATATGGAGAAGCTTAGGGGAGGCCTTCGCCCAATTGAGGGAGAGCATAGGCTGGTAAAAATACGGACATTGTGCTTTATATTTTATTATTATCATTTTATTTATCTGAAGGTCTACTAAATTACTTATATACTTTGTAAGAGGTAGTGAGTGTACCTCCGACCTGGGTGGTACCTCCCGCTCACATAACACCGGCGTCAAGGGACAGCTGTGCTATCGTGTTTTGTGTGGTTTGTGAGTTTCCGGTGGCCCATTGGAGGGGGATAGAGAAAAGGAGGACAACGCATCTGCATAAATTTTGGTTGTGCGGACGTCTATGGGCGTCGATAGTCACCATAAGGCTCCGACTGCTTGGTTGCTTCCTTATGACATAAAAAATTTTTAGCTCTATCAGTATCAGCCAATTTCGAATTTTGAGTCGGGTTTTTAATGATAGTCAAGACGACCTACCAACCACCACTCACATACATCAAGTAGTCATAAAGTAAAAAGAAAACAAACCCTTATTATACGTTCCAAAAAAAATGTGTAAAGTTAAAGGACCTCTAGAACACACTTAGCGTAAATTGAAGTTTAAACAATCTCGCTAAATTTAAAAAATTAAAGCACATTCAATTTAAAAGAATAATCAGTGTATTTACCCAAAATCTAGTTAACTTCGTCTAATTACTTCAATACCTTGTAACCTCTCAGTATAGCATAGATTGCTTGTGAATAATATATTATGTACTTGCTCAGTTTGGGTGCGATAAACTCTTGTAGTGTCAGTCAATAATCTCAAACATGACAAGAAGATTTCGTCTAGCGTATAGTCTTAATAGGATATTATAGTTATACGCCGGTGTTATGTGAGCGAGATGTACCACCCCGGTCATGCCAGCCCAATTCGGCTGCAATGCAGCATGACACTACCTCTTACTAAAAGATCAATTAACTACACTATTTTTATATTAGTTACTCAGTCAAATTGGCATACATATCACCCATTTTAGAAGTTTACTCGAAATTATACAATAGATTGCTTCGGAGGTGCTTCAGGTTGTCGGAGTTCCCCCATAATAGGAGGAAGCCCGGTTAGCCCTTTTGAGGAAACCAGCCGGTCGCGTCCTGTGTTAGTCAGATTCCCTTCAACTGAAGGCAACTCGCAGTGGTTTTAGTGCAGAATGCCGGTGCCGGGCTCAGTAGAGAAGAAGAGGGGATAAAAGAGCAGGGGGCAAAGGGTGAAGACTGGATCCTCGTCCCTTTGTACAGTTCCGACGTTGGGAGGGGTTCTTTTGTGGTGCTGGACAGCCCATCTGTGGAGGTGGCGTCGGTCCCCTGAGGTACTGACTAGCCGTCGAGGTGTACTATTTTCTCAACAGATCCGGGGCACCTTACCAAATGTGGCATTGGTGGCACTTGCCGGGGTTTACTGAGTAGAATTGCGTCCACTTACCAACTTTCGGGCGCAGCGAGTCTCACATTCCCGTCTGGGGAGACCCACTCCCCCGCGGGGCATTTCCCGGCGTTAAAGAAAAAAAATGCCAGCGCCGTAGCGGAGAGCGCTGGGAGTCCTAGACATCCCCGGCGACGACCCATCCACGGGTGAATGAGCAAAGCATTTCCACTGCGACAAAAAAGCAATAGGTTGCCTATCCAGAGCCTTAAAATGATCTTGATGCCAGTAGTTAGAACTACTGGCATCAAGATCATTTTAAGGCTAGGCTAGTAGACTAGCCTCTGCTTTCCTTATACAGTAAAGGAGCTATCGCATAAAATGTTATAAATGTGAAATAACTAGAATCGTTTATCAAATGATTATAAATGTATACTTGAACAATGGGGCTACTTATGGAATCCCATTAACGAATAAAGGGAACGGATTGAGACGATTTCCAGACTCAATAAACAGCTGAAGCGTCATCATCGTTTATAATGGGACGTCAAGCGTTCAGTAAAATATGTTCAGGATACATGTGTTATTTTTATCCGTGAATGCTTAGCAAATTAATTTAAATTAACTGTTTATATATTAACAATCATATATTTAAGAGGTACTATATGAAGAAATTTATATACACACCTAAGTTCCAGTGCAGATAGTATAATAATAATATTATCTATGGACGCTTTTACACTACGTCAATCTGGTCCCGTGGTAAGTTCTCGAAGAACTTGTGTTACGGGTACAAGACTACGGAAATACATTTAATACTTTTATACTATGCAATATACATAATATATTTAATATTTTATTATATAATAATACACATCCATGACCCAGGAACACAGAAACTTTTAGTTCCCTGGCGGGACTCGAGCCCGCTACCTCGCTAACGCGCTAACCATTGCCACACGAGCCACAGAGGTCGTCATATTGATCACAAAGATATTCTTATCCGAGATGTCGGGAATGCAATAATCTTAATAAGCCGTGATAAAACATCCAATAAATTGTTTTATTATAATGATTGAAATTCTAGTTAACACTAAAAACAATTGATCATGCAAATTGGTTGACTCAGTTTTAATATCCTCAATCTTCTTTTATACTGAGTTATTTACAAATTTCAACTTGAAATAAAAGTTGTTTTTTTAATCTATTAAGAAGATTTCTCAAAAGTTGGATTACCATTCGAAGTTCAAGAGTCCACAAGAAAACCGTGGTTACTAATACAATACTTATAAGTCATTGTAGTTTTGGCCGGATAGCCGATTGCTCAATAAGGTTCAAGAGTGGAGGCCACGTTTAGGTACACGAAGTGTTTGTTCAACCATTAACCAGGTGGGAAGACGATCTCCGTGCGGTGGCCGGTCAGTGGCAAGTGGCAAGTGGCAAGGGATCAGCCGTCTTGGCGTTCATTGAGGAATTGTTCTGCAGTGGACGGATAGAGGCTGATGATGATGATGATTATAGTTTTTAATAAAAAGCCTGTCAACGTTTACAAAACATGTAATTACATTTCCTGAACTACATAGGCTACAAAACTTGTGACAGGCTATCACAAAAATAAATAAAGCTTTTAAACGAGGATTTATAACATCGAAAGAAACGGATTTAATTTAAAAGTTAGTGCTACTAATTGGATAATAATCTGCGCTATAACAAATGTTTTACGGGTACATACCATTTTATTATTTTCAGCTTCTAATGAATTGTTAAAAATGACTTTTTGTCTAGGTTTGGGTTCGACACTACCCTATGTCATGAACGTGTTTTCTCTTTTATCTTTCTTAAATGTTCCTTTTTTTTCTTTAACGTTGGGAAATGCTCTGAGGAATCCAGCGGGGGAGTGGGTCTCCCACGTCGGGTATGTGGGACTCGCTGCATCCGAAAGCTAGTAAGTGGACGCAACTCTACCCACTAAAACCCGGCGAGTGCCACCAATGCCGCCTTTGGTGAGGTGCCCCGGATCTGTTGAGCAAACAGGGCACCTCGACGGCTAGTCAGTCCCTCATGGTTCCGACGCCACCTCTACAAAGGGGTTTTCCCGCACCACAGAACAACCCCTGCCAACGTTAGGACATCTACAATGGAGTGAGGTTCCCGTCCTTGCCTCTTGCTCTTTTGTCCCTTCTTCTTATAAGAGGGGTACAAAGAGCCCCCTCAGCTCAATTCGCTTCGCCCAAGGTGCAGCGGCTCACCCTAGATTACTGAGCCCCACCACCACGACAAGGCCTGAACCATGTGGGGTTCTTAAATATTCCTAGATTGATCTTTTTAATGTCGCTTGTTCACTATTGCTGCAAAATATGTTCACCGATAGGAGAGATGCGCTTTGCCGCACTTCCGTCTGTATAGACCACCATGTTGCTTGTTTCTCTCGTGAAACAGCTGCTGCGTGCTGTGCTTAGGAGAGAAGGGCAAGACAGGCAGTGTAATTAGTGGCACCGAGTCTTAACATCTTACGTCTCAGGATAGGCAACACAAATGAGTTGCCTGGGCTCGTTCCAGCTATACTACTTCATGTTCATAGGCGCGTTGACCATAAAAAATATCATTTTTTTATGGTCAATACTGGTTCAAAACATCATGAAAAAACTGTATGTTTGGCTGTCTTCAGGTATATAATATGAATTTGTAAAACCCGTATTGGGCGATGTGAAAACTATGTCCTAACTTGCCTAGCCAAATTACTAACACTACGATCCACGATGTAATCAAACTTATCATGTGTGGCTATGGCAAATGTATGTTTAATTAAAACAGTCCCTTTATGTGTATATGTTTGTACGTATGTACTATGTACAACGTGGTGCTTAAACCAATTATTCGACTTTGATGTTTTTTTAGTCCGGGACACTGGTTCATATCAGGTTTTTTGATTTTTTTAAGGAAAATGAGTATAAAAAATAGCAGCGACCCTAGTACAATGACCTTTTAGATTCTCTGACTGCGGGTACCGAGATGAGAACGTTACAGCGTCATTTGTCTCTAAATTGCTACATTCCAACGTCTCACTGTATATTTGTTGTTGAGGAAACGGTCTTTTATTAATTGGATTTTATATTGTAGGAGAACTGTGAAGAAATATGATTATAATAAATACTAGGGATGTATTATATGACTAAAGGCGATGAATGACTCTATGTGGCTGGTCGTAGCGATAATTTAATAAGGAAAGTCCAGAAAACTAATTATGAAGACTTCATTATTACGTCAAATGTAAAATTCTGACATATCTCTATTATAACATAATATGTTTTGGGGTTTGTAACACTCACACACACACTTACTATACTTACATTAAAACTACAGAACCGCTTAAGTTGTATCATCATCATCAGCCTTTATCCGTACACTGCTAGACATAAGTCTCCTTCAATGAATGCAAAGACGTCGATCTCTCGCGATTCGTATCCAACACAGACCAGCTACTATATAAAGTTTGAAGAATTTATTAACTTTACTTATTAGTACATACTGAAGAGAACCATATAGGTTCTAATAATAATACATATTAAGTACTAAGTAACTCGTGGATTTCACGAATCACGGTTCGTTATCCATCCATAATTTTCGATCATACGTACGTTACGTAATGTTATATGCGAGACTATAATTTCTGTATTTATAATTAAGCAATGGAAGCAAGATTAAAAATTTATTACATTTATACAGCTCTACGCACTAAAACACGTCGAGTGCCACCAATGCCGCCAACAGGACACCTCGACGGCTAGTCAGTCCGGTAGACGGTAGTCTCAAGGAACCGACACCACATCCACAGAGGGATTGTCCCGCACCAAAGAATAACAGTACAGACAGTACAATGGGTTGAGGTTCTTTTGTCCCCTCTTTCTATTAAAAGGATACAAAGAGCAGCTTCCTCAGCTTAATTTGCTACGCCCAAGTTGCTGGGCACACTCTAGGCTACTGAGCCCCACCGCCACGACAACGCTTGAACCACGGTGGCGATCATTTAATGTACTAAGTTTTTCATGTACCTGACGTTTTGGATACTTTCATAGGAGAAAATTCAATTATAATGTATGAAATTCTCAACATTACAAAACTATATTGTTATCGCAAAGATCACGTTTGACAAAGGGACAGCTATTAACAGGATTTCTCAGACCTTGGTTCTGGTGCAATGCGGTCGGCCCGGTATCACGCTACATATTGCAATCTAAAATATTCGTTTGGCCTTGAGGCATCAAGTTCGTGATAATATCAGATATATAGCGAATGCCCCCGATTTTATTGTTATATTGATGAAGGCTAACTGTAAAATACTAACGATAGAAAGGCTAACAACAACTGTAAAAGGATAAATTTGTCTTGAATGGATATTATATTCTGTGTATATGAAATTAAATTCTGTGAAAATATTGTGTTTCTACCAGGATATATTAATAGAATCTAGTTATTTATACTAGTATTATATTATGTTCTGGAGTTCAGTATTTTTGCACGCCTAATAAGCGAAGCGTTGAGAGTGCTCTACTCTCGACGTGTCAAAAAAGGCAGTTTTGTCGACTCTGAAATTGATTTTTTTGTTATTTATATCGCACATATGGGTCAATATAAGTGCACTTATATCAAGTTAAATAATATGTTCAGAACATTAAATATATTTCAATAACAATAATTATTTGGTGCAACGTACTAAAAAATGAATTTGAAAATAATCTTTAGTGGACGTCCGTATTTCTATGTCTGTATATGGGAGGGAAATTGGTCGAAAAATTTTTCGTAGCGATTTCTTTTATCATCCATGTACTGCAACAATGCGCCGAGTTTCTCAATTATTATGAGCGTTCAATTCACTGTCGTTTAATTATTATTTTCAAAAAAATTACATACGACTGTGTATTTTCCGAAAATATCAGAGTGTATATATTTCGTGGGTAAGCATCTGACAAGTAAATTTTTTAGATTGTACTTTACAAATAATAATATTTTTTTATCATTTAAAGTAACACACAGCGGACAATATGAGCGTTCAGTTCACTGTTATTTAATTATTAATATTATTTATGGAAAACTAAGATACGACAAACAAATTTGCATTTATATCAGATTTTATATTCGTTGCTAAGCAACTGACAGGTAGACAAATAATCAATTTTATTATGGAAAATAAGATTATGAGGCGTGTATTTTTGGATTTTTCAAACTTTTTAAGATTAAGCGGGCCAGGCTTTACTTTACTCTACTACTTTAGCTTTTGAGAATATTATAAAAAGATTTGAAAAAAATATTTTAATATGATAAAGCACAAGAGTTTATTGGTTTGTTTCAACGCTTTATGTTGAATTTAAAGTTTTTTTGAAAGCCCAAATATTAAAAGGCTATTTATTTTGTATTGAAAATTTTAAATGAATAATAGCTATTCATTTTTGTTAAAAAAGATATTTGCGTAATCGTGGCCTCATTTATTAAATTACTCTTGAGACCAAAGATGACAGATAACGTACCAAAGATATATATTGTCTCAAGGACGGAAAGAAGGGTCGAAAGACCCGTCTCGAGTTGTTAATGGTTATGACTAAAGTTGATCACTTAATATGCAGTTTGTCTTGTTGGGTGGATATCACAATATGTTGGTTACTTACGACTTGTAAATTTATCAAAGTTATGCTATACCAAGTTATATCGCTACATATTATATCATGCAGCGATATAACTTGGTTAGACTGAAGTTAGCAAAACTAACCTTTGTAAACGATATTTTTACTGATTTCGGTAAATAAAAATCTATTGAACTATAATCTGGTAAGAGTATGCGCTCCTAATATAACAGATAAATAAATTCAAAATTTTTCATCAATTTGAAAATCACTTTTTTAAACATATTTATTTGCTTGTGATTTTGAAGATTATTTTAGAAATTATCAACAACTAAATTGTAGGGGTGATCGTTATATTAGATAGCGGAAAAAAATAACTAATATTTATAAATAATTATATTACTTGTTATTTATTTTACCATGCAAGCGTTATTTAAATTCAAAGAATATTTTTACTAATTTACAACTCAAATAAATACAGAGCCAAATCGTACTCTATTGTAACAAAAAGAAATATCAAATAACTAATAACTTAATAAGTAATCCAACGAGCAGCGTCAAACGATATAACCAAACGAAATATAATATAATCTATCGAGCAGCGTTAAGCGATATAGCCAAACGAAATATAAAATATAACGAGCAGTGTCAAACGATATAATATAACGTAACGAAATGAATACGTTGAACGAGCGAAGAACGTTGCGCGTTTGATTATATTCAATGCGCGTTTGATTTCGTTATGTATGTAATAAATTTAAATTCGTTAGTACGTTCGCGTTTGTTCCCGTGTGACGTTCGGTGTTTTCGTGAGTTTTATAATATTACGAATTACGATAATTTCGGTGTTTTGTTGAGTTTTAAGAAACTGTGAATATATTAAGTTTTAGTTTAGTGTTTATTAATAATTATTGTTAGTTTAGTCATAGTATTTTAGTATAATTAATTAAAATGCCACGCCAAGGACGAATGTGGAACTATTTCGCTGTAGTTGATGAAATTGCAAAGAAAGCGGAATGTAAATATTGTAAAAAGATTTTTTCATATAAAACTACCATATCAAAATTTAAAAAATCATCTAAAACAAAAACATTTAATTATATTTGAAGAAATAAGTAGAGAAAATTATAGGAATGAAAATAGCGGTAAGTTTGTTTTATTTTGTATCTGTAAAGGAGTAATTCTTGTATGAAATTCATGCATTTGTACTTTGGATTTTATTATAATAATATTATTTTAATGAAATTCTTCTATTTTAAGTCTTTCAAGGTTCATCTATATTTCCTTTAAAATGCAATTTTACACAAAATACATTTTTAAATAATAAATTTTTTCCCCCGTGACCTTGGTTGCTGTAAAGTATCCGAAACATCGAGAATGTCAAAAACTTAATAAGCCGCGATAAAATCAATGAACTTCGAAAAACTAACTACTAAGTTATATATTACCTAAAATATGATAATCGATAAATTATAACAGCAATTATAATTTCAGTCAGGCAGTGCCAAGCTTGTAATAAAAGTGCAATGGTAAGTTCAGTGAAATTAGTATTTAAATATTTTATTATTATTTTTGGGTTAGAACTCGTTATCTGTTAACAAATATTGCCCGTTAATTTCTCATACAACAGCCATTTATATTAATTTCATTAATTAATATAATTTTTTCATCACGTTTATTAGATAGTGAAAAATTGATAAAAATAAAAAAAAAGCATTAAAATTGTCCCTGCTCCAATCATAAATTCATTTTTAATGATAAAACTTAAGTTACCCGAAGCGAAGCCAGAGCGTGCCGCTAGTATTAAATAGTATATTATAAACTTTAATAGTCATCGTACTAATATATTATAACGTAAAAAATAATAGGCATTTTAAAAGTAGCGTATCATTATAACGTGTTATTAATATATAGCCGTTGCGAACACCCTTACTTAATTGAGAATTATATTGACAATTTCATTGAGATTGTACTTCTTGACAAGAAGTACAATCTCAATGTGTCTCAATCTTGCTTTGGTCATCGTGAGACTAAAGATAACAGTTTTAGTGTCACATGTTCCACCCATTAAGCGTTAAAATGTAACTATCAAGCCTGCCTCAAATGCAGATTTTCTGAAAGATACAACAGCATGCTTCATCGTACCACAATACAAATAGCTATAATGGTATAGATAGTATGAATACTGATTTATAATTAAATTAATGCAACTGATTAACTCAATCCGATCGCTTCATTTGTAAGAACTTTTATTGGATCAGACGATACGGGTCAGAGAACTACAATTGTATTAAACCACTAAATAGATCAACTATTTCTTTTAATAATTTTATAATAAGCTAGCTGTTTATCGTAGTTTCATTCAGAAAACGTGAAAGTAAATATTTTTCTCTGAAATAGTTCATAACCTTTCACATTAATGCAGAATCAAATTGAAATTATTATTTTCAGACAACGACTAAAGAGTGTTGGTATTACATGTTCTTAATAAATATTTTTTTTTATTCCGAGTGGTGGATTTAGCACGTACCTACAAACAAATTATTCAGATTTCTTATATAAGCATAGACTAGATAATTATTATGACCCCACCATGGTTCAGGCCTTGACGTGTCGGTGGGGCTCAGTAGCCTAGGGTGAGCCCAGCACCTTGGGCGAAGCTAATTGAGCCGAGGGGGCTCTTTGCACCTCTCTTATAAGAAGAGGGAACTAAAACGCCCCTTGCTCTCTGCTCTTGCAGAGAGCAAGGGGCGAGGATGGGAACCTCACCCCATTGTACTGTCCCGAAGTTGGGAGGATTTGTTCTGTGGTGCGGGACAACCCCTCGGTGGAGGTGGCGTCGGTCCCTTGGGAGACTGACTAGCCGTCGAGGTTCTGTTTGCTCATTAGAGCCGGGGCACCTCACCGAAGGCGGCATTGGTGGTACTCGCCGGGTTTTAGTGGGTAGAGCTGCGTCCACTTACCAGTTTTTGGGCGTAACGAGTCTCACTTACCAGGCGGGAGACCCACTCCCCCGCAGGATGCCTCAGAGCATTTCCCGGAGTTAAAGAAAAAAATATATAATTATTATGAAGGTGACATATTTACAGATTTATAAACTAAGGCCTCTTCAAAAATTAGAATAAATTGATTCTCCACGGTTTCATACTTTTATTTTTCTTTAACGCCGGGAAATGCACTGAGGCATCCCGCTGTGGAGGGAAGGACGAAGAGAAGGAGGAAAGGCAGTATGATTACTGGCACCGAGACTTAACATCTTATGTCTCAGGATAGGCAACACATAAATGAGTTGCCTGGGCTAGTTCCAGGTAAACTAGTTAACGTTCATGGGTGACGTCGACCACTTACCAACAGGTGGCACGTCTGCCAGTTTGCCTATCCAACTAACATAAAAACACTCCCATAAAATTTTTCCCATACGTCAAGAAGTTTCACTTCAATAATATAAAATCAGTTATCTTTTTTCCTTGTAATGAAATAACTGGAGCATTAGATATTTCTATTTTCGCTCTCAACGTTCTGATATAAGAGGGCGAGCTTGTAAGCGGTAAGATTGCATATTTGCAAAATACATATTGTTCAGTTTTATTTGTGTACTAAATCAAACCAAAAAAATCGGTTGTCTGTAAAGTCGGTTTACTGACGATAGTTGAACGTGACAACGTCATAAGAAAATGGAACGCCTCAGAGCGAGGTAACGCCGCATGCGTCATGTTTTTTCGTTCTTGCAGTCGGCTCCATCGAATTATAAGATGTTGTCACGTAAAAATTGAGCCAAATCGGCTAACACTAATTCGATTTAGCATAAGGGCCTTTGGGCCGTTAACATAGATCATTCCGACATGGAAGGTGGCAGGGGCGGAGGACTCTCCAGGGTGTCATCACTGTAGTAGCAGTGAAGACACTGCAGACCACACCCTGGCGGAGTGCCCAGCTTGGGCAGAGGCAAGGGCGCTCCTCATCGCTGAGGTTGGCGCGGACCTGTCGCTCCCTGCGGTCATCCGAGCGATGACTGTCAGTGAGAGCACATGGCAGATGGTCCTCTCCTTCTGCGAGGACGTGATGTCGCAGAAGGAGGAGACGGAGCGGGAGAGGGAGCGCACTGGCGCCTCTTCCCGAAGGAGAGCACGGCGGCGACAGGCGGTCGCCCCGCCGTGAGGGACCTGTGCGCTGCCGATCGGGGGATCCGCCGCGCGCGCGTAAGGTCCGAGCTATAAGGCACCCTTATGTGTTCAGTGTGCCTTAAGCGGATTAGGAGGAGGGGATGCCAACCCGCGCCTCCAGAGAAGAGTGCCGGATGGCACACCGTTGTGGCCCGGTGCGGACGTCCACAGCTCTCGCGCCGGATCATCCAGACGACAAGGAGAACACCGCTGGGGTTTAGTGGGTAGAGTCTGCGACCACCTTAACATCTTCTCGGGCGCAGAGAGTCCCACATAACCCCCGGGCCCCCCCGGACCCGGTGGTATGCCTGAACGCATTCCCCAGCGAAACCAAAAAAAAAAGATCATTCCGACAAACAAAGATAATAAAAGTAATTTCATTCTAAAGTATGATTGACCTATAGTTAACTAAAATTGATCTTATATTATCTGTATATTTTCATATTTATTATGCAAAAGTTAAAAATAGTGAATAAGCTAAAATATAATATATATATAATGTTCTTGTTGTACTTATTTTAAATAAATGTTTTCTAAATGGTGTGATCTTGCTTCACATTAAGATGAATCTGCTGCCAAAATTTCTAAACAAATAATGCATGATGTAACATTAAATCTACATTCTAAGTAAAGGCAAACATTCTTACATCACCATGTATCCGGTTATCCTATAGTTATTTTTGTAAAAGAAAGTTAAGAAACCATTAGTTGTTGGAAAAAAAGATAAGTTTGATACTTAAAACTTTAAAGAAGTGATTAAAATTTTGACACAAGCAAAATCATTAATACAGAAATTATAAAAGTTTTGATTATCAGACTTAGTTTTTACTATTTACAGATGATGAGGGCTTTTTGCATTTAAAAACAAAATAACTTGATTTCAAGGGATCACTGTATGAGCTGATAAAATGGATGTAGACATAATAATAATAAAAAAACATAAAACTTTTGTTCTTTTCATCATCAGCCCATAAGTGTCGAGTATCTTAAATAGGTATGTCAAGTAATGTACGCCAAAATGGAAAGTATGTAAACGGAATTGACCACAGTAGGTAAGTATAGTAATCGTCAATAATAAAATGTTAAGTTTACCTAAAACATACAATAAATATCTAAACATATTGTGCGTATAAATTTAAAAAATATGTCCGGTGTAGATCTTAGCGCTTAAAAAAATATGACAGACAAACAGAAAACATCGCAAACAAAGTGTATATGAGTTTTTATGGAAATGATCAAAAATCGAAAAATATTTACCGAACATGCAGATGGGGCAGAATGGGCCCCGCATGTGCCCCCAGCAGTGGCTGCTGCCAAAGCGCTGCTTCCAGGTACCTGGCAATGTATTACAATTACAACATACATAATTAATACATAACAATGCTACGTATACGCTACTTAGCAAAACTAACAGTCGGTTACAACAAGAAGGTTTTATAACTTTTTAATATGATCGATACAACCTACGTTCAAATCACTACTGAATAATACATATTATTATATTCTAGATGAATAGTATAACGAATTTAAAATTATTAAAAATGATAACGAGATATGTGTTTTCTCCTTTTGTTACGTGTTCGTAAAAACGTGACAATATGAAGCTCTGCGAATTAATACTGATAGTTTCAAAATAAACTCGACTTTGTAGAAAAAAAAAAACTATAAACGTTCATCAAACTTTAGCGTACAAGATTCGTTTGTTATGGAGTTTAAAAGTCCAATTCCATATATTTAATGAAAAAGCACTCTGGACGCTTGATTGAATACCAAAGAAACCAACCAAAGAAATAGAAAAACGTGTATTCACAAGTCTCTGGAAATATATTTGAGTATTTAAATAAAACATGTAAGCTGGAATATTATAGTTCACACTTTTTTATATAATAATCATCAAGCTAAATGCAATAAAACAAAAATCTCAAGTTAGTATTACTAGATCTCTTGCCATATAAAAATCTAATTAGATGTAAAGAACTAAAAAAATGTAGAATTTTTTTAACACGCTTTTATTTAATTTATTTGTGTAACGGAATATTTAAACATTATTGTGACCCACTTTAAGACGTTAGATTAAATTGAAACTTTGCAGACTTTTTAAGGACTGATGACAATACAATTATTTAATAAGGAAGGATATATTATATAATAATTTTATGATCACATTCAAGGAAAGCGTATGGCGCGCAAATTACCGTTTGGTTTTTAGTCTGTTACTCATTTTAAACTGATTGCCATAATTTGAGTAGTGTCAGTGCGGCCTTAAAAAATTGATACGATTAATTAAAAATAAATTATGGTTTAAAAAACTTAAAACACGCTTCAATAGCAAACTGTACTAAAAGTATGATAATAATTTAATTATAAAATGGATTAACACAAAAATTAAAATTATTAAAAATGCGTGGGGTGCTTTGTATACTTATATACTACTTTGTACTACATTTATAGACTAACCTCACTTTTAGAAATAGCTAACAATCAAATATTTATAAAAATATCGAACACCTTCGCTTTTTTACACTATAATCATTTTTTTGTTAATCCATTTATTTCTTATTATTGAAAAATATTATCTAATTTAAGTTCAGTTTGCAATTGAAGCGTGTTTTAAGTTTTTTAACTATAATTTATTTTTAATTAATAGTATCAATTTTTTAAGGCCACACTGACACTACTCAACTTATGGCAATCAGTTCAGAATGAGTAAGGGTTTTATAACTATGGTTATTTGTTATTTCATTTGAATTCGATATACCAAACATCATGAAATCTACAAGAATATTAGCGAGCATAATATTATTGTTAGAGCTCATAGTTTATATATATTAGTTCCAAAATAATATTAATATTAGAAACAGGCCTTCATTAGGATTTTACAGAAGATTCATTGTGATAGAAAAAATGACAATGAAAAAAAACACACCATCTATCCTACGGCGTAGAATTGGAAGATTCCTCAACCTGTTAAAATTTCATTAATAATCGAATAAAATAAAGGAACTGAATGTCCAATTATTTCCTGAAAATTGCGTCATTCATTATTATATGTCAGACTGTATAACAAGACAATGCTAAAGTTAGCATATTTCATACATTTAAAATTAGACTTTAATGCTTACATTTTAGGCGCTATTGAAATCACCAATAAGACTAGAACAAAAGATAAACTTAAAAGAAATTTTGAAATCTTATCTAATTTTGTGTCATTCATGTTTTAAATCAATAGAAACGAATCACATGAATTTTACATTAATAAAAAACACAAAAGACAAATGTATGGTAAGGTAATCCACAGTGGTTTTAGTTCTGGGCAGGGCACTCCCAGGTGCAAATAACACATAGGGTCAGGATCTACCCAAAGATCCTGGCTATATCCATAAAGGATTTCCCTGCGATATAAAAAAATGGTAAGGTAAAAATTATTGTTTGTTATTTCATAAAGCACATACCTTTAGCTGCTCCTGTTTATAATCTGGCTGATAAGGCAGCAGCATTCGAATTTTGCCCCAGCGGTTGAAAAACAATGCGATCGCGCCAACCCATACAATCAATACTAGAACCACAATGCCAATCTCCACGCCTCGTATCTGTAAAATAAATTTGTTTAGAACAAGTTACACAAAGATTCCATTGTTTGCCAATTTACATCAAAACAATTAGGATTTAAAAAGTTTATCATTTAACGTTCAAAATTGTTTTCTTGTTTTATTCATTAAAATGAAATAACTACTTGGTTGCCTCCTTATGTCATAAAATACCAATAATTTCATAGCAGCCATGGTCATAAAAGTTCTTCCATGAGTAATGTTTTTTTTATATTATGTCATGAGGAGGCAACCGAGCAGTCGGAGTGTATTGGTGACAACCGACGCCCACACAACCAAAAGTTATGCAAATGCATTGCTCTCCTTTTCTCTAACCCCCCCCCCCCTTCCATGTTTCCCGGGCCACCTGGAACTCACAAACCGCACGAAACATGACACTATAGCTGTCACTTAACGCCGGAGCTATATGAGCGAGAGTTATGTGAGTGACCACCGCGGTCGCGCCGAACCAATGTCAACTAAATGTAAAAATCTTAAAAAGCTACGATTAAATGCCTGAAAAGTTGTACATTGCAATAAGCATGATGGTAAATACAATAGTGGAATTTGATGTAAAACATAGTCATCTCCAAAAAAATCAGGCATTCATTTCCTGATAGATTTCTGAAAGAAGTAAATATTTTATACTTTGACATAGCTGTGCTTCACGCTAAAAAGATTTCACCTAAGCCAAGACATACTTACCTAACAATATATTACTTCAAAACTCTTTCGAAGGGATTAAAATATGGTAAGATATTATATTTATCATTCATCTTAAAATAACTTGTATATTTATCCAAACTAACTATTGTCAAAACAATTACCGTTGGAAATGTGGGCACAGGCTCCGGCGGTGATACGGAGGAGCGGGGCGTCAGCCCCCCGTCCTGCTGCGGCGACGTCCGAGGGGGCTCTGCAGACAAAACCCGCATTAGTCCATTGTAAAGACGCTATCAAATCCAAAATTAATTTCAAATTCTAGTTTAAATTTACGTTCAACTTTTACTCAAAGCGGCAATTGAATCTACTAGCGATTCCAAATCGAGTCCACTGAGAAGAACCGGCGCAACACACTCAGTATAGACATCAGGTATAAGGTTCGTGTGATTATCAGTGCTGATTGAAGTAATGCTAGTGCAAGTGTTTACTAACATCATCATTGTCAACGTTAGTGGTTTTTTTTTAATGTCATAAGGAGGCAACCGAGCAGTCGAAGCGTCTATCGACACCCATACACATCCGCACAACCAGAGATTATGCAGATGGGGTTAGACTTTTAAACGAGACGAGTCTTTGAAGAAAGACACCTTTCTCATTGTTGTGGTACGGACATGTTTCAAGAACAAATTAAGAACATTAAACAAAAATAGTTATGTATAAGTAAACTTTTCCTAAAACTGAACAATAAAATATGATGATAAAATACCTTTAAACTATTTAACTTTGCTACTATTAAATAAATAGTTTTAACTTCAGCTATTTCGCTACTTTGAATAGTTTAAATGTAACTTGGTTTAGTTTTGCTTGGTCCACGTGAATATGGATTTGTAGTTTCATAAGTATAATATTATATTCTGATGCCAACGTGATTGCTGAGATATTCAATGTGCGAGTAGTAGTATAATATCAAATTGAAAATTGTGGGACATCTACGGCTTAAGTTTTTTTCCTTTACGCCGGGAAATGCGCCAGGAGGCATCCTGCTGGGGAGGGGGGGACTCCCTATGCGGCTATGTGGGACTCGCTGCGCCCAAAAGATGGTAAGGTGGACGCCGCTTTACCCAGTAAAACCCGGCGAGTGCCACCAATGCCGCCTTTGATGACGTGCCCCGGATCTATTGAGCAAACAGGGAACCTCGACGGCTAGTCAGTCCCTCAAGGGACACCACCTCCATAGAGGGGTCATCCTGCACCACAGAACCAAACGTCGGGAACGAGCAATGGGGTGAGGTTCCCACACTCGCCCCTTGTCCCCCCTGCTCTTTTGTCCCTTCTTCTTATAAGAAACCCCAGAGAAAAAAGAGCAGCTCCTTCGGTTCAATTTGCTTCGCCCATGGTGCTGGGTTCACCTTAAGCTACTGAGCCCCACCGCCCCGACAAGGCTCAAATCTTGATGGAGACGGCTTAGGTTCCCATAATAATTTACAATTTAATTCAAAATCCCTTTAGTTGCTTACGTACTAATCTAGTAACAAAATTACACACAAAAGGTTTCATCTTTTATATTTTTTATTACAAAGTAAGATAAAATTGAATATGAAATTAATTTAATTTTAAATAAATAATAAACGCATTGGGAAGTGCAACAGTTTATGATAAACAATATACTTTAAGCTTAGTACGAAAAGACTGTCTCGATAAATGAGTACCTACACGATTATCTTTTGAATCAAAATAAAGCTTTCAAAATCTAGATATAATATGATAAAGAAAGAAAAAAAAACGTTTTATTTGGGAAGTACTTAAAAAACAGTAAATAATATATTATCTAACATATTATATACATTATAGCTTCATAAATTGGTCTCAACTCAGCGTCTATTGGTGGTAATTCCGGCACTGATCTTCCGTTGAGGCCATCAAGTCAAACGAAGCAAATACACGTCACAAAAAAGAAAAATCGATATATATATCGTTTTAAAACTATTTTTGACGAACGAGAAAATATGGAAAGCAAGAAAATGGTATACACTAAACTCAAAGTTAAACACGAAGTTGGCGCATCAAAGACGACCGTTGTCTACAGAATTTTATCAAAAGTGATATTTTTAAGCTTGGAGTGAAAAATTAAAGTTTCCGCATAATACTATGGTGAACATAGAAATTTATCGTAATGGAAACCAGAAAATGTCTCTTTGTCACTTCATACCCTTTAAGCAATATTGTGTTCATCCAATGGTGATAAATTAAATTTCTCGAATAAGAAACATTATTTTAAGACTTTTTAAAAATATATAATGATAATATCAACTCTTTTATGTCCCACTGCTGAGCACGGGTCTCCTCCTCGAAATCAGGCGAGGGTTTTGAGCCTTAGTTCACCGATGCGCTGGCCTAATACTGGTTGGTGAACTTCACAAACCTTCAAAGACTTTTTAATCTCATCAGACATGCAGGTTTCCTCACGATGTTTCCTTCACCGGTGAGCAAGCGATGGTCTCATGTTCAGATACATGTAAAAATAAAGAAAAACTAATTTCTACGCTTCACAGGGGGGTCAGGATCAAACGCGGACCTCTTGGCTCTCACTCATGAGGCCGAGTCTTTTTTATGCCATAAAAATATAATCGATTTTTTTTGCGAATAACAACATCGTTAGGTTTCAAGAAAGGACCTGTTTGGCAGATTACGAGTATAAAGTCTGACAAAAAAACCCTCGCCGTATTGCGAAAAAATTCTAAATGTCCTATGTCTATCACACACATATATATGTGTTTACCATATAAAAGATAGAGTGGCGACACCAAAGCAGGGCTTATAATATATTTTTCGTCAGGATTTACAAAGCATGTTAAGAGTACCATGTAGATTAGTCTTGTGTCTCAAGATAGGCATGGTGGACCTGGACATGATATCTATGATATGAATCTCAAATTTAAGACGTACTTAAACTCATGCTACGACGTGTCAGATTCAAAGAAAAAAGAAACACGAGTTTAAGTACGTCTTAAATTTGAGATTCGTTTGAGTATTTGGGGGTAAGTCTTAGAAAGTTCACCAACCCGCATTGAGCCAGCGCATCGGTAAACTTTGGTTGATATTATTATATTATGTTATACACAGACAAATATATTTTGGCGCTATTTTACCTTTGACGAAACGAAACAACACCGAAAATCTAGTTTATTTTTAGTCCATTGTGTTTTCAGAACAGAACAATTTCGAGCACAACAAAACATTGTACTGTGAAAAAAATTGAATAATATTGTATGGTTTTTACAAAATATTGTGTGTCATTGGAAGAGTAAAAATATATATTTTGAATTCTATTTCTGGTAAATTGTGTCTGTCATTTTTATATATTTAGTACCCGGATGACCGAGCTTTGCTCGGTTTTTTTTTAAATAAAATGACATTTTCTAAAAATGATTCCTAGCTAGATCGATTTATCGCCCCCGAAACCCCCTATATACTAAATTTCATGAAAATCGTTGGAGCCGATAATTTTAAAAGACCCTTTTATCGTCAGAAATAGAAGCAAGTTTTCATTTGTCATCACATTATTTCACCTAATGCCAGACCTCTGCATAGTTTCCAATTATTCTCACAAAAATAAAAATTCAATTAAATAACACTTCTTGGTATGACAATATTTATCATTTAAATAAGATTACAGCTCCAAGGGCGGTACTCGTAAATACTGCTTAACGCCGACACCAAGGGTAAGTGCAAATTACTCTGTAAAATACGGCTTATTTTACATAACACTTTCGTTACTCAATTATAACTTTTTGTCTTGTATTAGCGACCCGTATATATCTGACTCTCGCTCCCCCTCTTTCTGTTCAGTCTCTTTAGAATGAGGTGAGATGATGACCCATAGTTCACCTATACGCTAGCCCATTGCGGGTTAACTTTGAACACACTCAAAGACTTTAAAAAAAAAAAATCAATATTAAATCTTTTAAAGACTTCATGTTTCGAGTGCAAAATATTTCCTTCTAACAGTACGCCTATAAAATTTTAGTAATCCATGAAACGAAACTAAACAACAAAGCTAAATAGAAGCTTTTACGAAGATTTATGTTATTCGAAGCTGGATTTATGGATACAATACATTCACATAATGCATGATTATAGTGCATATTATTATTATGATTGATAATAATAATATGTAATTTAATATAACATTTAATATTATAAATCTCTAAATGCTCTGCTACGAGAACATATACTAAAACTCGAGTGACTTTATAGTTTAAGAGATACGCTAAATTATAGAATCACTTTGACTTTTACCATATATGGGATTTTTTTAATAAGTATGATTAATATAATATGTTCAGCAGCGGACGAATTATAGAGGCTGATGATGATGATGGTATTTTTTATTTATTTAAACAATAAATATAATAATACCACGTTATTATTTTTTCTCAAGAATTTTTTATGAGTGAATGAATGAATAAATAAACAAATGAAAATTATAACGTTTTTCCAAAATCATCAGAAAAAATTATGGAGCTTAACGTTTATCTTTACCGTCACATACTATATGAAAGCCTACTTATATGAAAAGTTTCACCGTTTTAAGCATAATATAATGAAAAATATCCTTCCTAAAATGAAATAGTACATAAAGTTTATGTAATATTAAATGTTTTATTAAACTAAAACGTGGCACCATTAAGTGACAAAATGCTCCTTACGTTTTTATGACAACATTACGAATATATTACATTTTTAAGTTTGGGAAATGTTTTTGTTTGTGGTTGGATATGAGAGCTATAATGTTATTTTTAGGTTTTAGTCACAGTATACATATTATGGGTCAGTAGCCTCATTTACACAAGAAGAGTTTATCGTACGATTTGGGCGAGAATATCGTATCATATTCTCGTATTCGAGAACTCGCCATACGATTCTCGCCATTAATTGTTTACATGATGATAAAAACTCGCATCAATCCAGCGATTGTCGAATGCAAGTCGCGAAGGCGATAATCAGCCTTTCAAATTGTTTACACAGTACGCGAGATTTTTTGAGTCGACACTCGCATAAAAATTTCGACTTGTCTAAACATTAAACATGAGAGTATCGCACGTGTTGATGACAGACTCGTACAAATCGGTTTGAACAGTTTTTTTCGGTTTTAAAATCATGATTCTATCATGATTATAATTTAAAATGTAATGTCTCAAAAGCGCTGCAACCACAAGAACACCTTTTATCGCCTCCATTTTTCGAATGAGCAAAATCGTATGCGAGATTGTTGCAGAGAGTAGACAGTTCCCTGTTCACACACAGTGTATTCGAGAAGAGTTTAGTAGGTGACAATTGTCTCTTTCGAGCGGCGAAACTCGTAAAGATTGTTTACACTATGCAAGAATATTTTTGCCTGATATTGCGACTCGTTCGAGAAACTCTTCTTGTGTAAATGAGGCTTCAGGAAACTAGGAACAAACTCTCGAAACGGCACACTCACACAAACATGCGCAACTACGAAACCTCTATGACGGCCCGTAACTAGTCAACCGCTAAGCTTTTATCGTGATATCGGATCACAGGATCTCGTGACAACTTTATACAGTCAATCTTGATTTCTTCAGTCCGTCTATCATAACTGCCGCGTTAACACATGTCATTTTATTTTTCTTTAACGCCGGGAAATACTCTGAGGCATCCCACCCGGGGGAGTGGGTCTCCCCAGGTGAGTATGTGGGACTTGCTGCGTCCCAAAACTGGTAAGTGGACGCAGCTCTACTCACTCAAACTCGGCGAGTGTCACGAATGGCGCCTTCGGAGAGATGCCCCGGATCTAATAAACAAACAGGGCACCTCGACGGCTAGTCAGTCCCTCAAGGGACCGACGCCACCTCCACATAGTGGTTGTCCCGCACCACAGAACAACCCCTCCTAACGTCAGGACAGTACAATAGGGTGAGGTTCCCGTCATCGCCCCTTGCCCCCTGCTCTTTTGTCCCCTCTTCTTATAAGAGGGGTACAAAGAGCCTCCTCGGCTCAATTAGCCTCGCCCAAGGTGCAGCGGCTCACCCTAGGCTACTAAGCCGCACCGCCACGTCAAGACCTGAACCATGGTGGGGATGATAAGATGGTGGAGCACCGAACATAATATTTATATTATGTATGTGCTCGGTATGCTGGACCTTTATTAGATCCCTGTGTTTGATGTAGATGGGTGAGGCTAAAATTTTCATCCAGGTGAGAAAAAAATCGTATTCGCACCACAGATGACAAGTGACATTGTCATAATTTTGACATAATAATCCACGGGTGAAAATGTCCTACTTTCCTCCCTTGGTGTGTAATTATAGTATTATATACAAAAATTTTCCACTTTTTTTTACTTTTCTTATTCAAACCTCACCTTAGTGAATAATAATCTATCCTCTACACCCTTTCGCATTAAATTATGACGTATAATATAATAATAATAATAATATCTATGGACGCTTTCACACCACGTCAATCTGGTCCCGTGGTAAGCTCTCGAAGAACTTGTGTTACGGGTACCAGACAACGGAAATATTATATTTAATACTTTTATACTATACGTATATTTAAGATTTTTATTATTTAATACACATCCATGACCCAGGAACACAGAAAATATTTTTGTTCCCTGGTGGGATTCGAACCCGCAACCTCCGGCTTGAGCGTCAACGCACTTACCACTGAGCCACAGAGATCGTCGTCGTATAAGTATCTAAAGTATCATATTATAATAAGACTTATATTATGATCGAGTACCGGAGACAAGAGTATCCGAAAGCCCATTATCGCTGAGAACACTTAAAGAATATAGTATTACCTAACTATATTGTGTACCAAAATATAGGGCCGTCGCCCCAACTCGGCATTTATTAAGTAGCACTTTATACGCATATGCACGCAAAATAACGTTAATATTATGCTTTAACGACTAAATTAATTTTAGTTAACTTTTCAACTATTGAATAATCTACAATAGGACCCCAAAAGGTTCCAAACCTATGCATTAAAAGTTAAAATTCATTAAGTCATTAATGCGTAAATAATTAAGTGTGATAAATGATAATATAAAGTAAAAGATTTCATGGAAGTTACCACACATTGGGAAGAGGGCGTTTCTCCCAGGCATTTCAGGATAACATGTAAAAGTTGTCAAAGGATTATTATCTGAAAAGCTTAGTCCCACTGAATTTCTTTCGTCGGTTCTTCTCAGTGTGATTGTATTGGAATCGGTGGTAGATTCAATTGACGTTCAAAAATATACTTAATTGATACTATTTTTTCGATTTTTATTTGATAAACATTTAAATATACGTGGATGGAGAATAATGATAATGATTATGGTTACTATTCAAAGTCACCATTCCTCTTACATCCGAAGTCAAAAACTTTACTTCAATACGATATTATAATGAAATGATTTTTTTTTTCTAGTAACAAAAATGATGAATATAGATGTATGTACCGAGTAAAGATTTTCGGGGAAACTTATTTCTTAAAACCTTAAGTTAACCTGGTGTAATTATTGCTTAGGTGCTTAATATTTATCCACATTGTAGTGTGTACAACGCCTTAAGAATAAATGTCGTAGTCAATTTTATGAAACGGTCAAAGCACTCAAGTCGGGACGAGTTCCTGGTCAGTATAATTGTGTAGATAAACCCACTCTTCCTTAACTAGAAGACTCAGGGTAATTGGTCATGGGACCACTTTTATTGTACCTTTTTCTCTGGCTATTTTGTGCACCGGTGGGAGGGAAGCGCTGTGCCGCGCTCCCGGCTGCATGGGTACCACCATCTTGCTTGTTTCTCCCGTGAAACGGCTTTGCTGTGTTTCAAGTGTGGCAAGACAGGCAGTGTAATTACTGGCACCGAGACTTAACATCTTATGTCTCAGGATAGGCAACACATAGATGAGTTGCCTGGGCTCGTTCCAGGTAAACTATTTTATGTTCATGGGCGACGTTAGCCACTTACCATCAGGTGGCACGTTTGCCAGTTTGCCTATCCAAATAACATTAAAAAAAAATGGCTGCTGACTCTTCCGAAAATTCCTAAATCCTTGAGGGTTCATCTTCAGCTGGTGAGTTACAATGTCAACTTATTTACATTGATTTTAGAAATCTAAGGTCTTTTATGAACATGTCACTGTGAATAGACAATGATAATTGAAAGATTCTTGGAAGGGAGAACTCATATCTTCAATTGACGACCTCTGTGGCTCAGTGGTAAGCGCGTTGGCGCTCAAGCCAAAAATCAAGAACAAAAATATTTTCTGTGTTCCTGGGTCATGGATGTGTATTAAATATGTGTATTATATAATAAAAATCTTAAATATATGTATAGTATAAAAGTATTAAATATATTTCCGTTGTCTGGTACCCATAACACAAGTTCTTCGAGGACTTACCACGGGACCAGATTGACGTGGTGTAAAAGCGTCCATAGATATTATAAAAAAAATCCAAGAGAACTACACAGGAACACAAACATCAGTTCCTTTGAAGGATAATGCTACTTCAGACCTTCTCAATGATAATAATTATTACGAACTCAGGAGAGAAATGCTCATCATCATCAGCCCGTTATTGCCCACTGCTGAGCAAAGGCCTCCCTTTTTCTACCAATCTCTTCTGTCCTTGCCTGTCTCACCCATGTTTTGCCCACAGCCTTCCAACTATGGTTGATAATGATGATGTTTACAATAAGGTATATTGGATGAGAAATGAGAATGGTCAGGCTAATGTGTTTACTCACTCCAAATTCCCAGGGCACCGAAAATCAATGGGAAGGTTGGATCGTAAAACCTCATCAAGAGTTACATACATAGGTGCTTGTACTTATAAGTATCGCTCCCTAGCGACCACTTAAACTTAAAAACATAGACATACACAAGTAAAAGTTTAAAGAACTGTGTATGGTAAAATCGACACATCTCCCCTTTTTTGATGTCGGGTTAAATATAGCATATCATGCTTGAGCTATAATAACGAATTGATTAGCATTTTATCAAAATCAGATAATAATTTAAGCGCTAGGGTGCTTGCTTGTTTCTCCCGTGAAACAGCTTCGCTGTGTTTCGGAGAGAAGGGCAAGACAGGCAGTGTAATTACTGGCACCGAGACTTAACATCTTATGTCTCAGGATGGGCAACACATAAATGAGTTGGCTGGGCTCGTTCCAGGTAAACTAGTTTATGTTCATGGGCGACGTCGACCACTTACCATCAGGTGGCATGTTTGCCAGTTTGCCTATCCACCTAACATAAAAAAGGCGTTAACGTAGTTGATTCAATTATATTTTATTTACATACAACCCGTCTTATGACATTGTGATTAAATTTATATATATAGGATAGTTAAAGTTGCCGATCTTCAGACGTAAAATGATATCGCCTGTTTTGCCCTTCTTTCGGAAACTTCACGGAAGAAACAAGCTGGATGGTGGTACCCATGCATGCAGCACAGCGCATAAACGCATGGCCAGCAGTAAAATTGATAAATGAGATTGACATATTTTTCGCTACTCTTTTACTTAAACAAATCCAACATGATTTCACCAGGATATCTCAATCAATGAGCCCGTTTCATCAAACTTCAGCCATTAATTATCACAATTTGTTAACGAAATTCATCCGATAATTCGGCGGACAAAATTACAAAATTAATTTTGCCGCTCTTCAGTTTCAATTATTTACCGGTAATACCAGGCTTGCGTGGAATGGAAATTGTAATAAAACAATTTTATATCCGCCTTTTGTGTGTTTAACGTTCGGTAAATAGTTTATTTTACTGCATCTACCGTCGTAAGCGTCGTAAGACTGAATTATCAATATGTGGGTGTATGTTAAGGTAGCATAATTGGCTTTGGTGATCAATAGATGTTAAAAAGTTGTAATTGCAGATGATAATTAATTTACTCCGTGCTAAGTCAACCCTTGGAGGATTCCCCACCACCGTTCAAGCCTTGTCATGGCGGTGGGTCTCAGTAGCCTAAGGTGATCCCAGCTCTTTGGGCGAAGCTAAGTGAACCTAGGTAGCTGCTCTTTGTACCCTGCTTATAAGAATAGGGGACAAAAAATCAGGGGGGGACAAGGGGGCGAGGATGGGAACCTCACCCCATTACACTTTCCCGACGTTGGGAGGGGTGGTTCTGTGGTGAGGACCAGCCGTCGAGCTCCCTGTTTGCTCAATAGATCCGGGGCATCCTGGGTTGGTGGCGATCGCGGGCTTATAGTGGGTAGAGCTGCGTCCACCTTACCATCTTTTGGGCGTCCATATACCCGCCTGGGGAGTCTCCGCTCCCCGCAGGATGCCCAAGATCATTTCCCGGTGCAAAGGAAAAAAAAACGGCGTTTACTGAAGAAGGCCTATGTACAGTAGTGGACGGATAAAGGCTGATGATGATGATGAATAATTATGGTTATATTCATCCTTAATTATAATCCATAAAAAGCCAACAAACAAACGAAATGTAGGACAATGACCTTTGACCTAAATACAGAACAAAAGTCCATTACGTTATTGATGATCAGAATATCTTTGTATAACAAGAATACATCCGGAAGATCACGCGGTAAATGAACTGACTGGAAGGTTGCCAAGTGGAATTCCGACTGCGTTATGCGCTTATTTCTAATTGTCACTCTTAGAAAAGGTAAAAAAGTGTTTTAATGTTCACGCGGTTTACGGTTTTTTATGTTAGTTGGATAGGCAAACTGGTAAACGTACCACCTGATGGTAAGTGGTTAACGTCGCCCATGAACATAAACTAGTATACCTATCCTGGGACATAAGATGTTAAGTCTCGGTGCCAGTAATTACACTCCCTTCTCTCCGAAACACAGCGAAGCTGTTTCACGGGAGAAACAAGCAAGATGGTGGTACCCATGCAGCCGGGAGCGCGGCACAGCGCTTCCCTCCCACCGGTAAACGGGCATGTAATGTAATAAAAATGTAGTCTTATACATATCCCGTAAACCCAGATAAAATCCGCAAAAGTTGATTCGTTATAATAAAAAAGTCTGTTCATTATTAGAAGAAATGCGCTTATGTCGCGCTTTTGTCTGCATGAGTAGGTACCACCCTGCTTCCGTAAAACAGCTTTACTTTGTGGAAAAAAGGCAGGGTGGGTGGTGGAAAAAAACCATCCTGTGTCGCTCAATGGTTAGCATGTAGCAGTAGCGGGTTCGAATCCAGCCAGGGAAAAAAAAGTTTTCTGTGTTCCTAGGTACTGGAAGTGTATAATATAATAAAAATATTATTATTATTGTTTTTATTATCCTGCTTGTTTCTTCCGTGAAACAGTTTGCTGTGTTTACTGCTACGTTTCGGAAAAAAGGGCAAAACAGTGTTAATAATAATATATATATATGTATGGATGGTTAACACCACGCTAACGCTGAGCCACGGAAATCGTCAAACATATTATTATATTACAGGCACTGAGATCTACCACCTTAAGTCTCTGGACAGACATGAGTGAGTTTCCTAGGCTAGTCGAAGGTAAACTTTAAAAAAATTCTGGAAAATTTAAGCAAGTTTAAGCAAGGCTCACTTACAATCAGCTGGCTCATCGCCTGTTTGCCTATCCAAGTAAAATAAAAAAAAATCGGTTGTCTGTAAAGTCGGTTTACTGACGATACTTGAACCTGACAACGTCATAAGAAAATGGGACGGCTCAGAGCGAGGTAACGCCGCATGCGTCATGTTTTTTCGTGAGTGCAGCCGGCTCCATCGAATTATAAGACGTTGTCACGTCAAAAATATATACGAAAAATCTATAAACCTTGATGAACGTAAAAAAAAAAAAATTAAAGATACCTTATACATACTATTTTATTTCATCATTTTTATCAACATTTTTCCGTCATGTGAGGCCAAACCTAAGACCTGACACTGCCCGTTCCGTCCTCGTGTCTATTTCAAAAACAAAAAATGGAATTTAAAATTGGCACAAAATTGGAGTGACTTAGATAAATCGGGTATCATAATAAGGGTTTTCCGTGTAAACAAAACCAGTTTTTACTCAAAGCACAGATTAAACAAAAGCTTTAAGGCCAAAAATAAGCAAAGCGTCGTCTTTTTCGTTTTTTTTTTCTTGTACAACCTGATCTTTTATTTTGTACAAGAATGTATTTTTATATCCTCCTCCTGATTTAAGGAGGACACCCGTCTCCAGCAGTGGGACATAAAAAAGTCGATGAAGATGATGTTGATGATGATGAATATATAATGTTTTGTTGTGCTCGAAATTGTTCTTTTCTGAAAGATTTTCGGTGTTGTTTCGTTGAAGATACAAAAGAGTGCCAAAATATATTTGTCTGTGAATAATTTCAACCCTTATATTATGTCCATATTATGTCCTACTGTTGGGCAAGGGTGTCCTCCTCGAAATCAGGCGAGGAGGGTTTCGGGCCATAGTTCACCGATGTGCTGGCCCAATGCGGGTTGGTTAAGTTCACACACCTTCAAAGACTTTTAATCTCATCAGGCATGCAGGTTTCCTCACGATATTTCCTTCAGATGTGAGCAAGCGATGGTCTCGTGTTCAGGTGCACATAGAAATTTATAAAACCCATTTCTAGGCATCACTAGGGTCAGGATCGAACCCGGATCATTCACTCAAGAGGCCGAGCCAATACATACGAGACCATCGCCGCTGACTTTGTTGATCCTATCATCACATTGTTGCATCATAAATTTAAAACATTTCCTAACTTTTTTTACGAAACCCTAAAGTTCATACTTGATGTTATATTAATAACTGTAGCCAACAACATTAAAACTGACGTCGAGCGGTAGTTTTTGACAGAAATAGTGTTAGGAAACCGTTCGCTAACCTTTGACATTTCGACGCTAGTAACTATACAAACGCTTTAGACCTTCCGTTGGCAGGATATCTATATAGTAATATGTATGTTTTTATTTCAAAGGAACCTAAAACTACGAATCTCAAAAAATTACATCGGTCAATGGAAGTTAAACTAGGGCGCATTCAAACGCGTTCAAAATTTTAAAAGTGTATTTTCACCGTTTTTTACATATTATCATTAACATAATCAACCTTTTTCCGTTGCAGGACATGAGTCTCTTTCCATGAACGCCAAGACGACTGGTTTAGCTGGTGGGATGGATGTGCCGCGCTCCCGACTGCATGAGTACCACCATCTTGCTTTAATCTCCCGTGAAACAGCTTGCTGTGTTTCGAGGAGAAGGGCAGGACAGGCAGTGTAACTACTGGCACCGAGACTTAACATTTTGTTACTTTTTTAATATTTATTTATTTAGCTAAACTAAATTACTTACAATTAAAACACAGACGCAAAAGATTAAAAATGAATGATGCAAACATAGGTTTGCATAAACAACAACTACAATAAACAGTGCTGCGTCAGATGTTGGTTCTGCTAATATACTTAAGAATTCCCCTTGATCGTATTTATTCATGTTAAATTTTTGCATCAAAGCTTCCCTTTTGATATTTTTTACAGTCTGCAAAAACATGCTGCACATCAAATACATCACAATTTGGGGAATCTACATTTTTCATTAGAAATTCAAGCCTCTATAACGGATAATGACCAGAACGTAGCATGTCTAAAGTAACATTGTAGGATCGACTTAACTTAGGTACTATTGGTACTCGAGAAGGTTTATATTGTGTAGTTTTAGAGCAAATACATTTTCCTTACTCTTTTCATTAAAGTATTCCTTAAATTTTAAGTAACATTTAATTTTTAATTTTGTAAAAAAGTCCGTAAATGTGGCATCTGGAATTTCCAGGACAACCTTATGTCTCAGGATAGGCAACACATAATAGTGTTTCCTGGGCTAGTTCCACGTAATCTCGTAAGAAACCACTTAAGTTCATTGGCGACGTGGACCACTTACCATCAGGTGGCACGTCTGCTATTTTGTCTATGCAACTAACATAAAAATGACCAATCCCCTGCCACCCATATCCAACCAGGAGATCGTCCTCCCATCTAGTGGGAAGCCGAACTACCCTCCATCTTCCGGAACCAGGCCTCGACTCCAGAACTATACTAGCTCATCGGCTGTTACCTACACATTATGGTTTTACATATTCTTTAAAGAAGATCATTAACGTGAGCATGGATCTATCGGCAGGGATATATATCTATCACGGGATAAGAACAAGGCCGTTGCCTTCTACGGACGAGGTGGTCTGTTCGATCTGGGTAGCATACACATACAGATTAAAAAAATTGAATCAAGTATTTCAATACAAATTAAACCCAAGCCAAGTAACAGCTTCTAATAAAATAAGTTAAGCAATTTCTTTACAAGGTATTAAAAAGAATATTCCACTTCATACCGTTTGAAGTCCAATATTTCAATTTATTTACCAGAGTTACCGCAAAGCAAACATCGAGAAGTGACTTGAATATTTAAAAAGAAAGTCGAGACCTGCCAAAGCCTGGGTGATCGGTTTTACGCCAATTTCGACAACGAAAGCTTTTAGGTATAAATTCGAAAATAGAAACTCGAAAATGTCGTGATTATGGTTAAGTGTTTTCACAGGTTCAAATCTCGCCAAGAATAAAACCTGCACGGGAAACAAACGTCCATACATACACAATCTTGCGTTTATAATATTAGTACGGTATTATGATAGTAAGATTTCCCTTTAATCTAGAAGAAGTCCCTTTAATCTAAACATAGTATAGATGAATCCGCGGTAGCAACCAGTCGTTATATTCCTCCCCATGTTGTTTGTAATCTTGTGTATTCCCAACACGTATCTTTACGGAGATCATAATGGCGGCTTAAACGTAATGCTGATCTAGGCAAACTTATTGAATGGATAAAAGAAAAAATGGTATTCATTGATTTTCTATCGATTTCATTAGGGATTTACACTTATTTATATGGCCTATTTTTAAGTTTCATGTATAAACAATTCATTAACCAAACCAAACGTTTTAGGTGCTTATTTTACCGGAAAAAGCCAAGAAAAGGTATATTGTAGGAGTATAATAATAATATCTATCTTTCACACCACGTCAATCTGGTCCCGCGGTAAGTTCTCGAAGAACTCGTGTTACGGGTACCAGACAACGGAAATATTAAATACTTTTATACTATACATATATTTAAGATTTTTATTATATAATACACATATTTTAAAACACATCCATAACCCAGGAACACAGAAAATATTTTTGTTCCCTGGCGGGATTCGAACTAGCAACCTCCGGCTTGAGCGCCAGCGCGCTTACAACTGAGCCACAGAGGTAGTCATATATAGTATGTATGTCTGTATCTACGGGTGTACCATCGTAGCACTTAAACTTCGATTTTAATGAATGAGAAGGCAATCATTGATTTTTGCAGTAGATACCCGGACTGTATTAAAACATGAGCTATATTTATATAACGTCTGTAGCTAAAATTATGGTGCAAACTTCCACAAATCGCTATAATATTATGAAAATAGTGGCATGTCATTATGTTAATAAAAAAAAAAAGACTAAAGTCCGTTTCACAAATAATCACCCGCTTAATTTATTTTTTTCTACATTACGATCGTTCTCCTTCTATCTAAGCTCCGTGATTATAAAGCTAAATAGTTTTTTTTTTGTCTGAACGCGCTATTTTCTAGAAATATCATTCGGATCAAAAAAAAAAGTATTAGGGCAAGTTAAACCGCGGGAGCAGCTAGTTAGATATACCATCTTAATACCCTTAGCTGAAACCACCCCTTGACATTTCAATAGACCGAACTTCAACGTAGCCATTTTTCACGTCAGCTATGGGCGTACCCTATATAAACTTCATGCAAATAAAGGTAAATAAACTATTTGACCCACGCCGTTTCTAGTTTTATCTGTTACACGCACTCGTGTCACGCAATAATGCAGTGCTGAGTTCACATTTACATATGACAAAGTTCTTGTAATAAAACTACTTTTTATTTTATTACAGGAACTGGTGGCGACGGCTGTAAACGTAACAAGAATGTAAAAACCATAGTAAACATGTAAGAATGCGTAATAACTAGTTTTATTATTTGTAAGCTTAGAAAAAAGATAGAAATGAATAGGCGACCATGGAGGCTAAAACAAAATCTACCTATTGCCTGTAAAGTCGGTTTACGGACAGTAATTTAACGCGATAACGTCATAATGCGTCACAAGCCGAACGCCTAGATTGTGCCTCTTTATCGCTTGTACCACACTCTCGCTTGCATGCTCGATTCAGGCGGAACGTGACTATTTGTGCGTGCAGCAAACAATCATCGATTTATAAGACTAAACATCACGTCAAAAGATAATTCATTTTCACTAGGAGACAGATACAGTTTAAAGGAAATGTCTAAAAGAAACGAAAATACTTATCCTATCCTATCTTACTCAATATTATAAATGTCTAAGTTTGTAAGAATGTATATAATATTAATATGTTTGTCGCTCGTTCTCGCAAAAACTACTGAATGTATTTTATTGAAACTTAACAATAATATAGTTTAAACGTCAGAATAACATATAGGCTATAATTTATCCCTGTACTCCCATAAGAATGGGAAGTCCGCGGGATTGTCGGGAAAAAAATAATCAGTCTAAGAGTTTTCAACGAAAATATTATTCAATCTATCCACTCATTGCTTTCTGAAGGAGAAAAAGGCAGAATAGAACTGGTGCGCCTTGATTTTTCAGCAGCTTCTTGTAATTTTCCCGCGCTATTTCATGCAACAAAAGAACCATACATGGTAGTGGTCACTACTAAAACAATCGAGCTCCGCGAAATAAAACTTAAAAACACGGTAAATATCCCGCTTTAAATAGTTTTACAAATTGTTTTCTAATGTTTGCGCGAATTTCACTCATTAATAATGAAACATTTTTTTTTCATAAATAATAAAAATATATCTACTAAATCATGGTAGCGCATCCGTCCTTTAGTTTCTCTTTTTTTGACTTCCTCGCGTAACTATTTTCAATATCAACGCATCTGCAAGTCCCTGTCCACAACTTACCGCCAAGTAAAATGGCGATCCTTTTTTCCAAAAAAAAAAAAAAAATTATATATATTTGAGGACCAACGAACTCAAAGATCACTTGGGAGACCGAAACAAATGCTGTCTGCCAAAACTGATGCAAATGTACCAGTAGTGCATAACTAACGGCCTCATTTATCGAGTTTGATGTATTTCAAATTTTTGTTTTGTTTGTGTTATGTTTCAATATTTTTTCAAACATTATGTTTAGCTTGTGAATTGGAAACTTTGTGTATGTTTATGTAAATTTACTTTAAAGGGTAATTGCAAATGTTTGTGTTTATTTAAGGTTGGTGTTTGCTTTATACTCACTATGTGGTCTCTCTCACGGTGACATAGAAACAGTCATTATGTTCATAAAATCTCTTGGTACATTTCATTTTTTATAAAACATTTCTTCCTTTTTTATTACAAACATGACGTTCATAGATATGTGTGCGTTTACACAAATTCAGACCTCGTAAACAGCGGTAGCGCTACTATTAGATTGTACGGGTACCACGCGTGACCTGTTGTTCGTGATGGTGAGGTGAGGGCCGGCCCTCATGATAGAGGATCAACCGTTAAAGATTCGTCGACCGTATCGGATTAGACTAGTCTCATATCCTATTCTTCAGAGTAGCGCATGCGATGAGACCGACTCCCTGTCGAATACTTTTTAGGTGAGCCATCTGCTTACCTACTGATCCGATTACCTAAGCTTAAAGGCCATCAGGCCGAAAAGTCAAGAAAGTTTCGGAAAAAAGAGTGTGCATTTAAAAAAAAAAAAAAAATTAATTCACAATATCAAACTTTACATTTTTTTCGCGACACCGAAAATCACTTTTGTTGATTGTTTTTTTGATAATTGTGATTTTCGGTGTCATAATTCCACCATCCAGCTACCATCTGCAGATTATATTATAAATAATTATATTATAAATATATTATAAGCTGCAAATTAGGGGCTTTACACCTCAGGCATATACACGAATAACTAGTTAATTCATATATTAAAATACCTAAAACAAGGCAAACAAACAATTTTAAACATTTCTCATAGCATATTTTTCCACCTTTTACAAAAGAAAATAGATCAAGTATAAAATGTCAGAACCAACTCAAAATAGAATACGAAGACTGTAATTTAACATCAATATCTTGTATTAATATAATAATATATTTAATATTCTATTACAGCCGGTAATTACGTTTAAATATCCAATTATTTACTCCATCGATACACGCCTGTATTTGATTCAATTAAGAGAAGCCGCTTAAATAGACATGTCTTTGATTTGCAGTACGTTATTTTGTATTCGATTCTCAAAGGGGCCTAGATTCGAATCGCTGGATACGACATAAAGAAAGGTTTTTCAATGGGGGTAATGTCATAGATACCTCAATACCTTTTTACTGATGGGAGGGATGCGCTCGTGCTTCGCGCCCGTCTGTATGGGTATCACCGTTCGGCTTATTTCATCCAGAAAACATATTTTCTGTGTTTTAGAAACTAAGGCAGTGCATGTAGTACAATTACTGGCACCGAGATAATATACTAATATAATATATAAAAAAAACTAAAGAAAGGTGTCAAGGGACACCCGGATGGAACGAAGTATCTTTCGAATAATTAGTGAAGGAATTGTAATAAAAAACAAAAAAAAGGTGTAAGGAAAATAATTATTCGGGTAGGTATAAATTTTTGCGTATAAAGTACCCGTGTCAGAAGTGAAACTTATTTAGCATACTATTTTTTTTCTAAAATAAAAAATCTCGTTTATACTTTACTAATCTAAAGCTTTAAATTTCCGAGACGTTCGCTCTATCTCACTCTCTCTCGATCTTTCTCACTCTCTTCCTCCCTAATCTCACTCCATGGCTATGTGATTCATGCTACGTTCGCCCTTTCTCACTCTCTCCCTCTTCTTGGACAAAAACGTTGCAAATTTTAGTGACGTTTTACCCGTAAAAATGTTACCCTCATGCGCGCAAAGAATTTCGTTTCATTATAACGAATCATAAAGTTTTCACCGATATTTTTTTACATTTCTACTGTAATTTGGGTAATGCACCGTCATGACATGACACAAAGAACATGACAATTTCAGCCGGCTACGCCAGCCTTGACACACTGAGTGAAACTTACCTAAGACGGGTATTGTTACGAAAATATATCTTTGCCGAACCAACTCTTTGATAAGTTTCGTGTTTTGTGCTAATTTTTGTATTTTTAGTAATAACCAAACTCGTTCCTATTTTACGGAATAATAATAATAAAGATTCCGACGAATTGAGAACCTCCTTCTTTCTGAAGTCGGTTAAAACAAAAGGCAAATTAATGTCGTCAAAATCGCCCTTGAAATGAAACGAGTTTACCTAGATCAGCTCTTCTAGGCCCAAAAACGCATCCATTCGCATTGCTTATCCTGATATATCACGTGTCCAACGCTTACACGCTTTACAATAAATCCGTAATGATTACCTAAAACAAAATTAGTTTTCCATGTTATATTAAATACAGTTATATCTTTACTAATATAAAGCTGAAGAGTTTGTTTGTTCGAACGCGCTAATCTCAGGAACTACTGGTCCGATTTGAAAAATTCTTTCAGCTTATTTATCGAGGAAGGCTATAGGCTATAACATCACGCTGTGACTTATAGTAGTTGAGTAACGCGGGCGTAGCTGCAGGCAACAGCTAGTTTTAATATAAAACTTTTTATATTGGAACACTTCACTCGTAAACAAGGAGTCGAAGAAATGGCTTACCTATACTTCATATGATCATGACCTCATCCTTAATTTCCCTTTAAAATACACTTAATATAGTCGTAACACTCAGTCTACAAAATATATTTCCCTGCAAAATGTAATTTGTGCACCATAAAAAATGATACTCTTTGAAACGGTGCAATAACGACAGTGCACAATCAAAGTGGCGATTGGCGAATTGTCCGTTCATACAGAAAGTAACTCGTCCGTCACTGTTGTTATATATTGGCTCGGCGAAATAATTATTATCAAAGAAATGAACAAAATGGCATGTGAACGGACGAATTAATGTTCTTCGGGATGAATGGACAGGTGAACGAAATAATGTGTAAACGAATGAACGTGTGAACGTATGAACGTGCGAACATATGAACGAATAAACGAATAAAGATGTCGCCAATTTTTATGTATGTATGTTATGTGTTTATCTACCTAGTCTATCTGTATTCGCGTGCATGCGTGTATAGAAGTGTGCTTTATACGTATAAATGTGCTCATTATATCAAAAATAATTATGTCATAATAATATTATATATGATGTAGACATTAGTTTTTGATTGAAATAAGGCAAATCGTAGAAGAGGTTAATGTCTAAACATAATACATATTACTCATTTATAATACAGGTTCCCAAAAGAACCCCACCATGGGTCAAACCTTGCCGTGACGGTGGGGCCTCAGTAGCCTAAGGTGAACCCAGCACCTTGGGCGAAGCAAATTGAGCCAAGGACGCTGCTCTTTGTACCCCTCTTATAAGAAAAGGGACAAAAGAGCAGGGGGACAAGGGGCGAGGATGGGAACCTCACCCTTTTGTGCTGTCCAGACGTTGGGAGGGTTGTTCTGTGGTGCCGGACAACCCCTCTGTTGAAGTGGCGTCGGCCCCTTGCGGGTCTGACTAGCCATCGAGGTGCCCTGTTAGCTTAACAGATCCGGGGCACCTCAACAAAGGCGGCATTGGTGGCACTCGCCGGCTTTTAGTGGGTAGAGCTGCGTCCAACTTACCATCTTTCGAACGTAGCGAGTCCCACGTACCCGCCTGGGGGAATCCACTCCTCAGGCGGGATGCCAGAGCATTTCCCGGCGTTAAGGAAGAAATAAAAAGGTTCCCAAAATAAAAACGTGAATGCGTGCATGCGTGTATGCGTGTATGTATATGCAGGCATGCGTGTATGTGTGTTTATGTCCTCGCCTGCATGCATGCCTGAACGTATTATAATGGTGAAGTACGAACTACTATATCTATCAAACACAAAGACCGAACAACTTATCAAAGAAGTGAAACTCAATAGACAAAGAACAAAATAGAGTAGGTATATTTATTCACGTAATATCTTGTATAAATTTAAATAAGTTATTCAAAACAGCTTTTAGCAAACTTACATTGAAATTAAATCTATGTATGCCCCTGCGGGCTAAAACAGTTTTAAAACTGCAAAGCTTTTAGTATTTTGTTATTGAACTTTTAAAATTATATTAAATTTTCCAGCGACGCTTCTATCCCATCTTAGATCTGTCTGCATGTTAATAATATGACGTTTAATTGTAAAATCAGAGTTTAATTTTTAATCTAATCTGAACCACTTCACTTGATTAATCTAAATGAAAAGTTTTATTACGGCTAGTATTTATTTCAATATTTATCGTTACTTTGTTTTAAGAGTTAACCAATCTCATCATCGTCATCATCAACCTTTTTCATCCCATCCCGATGCCATCCCATGCTATATATATGCCTCTTTTTATGATAGTTGGATAGGCAAACGGACAGACGAGCCACATGATAGTAAGTGGTCAGTTTCGCCCATGAACATTTTTCATGAATATATTGTCTCTGTGCTAGTAATTACACTGCCCTTCTCTCCCAAAAACAGCAAAGCTGTTTCACGGAAGAAACAATCAAAATGTTGGTACCTAAGACAGTACAGTGGCGTGGCATTGGCGCAGTACAGTGCAACCCTTCCACCGATAATGGTCCCTTTTAATGAACGCCAAGACGGCTCCAATAGTGGACAATGCAAATGCCAAATATCAACCATGTGCTAAAGATAGAGAGACAGGCAATACTACCCTACTTTAGACAATGATAGGATACTTCTACATCATCTATACTTAGAGAACAGAACATAGAGAACCCTAAAAATGGAGCTTAGGTCAATCAATATATCCAGCAAAAATACCCCAGTATATGAAGCAGGTGTTTACCCAGGTAAAACCTTGGCCTCATGTAAATACGGAGGGTGCATGTTTAAAAATATTCCTTTCAATATAGGAGAAAAGGATTGATAAAAATATTTTAGCCTTTGTGTGCCTTGCTTCTTATATTTTATGAAAGGTACGTCATCATTATCCGCCGCTTATTAATATTGTTTATAGACCTTATTAATCTAGTCAGCAAGATGTAGTGTCATGCTGCTTTGCAGCCAAACTGAGCCGGCACCGGATGGTACCTCTCGCTCACATAACACCGGCGTCAAGTGTCAGCTATGCTGTCTCGTTTCGTGTGGTTTATGAATTTTGGGGTATGGGGAAAAGGAGGGCAACGCATCTGCATAATCCCTGGTTGTGCGGATGAGTATGGGCATCGATAGTCATCAAAAGGCTTCGACTGCTCGTTTGCCCTCCTATGATATAAAAAACGACCTCAATAAGGACAACGAGTAAGAGTTTTTAAGACCGTGCACTTGTTCTACAATTAATGTCGGGCTTTTGTAACAATGTGTTGTTTTTAATATAAAAAGCTTAAAATGGTGTAGTGTACTGATTATGACTAGCCTCTTCGCAGATAGCTGGGAGATGGGACACAAGTGAAACGCTTGGATGTTAGATGCCAACTGTTTATTACTACTGTTTAGTACTAAACTTAAAACTATATCACACATACGTCACTCGCCCCCTATGAGCCCACGCGTTTCGACTTCGCAAGTAGCGAGAGGAACGTGCGGCCATCTATACTAGACATAGCCATTCTACGAAATATCACCCTTCAGGTACATTCCATAGAAACCATTCAGGAGCTTAACTCAGACCATAGGCCGGTGCTTATACAACTCGGCGACCCGGCAAACAATAGAAATACAGATAAAAAAAAGATCATCGACTATAAACTTTTAAACGATAATCTGAAAATCCTTCAATCGAGTCATCTCGATAAAATCCCCGACATAATAGACAGTCCTCAAACTGCTATATCAGCATGCTTTGACTTCACCGACCATCTGGTAACAATGATAGAAAAGTCATCCAGGGAGATCTCACAGGCCCATGACGGCCGATGGGACTTCCCGGAGGATCTTAAAGACCTAATACGCGCAAAAAATGCAGCAAAGCGTACATACTCTCGCTACTGGACGGACGAGTATCGACGAGCTCTCCGTGACCTCGAACGACAGGTCAAAGCCCGGGTCATAGAAAATAGAGCAGAAAGGTGGGATCGCCTCCTGAGTGAAATTTCACCTTCGCAGGTGGCCTACTGGCCACTCGCCCGTTCAATGAAAAAAAAGACGGAGGCACCTATGCCTCCCTTAAAAAGATTAAATCGCGCGCCTGCACTAGAGGATGCCGACAAAGCGGAATGTTTAGCCGATACACTCGAGAGTCAGTGCACTCCGAGCCAAATAGTCGCAACTCTCCTTCCGACGGTCGCAGAAGCGGTCCAAGACATTATAAAATGCCTTCACGCCAAGAAGGCCCCCGGGCTGGACGGGATTTCCAACAAGGTATTAAAAATACTACCGCCCGCCCTAGTTATCCTCCTGGTTAACATTATAAACGCCCTCCTCAAGGGTTGTAGGTTCCCTGATATATGGAAAGAAGCTACGGTCATAGGAATACTGAATCCCGGAAAACCACGCTCGGAACCGTCTAGCTATCGTCCCATAAGCCTGATAAGCTCGTTAGGAAAAATCTACGAAAGAATTCTGCTTAGGCGATTGAAAACCGTCATTAGCGAAAAGAATCTTTTCATAGATGAGCAGTTCGCCTTCCGCGAAAACCACTGCTGCCCGAGGCAAGTCCACCGTATGACGTATGATATTCAGAGGTTTCCATAAGAAAAACAAACACGATACGTGCGCTGTATTCTTTGATGTAGCAAAAGCATTTGATAAAATCTGGCACGAAGGCCTCATATTCAAACTATTCAAGTTAGGAATACCGGACAGATTAGTCATCATCATCCGCGACTACCTTTCGGGCCGGCATTTTAGATATAGAGTAGAGGGCACTCTGTCCTCTCGGAGACCTCTGAGGGCCGGAGTCCCACAGGGCTCCGTGCTGTCTCCGACCTTGTACAACTTGTATACCTCCGACATCCCCGAACACCCGGCGGTTAAACGGGCTCTCTTTGCAGACGATACCGCTCTGTATATCACCCACCCCTCAGCCGCAAGGGCTTCCACCATCCTCCAGCGTGCCGTCACCGAGCTGGGTGAATGGTTCGCAAAATGGAGGATTGATATAAACCCAGAAAAAAGTGCCTCCATAAAATTCTCACGTAGGAGGGTCACAAACAGACGACCTTATCGTACCATGAAACCGATAAGGTTAAACAATATAGAAATACCCAGAGTAGATCAGGTAAAATACCTGGGGGTCACCCTTGACAGGTCGATGTCATTTAGACCACACATAGAGTCAGTCACCAAAAAGGCCAAATTCGTCTTGAGCCGTTTATATTTCTTAATTAACAAAAACAGCAAAATGCCCCTCAGGCATAAAGCTTACCCTGTATAAAACTTGTATCCGACCCATTATGTCATACTCTTGTGTCGCATTCGCGCATGTGCCACAAAGTCGACTTAATGCACTACAAATAGTCCAAAATAAATTTTTACGCATGGCAACCGGTTGCCCGTGGTACGTAAGAAACATCGACCTGCACAGGGACTTCAGATTAGAGTCCATTAGGGGCCACTTCAAAATGACGTCAGAACGTCACTTTGAAAAGGCACTCCTTCACCCAAACCCGCTCATCGTGAGCGCGGCAAACTATTCCCCAGATAGCTCAGTTCCAATTAGACATAGGTTACCTAAGCATGTTTTAACAGATCCAGCTGACGAAATCTCTCAGCTACTAATGCGCGACGCAAAAGCGCGACGCGAACGTCACAGCATACACAGACACACACACGGTGCTAGGTACACCTGCACACCGCTTGGGCCTCGGGGTCGTAAGCGACGTCGAACCCTACACATGGAAACCACATCGATCCGGATCGATCGCGGAAGCTTAGGTTCGAATCCGATACGAGTAGACACAAACCCAGACCGCGCAAACAGCGCTAGCACTACGCTACCGCTAGATTGCTTGGGCACCGCGCATGACCCGCCTCTCTCTCCAGAGGGAGGGATGAGGGCCAGCCCTCATGATGATAGGTTAAATTCAACCGTAAAAGATTCGTCGACCGTATCGGATTTGACTAGTCCAAATGATGCTCTCCCGAGCAGCGCGCGCGATGAACCGCGCCCCCTGCGGGGCGCGGAGGGGGGCGTCCCCCTTTCTAATATTTCTTAAGTGAGCCATCTGCTCACTTACTGTACCGATTGAGCTTAAAGGCCATCAGGCCGAAAAGTCTAGCCATTCCGAAAAAAAAAAAAAAAAAAAAACATACGTCACACAACAAATAAATATTGCACGCGTCATCATTCGCACACCTATGCAAGATCCCAAAGGAAAGGTTAATAAATTATATTATTATTATTTAACTTTTATTTGATTGAATGAACTGAATTTAGTAATAACGAAAGCTATGAATACTGATAGTAGCGTCCACTAGATGCAGCCAATCTCTAGATATATAGGTACTTGGTGTTGCCACATCGTCACTGTCAACTAAAGATATAAACAAGTCTGCATATTATGCGACACCACTTACTAATTATTAATGGTGTTTTTGGTACCAAGATCTACAACCTCTTATTTCAAGGTATGTTTCTTTACATTATGCATACGAGATAGTCTCACGAGAACGAGACGAGACGAAAAAAAAACTCTACCTTTATGTATAAAAGAGTACTTTTCTTCAAAGTTTTCTTAGACAATAATATCATGGCTGCAGCTATTACTTCTTTATTATTTTAAGAAACAGTAATTTCAAAATTGTCCGAAGTTTTTTACTTTTTATTGTTTTAACATGTTAGCTATTCATTTCATTTATATCCAATTCGTACAATTTGCTTAAATTATACTTATACTTACTATATAAATATTACTGGCACTTTACATGACTGTTTTTGTTCGCTATTAGGTGTTATTGTATTTGGACAAATATAATATGACGAACAGGCAGATACAGATTATTTTTATGTTATATAATGGGGGCAAACGAGCAGTTATAATACCGACGCCGCATAATCATATACACATCCGCACAATCGTATATGCCCTTCTTTTCCCTATCTTCCCAATGGACACCGGAGACTCACAAACCGCACGAAACGCGACGGTATAGATGTCACCGGTGTTATGTGAATAACTACTATATAACTATAAAACTGAACTTCCTAACGTTTATTGTTTAGTTCGTTAAAGGTTAAACGGTAAATTATGAAGGTTTTCTATAGCGATTGTCTGTTTGTAATGTTCTGCGGTTTTGTGAAAATTGTGATATTATTCTTAATTTCTTTGTATATTTTGTAACAGGTAAAGCCATGCTGCTTTGCAGCAGAATTGGGCCAGCACGACCGGAGTGGTACCTCTCGCTCACATAATACCGGCGTCAAGTGATAGCTATGCTGTCGCGTTTCGTGTGGCTTGTGAGTTTCTGCTGGCCCATTGGGAAAAGAAAGGCATAACTTTTGGTTGTGCGGATGTCTATGGGCATCTGTAGTCACCATAAAGATCCGACTGCTCGGTTGCTGCCTCATCACATAAAAATAAGATTGTACATTAGTAGAAGAACAAGTTGATTATAAGTTGTAGGCTGGTTGTAGGCACAAAAAAAGAAAGGCACAAAAAATGTTATTATTATTATTATTTATTTATTTTGAAGTCGGTTGTTTTTTTTATTTATTTTTTACGGGTTTTGTTGCATTTTATTATATAGGTGACAATAGTCACGGTCCTGCGGTTTTTTTAAGTGAAACTTCTTTTGCGCACATGAGCGTAAATTTTTACGGATGAAACGTCACGAAAATGTGCGTGAAACGTTTTTGTCCAAGAAGAGAGAGTGATTGAGACCGATTAAGAGAGAAAGGGCGAACATAGCATGAAGCACATAGCCATGGAGTGAGAGTAAGCGAGCAAACGAGTGAGAAAGATAGAGAGAGAGAGCGAGATAGAGCGAACGTTGCATCGCAAGTCTCGGAAATTTAAAGCTTTAGATTAGTATAAATATGAACGAGAATTAAAAATTAGTTTGCCAAATAAGTTTTACTTCTGACATATGTTAAGTACATATGTCAGAAGTAAAACTTATTTGGCAAACTAATTTTTTTTAAAAGACGATAAAATCCGCAAAACTATAATAAGTGAAATTTGCGTTAATATTAGAAAATATTATTTTCTACCATGAGATATTATTGTGAAGCTTATCGTTTATAATAACTTATAATTTCACGCTAGTTACTAGCAGCGCCCCGCCGTTTCACCCGCGTACTTCCCATTCCCGTGGTATAAATTATATATAGCCTTTATATTATTATGATGTATAACCTACGCTATTGTAAAAGTTCATCAAAATCCATTCGGTAGTTTTTGCGTGAAAGAGTAACAAACATACATCCATACATTCTTACAAACTTTATAATATAAGTAGGATTGGCTGTTAGCATGTGACTATATTAAGTTTACTAATTGTACCTAAACTACATTTTGAACATCAAAGCTAGCAATGCTTGTAAACTTCTGCTACTCGTCAAGTGTACGATGCGAAACGTTTTGAATGAAGTGGTTCGATGAAATCACAACTAAATCAAAGTTTGACCATCATATATTTTATTCAAGTCTTAATCACTCATGTAGTTAAATAGACTAAATATTTTTAAATGTTTTTTATGTAGGTACTAAGTTCTACACTATATTTGAAAATATCTTCATTTTTTTGATACGAGGTATGAAGCGTCTGTTTTACTGTTCACTATAATATAATAAAAAGCCTTATACTGTTATCGTATGTGCTGAACGCCTAGAATGCTAGATCGATTTGGATGAAATGTTGTGTAGGTGTATATTTAAGTGGATCCTTGGATGGATTGAAAATAAAATATGACCTGGTTATAATATAGCGCCTTGGTTATATTTTCTTAAAAAAGCGAGTATTAAAAATATTAAGACAGTAGCTACAACAGTCCGAACCGCGAGTGGAACATATTACGGTAAAAATGTTAACAAAGATAGTATCCCGTCAAACTTTGGTGACACCCAGTGGGTGTCATAGATAATGGGAAGCTCGCATGTGACATGTGTGACACGCGATGTCACAGGCTTATTAGCGTGCTTAATTACCATAAAGTCTAGTCATAAAATCTTAATATCTAGGTCTCAATAGCCATCATACCTGAAATAACACGTTTTCAAGGTCATTTCAGAATGTGTAACATTATATTTCATAAAAAAAATGCAGATAAATAAAATTATTGAAAATAATAGAACCTGAATAAGAAAACCTGGCTAGCTGTTGCCCGCAGCTTCGCCCGCGTTAACTTAGATTTATAGCAGTACCAAGATTGATGATAATAGTTTTATAGCCTAAGTTACTCCTTATACCATCAGCTTTCTGTCATTGAAAGTCTTATCAAAATCGGCGAAGCCGTTTCAGAGATTAGCCGGATCAAACAGACACAAACATTGTAAAAAAAAATATTTTGGTATATGTACCGTGTATACATCCTTATGCATTTAGTAAAAAGCGGTTATTTTAATATTACAAACTAAAAATGGAGGTTTATCCTCCATTTTTAGTTTGTAATATTAAAATTACCGCTTTTTACTTTTGCCCCAAATAATGTGATAAAGGCCTCGGAAAGACTTGTGGGAAGAATGCGCTTTGTACCTGCAGCAGCTTTGCAAACATAACCTCGTTAATATTAATGGGCAATGATCTCTATATAAACGAATATAAAAAAGAAATATTTATTCGTAAAGATAATCACAAAAAACAATAAGCACAACTATCACAAACAATTCACAGTCAATAAAAAGTTTTTGCACGCGCTAGACTAAATTTAATAAAGGCTATATTAAAGTGGGATCTAAATAAATATTATGTTATACGTGATAGGTATCCGTGTTTTTATATAATACTAGCTGTTGCCCACAGCTTCACCCACGCTAACTTAGATTTACAGCCGTACCCGGATTGGCGATGATTATTTTTGTAGCCTAAGTTTAAAAAAAAATTGTAAAAAATGCTGTTTTGGTATATGCACTCTGTATACATCCATATGCATTCAATAAAAAGCGGTTATTTTAATATTACAAACAGACGCTCCAATTTTATTTATCTGTATAGGTGATATATTATTATAATTTTTCTATGCATATGTAACTGAACTCCTAAACGGCTGTTACAACCGACGCCAGGAGGCCGTGTGGTCACAGACTGCACGGTAGGCGGGGGGCAACCCCCCAATCAAAAGTGAGCCGAATGGGCTCACACTAATCCGTTGAAGCATTAGGGCCTTCGGGCCATTAGCATAGATCCATCCGAAAAAAAAAAAAACCTAAACGGCTGGACCGATTTATTGAAGAGAAACTTCTTTTCGCGCATGAGGGTAAAATTTTACGGATGAAACGTCACGAAAATGTACGTTTTTGTCGAAGAGGGAGAGAGTGATTGAGAGAGAGTGAGAAAGGGTGAACGTAGCATGAAGCACATAGCCATGGAGTGAGAGTAGGGAGTGAGTGAGAATAATTATGTATATAGATATGTTTTTCATTAAAATTTGTTTCTAGTGTGCACCAAGTTAACTTATTCATTCGTTCATACATAAAAAACAGAAATCCCTACAGAAATAAAACTGGTGAATAAGATGCTGATGGACTGACAGACAAGATTAAATGTTTTATTCAAATCCAAACTCACAAATCCAACATTCAATGCCCAATTTCTTAATTTTTTGTCTATTACATACAATACAGACGGTATGAGAAAAGTTTTAATGTATTGGCTAATTTACTTCATAGGCATAATAATCTTTTCATATGATATCCTCATATATCTTTTCATATAATCCGCTAGACTCAGATGGCTTGGGCATCTGAAGAAAATGCCAGCTGAAAGGCGGTGAGAAGGGTCTATGAGGGACAGGCCTGCGGCCGCCGAACAGTTGGTCGACCCAAATACCGCTGGAAGGACGCAGTAACGAAAGACCTACGCGCCCTGGGCGCCCTAATCTGGGAGGAGATAGCACAAGATAGGGCGCGGTGGCGCCATCTCGTATCGGAGGCCAAGATCCACACCGGGTCGTTGAACCAGCGGAGTAAGTAAGTAAGTATGATATCCTAGCGCTCATTGAAATACTATGTCATGTGGACAAAGATAATGATGATGATTATAATGGCAATACTATAGTATCAAACATAATATTAAAATACTAGCTGATGCCCGCAGCTTCGCCCAAGTTAACTTAGATTTACAGCCCTACTCGCATAGATGATGATTATTTTTATAGCCTAAATTACTCCCTATAACATCAGCTATCTGCCAGTGAAAGTCCCATCAAAATCAGCCCAGCCGTTTTAGAGATAAGCCGAAACCAACAGACAGACAGACAGACAGACAGTATGGTGGTGATATAGGTCCATCTTTTGTCTTTAAGCCTCGCTATGTAACCAGCCCACTTTCACTTTACCCTTTGTGCGTGGTTTAAGGCATTAATGGCTTTTGTTATTTCTCTTATCTTTACGTGTCTAATCTTATCTAGTATTTTTTGCATGCTTCTCTCAATTCCTCGCTGACAGGATGTTATTTTTTGCTTAACTTTTGATGTAAATTTCCATGTTTGACATCCATATGTCAGGCATGGTAAGAGGTTTGAGTTCATTGTCTTAGTTTTCAGTTTTATTGGCATGTTACTTTTGAAAATTTCTTTCATACTCCAGAATTTGTTCCATGTACGCTGTACTCTTCTTTCGATCTCTAGTTCATTGTTTTCTTTTTCAAAGCTGATTGTTTTTCCTAGGTAAGTATATCTGTCTGTATAATCTAGTGGATATCCATTGACTTTTATCTGTTTTTTGAGGCTATTAGTCATTATTCATGGTTTTAGCGAGATTGATTTCAAGTCCTACCTCTGCGCTAGCTGATTGTAAGTCATTGATCATGAGCTGTAGTTCTGAGAAAGTCTCGGATAATATCACTATGTCATCGGCGAAACGCAAATGACTCAGAAAGGTTCCTTGTATGTAGATTCCTCGTTTGCTCCAGTTTAGTTTGTTGATGATGCTTTCGAGTATGGCTATAAATATTTTTGGCGACAAGGGGTCGCCCTGCCTTACACCTCTCTTTATTGCAAAGCTCGGGCCCAGTATGTCTAGCTTTATTCTGCCCATGTTGTTGTTATATATGTTCCGGATCACTTTTATATATACTTCGCTTACCCCCTGTTCTTTCAAGCTTTGCCAAACGTTAACGTGAGTAGACAGTGTCGAAGGCCTTTTGGTAGTCAATAAATCCGAGATAGAGGGGTCTCTGATGTTCCCGATATTTCTCTATTATTAACTCTACTGTATGTGTATGGTCTATCGTGGAGAAACCTTTTCGGAAACCGGCCTGCTCTATAGCCTGCCTTGCTTCTATTACGGGGCTGATTCTCGAGTTTATAATCGCCAAGAAAAGCTTGTACAGAGTTGGTAGTAGGTTTATCGGTCTATAGTTGCCTATATCTTTTGGGTCTCCCTTCTTATATATTAAAATAATGTTGGATTCAGACCATTGTGTAGGCGTTTCAGAGTTGTGTAATATCAGACTGAATAGTTCAGCGAGCGGTGTTGCCTGTATATGATAAGCTGTCTTTAAAGCTTCGTTTGTTATGTTATCTGATCCAGGGGATTTTTCTAGTTTGAGCCTTTTTATTGCATCTATGATTTCCATTTTGTTAATTGTTTTCATGTTATCCTGGTTAACCTGTTCAATGTGGCCTTCTTCCATGTTTATAGTTTTAATAGTGTGTTTATTTTTTAGTGTAGTTAGTTGGTTTTCATTACTATATAAGTTTTTGTAGAAATTAGTTGCTGTGTTAATGATGTCTTTTCGATTATTTAGGTCTTTGCCAGACTCTTTTAGACCTTCTATCCAGGTTTTGCTTGTTGTGAGTTCTTTGTAGGCCTTTTTTGTGCTGCCTGTGAGGTTAAGATGCCTTTCTAATGTACTTTGTCTATATATTGAATAGTCATTTCTTATATATTTATTGACTATCTTGTAGAGTGCGGAGAGTTCATTTTTCATAGATCTCGATTTGTTTTTAGTTTTTTGAAGTTCCTTCCTTCTTTGTAAAAGAGATGAAGTACTTTCCGATAGTATTTTGTGTCGTCTGTGTTCCTTTCCCATTGCTTGGGCTGATTTTAAACTCGTGGTGATTGCATTTGTGATATTATCGTACTGGGTTTGTACTGAGGTGTTTCCGTGGCCATCACATTGCCTATATACCATTCTTGATAAGGTTTCCCTGTAATTAGCTATTTCTACTTCAGATTATAGTTGGTTTGTATGCCTAATACTGTAATTAACTCTGCTTCTCTTTAGTTTAGTTAATTTTACTTTTGATCTGATTAATATATGGTCTGAGGGGTAGTTTAAGTTCATAGTACCAATATCTTGGAACAATCTCGGTTGGTTTGAAAATATATAATCCATTTCATTTTTAGTTTTTCCATCCGGAGACCTCCATGTCCATCTTCTGCCCAATCTCTTTTTAAAATATGTGTTTATTATAGTTAGTTTATGCTCCAATGCGAAATCCACTAGCGTCTGTCCTCTTTCGTTCCTCGTCCCACTCCCGAATTGCTTTGTTACTATATGTTCTTCTTTCTTAGGAAGCCCGATCTTCGCATTGAAGTCTCCCATAAGTATGACATTGTTGTGTGTAGTGTCCAGAGCTTTGTCAATCGTTTTGTAGAATTCTTCAATTTCTTCCTCGCTTGCAGATTCCGTTGGTGCATACACCTGTATAATAGAGATTAAGAAGCCGTGAATGTTCATGTTTAGTACAGCGATTCTTTCCGTCAAGCCCGTAGAGCTCTCTATATTGTTCTTGTGTACTTTGTTTACTATAAAGCCTACTCCATATAGGCCGGGCGTGTGACCCACGTAACAAAATATAAAGTTTTTATGCTCTTGTATGTTGGTACCTAGCCGTCTTGTTTCTGATATTCCTATAACGTCGTATTTTGTTTCTTGTATTGCTTCCTCTAGTTCTAATAAGCGTTCGTATGACGATAAGGTTCTAACATTGTAAGTTGCTTTGTGTAAATATTGTGGTTTTTCTTTGTTTCTGCTCTTAATCTTTGTGGTATCTATTTTTGGAGGGTTTTGGTCGTACTCTTCCACGGTGACCGGCCGGATTGGAAGATTATTTTGTTTGTTTCTTGTTTTTAATCGTGTGTTTGTTTGTTCTGTGCCGGAGGAGGGGGCGCTGAATTGCTATGCTTGGTTGTTTTGATTATTGTTCTTATCTGTATATTTCGCTGTATTTTTCACTACGTAGTTTAGTATTCCTTTTTTAATGTTTCCTTCAGAAAAGCTGTTAGACCTCCTGACCGATGTAACAATTTGTTGTGTTTTATTATTTTTATTTATTTGCGTGTTTTTCTCTACATTGGTTCCAGTGACATTCTCGGGTGACGTAGGCAGCTTCCTTTTAGTGTTATTTTTTGTAATAATCAGTTTATCATATATAATTTTAGCTAAGTTTCCCTTTTCTCTTTCGTGTTGTTGTTGTTCTTGTAGCTCTCTTCTCTTCTCTAGTTCATATTTTGGATAGTCTTTTTTAATGTAATAATGTGTATCTTGTAGTGCTCTTTTATGTTTCAAAATTTTTTTCTTTGTGCCTAGAGTTGTGAAGGTCACTACTATTGGCCGTAATTTTACGCCTTTCTTTCCTATTCTTTTTATTTCTTAGATGTCGTTGTGGCTTATTTTTAGAGAAAGAGAAAGATATTGTTCCGTCCATATAATAAAGTTTCTTTCTAGGTTATCGTATGATTTTTCATTCTCTTCTATGCCGAAAAATACCAAATTATTCTTCCTTGACTGTCTTTCTATAGCGTGTATTCTTTTCTCCTGGTTTTCTACTATTTCTTTTATATATTTTTTTCTGTATATATACATAATATATTATGTAGTATCGAGGGCTTGGAAATAATACTGATTGTGGACAAATAGAAATTCATATTTTGTTTCACAATTAGTTCTTTCTGATACTAACTTGAATAATATTGTAAATGTATGTGTATATTTTGTTTGTTTATTGTTTCACGCTACAATAGAGCGACGAATGAATATTAGTGCATTAAACTTTAGAGTTATTTTATTAAATTATATTAAAAACCAAAGTTTTCAAAAAAATAAAAAAATATATGTAAAAGAACATAATATTTTAATATTATTATTACCTATGTAGTAGAAAACGTCTAGCATATGTAGGTATCACGACCATTATTCAATGATATCATTATCATTTATTTATTAATAGATGGCACTTTTTTTCAATATCAAAATATGGCGATGTTTCAAATATTATAGTTTTTTCTATCGTGGAACGACTCAAAAAAGTAGTGCAGGGTTCATCCGCATATGCGTGTTCTGCCTAAAATTCGGTCCAAAACTTACCCAACCGAATATTCTTATAATTTTGATGAGAATTATCTATTGGTGTGCCTCGGTGGTGAAATCTACTCGAATGCAGTGACGGAAACGGCATAATGCTGTCATGTCGTGATAATTACGCTGCCGCTTTCAATTCCTTTGTGTGTCTTCGAAAAATATTTGTTTATAAAGAAAACCATATATTTCTTTATTTTATGCCATTTTTCAGTGCGTAGGATATAGGAGAAACAAATAAAAAAGCCAATCTTACCCAGGGTGCGGAAGACAATAGGCCTGCTCCTATACTTGTGCCCGCCCCACAGAGCGGCGACGGTGACTTGATACTGCGTGTCTGCCTCCAGCCCGCTCAGTATCACAGCGTCAGAGTTGCCAGCCACTTCCAGTACCACTCTGTAACTAACGGTCAATGAGTCAATTTCGTTGTTGTCTGTTAACAAGCACAAGAAAGAAGGGAAAGGAAGAATGAAGGTATTAAGAAGGAAGAGATTTTAGTTTCCAGCAAAATGCTATAAATACCTAGAAGTGAGATTTTTGTTTGTTATGTTTACACGCACTAAAATTTGGAGTAGAGACAAATGGAACGTTTCATCTAAAATGTAGAGGACTACTCCCATAGACGGGAATGTAAAATTCTTAATGAACCGCGATCAATTCAGAAAATATTGTCTCATTATAATCAGTAAAATTCTTGTAAATATTTATAATAGCTGCAGCTTCTCCCACGTTGACTTACCGAACTACTGTTAGTCAAAGCGTAATCTTATATAGCCTGTAAGCCTTTCTCGATAAATGGGCTATCTATCACTGAAAGAATTTTTCAAATCGGACCAGTAGTTCCTGAGATTAGCGCATTCAAACAAACAAACTCTTCAGATTTATAATATTAGTATAGATAAGGACAACCAATGGTAAACTATAATTGTTATAAGTTAACAGCTTATAGCAAATAAATCTTATTACATGTCATCAGGGCTAGTTATTAATTTATAAAACAGTTTTTAAGAGTACTGACACTGGTACCAAGTACATAATAATATAATTTAGGAGAGGAGAAACTTTACTACTTATATAAATTTAACTTCATATGATAAACCTATCGCTCAGTTGCTTCCTTTTTTTTTTTGCAGCTCTACCCACTAAAACCCAGCGGGTGCCACCAATGCCGCCTTTGGTGAGGTGCTCCGGATCTTTTAAGCAAACAGGGCACCTCGACGGCTAGTCAGCCCCTCAGGGGACCGACGCCCAGAGGGGTTGACCCCTACCACAGAATAACCCCTCCCAACGTCGGGACAGTCGAATGGGGTGAGGTTCCCGTCCTGATCCCTGATCCCAAAGAGCCCCCTCGGCTCAATTCACTTCGCTAAAGGTGCCCCGCCCCACCGCCACGATAAGGCCTGAACCATGGTGGGGATTCAGTAGCTTACTGACTTACGACACGCTTACACTATATGAATCAAATGAGTATTCTTTACAAACATCATTAAATGAAAATTTAAAATGTACTTTTACACTACAATTATATTTCTTGTTCATAAAAACATATTAAAAATACAACTGTGTAAAAAAGTGAAAGCCAAGTAAATGTCCTGAAAATTCAGGTTAAGATCAGCATGGTCAGCATGGTCAGCATGGTCAGCATGGTCAGCATGGTCAGCATGGTCAGCATATGTTTATGTAAACAACACAGTCCGGAGATAGTAAACGGTTTGTACACAAACGCCGTAGGTGTACTCGTACATTGATGTGAAACCAAATATGTTACCAAATTGAAATTCTGAATCGCTGTATCATATCCCATCAGAAACCACTCACCTCGGTGTAAGATGGGTTTTCTTTGAATATATAAAAAAATTGAATACTAGGGATAGTTTTGTGGCTAGTATTTTTTTTAATTATATTTGTTCTTGCGCGATGTATACAATTACTAATGGAGGACATAAGCTCCCTATGACCTGTCCCTTTTTTATGCAGGGCAATGCTTTTTACGCGTGTAGCAAGGATCTCAGGTAGACCTTGACCCTATGTGGGACTCGCATCTGGGAGTGTCCTACCGTTAAAATAAAAACCAGGGCGAGCGCCTTCAGCCGCTTTTTGAGGATCCAAGATTTGCAGGCAACAGGATCACCTCAGCCGGTGACCTGTCCCTTCGTCATATCTCATTGACTGTTAAGCTCTAGTTTTAATATCTTTAAGTAACTCTTTTTCTCTATAGCCGTCTTCCTTGGGTATCATTTATCTAGAGCAAGCGTCATGCTTTTTTAGTTTCCTTTGTCTGGTACCCGTAACACAAGTTCTTCGAGAACTTACCACGGGACCAGGTTGACGTGATGTAAAACCGGCCATATATTATTATAACTATTATTATATTTTTCGCTTTCATGGTGTGCATGTAACCTATGTTCAGCAGAGGACGGTTAGAGGATGATGATGATGATGCTCATGCTGATAACTGTGATGTAAATAAAGACAGGACTTTGACGTCCAACTAGATGGGACGTCCATCTCCGTGCAGTGGAGATGCTAATACAAGTGTTGGAGTATCAGTAGTCTCGGCGTTCATTGAAATGCCTCGTTTATGCTATGTCCAGCAGTGGAGAAGTAAAGGTTGATGATGATGATTATAATGATGATGATAATGATTAACTACAAGCTCTCCGTGTCTGCGATAAAGCTTTGTATATCCTCTAGAGAGAAACAAGAGCTATATTGTGTTATGAACCCTAATCTTTGAAAGCAGTCAGCTTATAATATATTATAAAACTGAGATGAACATGCTAATATGAAAAATTGCGCCACTATAAAGACGTTTATTGAGAAATATTAATTATTACATGGTAAACATAAACCCGTAAAGCGGTATAAAGTATGAACGCAACTTCTTTGTTTAAAGGCATGAAAACGTTAACGAATCTCCCACTCCAAGCAAAAGAAGAGTTGATAACTAAGTGCTTTAGCATCATAATGTAAGTACGTTTACAGGATATGGAATAGCACCCTATTCCACATCTTTATGCATAATATACGCATACATCATTGATTTCTTGTATAGACTAGAGGATTTACAAAATATTGAAATAAATATATTATGCATACAAAAGTGTTAAATTATCACACGTATTACCAGGTTGTGTAATTAATAACAATTTGTTCCCGCGTGTAAAACCTTTTTTTGATATTGCAGGGAAATTTATGGATATAGACATGATCTTCAATTAGATTCTGACCCTATGTGGGACTTGCACCTCGGAGTGCCCCACTGTAAATTAAAACCACTGCGAGCGCCTTCAGTCGCTCTTTGAGGGTCTCAGATCTGCAGGTAATAAGATTACGTCAGCGACAGGCTGGCTTGAGCGAAGTCCAGACTACTCCTCGTAAGGGGCCACGTTTTAACCTTTCGTAAATGGTTTAGAGCAATGGAAAAAGTCGAACCCAACTGATAGTCTCTAATATTAGCGCGTTCACAAACTAATACTTCAGTTTTGCAATCTATACTTTTTTTTTAATGTTAGCAGGATAGGCAAACTGGCAAACGTGCCACCCGATGGTAAGTGGTCGACGTCGCCCATGAACATAAACTAGTTAACCCGGAACGAGCCCAGGCAACTCATGTATGTGTTGCCTATCCTGAGACATAAGATGTTAAGTCTCGGTGCCAGTAATTACACTGCCTGTCTTGCCCTTCTCTCCGAAACCCAGCGAAGCTGTTTTACAGGAGAAACAAGCAAGATGGTGGTACCCATGCAGCCGGGAGCGAGGGAAACGCATCCCTCCGACCGTCATCATGGGGTGCAAACTTCATATTGAAGTTTGGAGGTCAACTTTCAGTTTTAGTGGTTTGACGACATAAAGGACTGGACCGGATTAAGTTACCACCAGATGAAGAGATTATCCCATGATCGGGCGGAGTACCGAAACCTGACCTCCAAAGTTTAGGTCAAACTGTGCTATTTTAATTCTTCAATCAATATAAGGAAGTTTACTATCGAAAATATAAATACTATCCTTGTTTGCCTTCAGGCTGTTTGACTTATCAAACGAGCTTAGACAATATTTATTTTACCTCATATTTCGTTTATATTTCATAAAAACGTTTTGGTCGGAAATTGTTACAATTACCTGTCACTTTGCCCCGGATTTTCGTTTGTTCGTCCGTCAAATAATAATGTCGAATGGCAAAACCGTTTGTTGAAAAAACGTTTCCGTTTTGTTACATTATAGAACAAAAGGTTGGCAAAAAACAATTTGAAAAATGAAACAGAATTGAGATTCGTTTTTCATGATGTATAATCAAAAAAAGAAGGGCAACGCATCTGCATAACTTTTGGTTGTGCAGATGTCTATGGGCGTCGGTATTCACCATAAGGCTCCAACTGTTCGGTTTCCTGCTTATGACATAAAAAAAAACTTCTCTGGATTCGTCTTCTTTGTCATTACACTCTTGATAGAGCGGTCATGGTCGTTACTGCAGCAGCATCGTTGTTGGTGGTCCGCCTCAAAATTCCACGCCATTCCTCTCTTGAAGCTGCTTTTTTTGAGCACACATGTAGAGGTTCTTTTGTTATGGTTTTTACTAGGTCGGTCCATCTTGTGGGTGCCCTGTGTGCTCGAGTCCCCTCGACTCTACCCTCGACAATCAGGCACTCGATGGAGGTTTCACTCAGGATAGGCAACGCATAAATGAGTTGCTTTTTTTTTGCTTTTACGCCGGGAAATGCTCTGAGGCATCCCACCTGCGGAGTGGGTCTCCCCAGGTGGGTATGTGGGACTCGCTGCACCCGAAAGATGGTAAATGAACGCAGCTCTACCCACTAAAATCCGGCGAGTGCCAACAGTGCCGCCTAGGTGAGGTGCCCCGGATCTGTTAAGCTAACAGGGTATCTCGACGGCTAGTCAGTCCCGAAGGGACCGACGGCACCACAGAACAACCCCTCCCAACGTCGGAACAGTACAATGGGGGTGAGGTTCCCATCATCACCCCTTGCCCCCTGCTCTTTTGTCCCCTCTTCTTATAAAAGGGGTCCAAAGAGCCCCCTCGGCTCAATTGGCTTCGCCCAAGGTGCTGGGCTCACCCTAGTCTACTGAGCCCCACCACCACGTCAAGGCCTGAACCATGGTGTGGATAAATGTGTTGCCTGGACCTGTCCCAGGTGTAGTGTATACGTTTATGTTCACAAGTATTTTTAACTACTAACCATCACAAGGCTCGCCTAACAACTATGCAAGTAACAAAAAAATATGTTTGTTTATTTTATTACGTTTACTATTACAGTATCATATGAGACCATGATTTAGGAGATTTAAAATGAATGACATGACATATTCGAGATGGGCTTCTCTTTTCCGCTGCCTTTTCTGGGCATATGTAAATCATTACAATCTTGTAATGTCTCCTACAGTAATTGAAGGAGTTTTAACGTATCTTCATAAGGTCCCTGGGATTGTTATGTTTATAATAGTATTGTGGTTGTTGCTGTCGATCGTACCTTCACAGGAGTAGCAGTGATGGGAATGAGCGGTATATTACCGGTAAAAAGAAGTACAATCGATAATAATATGAGGCAATCCTAAATGAACATCAAGTATCACTTGAAAATGTCTATCATCGTAATACTACTGAGACCACTACTTCAAAATGCTTACTAGCTATTGAATAAGATTATTATTTATAAATATTAGTATAGAATTTCTATAATTAATCATTCATGCCTTAATACTTTTTAAGGAAGATATGATCAAGATGAGACCCGATGAGAGCCCCACTAAGGTTCAAGCCTTGTTGTGGTGGTGTGGCTCAGTGCCTTAAGGTGAACCCAGCACCTTGGGCGAAGCAAATTGAACCGAGGGAACTGCAGTTCTTTGTACCCCTTTTATAAGAAGAAGAGACAAAAGAGCAGGGAAGGCAAGAGGCGAGAATGGAAATCTCACCCCATTGTACGGTCCCGATATTGGGAGGGGTTGTTCTGTGATGGTACGATCCCTCTGTGGAGGTGGTGTCCCTTGAGGGACTGACTAGCCGTCGAAGTTCTCTGTTTGCTCAATAGATCCGGGGCACGTCACCAAAGGCGGCATTGGTGGCACTCGCCGGGTTTTACTGCTTAAAGCTTCGTCCACCTTACCATCTTTCGGGCGCAGCGAGTCCCACATACCCGCCTGGGGAGTCACCAGTAAAAAAAGATACCCGATGAGATTAAAAGTGATCGAGGTTGTGAGAAATTCACTATTTCGCATTTGCAAATCAGATTATGTTAACCTTAGTTACTTAGAATAATTACACTAGGTATAGAAAGTCAGTCTTCATACAAGCGCTCTGTCAAAAATGAAGCACTAAATCGATCACAATGTTGCCATGGGTGGTGAAGTTTTCCAGAAAACGGGGAATGATTCGGCCGCTGATAACAATTTGTCATAATAGCAATAATAATTAATATGGGCATGTGTGGGCATATCTATTTATGTATTAATTTATAACAACTTTACATTACCATGCCCATACTAGCTATATTATTATGTAAAGTTGTTATTTTACAAGAATTTTTAATTATAGGAAACGAATAAAAAAAATATAACAGTAATTAGTAAAATATATATTTTTTATATTTATTTTTTATTGGCACAACTGACGAAACACAGTAGTAATGTAAAGTTGTTGTATTACTATTTAAACTAGTAACTTACTGTAATATAAACGCGAAAGTTTGTACGTAATATGGATGTATGAATGTATCACTGTTTATTTGATATCTGTTAAGGGCCCCTTCTCCCAAAACTATAGGTATTTAACGCACCGAATCGGTTTGCACTTGCGTTGCGCGGGAGATGTCTCTATATGAACTCCGGTGACCTACCACGGCCGGCAAGCACGCCACAGTATACGAATATGCAGTAAACTGACTATGCTTGAATTATTCTTAGATGTGATAATTAATAATTATGCATAACAAAATTTTGTTGCTGTTATAGTTATCTAGTTTTGGATTTATAGAAATACTAGCTGGTGCCAGCGACTTCGTCTGCGCAGGATAAGATAGTTTTATTTCTTCACTAATTAATCGAAAGGAACTTCGATCCATCCGGGTGTCCCTTGACACCTCTCTTTAGTTTTTTTTTTTATAAAAAGTATCCTATGTTACTTCTAATACCTCCAAGAATATGTGTACAAAGTTTCATGATGATCGGTTAAGTAGTTTTTGCGTGAAAGCAAACATCCATGCTTTCACATTTATAATATTAGTAAGGATTAGGAAGGATGAATTAGCTACATAGGTCTAAAAGGTAGTGCCATGCTGCTTGCAGCCGAATTGGGCCGGTACGACCGTAGGGGTACCTCTCGTTCACATAATAATGGCGTCAAGTGACACCTATGCTGCTGTCGCGTTTCTTGCGGTGTATGAGTTTCCGGTGTCCCATTGCAGGGGATGAGGTAAAGGAGGGTAATGCATCTGCATTATCTCTTGTGTGGATGTTTACGAGGACGACCTCTGTGGCTCAATGGTTAGCGCGTTAGCGTTCAAGCCGGAGGTTGCGGGTTCGAATCCCGCCAGGGAACAAAAACTTTTCTGTGTTCCTGGTTCATGGATGTGTATTAAATATGTGTATTATAAATAAAAAACCTTAAATATGTGTATAGTATAAAATATTAAATATATTTCCATTGTCTGGTACTAACACACAAGGTACTGGTAACACACAACTGGTAACACAAGTTCTTCGAGAACTTACCACGGGACCAGATTGACGTGGTGCAAAAAGCGTCCTTACATATAATTATTATTATGGGAGTCGGTAGTCATCTAAGGCTCCGAATGCTCGTTTGTCCCCCTAAGGCCTAAGCTATAAAAAAAATCAATCATTCTAAGAATGCTTGTAGGAGATTAAAAAATTGTAGACAAACATATTCTTTTATACTATATTAATTATTTTAAAATTCAACAAAATTTAGTTGTCGTATGCTAGGTCCAGGTTCATTTTCATCGACCCATACATCATCGATTAATGTTAGACACGGGTCTCCTCTGAGAAGAGGGTCTAGGCCATAGTCCTCACGACACTGCCCTGTGGGTAGGGGGCTAGGAAATGATTGCAAATCAGAAATATTTTGTGATGAAGGTTCCTCATTTTGAATTCTTAAAGTGTTAACAATTTCTGGAAGAAGACATCACTACATAGTATAAACTATAAAGCAAAGTCGCTTCCCGTGTCTGACTGTATGTATGCTTACATCTTTAAAACTACACAACGGATTTTGATGCGGTTTTTTTAATAGATAGAATGATTCAAGAGGAAGGTTATAGGTACATGCATAATATAGTAGATAAACACTCATAATTTTAGAAGTTTCTGATGTGATGTCATAAATAAGCACATTTTTTGCACTTACATTGCAAACGCTGGATGAACCCTAACAGATAGATCAAAATAATATACTACATTATTATACACCTTAGCCGGGCCCGGTTCCGAATTAAATAATAAGTAAATATGCATACTGAAAAGTCCGCGATGGCATAATATGTCTACATTAGTTAAATATAACACTACTACTAAACTACCTATATCCATTTTAATACTTTAAAAAAATGCCAATTATAAAGAGCTAATGTAAAAGCTATTCACAAAAATACGCTATTAATCACTACATATTATAAAATAAAGTCCTACGCCCGTCCATAGATAAATAATTATCATCAATGCGTATATACAACCGTATATCTAAGTTAACGCGGGCGAAGCTGCGGGCAACAGCTAGTTTGTGATAAAACTGTATTAAGATTCTTTTTCCTTATTTTACTTTTTTATTCACCATTTCAATTAAATAACTAGGTAGGTACTACACAAACTCAAGTATCTATTTATTTACACTAATTAAAGGTTTTGTATTGCAAACTAATTACAACTAAGAACAACAATTGTTAGTAAGTATTAAGTAGCTATATTATTTACACTGTGTCGTCTTATTTATTTAGACGTTATAATATAAAATGCGCGGTAACAACGTAGTCACGAGCAAAAGCGGCACAGGTCCTACTTCGATGAAGCCCGGCTGGGTACTGGCGCGACGTGGAGCGATGCGCGAGAGCAATTTTTATCGTTTTTTATTTTTCAATAATTTTTGAAGTGACATAATAAAGATCTATCCAATCATTTCCACGTCATCCCCGTTTAGCAATTTAAACGTAAAAGTTTCATTAAAATTGAGTTACCCGAAGTCTCATACTACTCAATTTGCTTTTAAAATCGACGTTACTTTAGAATTTTTTTTGATCATGTAAAATGTTAAATATTGTATTTTTATCCAAAAAAATCCCTAGATCAAAGATGTATCTAGACTCTATTTTTTATTATTATTTTAAAATGACGACTTCTATGAAAACACCTCGATACACACCTAGAAACAACAATTTGGGATAAGGGGCCCTTAAATCACACAATCACATTAATTAGAGAACGTGTCACGTACCTTCATAAATATCAGTTGCAACTGTTTTAAAATTAATCAGTAGGGGAAAAAAGTCAGTGAAAATATTTTCACAAACGGGCAACACTCAGCATTGAAAAAAGAATGTTTATATATTTTAAACCTTATTAATTACAAGATACTACGAAATATTGAAAGATTTCCAGTGAAAAATGATGTTATTATATTTATTTTGTTTTTCAGATGTATTGTGATACAATTTAACTGTAAAAATCGTCATCATTTTTTTTTTCGTGACACGTTTGACTCACTTTGACATTAAACACTACGGAGCGGGCCGGTGTTTAGAGCCATGATGGCTCCAACAAAGGTGCTTCAAAATGGGCGCGCGGACTTAGTTTCTATAGTCTTATTATTCAAAGCTTAGTTATTATATTATCTTTACAATGAATATTTTGACAGCTGCATTATAATATACTGCGACTTCTGCGCAGGATACGTATTAGTATTTTTTTATAAAAAGTATCCTATGTTACTTCTAATACCTCCAAGAATTTGTGTACAAAGTTTCATGATGATCGGTTAAGTAGTTTTCGCGTGAAAGCGTAACAAACATCCACGCTTTCACATTTATAATATAAACAATACTTACTTAATAACAAAACTTATGTCAACACGACTAAAGTTATGAGTAAGATTTAAATAAAAAAACCGGCCAAGTGCTAGTCGGACTCGCGCACGAAGGGTTCCGTCCCATTACATAATATACAACATTAGATACTTTAATAAAAAATATGGTTTATGTTTATGGAATTAAATGTTTTTTTATATAATATTTGAGTTGATTGAATGAAAGGTAAATTGCGGTTTACAATTTATGACGTATAAAAAAAACTACTTACTATTGTTTTCTAATGTTTGCGCGAATTTCACTCATTATAATGAAACAATTTTTTTTTTAATTTTGTAAAGCCACACAGTGTATAGGAAACATACCCATACGGATAGGTATTTAAACGGCGAATCACACCACCATCCAACACAGTTAGCTACCGTGGGTAAATCTTTGATACAGAGAGCACAAGGGATCTGTGATGAGCAGCACCTGGAGACCGAACTTCAACATGTCAAGCAAGTACTGCGTGACAACAAGCTTCGGGTACCGCGTCTCCGTCACAGTGAACGTGTGAAACCAGCCACCGTCGAGCGAGTACCTGCTGTGCTACCGTTTATGAAAGGCGTCACTGACAAGATTGGCTTCATCCTAAAGCGAGCTTCTATAAAAACTTATTTCAAGCCGCCTTAAAAGATAGGTCAATTCTTACCATCTGTCAAGTGTCATATACCCTTACAAGATGCAGGAGTATACAAGCTTGATTGTGATTGTGGCCTCTCTTATATAGGCCAAACCAAAAGATCAATTAAAACTCGCGTTAAAGAACATATAGCTGACTTAAAACACCGTCGCTACACTAAGTCTGCAATCTGTGAACATAGTCTAGACAAAGCTCGCCATTATATTAGATTTGATAGACCACAGATACTCGCAAAAGAACACCGATTCCAACCAAGGATGATCCGCGAGGCTATTGAAATTAAAAAACTTATTTTAGAAGTTACAGGGGGGATACTCACATTTTACCACTTTGGAAGTGTCTCTCGCCCAAACTATTCAGTTTAGAAAAAAATGGTATTAGAAACCTCAATATTATTTTCGAAGACCTATCCATAGATATACCAGACGTATGGGTTTGATGAAAAAAAAAACAGTTTTAGTTCTAAGTATGGGGACCCCCAAAATTTATTGTTTTTTTTTTCTATTTTTGTGTAAAAATCTTAATGCGGTTCACAAAATACATCTACTTAATAAGTTTCAACAGTATAGTTCATATAATTTCGAACAAAAGTGGCTGTGACATACGGACGGACAGACAGACAGACATGACAAATCTATAAGGGTTCTGTTTTTTGCTATTTGGCTGCGGAACCCTAAAAAGGACGCTTTATAATACAATCATAAATTAAAAGTATATTAAAATTCTCTTTTAGACTCATTATTCTTTGCTCGTGTATAAGTTTCTTTTCACACGCATTCCTCTTGTGACTGAAGTTCTTTTTGTTCTCTAAGAACAACAAAACCGTCTGACATGTCAAATGCGATTTTTACAAATGCAACTATCCAATGTTGCTCTGATGCCAGCTTATTCCAATTATGGTATCACACAATATTGTCAAATGAACATGTAATTGACTTGACAAGTTAATTACATTTTTACCAGGTGACTTTGTGCAATCACTCATTTGTATGACGGACTGTTACATGCAGTTTTATTTGCGTGAATTCTGGATTTATTTAATAATGTCACTTCTATGAATAATCGCCAACTTGCATGGGCCCAGCACCCTCCTCGCATGATTTTGAGGAGGAGACCCGTGCCCAACAGTGAGATATATAAAGGTTAATATTATAATCTGTTTCTTTGTTTTAATGTGGTTTTAACGCACTTAAAGGAGAAATGTCTGATTGGAAAATACGTTTAAAAGTTTGGAGAATACAAAAGTGTATACCTACCTACCTTTTATGTTAGTTGGATAGGCAAACTGGCAAACGTGCCACCTGATGGTAAGTGGTTGACGTCATCCATGAACATAAACTACTTTACCTGGAACGAGACTTTTAATTACTGGCACCGAGACTTAACATCTTATGTCTCAGGATAGGCAACACATAAATGAGTTGGCTGGGCTCGTTCCAGGTCTACTTGTTTATGTTCATGGGCGACGTCGGCCACTTAACATCAGGTGGTACGTTTGCCAGTTTGCCTATCCAACTAACATAAAAAAAAAACATCGACTAACACTGGAACCTATCAATCATACAGCAATGAAGTGTTTACGCGTTTAAATACATTAACCGTCTGTTATGTTGTTAAAAATAACAGATTGATCTTACCGGTGGGGGTGTTGCGCTGTGCCGCGCTCCCGTCTGCATGGGTACCAATATCTTGCTTGTTTCTTCCGCAAAATAGCATTGCTGCGTTTCGGAAATAAGGACAAGACATGCAATACAATTACTGGCATCTTATTGGAGACTTAAAATCTTACATCTCTGGATAGGCAACACATAAATGAGTAGCCTGGGCTAGTTCCATGTGGACTAGTGTTTGCTTATGGGCGACGCTGACCACTTACCATTTTGTGGCTTGTCTGCACGTTTGCTTATCCAAATATAATAGTTATTTGTGTTTCTATGTTTAGTCTTATTTTGGGTAAAATACGCAAACTAACAACCATTGTTTATTAGTTAAGAGAAGGTAGTGGAAAATCAGTTCCTTTGGTGAAAAGTGATGAACTAACAACAGACATTTGCAACACTGCGAGACTTCGTAGTCAGCCTTTTAGAAAAAAGTATTTAAGAAACTCGAAGCTAATATCGAAGTAATTCAGTTTATCTGTTGTTTTCAAGCTGAAGCCGCTGGTTAGATTTGAATAAAAATTATCAGAGGAATTAACACAAGTTTTCTGGTGCAATCAGGGGAAAAAAATAGTTTAATCAAATACTATCTCTAGTAAAAATAATAATTAACCAGAAAACCTCTTAGAAGAAGCGGAACGCGATCTCATTAAGGACGGACTAATTATTCCTGTGGCTGTGAACTTTTCTCTAGTTTTGCATCACTAAATATTTATCAGTCCCCTGTATATTCATTTAAATATTAAATGAATAAAGAATATTATAATCAGTTTGTAGAATAGTGAAGAAATCTATTCTCATAATAAAACTAAAAAAATTGTTTGTTGAGCGAAGATGGAAGTGGCTATGTGAGGTCCGGGTTCGATTCTGACTGGTGCAATTGCTTCTAGATTTCTACGTGCAACATGAGATCAAAGAAAAGTATTTGAAGGTGGGATAAATTCACCAACCCGCATTGAGCCAGCGCATCGATGAACATTTTTTTTTTATTTAGCAGGGCAATGGTCTTACGTATACCATATGCGCATATATACGCATACCATATCCACATATATTCATCGAGGGAATATCGGTATTCATTGGGGGGGCCTATGTTTGATACATATCGGTATTCATTGAGGGATAATAGGCCATATTCAGCAGTGGACGGATAGAGACTGATGATGATGATGATGATGAAACAATTGGAATAATTTAAAGCCTTTAAAATAGGTACGATACAAAACTTTATACTTAACCCATCTTAAGGTCTTAAGAAGTATTAAATGACCTTCAATTCTTACTCGGAAACCTCAAACTTCTCTTTGTCAAACTTTACACTTACCTTGATATCGTAGTCCTGTAACCACAACCGAATATTCCAAGTGATGAATGTTTAATACAAACTACAAAGTGAAAAGTAAGTTATTCTTAACTTTACCCAAATCGTTTTTTTTTTACTTATCTGAGGATTCTGTAAAAATAAAGTTAAGCAAACTGCAATAAGTATTGCAAACTTAAGTATTGAACTCGCTTATTCATACTACATCAGTATTTTAATGTGATATTAAAAAATCCTACTAATATTATAAGCGTGAAAGTTTGTATGTATGGATTTTTGTTACTCTTTCACGCAAAAACTACTGAATGAATTTTAATGAAACTTTACAATATATAATATAATAAAATAGCTTATACATCAGAATCATATATTATTAGACTATAATTTATCCCCGTAACCCACGGGAATGGAAAATATGCGGGCTAAGCCGCGGGGCACTGCTAGTTGATAATAACTCATAAGCTTGTAATTCTAAGATGCATATATTTTGGTATAAATATTTCGGTTATTATTATCAAAAGCAAAAAGTATAAAAAAAGTATAAATATTTCGGTTATTATTATCAAAAGAAAGCTTTTAATACACAATGTAATTTAATGTAATAACAATTTTTACTTGTATAAAATAATATAGAAAGGAGTACTTCTGATTGTGGCATACGTATTTTTAGGTGCAATAGATTTGAATATTTTTCAGGAACATACAGACATACCATCGAGTGATCGTATCATATCGTTACAATATAGAGTATGTACAGAGTATATCAGTGAACAAATCTTTATTAAGCCAAGTGTGCGTCTGATTCACGCAATTCATAAAATTCATAAGGAATTCATGAAATTATATTTTTTAGGTATAACTAACTAACGGTTTTCAGATTTTTCTACACTTACGCTGTAATACCTAACTTCTTGCTAATTTTTTTAATTCTATTTCAATGGGAAGTACCCTAAGCTTTAGTTTGACAGACAACGAAGTGCTCCGAACGGTTCTGAATTGTTATTTAAGGAACGAACCCCAATTACTCAAACAGAAAATAATCTTCAAAACACTTCTTATAAACATTCATAAATAATAGGTGTGTATTAGAAGCGGAAAATTAACACCCATATCGCCCCCAGCGAACCCCCAATAGCAAAATAATGAGAACGCTTCGTACTCTGAAATTTTACTGCCAAGTAAATTTTACTGTGGGCTATAAAATATTTATATAATTTCAGCTTTTATGTTTCATTGTTGGACGGGCCCAGTATATTGAAATTATATTACCTTGTCTAATTAGATTTGGGTTTTCTTTTTATATTAGTTGGATCGAACATCAACGATTCCATTCGTGAGGGGCCCAGGCAATTCTTTACTCCCCACCATGATTCAAGCCTTGTCGTGTCGGTGGGACTCAGTAGCCTAAGGTGAACCGAGCACCTTGTGAGAAGCAAATTTAGCTGCTTTTTGTACCCAAAGACAAAAGAGCAGGGAGACAAGGAGTGAGGATGGGAACCTCACCCCAATTTACTGTCCCGATGCTGGAAGGGGTTGTTCTGTGGTGCGGGACAACCCCTCTGTGAAAGTGGTGTCGGTCCCTTGAGGGACTCACTAGCCGTCGAGATGTCCTGTTTGGTGGTCTCTCTTATATAGGCCAAACTAAAAGATCCATTAAAACTCGCGTGAAAGAACATATAGCTGATTTAAAACACCGTCGCTACACTAAGTCTGCCATCTGTGAACATAGTCTTGGCAAAGCTCGCCATTATATCAGATTTGATAAACCACAAGTCCTCGCAAAGGAACACAGATTCCAACCAAGGATGATCCGTGAGGCTATATAAATTAAAAAATATCCTAATTTCAATAGAGAAGATGGCTGGCTTTTACCACCTGCTTGGGATCCCATTATGAAAATTATCAAATCAAAATCCAAGCATAATATGTCACAGATTAAAGATACAGTTAGCACTTTCTGCGTAGATAGGACTGACCAAAATATTGATGTATCATAGGGCAGTTTCGAATAACTTTTTAATGATAGGACGTATGACACCTCAGTCCTCCCGTGACCACGGTTGCTGTAAAGTATCCGAAACGTCGGGCTTGCAAAAATCTTAATAAGCCGCAATAAAATCCGTAAAAATTGTGTTTTTATAATGTCCTGTTTGCTCATTAGACCCGGGCACCTCACCGATGGCGGCATTGGCGGCACTCGCCGGCAGAGCATTTTCCGACGTAAAAGAAAAAAAAACAAACCATTTTACGAAAAAAATAATCAGGCATGCCAGTTTATTCATAACCTTTTATAATAGCATTTTTTGTATTCAGTCAAAACAAATGCTGGACGTAGGCTTCCCCCAAAATCTCCACAACGATCTGTGTCAAATTCACAATAATAAGTTTTACTGGTTTTACTCAGTAGATTGAAACTTGTTTGTAATTTAGTTAAAAAAGCTTTCTAACAACAAAGTTACAGAAATCCATTCCATACTTTGTGATGCTCGAATAGAAAAATGAAAATTCAGACCAAATTAATTTTATTTTATCTACGCGAATTTCACTCGTTATAATGATGCAACTTAACGGATTTTATCGCAGATTGATCCCACCATGATCGCAAAAGATATATTATAATAATCGACGACCTCTGTGGCTCAGTGGTAAGCGCGTTGGCGCTCAAGCCGGAGGTTGCGGGTTCGAATCCTGCCAGGGAACAAAAATATTTTTTGTGTTCCTGGGTCATGGATGTGTATTAAATATGTGTATTATATAATAAAAATCTTAAATATATGTATAGTATAAAAAGTATTAAATATATTTCCGTTGTCTGGTACCCGTAACACAAGTTCTTCGAGAACTTACCACGGGACCAGATTGACGTGATGTGAAAGCGTCCATAGATATTAATAAAAAAAAATATAAAAAAAAATTCCATACATACATAATATATTATGTATGTATAATATACCAAAGTAAAATCAGAAAAAAATGCTTCATTATAATTTTTTTTTCCATAGATAGATGATAGGTGTGATACACATTTTTTTCTCTTAAGCACTCCTCGCGTTATTTCGAGGAGGAGATCCGCGACCAAGAACAAGACTTATAATGTAGTTTAATATACTAGCAGATTTAAATTGTAATACATACAGATGCCACTGCAAAGTGGTTCAGGTGTTTGACCTCCAAATAGTCAGGAAAATGACCTCCGTGCTGTAATACTATAGTATAGTCGTACTATACCTTTAAAATTATATTGTCGAAGTATATGTCATCTACCAGTTTTGCTGGCGTAGGCGTGAGCGTATGCGCATGCCCAGCAGTGGACGATAAAAGGTTGACTACGATCATACGTCATATCCATAATGTTTATCCTTACCGGTGTTAAAACACACGACCGCTACCATAGTGAGTAAATAAAAATATTAGAGCGCTTAGTACAAAATACATTATATTATAATATGCTAGCTTCATAACAAAATGAAAAATATAAATGAAACTTAACTTCATAGCTCGTTAGCTTCATCTGTTAACTCATGTGTGTATTATCAGAAAATAGCGCTGTTTGTGAACTAACGCGGATGTATAATATGAGAGTAGATACAAAGGCTTCATTTTTATATTATACTAGTGAGTAGTCCAGACGTTACTATTCAAACCCCACTATAGATCAAGCCTTGTCGTGGCGGTTGGGCTCAGTAGCCTAGGGTGTGTCCAGCGCACCTTGGGCGAAGCAAATTGAGTCGAGCGAGGTACTTTTTGTCCCCCTCTTATAATAAGAGGGGACAAAAGAGGACGGGGATAAGGGGCGAGGATAGGAACCTCAGCCCATTGCACTGTCCCGACGTTGGGAGGGGTTGGGGGTTGGGAGGGGGACTATGTGGTGCCCTGTTTACTCAATAGATCCGGGGTACCTCACCAAAGGCGGCATTGGTGGCACTCGCCGGGTTTTAGTGGGTAGAGTTGCGTCCACCTTTCGGGCGTAGCGAGTCATTATGTCAGAGCAATATCAGAGCATTTCCCGGCATAAAAAAGATATTACTCTTATTATTATAATATACACTACTACTATAATATTCTTCATTATTATAGTAACAATTACACTTAGAATATAAATAAAAACCCTTTAAAACCAGATTATTTTTTAGCAAACGAGCGGTCGAAGCCTATTGGCGACTATCGACGCCCATCCGCGTCCGCGCAACCAGAGATTGCAGATGTGTCGCCCTTCTTTTCCCTATCCCCTCAATGGGCGACCGGAAACACACAAACCGCATAAAACGGGACAGCATAGCTGTCACTTGGCTGTCAAGTGACCACCCCGGTCGAGGCGGCCTAATTCAGCTGCAAAGCAGAATGGCATTACCTCTTACAATTACTTACAAAATATATGAACAAAATAAGAGAAATATCACAATTTTCACAAAACCGCAGAACATTACAAACAGACAATTGCTATACAAAACCTTCGTATTTTACCGTTTAACCTTTAACGAGCTAAGCAATAAACGTTAGGAAGTCGGTTTTATAGTTATAGTAGTTGTTTGAAGTCACTTTATGTTCTGGAACTGAGAAGATTTATGTGTATCGTTTTGTTTTGTATAACTAAAGTAGACGTTACAAAAGGATAAGTTGATATGCAGTCGAAAACGTCATCACGGACGGGACAAGCGCACCACAGAACACCCTCTCCCAACGTCGGGACCGTACAATAGGGTGAGGATCCCACTTTAAGAGGGGTACAAAGAACAGCTCCCTCGGCACAATTTGCTTCGCCCAAGGTGCTAGGTTCACCTTAGGCTACTGAGCCCCACCGCCACGACAAGGCTTGAACCATGGTGGGGAGTAAGAGTAATACCTGTGTTTGCTACTTTATTATAATTTAATTTATATAATACTTTATTTGTTATACATAAGCATATATTTTCCGTTTAAATTAACATTCACGCTCATACCATGTTTTACTATCAATTTTAGATCAACATAAATCGCTAAAAATATTATAGTTAGCGCTCTTTGCATGTATGCCAGTTATTATAAGCATTTTTGCATAAGTGACAAGTGCCTATGTTATTAGCCAGGAGAAATATGGCAGTGCACTAATAATAACAAAACACCCTACTCTATCATCGTAAATGTGCTTGGTGTAATGAGCAAGATCGTTTCTTTACACGTTATACACACAAGCAAAATGTGAGAGTCACGAAACAAAATTCTCCCGTCATGGCCAATTACAACCTTCTCTGTTTCGTTGATTACGAAAAGGTTAAACGCATTTTGTGTATTTTATGTTATGCCGTTCATAAACACACACGAATACATCCAGGGCTTGCGCGGACAACTCAAAAATGTATTGCATATCCTTAAGTCTCAGTGCATGTCTAATTTCTACATGAATCAGGCCCTTAATTTTGGGAAAATCGTGCATGATTTTCTTAGTTCGAAACAATAGTGTTTTCTCTTACTCGGAAGCGCAAAGCGATTTTTTTCCACGGATACGATTAAAACATGTTTTTTTTTTATAGAAGAGGGGACTAACAGTTTTTCCCCTGATGGTAAGTGATAAGCGACATCCATATTCCATAGACACGCGCTACATCATTAGCAGGTTCGTTGCCAGCCTTTCAAATATAAGACTTTTCTTGAAGGTCCCTAAGTCGTATCAGTTCGGAAACACCATAGGTAGCAACTTTCATACATTATCATAATATATCTATCTGGCTCTATAAAAGTCCTAAAATAGCTCGTTAATATGATATTAAAATATGTATAATCCTTCCTTGAGTATTCAATACAAAATATGCTTCCCACCTATCCTAGTTAGTGTTATTTAATTCACTAAAGCTTTTCTATTGACCGGAACTATGGGAAATGTGGTTTATATAGAGCTAGTTAGTAATAGCTTTGTACACTTATTTCATCATCATCATCACCGGCCAGTTATTGCTCACTACTAAACAACCTCCCTTTTTGCTGCTGATCTCCTCTGTCCCTTGTCTGTCTCACCCATGTTTTGCCCACTAGCCTTTCCACGTCAATGGTCCATCGAGCCATAGGACGTCGTGGACTTCACTAATTTATTTTCTCTTTTTATTATCATCATCATCATCCGGTATTGGGTTTTCTATGAACTACAAGACAACCGACTCTGCTCGCATTACCACAATTATTAAGTCTGTCTTCACTAATAGCATCCAACTTAATTACAACGATTTCTTCAATAGACCATGGTCTATTCACACTGTAGTTATAATGAAATTGATTTCGCTCCTGAATTGTGTTCATACAAACGAACAAATTAGATGGTACATCTCGATGCCAGTGATTATACTGCCTTTGCTGTCCTTAAATAAGAGGTAGTACCCGGGCCGCGGCAAAAACGCATCTCTCCCACATTATATACTATAATTACTGTAAATTACATTATAAAATTAAATTTCATCTACTTATTATATTTTATTATTGGACAGTATTTTTTTACAGCATAGGAGCAAAGGAGCAGTCAAAGCTTTAGACTAACGACGCCCATACACATCTGCACAACCAGAGATTATTCAGAAATGTTGCCGTCCTTTTCCCTATCCCCCCAGCTGTCCCTTGACGTCGGTGTTATGTGAGCGAGAGGTCCACCAGAACCACCCCGGTCGTGCCGGCCCAAGCCGGCTGCAAAGCAGCATGGCAGTACCTCTTAATATACCTACAATATAATATTATAATGTTAGATTTTAAGTTAATATGGTACATATGTTTTTCTTTTATTTTACAGAGTTCGATATTTCAACACTGTCAACCAATGCCTTGCATATATTGAACATGATTAATATCATGTCTGAAACAGTGATTATACTAAACATCATTATATACACGACCTTATTACATGACGTATATAATAATGAGATATCATCTGACATCTGGATATCATATCTTAACAATTGTGTAAGCTAATATAACGCTGCAAAATTAAGTTGTCATGCTTGTCACTAACAGAACAGTATAGCAGTTATAATTAACAGCGTTATATATTCACGAACAGTTTAGGGAACTACCTTTAGTTAAATTGGGTGACTGTCACAGATGTTACGTCCTATTGAGTGACGTATATTTTGATGATTTAGCGTCATCAGACATGTGAATATCTCATCAGCTAGAGAAAGGTAACCAGGCAGTGTAATTACTGGCACCGAGACTTAACATATATGTCTTAGGATAGGCAACACATAAATGAGTAACTTGGGCTCGTTCCAGGTAAACTAGTCAATGTTCATGGGTGACGTCGACCACTTGCCGTCAAGTGGCATGTCTGCCAGTTTGCCTATCCAATTTTCCCACGAAACCTGCCTACGGCAAAAAAATGTCAGTTGGCAACTCAACAACATAATATTGGGTATTGCGTCAACTTTTAATGAAACAAGAATCTCCTTCTCAAAGCCGAGGTTCACATAATTTGCTCAAGTGGATACACACTTAATCTTTCCGTGTTTTCGGTGCATTGGTTCTCTTTTTAAAATGAATGTAATGTCAGTGTTTATTTTTCTGATTTCTGAAGATTTAAATTGTAGGCAAAACATTTTGAAGTACAATATAATATTATATTCTTTCCTACTTCCTACTAATATTATAGATGTGAAAGTTAGTTTGTTTGCTACGCTTTCACGCGAAAACTACTGTACCGATCATCATGAAACTTTGTACACATATTCTTGAAGGCATTAGAAGTGACATAGGATACTTTTTAAATATACTAAAATCTTATCCTGCGCAGACAAAGTTGCGGGCACCATCTATTTTTTTTTTCTTTAACGCTGGGAAATTCTCTGAGGCATCCCGCGGGGGAGTGGGTCTCCCTACGTGGGTATGTGGAACTCGCTGCGCCCGAAAGCTGGTAAGTGAACGCAGCTCTACCCACTAAAACCCGGCGAGTGCCACCCATGCCGCCTTTGGCGAGGTGCCCCGAATCTAATAGACAAACAGGGCACCTCGACTGCTAGTCAGTCCCGCAAGAGACCGACGCTACTTCCACAGAGGGGTTGTCCCGCACCACAGAAAAACCCCTCCCAACGTCGGGACAGTACAATGGGGTGAGGTTCTCATCCTCGCCCCTTGTCCCTTGCTCTTTTGTCTGCTCTTCTTATAAGAGGGGTACAAAGAGCCCCCTCGGCTCAATTAGCTTCACCCAAGGTGCTGGGCATACCCTAGGCTACTGAGCCCCACCGCCACGTCAAGGCCTTAACGATGGTGGGGGGCACCAGCTATTAAAGCCAACAAAAGTTTGTTTCAAAATGATGTAAATAGTTTCTTTAATGTGTTTATTGACCGAATATTATATTCCTGGATCGCAAGGGCTTGAACCCTCGGTTGACCACTCAAAATATAAATTATTATTAACCTTCATCCGAAGTTGAAAGCGTAAGTAAATTTAGTAGCTAATGTATACAGTAAAACTTTTAACACAGGTAAGTTTACAGATTATAACCTTATAGGGCTCTATGAAAACCCAACCGCTCATTTGTTATGTACATTCTTGATGTTAATTGGAGGTAGAGGTTCGACGTCGCCCATGAGTATTAACAACTTCTTCCGCACCAGCCCAGATAACCTATTTATGTATTTTTGACCTCTGTGGTTCAGTGGTCAGCGTGTTGGCGCTCAAGCCGGAGCGAGTTCGAATCCCGCCAGGGAACAAAAAGTTTCTGTGTGCGTTCCTGTTCATGGATGTGTACTAAATATTGTGTGTATTATATTATAATAAAAATCTTAAATATACGTATACTATAAAAGTATATATTTCCGTTGTCTGGTTCTTCGAGACCTTACCACGGGACCAGATTGACGTGGTGTAAAAGCGTCCAAAGATATTGTTATGTGTTGCATTCAAGATACCTGTCCCCCTGTCCCTGTCCAATATCTTATTTTCAAAACTGAAAATCCGTTAAGAAATAAGCATTGTGATACCCATAGAGGAAGGCACTATTATGAAAAATTAATGAGTAATTCAGTTTCTTTGTATAAAATCCCCGTTAAAATTAGAGACTAAATTTCTTGGATAAACAGTTCGCGCTTACACATTCCCTCATTAACAATGGAACAAAAGCCTGCAATATGTTTTAGATCACTAGCTGTTTTCCGCGACTTTGCTCAGAAACTTTCACAAAAGAAGGATAGTCGTAGGATTGGTAAAAGTCCCATGGTTCTAGCCTTGTCGTGGCGGTGGAGCTCAGTAGCCTAAGGTGAACCGAAAACCTTCGGCGAAGCCTTTATCTGTCCACCGCTGAACATAGGCCTCCTTCAATGAACGCCAAGACGGCCGATTCCTTGCCATTCTTATGACGAATATAATACGGTCCGGCCATTGCATAATATTATGTATGATGTAAGTATTCAGAATTTTAAAATTATTAAAACCCACTACTATATAATATAGTGATATAAGCTTAAACTTTATTTTGTTTGTGTGTACACAAACAAAGTTTGTTGAGAGACAGAGGTGAGAGACAGACATAATAGTTTTTTGATTTAAGTACCGAATATACTTTAGTATTTAGTGGAAAGGTTTTGTATTAAAATTAATGTTCTTTAAGTATTGATGTACTTCCAATAATCTCTTATACAGTCGCTCACAGCACATGTAGTATGAAGCATAATAAAAAAATACAACTCAAATGAAACGCTCAAACAATCAAAATAAAAAGAGACAGCCCCGGCTGACATCTCCCGAACGAGTGTATAGCAGTTCGGGAGACGTCCTGTCCCTCTCTCCCCAGCAAAGCCCGCACGATTGCTCTGTCTAGACGCGTCCGTAGGCCGATTGTATCGACTGTGCTTGCACTCCATACCCCATAAAGCAAATAGCACCACAAAACATGCACATCTGAGACATTATATACCTTAATATACATACAGATCACAATGTTGAGAACAAGCGAGTAAAGACACAGAATAGACAAGGACATACAGGGAAACAGTAAAAGCTCTTACCTAGCATCTGAGGGCTTGTAGGTGACGTCATACTTTTCCACCAGTTCAGCGGTGGTAGACCATGAGACTCGCACGGTGGTGGGGTTGAGGAAGGTGACTGTTATATTTTCGGGCACGCCAGGGCCCATTGATCCTGAAACATCATTATCATCATCAGACCTCATCATCATCTTTATATAAATTAAAATTGTATGTGTTTTTGAAGTGAAAACTTCTTTTGACGCATCGCACATAGATTTTTGTAGACTGTAAGTGAGGCTCGATCGGGTGAACTCGGGACCGCCGAGTGTGCCCGAGCGAGAAATATACAGACGACTGCTCTTTACACTTCTATTGGCAGTCCCTATGACTAGTTCATCACCGTCATCATCACCGGCCTCTATCCGTCCACTGGTGAACATAGGCCTCCCTCAATGAACGCCAAGACGGCCATTCCCTTGCCCCTCGCATACAACACGGACCGCCTGTCCGGGTTTGGCCGTCTTGGCGTTTATTGATGGAGGCCATGTTCAGCAGTGGACAGATCTGGGCTGATGATGATGAGAAAATCATAGATCTCAAATGTGTTTGAAACGTAACTATAATATAATCGTTTATTTCAAATTTTTGAATCTACTTTCGTAGTTTCAAAGATTACCTCACATATCCATACTCACAAACGTTATCTTTTTATTATATTGTATAGGTAGATAGTAAATAAAATGTTTCTTTCTCTAAAGCTGGCTTGAATACCACACACTTCGTGCATCAATCTGAATTAATATTGTGTGTTCTAAATCAAGATTGATAGCTTACTTTATTTCGTCTCATGTGTTGTTTGTCACAAATTGAATAGAACGTGTCTCATTTGAAAATGTTTTAAACAAATGATTTATGGGATATTAACTACATATTACGTAAAAGTACTAAATCTGATTTTGATTAGATATAAAATCAAATAAAATCGCAAGCAACAGCTAGAAAATATAATAAGAATTGCCTTACATAAGCATTTAGCATCTTCATGTAGATATCCCCACCATGGTTCAGGTCTTGGCGTGGTGGTGGGGCTCAGTAGTCTAGGGTATGTCCAGCACCTTAGTAGAAGCAAATTGAGCCGAGGGGGCTTAGATCTGGGGCACCTCACCAAATTGCATTGCAAAGTGCATTGGTGGCACTCGCCGCGTTTTAGTGGGAAGAGCTGCGGCCACTTACCATCTTTCGGATGTAGCGACACACCCGCCTGGGGAGACCCGCTCCCCAACGGGATGCCTCAGAGCATTTCCTGGCGGTACAGACATACCACTGGTCACGGATCTCCTCTAAATTAGGTGAGGAGGATATTGGACCATCTAGCTTCGCCCAAGGTGCTGGGCACACCTTAGGCAACTGAGCCCCACCGCCACGTCAAAGCCTGAACCATGGTGGGGATTCTGATAGAAGCTGCTGATGATGATGATAATAAATTTTAACAGATTTTCACTGGCGTTGACGGCCAATATTTTATTCAATAGTAATTAATATAAGTTAAAACAAATATTATTTAAAAGCACCAATTAGCATTTATTCATGTTTAAATGTAGTCATACTTTGACCTTCCAAACATGTTTCGTGTTGCTACAGACCAACCCTAAAATATCGACGTTACACTCATATTTCCGTGTATAATTTGCCTAAGTACAAATTTTACTATTATTTGAATAAGCTCCGTTGGAATTATATTAGTTCTACATCGGCAAGATTGTGTAAATATTACTTTTGTATTCATTCAGTTGAAAGATTTGGCATTTTAAACAAAACCTGTATTTCTTAATTCCATTTTATACTTACAAAGCCTATAAATATCAATTAAATCTACACCAGTCATATGGACTGCCGATAGATGTAAAAACATAGCACACAGCAGTAAAGAGCAGGTGACTGTATCTTTCTCGCTCGGTCACGATCGGCGGTCCCGAGTTCGCCCGATCGAGCCTTTCTCCTCCGAGCGTGACGAATCAGCCTCACTCACAGCCTACACAATCTATGTGCGGTGCGCCAAAGGAAATTTTCACTTCAAAAACCCAGTGCTAGGACTAATTTGGGTGAAATTGATTACCATCGTGTGCCTTATCTGCAATATTTTTTATACAGACTTTGTCTTCAACTAGACGTAGATTATGTCTTAAGTCTAAACGTAGAATACGTTTTATCATGTGTTTGATCCTGTTAATGAGATAGGTACACTGTCAGATGTTCCACTTAATAATAATTTTCAGTGGTGAGCGTCGACCATGAACATAGAAGCTCTATTTATTCTGAGCCATTGATGCGTTGCCTATTCTGAGACGTGATGTAATTACACTGCTCTGATGTTACCATTCTAGCAACCTAGCCTACTTCATATTATATTGTAAATCAAATTTCGTACAGGTTCATCGTAAGGTTCAAGAGTGGAGGCCACGTTTAGGTAGACGAAGTGTTGGTCGGCCAAGTCAGGTGGGAAGACGGTGCGGTGGCCGGTCCGTGTTGGACGGGAGTGGCTAGGGATCGGTCATCTAGGCGTTCATTGAGGCCTCCCTCATATGTTCAGCAGTGGATGGGTAGGGGCTGATGGACGGGTAGTGGCTGCTGATGTAGTTCATACAGGCAAAATGAGGTGTAATATCAATTTACAAGTAAAATCATAGTACAATATTATCCTGACAATGTACTTTTAGTGATTATGATGAGAATTAACATCGCCTCTGCGATTTATCAAAATCATGACGTACCCTCGTATCGGCATTAGCATTTAAATTGCGTTTTTGGAAAATACAATATGATGATGATAAAATATTCACATAATATCTTTACTATAAAATTAATTTTTGCACATTCGTGCGTCATTATGAAATCGTAAATTATCAATATTGGAATTTACTTCTACGAGCTGGATATTATATTGCAGTTTATTGGATCATCATCATCAGCTTGTCTTGTATAGTTTTTTTTTTTTAAATCTCAAGTAAGGTTTAAGTATTCCATTAAATATAGTTTGCACAATTTTATATATAATATACTAATTATGTACAAAAATGTACTTGTGAATTAATACATTCATTTTTTTTTTTTTTTTAAGCCGGGAAATGCACTGAGGCATCCCGCCTGGGGAGTGGGTCTCCCCAGGTCGGTATGTGGGATTCGCTGCGCCCGAAAGATGGTAAATGGACGCAACTCTACCCACTAAAACCCGGCGGGTGCCACCAGTGCCGTCTTGGTGAGGTGCCCCGGATCTGTTAAGCTAACAGGGCACCTCGACGGCTAGTCACCTCCGCAAGGGACCGACGCCACCTCTACAGAGGGGTTGTCCCGCACCACAGAACAACCCCTCCCTACGTCGGGACAGTACAATGGGGTGAGGTCCCCATCCTCTTGCCCCCTGCTCTTTTGTCCCCTCTCCTTATAAGACGGGTACAAAGAGCCCCCACGGCTCAATTGGCTTCGCCCAAGGTGCTGGGCTCACCCCAGGCTACTGAGCCTCACCGCCACGATAAGGCCTGAACCATGGTGGGGTGTGAAATACATTCTAAATTATTAGACTCCATTTTTTTTCTGTTAGGCGAAACAGAACAGGGCAGCATTACATGCGGGTTTTAATAATAACAAATCCTTTTTCGCTCACTTTGCCTACCTAAGAAAATAAATTGGCAGTTATACGAACTGCTGATAGAGGTAAATACTGATGAAATTATAAAATTTGAAATTTTAAAACAAAAAATTCATAAAAATTCGACAGCAAATTAAAACTTTATACGAATTTTAAAATTGCTGAACGCACTTATAAATATTTAACAACCATGAACCAAATGACACTGGTCAGAGTCTAACGGCCGTTTTCTATATTCAATTTCAATCCCTAAATTGCTGATCAAGATTGATATTTTAATCCATTTCCTACTTTTAGTATTTCAATAACCGATCGATGGATCTTTATGCCGATCTTTTTTTACAATCCATCTTTGGGAGGGCAGATCGGGATTTTAGATTGGAATTTGTATGAAGGTGACAGTTATGCGTTTTCTATAACCGACTCAGATGAAGTAAAAAAAGGTAGATGACGCACGGCCTTTGCTAATACTGAAGCCACAAAACTAAGCTCCTTCATGTAAATACACGCGCTCACGCACACAGATACACCAAAACTAAGCTCATTTTTGTTAGTATCTTACGAGTCGTCATGCAGTAAGTTTACCAAAAAAATACCGTTCTGTGTAATTAAATGGTGTAAAAACAATACAAAAGTGACCAAAGAGTCTAAAGAAATATCGTTTCACACATAAATAAACACAAGACTATATTCTTATAAGATATTTTAACACTATTTTGAGGTTAATCAACATAAATAATATTATTGCCCCGAAATGACGTATCGGAAGAGTGTTGCCAGAAGTTAGTATTTCTAATAGCCCAATAGTGGGTAAGTCAATTGCAGGCAAAGCCACAGCAAAATAATTAAGTACAGAGGTGACATAATTATTATTTTATTATTTGATCGCTAAATGACTGAATCGAAATGACCTCGTATAACCTATGTTGTATCTTTTTTGGGACTCACGTACCCACAGCAGGACTATGTATTTAATTATTTATAAATTCAAAGATTTACCATTTAATGAATTAAAAAAAATGTAACAGTGTGGCTTGCAGAGAAATGTTTTTATAATTTAAATGTTTTTTTTAATGGAAAACTATTATTATGTATTTAATTTAAATTGTGTATTGATAAAATGTGACTTTCTAATTACTATTATAATCAATTATTTTGAAACTGTTATTCTCTGACAATGATTTTAAGGACATGTTGTATTTATCAAGTTTATTTAATTGTAACTATTTTTTCCTGTTAATTTATATTAATTGTTTATTTATGTAAAGTTTTATTTTCACACACCATGTTATGGTAGAATGTATAGAACTTGTTTATTTTTTTTTAATATCACCTATGTATTTACTACATTCATGGGAATAAATAAATAAATAAAACAATTGTGTCAATAAGATATCTATTGAGACAGTTTATAAAGTGATCCTACACGCCTCCTACATATTCGTAATATTATTGTATTTTATAAAAATATTCACTGTCGCATTCACTTATTACCTATTTTTATTAATATACAATTTTAAGGGATATTTTAAAAAATGGCAACCCTTCATTCACTCACACATACTTAAAAAAGTGGCTTCACTTTCTTGTTCCAAGTGCGCTATCTACCTTTTTTTACTTCATCTGAGATAACCGATCTCTGGTTTTGACAAATCGATTTTTGAACTTTATTGATCTTTATTTGCGATCCCCCAATTTTGACCGATTATACCTTTGGATTGTACTGATAAGGGCGTGAAAATGGAAATATTATTATCAATTATAATTAAATATTAAATACAATATCATAAATCATAATAAATATAATAATAATACATTAAATTATTAATATTATATATAAACAACAAACCTGAGACTCCATAGGTAGTCTAAGATCCGGCTGCAGAATTAGCGCAGTCATCGAGTATATGGTAAAAACTTAATTTTTACGCATATTCATGATTAGGAGAATATATATCTACTAGGTGGCCGCTAGTATTTTTAGATAAAATATTTTAAGCTATTGCATAGATTTTATCGCGGGCCTTAAGCGCGGCGACCGAATCAAGAAATTCCGTAACGAAAAAAACCTAACACCCGACGAGAGACGAGCTGCTCCGAAATCGGACGAATAAGTAAGCAGCTGTTTGTGAGAAAGTATATAGGTGTGGGACAATAGTAGTCTTTGGGTGTGGGATACGGTAAGTTCTCCTCTCAAATTAAAGAACGCATTTAAATAAATGTTGCGAATCGACAACATATATCCACAATATTCGGATAATGGCTTAGTTTAGATTTAGAAAATGTAAATAATGAAAAAGAATTGACATAATATTATAAGTACAATAGTTGTCAAATTTTTATGCGTGTGTCACGGAACTTAAATAGAAAGGAGAGCGATCGACATAGGAGTTATATACTATAAATTGTCCACTGAAAGATCATCACTGGCAATTGCATAAGTTGATAAAAAATGCTATGCAATAGCTTTACCGCGGCAGTCTCCGAGTGCCACACGTCTTTTTTTAAATTACGTATTTATAAAATCATCCCTACTACTGTTTGCATCGGTATTTGACAACAGTAACGTTCGACGCATTAAAGCTTAGTAAAGCTGAAAACTGCTATCCTCGTCTAACTACTATCTTTAACAGCCGAAAAACCTTACTTGCGGCCAGATTTAACTAAATAACTGTATATTATAATGAAAAGAAAAAAAAATAGCTTTAATTTTATATAATATAAATAATAAACATACCTACGTTGTGAACGAAAAAAATATATCATAATAATACCACCTGGCTGCAACAGCAAATATGATTTTTCGGTCTTTATATAATATATTCCCGTGATGTGGACTATATTTTATTAAAAAACAAGTAAATGAATTTTTTTCTGAAAAATCTATTAAAAATATTTTATTTAAAAATTTGGATTTTAGCATATTATTGTACTCGATGAGTACACTAATTTTGCAGCTGGATCTCGTACTACTAGAATTGTTAGTTTTACCAATGTCAAACTGAGTGACGTTTTGGATTGACTGACATTCCATTCCTCTGAAACAAAACTTTTATGTTTTACTAATCTTGACGTTATATTATAGTTATAGTACTTTAACTCTGCGACTTTCCAGTCAATTTTTATTGTTATTGGTTATTCTCGTGATTATACATAAAATATATTAGCTTTAAGAAAATAACCACCATTTTTCTCATTAATAATCGCTTATGTATTTTTACTGCAAAAGCGTAAAACAAAACGTTAAGGAGGGCGAACATTTTTGACAAATCTCTTTTTTTCAATGGATTTGGAGAAGAGATTGGTTTATTGAAATGCAGATTCAAAATCAATCGAGGGATCGGATAAAATCTGGATCAACAAAAATCTCAGATTCGAGATCGAATATTGAAAGCGGCCGTAAGAGAATTCAGATAATTTATCAAATTTACCCTAACGACGATATTTAGCATAGTTACGAAACGTAACTCTCTCTCTCCTTCTATCTTCACTAACTAATATCTCCCACTCAACTTCCGCCTTCTCATCTTCCGTAACACCCTCGTCAGGCATTCACCAGCTTATTCCCCGAGTCAAGCGTGCATAAATAAGTATTTACTTCAAAATTAAACTGCCTATCCTGTCTTTTTTGGAAATTAAAAGCTTGACAAAATAAGCAGGATACCATTACAGATGTGAAAAAAAACTGGAAATTGCTTGAAATATTTTAATCCCATTCATCTCAAATGGGATTGTTGAGAATAACAATGAGTAAGAAAATGCGATTACGGGTGAGATGACCCTTTTAAAAATCCACGGTCCCTTTAGTCTTTTACGAAAGGTTCGGTACGAACTAAATTATGGCTCTTTAATACATAAAACATTTTCGATTATTTCTTGTAACTAAATTTGTGAAGTCGTGAAGAAATTGTACTAGCCTATGCTCAGGAAGATTTGTAGGTTCCCCCACCATGGTTCAAGCCTTGTCATGGCGGTGGCACCTCACCAAAGGTGGCATTAATGGCACTCGCCGGGTTTTAGTGGGTAGAGCTGCGTCCACTTACCAGATGTCTGGCACAGCGAGTCCCACATACCCGTCTGGGGAGAACCTCTCCCAAAGAAAAAAAGGATTTTTAGGTTCAGCGGAGTGTCGGTCCAGAATGGAATGTCATGAGAGGGGGAAGAAAAAGTAATGCATTGTCACCTCCTACTTCAGTGACTGTATAGCCAGTGAAATCATGGTAAGATATAAAATGATGACTTGTTTTTTTTTTATGTTCAACTAAGTGTGACTTTGTGTGACAAGGGTCCCTCGCCCTATCTAAGATTTTGTGAGGTCACATATTAATATCGAATATGTCTAAGACCTAAGTTATTAAAACACGAATTTTGAACTAATAAAAAAACGAAATTTAAAAAAATAATAATAATTTCGGAACCGCCGCACTGTTTGAATTTACTAATTTCTATACTTATATGAAAATCGTAAAAAATGTGACGTTACACTAGGAGGGGACGTCTTGTAAGAGATAGTAACATACTGCTAATTGCACCCGAATGGGGCCGCCACGACCAGGTACCACCTCTCGCTCACATAACACCGGCGTCAAGTGACATTTATGCTGTCGCTTTTCGTGCGGTTAGTGAGTTTCCGGTGGCCCATTGGGGGGATAGGAAAAATGAGGGCAACACATCTGCATAATCTCTGTTTGTGCGAATATGTTTGGGCGTCAGTAGTCTAAAGCTTCGATTGCTGGTTTGCCCTCCTATGCTATAAAAAAGTTGTAAGAGTCTCACAATTATGACCAACTGTGACAAGGACAGGAGAGGGTTAAACATGAAATTCGTGTGACGTAATTAATGGATGGCCCCTATCTGATAGCTTATGAATAAATATCGACTAACAAGTCCAACTGAACTACCTCAGTAGCAAATTCATTTACTTCTCTACAAATCTATACTAATCCTACTAATATGAAAGTAATTTTGTTTGCTACGCTTTCACGCGAAAACTCCTGAACCTATCATCATGAAACTTTGTACACATATTGTTGAAGGTATTAGAATTATCATAAAATATTTTTTTTATGGGAAAAAAACTAAAATCTTATCCTGCACAGACGAAGTCGCGGTCACCAGCTAGTAATATATAAGCTGAAGAGTTTGTTTGAACCCGCTAATCTCAGGAACTACTGGTCTGATTTGAAAAATTATTTCAGTGTTAGATAGCTCATTTACCGAGGAAGGCTATATAATATCACGCTGTGACTAATAGGAGTTAAGTAAGTTAACGCGGCCAAAGCTGCGTGCAACAGATAGTTTAAAAATACGCCTTCTATATCAAAACCTATTAAAGACGATAACATCCATTGGGACATACCTTTTATTTCATCGACTTTAAGTTCACTCATGAATTGATAAAAACTATTCGATAACTTATTGAAATACAAAGAATGGGCTCTGGTTTGTCTCCAGAGGCGAAAATCCATTACATCCCTAAAAGCCCATTTGTTTATTTTAGGATAGAGTATGAAGATAACTGGTCTGACTCAATTATTCTACAAACGAAAGTAACGAAATCATTAATTAATCTTTGGGGCCATTTGATTAATGTTATTCTAGCGTTTATCTGGTTTCGGTACTGGCAAGTATAATTGTTTCTTTTATATTATTTAGTATAATACGTAATGAAAGCTTCGTGGTCTTCCTTCAATGAACGCCAAGACGATCGATCTCTTGCCACTCGCATCCAACATAGACCGGCAACTGCATGGAGATCGTCTTTATTTATTTAAGCCGGAGGTTGCGGGTTCGAATCCCTCCAGGGAACAAAAATATTTTCTGTGTTCCTGGGTCATGGATGTGTATTAAATATGTGTATTATATAATATTTTTTTTAAATATATAGTATTAAATATATTTCCGTTGTCTGGTACCCGTAACACAAGTTCTTCGAGAACTTACCACGGGCCCAGATTGAGTTGGTGTGAAGGCGTCTATAAATATTATTATTATCTTATCTTATCTTTATGAAATGAAAGCTTACAGTATAATATATTTTGACACATTCTAGTCATATAAATTATATGGCACAATACGTTCTATATGACAAATGCTTATCTTATATCTTTAAATGAGCAATTCTTGTATATATATAATTGGAATCTCGGAATCGGCTCCAACGATTTTCATGAAATTTAGTATATAGGGGGTTTCGGGGGCGATAAATCGATCTAGCTAGGAATCATTTTTAGAAAATGATATTTAAAAAAAAAAAAAAAAACCGAAATTAATAACTTGAGACTTTAATCGCTTCTTGTTCAAATATTTTACATATCACGAGATCTATGTTTTAGGAAGAAGAGTACAGAGCCTAAATAAGTGGATAAACTGTACGCGTCGGTCAGTGTACTCCTCGCCAAATCGAATACGGCTTAGTAACTGTCTTATTCCTCTATATAAAGTGCATAAAGAATTTTTTACTAGAACTTACCAGCATCAGCAAAGCGTAGAAGTAAGGAGAGCATGAAGACAACAGCGGGTTGCGCGAGCGGCGCTCGCCGCATGTCGCGCCCACGCGACCTCTCATGCCATGCCGTTTCTGAAACAAGCAATATTGTTAGAAACGCCTGCTGTTACCGCTAAGAAGCAGTTTAGTTTTGTCACAAACATTCCCAACTTTTTGAATAGTATTACAATAACAAATTTCCCAAATATTTTTACTAAACTATAACGCAAATAGATGGGTACATACCTATTTTATTACTTTTTATTTAATATAGCTGTTAACTTAGATTTACAGCTGTACCCGGATCGATGATGATTATTTTATAGCCTAAATTACTCCGTATAACATCAGCTATCTGCCAGTGAATGTCCTGTCAAAATCAGCACAGCCCTTTTAGAGATTAGCTGGAACAAACAGACAGACAGACAGACAAATGTTACTTTGGTATATGTACCGTGTATACATCCATATGCATTTATTAAAAAGCTGTTATTAAATGCATATGGACTCCAATTTTATTTATCTGTATATAGATAAGATCGCTATTTTAGAAATCATTTCGCCATTGTCATTATTTCACTAGTATTCCTTAAGACAAAGGTGATTGTACAACCATCTTGATTATTTCTTTAATAAAGCATATATATGAAATTCATTTGATGTTCATGGTTGGTCAATATGTTTGTCTGTTTGTTTGTTCATTTTGTGTTACAATAGCGAATCGTATATGTAATCGGTGCCTGCATTTAACATAGATGTACCTGACATAACCTGTCAACGCCAGTCCTAATATAGGTCTAGAATAAAGCGGTAAACACTCGTAACGCTCGACTAATTTGAATGATAAGTTATTAATAGTATCTTATACAAGCTGTTGCCCGCAGCTTCGCCCGATAAACTCACTCAACTTAAATACAGTTAGTCACAGCGTGATGTTATATAGCCTTTCTCGATAAATGGGCTGTCTAACACTGAAAGAATTTTTCAAATCGGACCAGTAAGTAGTTCCTGAGATTAGCGCGGTCAAACAAACAAACTCTTTAGCTTTATAATATTAGTATAGACTACCTGATGCCCGCAGCTTCGCCCGCGTTAACTTAGATTTACAGCCGTATACGGATTGATGATGATTATTTTTATAGCTTAAGTTACTCCTTAAAACATCAGCTATCTGTCAGTGAAAGTCCCGTCAAAATCGACCCAGCCGTTTCCGAGATTAGCCGGAACAAACAGACAGACAGACAGACATACAAAAATTGTAAAAAATGCTATTTTGGTATCCATATGAATTTAGTAAAAAGTGGTTATTTTAATATTACAAACAGACACTTTAATTTTATTTATCTGTATAGATTATATTGTCATCATCATTAATAACTAGCTGCCCGCACAGACTTCGGTCTGTCAAATCCGTTTTTAGCTGACCTCTACATGGCAAAAGTAATATTCCTACCAAATTTCAAGTCTCTACGTCTTATAGTTCCAGAGATATCGTGATGAGTCAATCTATATATAGAACAGATCCTAGATTATTTAATGGACAATATTTAAGTAGCTTTTTGCAATTACTAAGGCTATTGCAATTATTAAAATTATTTATAAGATTTTTCTAATTTGATCCATACAAAACTCTAATTTTATAAAATCATAAGTTGTCTCTTTAAATTTAACTTCTAGGTTAGCGTATCGAGGCCGCTCACAATACAATTTTGCCACGAGATTTTATTACAAAAACTATCGGTTTGTCCGAAGCTTCGCCGGCGTTAACTTACATTTATAATATATCTTTCTAGATTCACGATTATATTTTTATAACCTGTAACTCAGTGATAATGTAACATTATATTGGTCAAAGATTTTTTAACCGAATTAATAGATTCGAAGCCTCCTTCGTTATATCTCAAAAAATTGAACATCATCAAAAATGTCTCAAAAAATTCATTGTGTACCTTTTTTGACCCATTTCAGCTGGACATAGGCCTTCAGTGAACAAAAGATCACATACATTCGTCATCAGCCTTTATCCATCCACTGCTTCCCTTGCCACTCGAATCCAACACGGACCGGTCACAGCACGGAGATCCTCTTCCCACCTGGTTAATGGCCGACCAAACAGTTCGTCGACCTGAACGCGGCCTTAATTCTTGAACCTTATTGGCCCATTGGCCATCACATACACTCTTTATAAAATTAGTAAAGGTTATTGCTACTGTAGATATAAGAGTTGACGTCGTCTATCATGAGAGGAAAAGTTGCCTTTTTTGGACACATGCAGAGAAGATCCCTCTATGAATTTCCTAGGTTGATCCTCGAAGGCAAGATCCCAGGGAGGCGAAGCCCAGGGGGTCAGAGGAGAAAGTGGCTAGACGACATTAAAGACTGGACCAAACAGATACACGCAACTGAAGGAAGCCACATAGGATCGCAGAAAATTTTGCCAACTGACCTCCGAACTTCATAATGAAGATGGCACCTGATGATGATGATAGATATAAGTTGACGCACTGGGCTAGCGCACCAAGTTGCGCTGGGACCTACGCCGCCACTATAACTAGAAATCGGGGGGTGACCATCCGCACTCCTAACATTTTGGGGGCCCTCGGCGGAGGATGATGACGTAAATCGTAATCACAAGAGAGGAGCCTGCAAACGCATCTGCTGACGGGGTCATGGTCGTGTGCTTTGACGTTTGACCCTGTCCAGTAGCAGGACGGAGGGACATCGTTGGGTTTTAGTGGGTGCGAGTCCCACATAACCCCCCTCCCCCGCCCCGGTAATATGCCGCATTTCCCTACATTAAAAAGACGCGGCTTTGTGCGTCAACTTGATGTAAATTGAAAGCCGCAAGCAGCACCTAGTTACAATAATTACAAATTCTCATTTTCAACCACTTGAATATTAGTTATGAACAATAAATTAATTTCCCTTTGAAGCTACTGACATAGAAGTTAAATAAAGTCTACTGCGACATAGTGTTTCAATAAGAGCGTATTTGTAAAGTTTTGAACGTTCTCATTAAGTTAATTACATCGTCATCAGCATGAGCATCATCATTAATATCATGACTTCATCACTAAGACAGCCGATCCTCCAACTCATAACATTATTTTATCAAATATACGTATTGATAACTTTTATCACCCATTATTACCCATCATGGCCGAAAATGTCAATTTCCCGCACGGCAACGTTTTTACTTACGTAAAGCATTATAAAATATACTTAGCAGCGGTTTATCGGCATTTTAGCGTTCACGAAAGAGCCTATGATTAAAAATGAGACGCCTATGATTTAAAAGAAATTGAAGTCAGAAAAGGTTCCCAAAAAAAACAGAATTCTTTATACTTCCCATCCCTTTTTTAAAAGAGAGCTATGTGTACCCTGTGAGAGAGACTCTTACGGGAATTCTAAGCAACCAAGTTGTATGTAAAGTTCAACGACCTGTAGTAGTACAAGCACGTGTAATTCGCCTTTATTGATGTTGGGGTAAGTAAAAAAATACATATAATTTAAAAAAAAAAATTTTTCATTTATTAAATAAAAAAAAACATAGGATCAATCTATTTAGAAAAGGAAATATAAATATTCTTCTATTCTTAATCTAAATATAAATATTCTTCTATTCTTAATCTAAATATTTTAGGTAATTCATACGTTTACGACTAACTGGCAACTTTCGGATATAAAGTACGAATTTCCTCAAAATTTAAGCGAGGGAACAATTACGCTATAGGTCTCTTATGACTTGTGTTAGTTTTAGTGCCCTATTAATTTATAGGAACTCTAGAACATTACATAGAAACCTCCTGTATCTTACTACATATAGGTACGTTCTGACCCCGGTTTCACTAGTCCTAAAACTGAATAAAAATCGAACCTTCCTTCCTAAATAAGTGGGTAAATATAAAAATATTTCTTCAATCCGATTTTAGACTAGCGCGTTTAGACAAAAGTATTTTAATAATGATAATATATGGACGCTTTTACACCACGTCAATCTGGTCCCGTGGTAAGTTCTCTAAGAATACTTGTGTTACGGGTACCAAACAACGGAAATATTATATTTAATACTTTTATACTATACATATATTTAAGATTTTATTATACAATACACATATTTAATACGCCTCCATGACCCAGGAAAACAGACAACTTTTTGTTCCCTGGCGGGATTTGAATCTGCTACCTCCGGCTTGAGCGCCAATGCACTAATAATTGAGCCACAGAGGTCGTCAATTTGATAATAGGTATGCCTGTTTCCTCAAAAATAATTCTCCTCCGATGAGTATTAAATGTTAACTAGATCAAATACATGGAAATTCCAAAAAATATTTTTTCATACACAGCTTAAACAAATCAGATCTCACACATGACTATTTTACGAACGACGAACAACGAAACCATCGACGTACACGATAGTTGAATTACCCTCGATAGGTCATTCCAAAAAAATCAAAAAAGCTTAAGTAAAAGCTCGTTAGCAACAAACATTTTATCAGCAACATTTTGATATCTAAAAAAACTTGACGAGTATAATAAGCACTCCACCCATTTTACTAAGCTTTTATCTTCATTATCGGAAGCTCAGACCGATAATGTCTATCAGATACACAACTGAAAGCAAAGTGTAGTCAAAGCGAAGCCATTACAGGAGCTTTAAGTTTTTCTTTTATAAGCTCGTCTTTGTGGACGGTTAACGTTGCAGTGTTTGAGCTTTTGAGTGCGGAGCTTAATAACACGACTATTATCTTAGCTGAACGATGAATGCATACGTGACATTTTTATTATGTTGATGTTTTTTAACTTTAAATTCACATTCCCGTTAAAGTACATAAGTAGGTATATCTATATCTTATTCTGTTACCTTTTCATAAACAAACCCCGAATTAAAAAAACTTTGGCAGTCATGGATACTTTTTTTTAATTTACGCCGGTAAAAACTCTGAGGCATCTCGCGGGGGAGTGGGTCTCCCCAGGCGGGTATGTATGACTCTCTGCACTCAAAAGGTGGTAAGATGGACGTAGCTCTACCCACTAAAACCCGGCGAGTGACACCAATGCCGCCTTTGGTGAGGTGACCCGGATCTGTTGAGCAAACAGAACACCACGACGGCTAGTCAGTCCCTCAAGGGACCGACGCCATTTCCACAGAGGGGTTGGGAACAAGCCCTCCCAACATCGGGACATTACAATGGGGTGAGGTTCCCATCCTCGCCAATTATTCCCCTGCTTATCCCCTCTTCTTATAAGAGGGGTACAAAGAGCATCTCCCTCGGCTCATATTTGCTTCGCCCAAGGCTTACTAGGCTACAGAGCCCCACCGCCACGACAAGGTTTGAAATATGGTGGGGTAGTCATAGAGACTGCCGATACAAGTGAAAACATTATGTCAAAGAAGAACGTTCACGCCCCATAGAAAAAAAAACCTACCGCGACGAAACCCGTAAAAGATTTTATGAGTGGAATTCGTTTAAGCATTAGATATCACAATATATCATAATATTAATCTTATCCAAGTAACATCTAGGATCTAACGTTTGATTGAAATGTAAGCTTAGTATTAACAATAGATATTAATTGTAGTTTCAGTAGACGCCTATGATGCCTTTGGCTCGTATTTCAATACAGGCTTTTAGTGAACCGTGTAGTGCTGAAGTGTGGTTGAAGTATATAAAATTGTCTGCGGTGAAGATGTATCTATACGCTGGGGTTTATTTTGACTGTTAGTTGTACTGATAGATGATATTTAATCTTCATAATATGGCATAATAAATGAAATACTAAACCAAATTTGATGGTCGCCCAGCTGATTCTGGAGGAAGATATAAAAAAGCCACAAGATTTTACATGGGCACCATCATCCCCACCATGGTTCCAGCCTTGTGTGGCGATGGGGCTCAGTAGTCTAAACTCTTAAGGTGAGCCTAGCACCTTAGTCGAAGCAAATTAAGCCGAGTGAGCTGCTCTTTGTACCCCTCTTATAAGAGGGGATAAATGAGCAGGGGAACAAGGGGCGAGGATGGGAACCTCACCCCATTATACTGTCCTGACGTTGGGAGGGTTTGTTCTGTGGTGCGGGAAAACCCCTCTGTGGAGGTGGCGTCGGTCCCTTGATGAACTGACTAGCCGTCGAGGTGCCCTGTTTGCTCAACAGATCCGGGGCACCTAACCAAAGGCGGCATTGGTGGCACTCGCCGGATTTTAGTGGAGAGAGCTGCGTCCAACTTACCACTAAATAAACAAAATAAAAATGGGCACCATCATTCTGTATGTTTCTTCTGTGAAACAGTTTTGCTGCGTTTCGGAGAGGACAGGCAGTGTAATAAATGGCATCAAACATGGATTTTGTTATATGAATTCGGCAGTAATGAACAGAGATCTCTCTAGTCGACTAGAGTTCATAGCTTAGGTACCTATTATTGCAAACAAACTCATTCTTGTTTTATGTTAAAAAATACCAAAACAAAACTGCATTAATGTAGGAAATTTTCAAAATATACACTTAATATTGAATGCATTATAATTTTAAAACTTGTATTTTTATATAATACTAGCGGCCCGGTACGTGCTTTGCTACGTGTAAAGTGAAAAAAAAAAAAAATTGAACATCAAATTAATTTATTCAAACAAAAAAAAATATAGTAATTGCTAGCTATTTTAAAACTTAATGTTGTACTGTCAACACTGAAAAAAGTTTCAATATGACCCCAACTGGAAAAGTTTCAATTTGACAGCAAAATCTCCATTAACATAAATGATCCACCATTTATTGAATTAAAAAAATGTGATAAATGAAGAACCGCTGGACCGATTTTGTGCAAACTTCACATAAACCATCTACTAAATAGTCCGAACAAAGCCTAAACATTTGGTTGGGATAGGTGAGCCTGTTCTTGAGTTATAAAATTACACTGAAATGTGGCATTGATTTTTATATATAAAGATATATTATATATATGGACGCTTTTACATCACGTCAATCTGGTCCCGTGGTAATAAAGTTCTCGAAGAATTCGTGTTACGGGTACCAGACAACGGAAATATATTTAATAATTTTATACTATACACAATATATATTTAAGATTTTATTATATTATAATACACATCCATGACCCAGAACCACATAAAACGTATTGTTCACAGGCGGAATTCGAACCCGCTACCTCCGGCTTCAGCGCCGACGTATGAGCCACAGAGGTCGCAGATGTGTATGCTATATGCACCTATAATTTAAGAGTTGCATTTCATTGGCGTGTTTTTAAAACATTTTAACTGCACATTCAATAAATCTAATCCTGCCAAATAAATTAAAATAATCGAATGCAATAGAATATTTAATAATTTAGCCAACATTTCTGTTTAATTTTTAAATTTTTAATGAAGTATCCAATTATAACTTAAAAGAGAAAAACGATATTCTTTGACCGTGAAATAGAATTAACATAATTAAGAACGGTTTTAATTTTAATGACATTAGCGTTTTTTAAATTTTGCGTCTTTTTTATGTTAGTTGGAAATAAAAACTGGCAGACATGCCACCTGATAAGTGGTCGACGTCGCCCATGAACATGAACTAGTTTACCTGGAATTATCCCAGGTAACTCATATACCGTCCGTGTTGCATGCGAGTAGCGAGGGATCGGTCGTCTAGACGTTTTTCGAGGGAGGCCTATGTTCAGCAGTGGTCGGATAGAGGCTGATGATGGGATATAGATATAATGTATTAAATAAAAAAAACAAAGTCATGACAACACCTGACATTTACAAACGTCTCCCGCGTAGACAGAGAATCTGTCTACGGTTTCCCGCGTACCTCGCCCGATATCACAATATCGCGTTGATCGCGTTTGTTTAAAACAATTTATTATTTCAAGTTCGCTCATAATGCAGTGGTTTCCATGAATGCCTATAAAACTCAAGGTTGACCGCATTGAAGTAACATACACCTCGGCCATAACCTTTTAAATTGGATACGTGTGGCAGGGTGCCGAAAATAAGGCTTTTCGTCCATTAAGTTTAAGACGTCAAAAACACAGAATTGGTCATATTGAATGTTGAATTATAATGATACAACTTTACGAAGAGGTAGTGCCATTGGGCCGGCACTACTGAGGTGGTACCTCTCGCTCATATACCGGCTTCAAGTGACAGCTATGCTGTCGCGTTTCGTGCGGTTCGCGAGTTTCCGGTGGCCCATTGGGGGTATAGGGGAAAGGAGGGCAACGCATCTGCGTAATTTCTGGTTGTGCGGATGTCTATGGGTGTCGCTAGTCACCACGGTGGCTCCTACTGCTCGGGTGCCTTGTGACATAAAAAAATATAATGATGCAACTTTTTCGAATTCTATCGCGGTTTGTTAATATTGAAGTTAAAAGAACATATTGATATAGATGACTAAAATAACGTCGCTACACTTATCTGCAAACTGTGAACATAATATCTTTGTTTTGACTAATCTCGCCATTATATATTAGATTTGATAAACCACAAGCACTCACAAAATAGCACTGATTCTAACCGAGCAGAGGCTATTGAAGGAAAATAGTCCTAATTTAAACAGAGAACATGGTTGGTTCTTACCACTGGCATGCGATTCTATTATAAAAATAATTTTATCAAAATCCAAACGTATTTAAGTCATAGATACACAGCACTTTCTGCGTAAAGAGAACTAATTAAAATATTGATGTATCGTAGGGTAGTTCGAATAACTTTGTAACGTTAGGACGTATGACACCTCAGTCCTCTCGTGACCATGGTTGCTGTAAAGTATCCAAAATGTTTTTTTTTTTCTAAATATGACAGAAAAATGAAAATAAAGATCTTCTCGGAATGAAAGATAAAAATGGTGTGAAAATCATGAAGACATTTAATAAGAAGATAATTGCTAATGTTAAATAAAATAGGTGATAAAGAGAATAGGATCTAGAAATAAAGTTAACGAATTGCTTTTTTTGAAGCAAAACTCATTCTCCAAATGTTTTTTGTAATAACGTATAAATCTTATGACGACTTTATCCGTAAGGAATTTAATATGTAGTATAATAATTATTATTATTCTCAAAATATAAAGAGTTTCAATGTAATTGCGTACTATATTGTAATTTATAATATGATAATCAACTTGAGAAATTAACGTTGAACTTATACGTTAAGCATGGGCTTGCAATAATGATATTATAATTTTGGAAAAAACTGAACTAAATTTAGCCTTTTTACACGCATCCTAGCGTAATTGTCCATCCCTGCGAAAGTACCATTAATAATAGACATCTCAGCATCACTTGTTCGTTTAGTTGTTTAATTGTACGAAATAACAATTTATTTAGGATAGGGGGTGCTTATTCATTCATTCTGTTTGACGTTCTTACTAGGTCACGCGACCCACATCTCAATATACTCAATGACTTGTCTTGGCCATTAAGTCGTTGCGTCAAGGCGGCAACAACTTCGTTTCCACCGTATAGCCGGCTGACATCATAGCCCGATCTTTGAGTTGGATAGTTATTTTTTGCTTAAAGTTTATGTATATATAGGTCCCAATAGTAGACTAACAATAATATGATACCAATGGAGAGATAGAGTGAGAAAGGGATAGAATGGATAGAGAGAGAGAGAAGCATATTTTTACCGGTGGAAGGGATACGCTGTGCCGCGCTCCCGACTGCATGGGTACCACCATCTTGCTTGTTTCTCCCGTGAAACAGCTTTGCTGTGTTTCGGAGAGAAGGGCAAGACAGGCAGTGTAATTACTGGCACCGAGACTTAACATCATATGTCTCAGGATAGGTAATACATAAATGAGTTGCCTGGGCTCGTTCCAGGTAAACTAGTACTATGTTCATGGGCGACGTTGACCACTTACCATCAGGTGGCACGTTTGCCAGTTTGCCTATCAAACTAACATATCAATTTGTTCCCTTTAAATAAAGTTTTCAATTCTCCTCTGCTCATTTCTGAAGCACTTGGAAATTACTTGGAATATGGAATGATAAAGTGTAATATATATATCTCTTTATCATTCCATATTCCAAGTAATTTCCAAGTGCTTCAGAATTCAGCAGAGGAGAATTGAAAACTTTATTTAAAGGGAACAAATTTACCCGAAAGGCAATATTGATGGATATTGAAAACGGTGTCATAACTGCACGATTGTGCGTTATCAATACGTGATAACAGGCTTTTGTGCACGTATTCGTTCATTAATGTTAAGAGTACTTTTTCTGGTTAAGGATTATAAGCGAGTCATCACCATAATCATCATTATCATCAAACTACATCCACAACTTTTCCAGTGAATGCTCAGACAATCCATCTACATTAAATTTGACTCGACTTGTTTTGCTATATAAAATACTAGCTGTTGCCCGTAGCTTCCGCGTTAACTGGGATTTACAGCCGCCCCGGATTGATGATGATTATTTTTTTAGCCTAAGTTACTCTTGATAACATTAGCTATCAGCCAGTGAAAGTCCCATCAAAATCGGCCCAACCGTTTCAGAGATTAGCCGGATAAAATAGACAGATAGACAAAATTGTAAAAAATGATATTTTGGTATATGTACCGTGTATACATCCACATGCATTTAGTAGAAAGCGGTTATTTTAGTATTACAAACAGACACTTCAATTCACTGATTTTTTTGCAAGCTTAAAATCAATGAACGGACACATACACACGTGAAGCAGCGGGTAAAAAATATACCTTAGAATTAGGAAGCCTTTTCGGCTGTAATTGGATTTCATACAATTATTATCTGTATAATTGTAATCTTTTTAAGACGCCATTTTTGGTTTTCTAAGACAGCTCGCCTTTGTTTTCTTTGTATTACTAATGCTTACTTAAGCTTATTTGTACAATTGAAAGTAGATGTACCTGCATAGATAGCAGTACCATAATATACCATATCAGTATCATCTAGCCAGAAAGACATCTCAACAACAACGAAATAGTAGAATGCGGCCTATATTCCAATATTTTCTACTTTGAATATAATATTATGTAAGCCTAGAATATTTCTGGTTTGAAAACTCTTCTGTAAGATTTGAAATAATTTAATCTATACTAATATTATAAATGTTAAAGTAAGTTTGTTTGCTACGCTCTCACGCGAAAACTACTTAACCGATCATCATGAAACTTTGTACACATATTCTTGGAGGTATTAGAAGTAAAATAGGATACTTTTATGAAAAAAAACTATAATCTTATCCTGCGAATACGAAGTCGTGGGCACCAGCTAGTATTAAATATATTTCATTATTTATTTGTAAGAATGTACATAAATCGAGTAAAGCAGAATTTCAGCCTTTTATGGTTATATTCCGTTCTGCACGCTCTAAGAAGCTTAAATTTTAAAATAAAATTTCTCTCTGCAACGCCATTTTTCAAACTCGCGACGAAATCATCGAACTATGAATAAATATTGAAATTGTATTATACATTTCCTTACATGTTGATATTTATATTTAATAATCTAGATACTCCTTAAAATCAGGCAAGGAGGGTGTTGGACCATTAGTTCACCGACACGCTGGCCCAATGCGGGTTGGTGAACTTCACACACCTTCAAAGACTTTTGATCTCATCAGGCATGCAGGTTTGCTCACGATCTTTCCTTCACTGGTGAGCACTCGATGGTCTCATGGGCAGGTGCACGTAGAAATTTAGAAATATTCATTTCAAAGCATTACAGGGATCAAGATCTAACCCAGACCTCTGACTCGAGGCTATCTCAGTTGTGATTCTTCAGTTTTGATTGTGTTACGTAATTTTCGACGAATACATGATACAATAAAATAAGTGCCCAATGAAATATTTTATTTTTATTTATTTATTATATTTAAATGATAACTCTTTTTTTTTTTTAACGTCGGGAAATGCTCTGAGGCATCCCGCGGGAAGTGGATCTCCCCACGCGGGTATGTGGTACTCACTGCGCCCGACAGCTGGTAAATGGACGCAGCTCTACCCACTAAAACCCGGCGAGTGCCCCTAATGCCACCTTTGGTGAGGTGCCCCGGATCTAGAAAACAAACAGGGCATGGCTAGTCAGTCCCGCAAGGGACCGACGCCATCTCCACAGAGGGGTTGTCCCGCACCACACAACAACCCCTCCCGACGCCGGGACAGTACAATGGGGTGAGGTTCCCATCCTCACCCCTTTGCCCCCTGCTCTTCTGTCCCCTCTTCTTATAATAGGGGTACAAAGAGCCCCCTCGGCCCAATTAGCTTCGCCCAAGTTGCACCGCTCACCCTAGGTTACTGAGCCCCACCGCCACGACAAGGCCTGAACCATGGTGGGGTAAATGATAACTCTGTTTATACTTGCGATACAGTTGCGATGACACATTTAAGTGAGCACTACAGTGGAGATAAAAGGAATTGGCATCTTCACTTAGCCACATTAAGCGAGATAAAGCAAAATTCTCGCATTATGTCCAAACTGAAATGATATTCTCGTGAGATTCCGGTTTTCACACCAATATACCTTTCGCACTGTTGATGCACTGCCTGATATTTGCGATTGAATGGATTACCAGGACTGCAAACTAAACTTTACAAACATTAGAAGCAGTTTGAAACATTTTGGTGAATTGTAATTGGTCTCTGCGGTTTCATTTGCATTCAATTTAAATTGTACGTAAAACGTTATATTATTTATTATTATATTGTGTGACATAAAGAAAAATTATACTTTTTTTATGTGATAAGCAGGCAACCTAGCAGTCGGAGCCTTATGGTGACTACCGACGCCTATAGACATCTGGACAACCAAAAGTTATGTAGTTGCGTTGCCCTCCATTTCGCTATCTCCCCAATGGGCCACCAAAAACTGTCACTGTCACGAAACGGGACAGCATAGCTGTCACTTGACGCCGGTGCTATGTGAGCGAGAAGTAGCACCCCGGTCGTGCCGGCCCAATTCGGTTGCAAAGCAGTATGGCACTACCTCTTACTATCTACTAATAATACATATATTATGCAGTGAAGAAATGATACAAAAATGCCTGCATCCTAAGAGTTTTTTTCATTTGAGAGAATAAATCTCTCTCAATGTCAACAGGATGAGATTGAGCTTTTCAGCAAATTGAAATTCGCTGAAAATTCGCGCGTTCTGATTGGCCGACTGATGGCCATTCATGTATGATTGGCCGATGGAACGTACATACAGATAGATCACTGGTTGGTTGAATTGCTATTACGACAGTGACAAATCACTGATTGGTTTTGGAATTTCATAAAGAGTTCCTAATACGTGAAAATCTTCCAACTAGTAGGTATCGTAGTGGATCAAAATTCCAAAGTAAAGTCAGCTGTCTTTTTCGGATTACGTTTAGCTTCGGTTTAAGCAGGATCTAATAAAACCCCCACCATGGTTAAGGCCTTGACGTGGCGGTGAGGCTCAGTAGCCTAGGGTGAGCCGCTGCACCTTGGGCGAAGCTAATTGAGCCGAGGGGGCTCTTTGTACCCCTCTTCTTATAAGAGAGGACAAAAGGGCAAGGGGTGAGGATAGGAACCTCACCCCATTGTACTGTCCTGACGTTGGAGGGGGTTGTTCTGTGCGGTGGTGGTGTGGTGCGGGACAACCCCTCTGTGGAGGTGGCGTCGGTCCCTTGCGGGACTGACTAGCCCTTGAGGTGCCCTGTTTGTTTATTAGATCCGGGGCACCTCACCAAAGACGGCATTGGTGGCACTTGCCGGATTTTAGTGGGTAGAGCTGCGTCCACTTACCAGCTTTCTGGCGTAGCGAGTCCTACACACCCGCATGGGGAGACCCACTCTCTCGCGGGATGCCTCAAAACATTTCCCAGCGTTAAAAAAAACGGATCTAATAAACTACCTATATCAAATAAAAACTTCATAGTGAAAGAAAGTTCGTAAAGTAACAAGTTCTACTATGAATATAAATTATGTACTAGACTGGATTAAGATCTCATTTGTGGTGAATAAAAAGACTGAATATAAAGATGAATATTGAAGACAATGTCAAACATTACACGGATGCGTATGACGTTTAGTTCAGTCTACGGTTTTGCGTAAGTAAGTTTTAGGTACTAAACTGTCAGTATTTGTAGTTGATTTTTTTGATGAACACCGGCAGCGCGCACGAAAAAGTGTTTGTCACAGAAAGTGTGTTCCGCTGTCGAACGTTGACTTGGAAACCATTATTTATAAGAAATATTATCACAATTTAATAAGATGTAATTAATTTCCTCCATGATTTTCTCTTATTTAATTTTCTTCACTTTAATTAACTGTTATCTCAAAACAGCGGCAAAAAGATAATTAATTTTTCATTAAATTTTTATATGACGTTATCACGTAAAACTATCGTCCGTAAACGGACTTTACAGACAACCAATATTTTTTAATTGAGATCTAATTTTGATCATTGGGCAAACTATAGTTTAACTAATTACTTCCTAAAATCAACTTATTCATATTTATAATTGAAACGTTAATCTTTTTGTATAAATGAAGACAGCTTGACTTCATTTAAGACAATATCTTTATAAATTAAAAAGACCGTGCAAATTAACTGACCGTTGATTTTAAATAAATATAAGTATCTAAGTTAATAAAATTTTAAAACATCCTAAAACGGTCCATCCTTTTTTTTTTTTTTGGTTTCGCTGGGGAATGCTTTTAGGCATACCACCGGGTCTGGGGGGGCCCGGCGGTTATGTGGGACTCTCTTCGCCCGAGAAGATGGTAAGGTGGACGCAGACTCTACCCACTAAGCCCCAGCGATGTTCTCCTCGTCGTCTGGGTGGTCCGGCGAGGGAGCTGTGGACGTCCGCACCGGGTCACAACGATGTGCCATGCGGCACTCTTCTCTGGAGGCGGGTGTGGCGTCCCCCCTCCCTCTCCGCTTAAGGCACACTGAACACATAAGAGTGCCTTATAGCCCGGACCTTATGCGCGCGCGGCAGATCCTCCGATCGGCCGCGCACAGTTCCCTCACGTCGGTGCGACCACCTGTCGCCGCCGCGCTCTCCTGCGGGAAGAGGCGCCAGTGCGCTCCCTCTCCTGCTCCGCCTCCTCCTTCTGCGACATCACGACCTCACAGAAGGAGAGGACCACCTGCCATGTGCTCTCACTGACGGTCATCGCACGGATGACCGTAGGGAGCGACAGGTCCGCGCCAACCTCAGTGATAAGGGACGCCCTTTCCTCCGCCCAAGCTGGGCACTCCGCCAGGGTGTGGTCTGCAGTGTCTTCACTGCAGTCGCAGTGATGACACCCTGGTAAGTCCTCCGCCCCTGCCACCTTCCACAGATACCTCCCGAAGCACCCGTGCCCCGTCAGGATCTGCGCAAGGTGGAAGGTGATGATGCCATGCCGCCGGTCAATCCACTGCTCCAGGACGGACTGACGGCTGACACGGTGCGGTGTCCCACACTAGGCTCCTCAAGCTTCTCCGGCCACTGACGGAGCACTCGCCTTCGCAGGCGGCTCCGCCAGGATTCCATTTCTTCGGAGATCTCCTCCTCCTCCTCCACTCCTCTTCGTCTCCTCCATGCCTGCGCCAGGGCCCTTGCCACCAGGTCCCACGGCGCTGAGCCCGCCAGTACGCACGCAGCCTCGTATGAGGTCGTACGGTACGCACAGACGGCCCTGACGGCCATGACTCTCTGCGGACGTCGCAGCAGAGCCACGTTTTCCGTCTTCAGGGCGCTCGCCCATAATATCGGCGCGCCGTACAGCCCCATGGACTGCAAGACGCCCATATATAGGCGGCGGCAACCAACGCTCGGTCCACCCACGTTAGGGGGGAGGCGACTCAACGCGCGTGCAGTTCCAAGCAGCCTCGGGACGAGGCGCCGGAAGTGCTCTTGGAAATTCCATCGACTGTCGAGGACGAGGCCTAAGTACCTCATGGTCGACTCGACAGCGATGGAAGTTCCCCCCACTATAAGGCGGGATCCGGGTGGAGGGGCCCGTGGAAGCATATAACTCCGCACTTCTCCAAGGCCACTTCGAGCCCAAGACGCCGGATTCTCGCCACCACCTGGGCAACTCCAGCTACCGCAAGAATGCGTGCCTCCGAAAAGGTGCCTCCGCGCGCGGTGACGACGGTGTCGTCGGCGTAGCACGTAACGTCGACGCCCGTCAAGTTCGCGCCCCGGAGCACCCAATCGTAGCCGATGTTCCACAGGAGTGGGCCCAAGACAGAGCCCTATGGAACACCGCACGCCACTCTCCTCGTCGCCCAACCACCGGCCGTGGGATACGCGACGCACCTACCAGACAGGTAGACTACCTGTGTCTATCTGTACCGGTCTGTACCAGTCTGCGCAGGTACGTCGGCACTCCGTGGAACCTCAGCGCCTCCAGGATTGTGTCGAAGGGTAGGGTGTTGAAGGCGTTGGCGATGTCAATAGACACCGCCAAAAGCACCCCTCTTCCCTCGACTGCCTCATCGGCAAGGGCCCTCACCCTGGTCAGAGCGTCCAGGGTGGACCTGCCCCGCCGGAAGCCGACTGGTAGGCACTAAGGTTCGGGCCTATCTCCTCCAGGTGGTCAACGATACGGGCAGCTGCGATCCGCTCCAGCAGCTTGCCCGCCTCGTCGAGCAGTACAATCTGTCGGTACGCCGACGGCAAGTCGACCGGTCGTCCCACTTTCCGGATCAGGGTCAACTTCCCCTTCTTCCACGCCGTGGGAAACTGACCCTGCGCCAGACACACGCTAAAAAGGCGCTTCGCCTGTGTCCGGAGCGGGCCAAGGGCCAAAACCAAGGCCCTCCCAGGAAACCCATCCAGACCCGGAGCGGTATTGCGAGCCCTCATGCGTGATAAGGCTGCGTCAAACTCCGTCTCCGACACCTCCAGAGCCTCGTTGCTCGCTGGCTCATCGCCTGATGGAGCCATAGACGGGGGCGCATGCTCTCCCTGAAAACATCGGTCCATCCTAAAACAACCAAACATCATATTCCCTCAAAGTTCATGTTGAATATTTTTTTTAACTTTATGTTTACTTGAGATTTAATATTAATTGTTTATTAATTTCTAACCCTTAAAAATCATTTTTTTAAAGAAGAGGGTTATTTTATTATTTTATTTATTTTATTTTATTTAACAATGTTGTATTTCAACTCCTTCATGTTTTTTTTTTAATCTAATTATAATGAATATGGAAATTAAATTGTTTCAACACATATCATAGGAGAAATTAATTATTTTTTTGCGTGCAAAGAATATAGTAAAAACATATTTTTTCGTAGAACTTACGTACTTATTTTTACGATGTAAATATCTTATCTATACCCTCATATTAATAAGGACATAGTATAAATTAAGTAACGTTAATATTTTAACTAGGCAATAACCTGGAATTTTTGCTTATCCCCACAATACTTATGAGAGAGATGATTTGCACCCGTCTTCATGGATACAAATAAAACACTTATTTTTTCTGTGAATGAACTTTACTATGTACAAAGAAAATCAAGACAAACAGTCTACTGACACTAACACGGGACACCCACGGGACATCCATCTTGAGTCTGAGTATAGGCAAATTGTTGTACAATACCATCTAGTATACAACCGGATAGAATATGCATGAGCCATAAAATTCCGAAAGTGGTCAGTGATTTGTCATTGACGTAATAGAAATTCAACCAACCAGTGATCTGTATGTCTCCCATCGGCCAACCATCCATCAATGGCCATCAATCGGTCAATCAGGGCGCAGATCCGGCGCAACATCGCAGCACAAATTAGGCGGAATTTGTATTTTATACAAAACACGTATTATTACCGCTCTATTTCGGCTATAAGCTCGATGTACAAGTACGGACTTGAGCAGTGCATCGGTGAAATATGGCCAATTTGAGCATTAGTAATAATATCGATTTATTTAATTCTGATTCTCATCGAACCTATCATTTCCGTTAGATTTTTTATCGATTCTCTCCGATACCGTGATCGATACGTTACGCGCATTTCGAATGTTTCTTACAAAATTATAGAATTGATGAGATGTTACTAGATTAATATTAGAATGTAAACGCAAACGTCTTAAATTTAATTATACATTTGTTTCTATTATAATATGTATTCTAGATTTTGGGATTAATTAATCAATATACAGCTCTATCATATTTGATAAGGCAAAGATAATATTATATATCTCGTTATAACATACAAATGGTATAATAATTAAGGATGTTTCTTTTGAGAAATCATTTTTACCTATCTCACCGTCCTTTACAAACCGTTTATTTTTATTATACACATAAAAATTGATAAGCAATGAATTAATATTTTATACCTACCACTGGGCACTTTTTTATCGCAGGGAAATCCTTATGGATGCAGCCAGGATTTTCGGGTAGATCCTGACCCAATGTGGGTCTCGAACCTGAGAGTGCCCATCCTAACTGCAACTACTGCGAGCGCCGTCTGCCGCTTTTTGAGGGTCTCAGATCTTGCAGGCCTGACCTCGACAGGCCTGACTACTGCTCGTTAGGGGGGGGGGGGGCTGCACGGACTAAGCAGTCGCCCTCGACGTCGTGCCATACAGGCCCAGGCTCCCATCCTGAGCCCGACACGAAGCCACTGCTACAATCTACTTCTACTACAAAGCAGTCTTATCTCTAAAGGCAAACTAAAATGAACACTGTGTGTAAATTTCATTTAAATCAGTGAAGTAGTTATGTGAGACAATTTTTTATGTACAACAAAAATTAGAAACTTCTTAATTTTCTATAGTGGTCTAAATCGAAAACTTTTTTCTTTTTTTTGGCCTTTTTGTAATTTTTTAAATGAGGTTTTTCTCGTATTCAGACACAAAAGCTCTATTAGGATCCGGTCGCTTGACCCAAAACCTCTCAAACAGGCTAGATAATGCGGTCGACCCGTCAGTTCACCGACGGTCGCCATTGGACCCGAGTACGGTCGTTGATGTGAAACCCAATTTGTCATTTATCGGTATTTCATTTCAACGTTCATCATTATCAGCTTCTGCTAAGTACCAATTCAAAATCTCCAATTCACAAATATCTTTTTTGAATTTGATTTCATAAATAACAAAAATAAGAACTAACTATCAATAATCGAATACTACGAAATAATATAACATTATTGGCTATTTTGAAAGTCTTCTATTCCATTTTGTATGGGTTAGTAAGTATAGCGAGTAGCGAGGGATCGATCGTCATCCCCACCATGGTTTAGGCCTTGTCGTGGCGGTGGGGCTCAGTAACCTGGGGTGCGCGGTGCACCTTGGGCGAAGCTAATTGGGCCGAGGGGGCTCTTTGTACCCCTCTTATAAGAAGAGGGGACAGAAGAGCAGGGGGCAAGGGGTGAGGATGGGAACCTCACCCCATTGTACTGTCCCGACGTTGGGAGGGGTTGTTCTGTGGTGCGGGACAACCCCTCTTTGGAGGTGGCGTCGGTCCCTTGCGGGACTGACTAGCCGTCGAGGTGCCCTGTTTGTTTTCTAGATCCGGGGCACCTCACCAAAGGCGGCATTGGTGGCACTTGCTGGGTTGTAGTGGGTAGAGCTGCGTCCATTTACCAGCTGTCAGGCGCAGCGAGTCCCACACACCTGCGGGGGAGACCCACTCCCCCGCAGGATGCCTCAGAGCATTTCCCGGCGTTAGAGAAAAAAAAAAAAAACGATCGTCATGGCGTTCTTTGACGGAGGCCTGGGTTCAGCAGTGGACGGATAGAGGCTGATGATGATGATGAATGAATGAATGAATGAATATACTTTATTGTGCACACACAAAATTACAAACATAAAACACAAAAAAATTTAAAGTTAAAAATATAAATGCAGACACAAAGGCGAATGATGATGAAGTAAGTATAGCGGGCAAGAATTAGACTTTCAAGTAAATTCTATTTAAGCTTCTTATACTAGTGAAAATAATTGTCTCTGGTGTCGAAGTGTCTCTGGTGAGTCGAACGACTGGCAAAGTTAACTATATAGACTAGTTTGGATACGAAAAAGTATATTTTGGACGCAAACTCAATGGCTACTTTAACTTTTGTTCCCTGTCCTAGTTATTTTAAATTGACGTCGAGAACAGTGGGTTTACTGGCTGAATTATGTTACGGAAAATAGAAATTAGTAAACTATAGGGTCTCAAGCTATTATTAATAAAGAACTTTTCATGTCAACGAGGCGACCATTTTAAAATGCGAAGTATTCCAATAAATGATTTTCTTTTAAAAAATATCTTTCTCTGATATTTGCATTTGATTTCTGAGTAAGGTTTTAATATAGTTTATCTCTGTTACAATGATTTAATTTAGTTATAAGTTGATTGTCTACTTTGCCCGCATCGAGAAACATTTAGAAGTTAATCATTTTATGTCATTTAATTTGCCATAGAAAATTATTTTTTAAACTAATACCTACCATCTATTCGCGTATATTATAATAACAACAAAAATAGAATTGTAGATATAAATATAGATAGATATAGATAGCAGCCCGTGGGTGTATAATGGTATAAGTAGCTATATGATATAAGTGTTATGCTGATTTATAATATATTATTGTAAAATTTCAATAAAATCAATTCAGTACTTTAGCGTGAAAGGTAACAAACATCTATACAAACTTTTCCGTTTGTAATATTAGTAAGATAAGTAAGATACATAAAAGAATGGGTTACCCTCCTGTTTGTTTCTTCTTTGAAACACCTGTGATATCAGAAAAAAGGGCAGAACAGGCAATGTATAATTAGTGTTAAGTTTCGGTGCCACACCGAGACTTAACATCGCACGTCTAAGATATGTAGCATAGCTGAGGGTAAACGAGCAGTCAAAGCCTTTTGGCCTATCGTATCCTTGGGCCACCGGAAACTAACAAACCGCACGAAGCGCGACAGCATACCTGTCACTTGACGCCGGTGCTGTGAGCGAGCGGTTCCCCGGTCGTGCCGGCTCGATTCGGCTGCAAGCAACATGGCACTACCTCTTACTACCTTACGTGAAAAAGTTGCCTAGCCTAGGTTAACTTTTTTATGGGCTTACCACTTACTATCAGGTGACTCGTCTGCCCGTTTGCATATCCAACTAGCAAAACAAAATCTTAACTCTTGTAACATGAGAATAAAATAAATATATATAAAGCTTTATCAAACACTAGCCGTTGCCCGCAGCTTCGCCCGTGTTAACTTACTTAACTTAATTACTGTTAGTCACCGCGTGATGTTATATGGCCTTTATCCTTCCTCTATAAATGGGATATCTAACGCTGAAAGAATCTTTCAAATCGGACCAGTAGTTCCTGAGATTAGCGCGTTCAAACAAACAAACTCTTTAGCTTCATAATATTAGTATATATTCGACACCCAATTTAGGGAGGGACGTGACCTGTCTACAAATTAGCTTTCTTATTGTCTTTTAGTGGTCTAAGATTTTTGATAAACGAGCTGCAAAGACCGTCTAAGCCCTACACGAAAAAGAACTTAAAAGTACTTATATTGCAAGTTAGTAGACCCTAATTTATATTATTAACTAGCAGTGCTCCGCGGTTTCACCCGAGTACTTCCCATTCCCGTGGGAGTACAGGAATAAGTTATAGCCTATGTTATTCTGAAGTATAAGCTATATTATTGTAAAGTTTCATTAAAATCCATTCAGTAGTTTTTTGCGTGAAAGAGTGACAGACATACATCCATACATTCTTACATTTTTTTAAATATTATTAGGAAGTAGGATACAATTTCACTGAATATAATATGAACAAATATATGAAAAACTGTAAAATTGTGTGAAGTCAATTTCTATATCAGGATAAGCGTCCATTCTTTCAAACATCTTTGTGCAATTTCGATGTCCAATATTTGATCAAATTTCATCGATGACTGCTCATTCCAGTAGTCAAATATTTTTGTCCAAGATTTCTTTGTCATTTGTATAACTTGAGAAAATGGAGGAACGTGGAGGAGTTTACGTGCTGCTATTATTATTAGATTAATATTAAAAAAGAAGAAATTAAACCGAAAAAGATTTGGCGCCTTGAATCCAAAGGCGAACAGAAAAAAAGCATTCATGATAACTTACTTATGGAATTACAAGCGGAGGCTTTTTCTTCATATAAATAATCAACCCTAAATAAAAAGGCCAAATGCAAACTTTCGGGATGATATCAGTGTCAAAGATATTTGATCAAATATCGGTGTTGTTAGGACATTTGATCAAATATCGGTGTTGTTAGTGCATTTGATCAAATATCGGTGTTGTTAGTGCATTTGATTAAATATCGGTGTTTTTAGTACATTTGATCAAATATCGGTGTTGTTAGTGCATTTGACCAAATCATCTAATTTTTTGATCTTTGATCAATAAAGGAATTTGTCCAGTGGAATACCTCCCTAAGACTACTAATTTACTCTGTGTGATTTTTTTTTTTGTTTTTATGAACAATTACTAATTTAAAAACTTAGACATTTCAACAAGGTAGGTATTCAAAACTTACAAACTTTTTTCTAGAAAGAGTTTGACTTATTTTTAAAGTTTAAAATTGGATTGGGATTGATTGAGTATTGATGTACAAAGTTCGTTAAAATTTTCCTTAACTTTTCATTTCAATTTTGGCTTCATCAAATTGCTATGAAAAAGCCAATAAAATGCGAATTTTTATGCAAACATTTTTTCAACTTGATTCGTCTGACTTCGTTAAGTCAATGGCTTGAGACATTTTTGTATCAAATATATTTCTTATTTTGTATACAGCTGCGCTTAAGCTGGGTTTGACGAAGATCGTAATTCCGTCTAGTCAAAGGAATCGTCTAGTCAAGTCAAGAGGTACCTAGGTATCTATCATCATCATCATCACCATAGCTGTTTATACTTGACTGGCCCGTTGGTCTACTGGTTAGTGACCCTGACTCCTAAAAATATTTAACAACATGTTTGTGTAATGAGCATTAATTGTTCTGTATCTGGGGGTAATTTATCTATAATATGAATATATTTAGAAATGTCATATAAGTATATGTCAGTTGTCTGGTTGTCATAATACAGGCTCTGCCTAGTTTGGGATCAGATGGCCGTGTGTGAGTTGTCCCAACATATTATTTTATTATACTTCTTTTGAATCCAACATTCAGAAACATTATGACCTTTTTTTTCTTTAACGCCGGGAAATTCTCTGAGGCACCCCGTGGCGGAGTAGGTCTCCCCAGGTGGGTATGTGGGATTCTTTAAGATTTTTATTATAAAATACACATCCATAGCCCAGGAACACAGAAGCTTTTTTATTCCCTGGTGGGATTTGAACCTCCGGCTTCCTCCGGCTTGAGCGCCAACGCGCTAACCAACAACGAACCACAGAGGTCGTCATAATGTGAAGGTTAATAGTTTGTCTATTTGTATACACACTTATTATAGCTGCTCGATTTGCATGATTTGTTTGAACTAATCTGTTAAATAGTAATTCATTTTATTCCTTAACAGATTGTGAAATTATTATTATGTGGTTGTCAATCGCTGAATCAACATCCCCGCTGACATGTCTGACTAAAAGTCCATGAACTTTAGTCAGTACTTGTGAAAATACATATACCTAGACTTTTCGAAGTAATCCCGCCTGAATAGTATCACTTGGGACAGAATACCAGCCCTACGCCACTTAATACCTAAAACGAATTCTAGATTCAAAGAAAGGCGTTCCATACGTTCAGTATCATATGACCTAAACCATGTGGCAGACCAACTAGCGCCACACTCCTGAACTTTATATCTACATATAAATAGCCAAAGTTTAGTACCTTATTTCTTCTGTTTATCGACCGGTTTTTAATAGCTTTAGGGCTTGTTCAGAGACGGCGACAACGACGCGATTTCAGAATCGCGTGGAAACCGCGCGGGTCCAATTTATATTAAGATATTTATTTTGGGCATGTTCAAACACGCGGGCCTCCATTCTTGAATCTTATTGGCCATAGGCCATCCATCGTTTTAGTAGTCGAAATGTTGGTCAGTCATTAACCAAGTGGGAAGACGATCTCCATACAGAGGCGGGTCCGTGTTAGATGCGAGTGGCGAGGGATCGGTCGTCTTGGGGTTCTTTGATAGAGGCCTATTTTCAGTAGTGGACGGATAGGAGCTGATGATGATGATGAAATACGCGGGAACCGCAAAATTACATATGAAATTTGAATTAAGAGTTCTTAAACCGCGCGCTTGACGCCGTGTCTGAACGAGGCCCGAGTTACCGATAAAAACGGACATTTGTTTTTTTAAACGAGTTTTAGTTGTATTTCCGAATAAAATTTGTATAAAAGAACTTTACTGTACGTTCTTTATATAATATATTCTTCACGGCAATTCGCATATTTTCGGGCTTCTAACATGTTTAATAGTACATCACAAGAAATACAGAATTCTTAATTAAAGAATATAATATTTATCTTTAATTCTTATTGTGAGCTGTAACTTTGAGAAACGTTTCTTAAAGAAACATTTATTTATTTATAACATTCAGATTATTTTAGCATCGTGCCATAGCCTTAGAAACATAATAATAGTATAAAATCTTAAATTAACATGTTTATTATTACTTCTAAAACTGTATAGCTACCATGTTTTTTGTTTTTATTTCGCGGAGGGTTCGACGTTGTCGCATGAGCAAGTCATTCTGCAACGCTGAAATATCGACTAGCACGAGTTAAAAGTAGGTAAATAATAAGATTATTAAAAAAAAAACAACCCGACTGCAAATGAATTTGACGCCCATAATCCGCCATTTTGTTTTTGAAGTGAAAACTTATTTAGGCGTGGTACGCATATTTTTAGATGAGATAATTTTTTTGGATTCGCAACACCGTTACCACCATTTTGAGACGCTACTTGACGTTTGTTTTGTATTCACTTCTATCGGCAGTCCCTGTAGCTGGTTGGGTTAGTTTTTTTTATATATTTTTTTATATATTGCTTATTTCTCCCGTGAAACGGCTTTGCTGTGTTTCGGAGAGAAGGGCAAGACAGGCAGTGTAATTACTGGCACCGAGGCTTAACATCTTATGTCTCAGGATAGACAACACATAACCGAGTTGCCTGGGCTCGTTCCAGGTATACTAGTTTATGTTCATGGGTGACGTCGACCACTTAACATCAGGTGGTACGTTTGCCAGTTTGCCTATCCAACTAACATAATATATATATATATATATATATATATATATATATATATATATATATATATTGATATTATACCCAGTCTCTCTCAATCTCACAGTAAATACTAATCTAACGCCATCTCTCAAGCTAAAATCCAACGAGCCGTTCGGGCGCAGAGCGTGACAAACAATTATACATACATACATACTCTCGAGAAACATAACCATCCTTCTGGCGCAGTCGGGTAAACACAGTAACTATCCTATTTTAAACAGTCGCTTCGGAATAAATAAATACTTAATATACCAATGTTCATCATACAAATATCTGCACAATTTTAAACCTGCCCTGTAAACATCACAGAAACCGTTAGCAAAATATATCTGCTAAAATTTCAACAGTAAACTAGTAAAGTGAAGGTAAATTCAGATGTACCAGGAGTATCTCCGTAATATAATAATATTATTCACGTACCGGGCCACCAATTAGCTTCAGCTGGCACATCTTATTACCTACCTTATATAAAAATAGCTTTAATTATTAATTTTACTCAAACTTTTTCACAAATATTTGGATATTTAAACTATTACTATTTATTTTATTTGATTCATTGCCTTGCTAATATATCAATATATAAAAACCTTCAAGAAGCTTTTTTAGTGCCACTAGATGGTAGCTAGTGGTCAATGTCCCCCATGAACATAAACTAGTTTACCTTTTTTTACGCCGGGAAATGCTCTGAGGCATCCCGCCGGGGAGTGGGTCTCCCCAGGCAGGTATGTGGGACTCGCTGTGCCCGATAGGTGGTGAGGTGGAAGCACTAAAACCCGGTGAGTGCCACCAATGCCGCCTTTGGTGAGGTTCCCCGGATCTGTTGAGCAAACAGGGCACCTCGACGGCTAGCCAGTTCCTCAAGGGAGTTGCACACAGAGGGGTTGTCCCGCACCACAAAACAACCCTTCCTTCGGGACAGTACAATGGAATGAGGTTCCCATCCTCACCCCTTGGCCCCCTGCTCTTTAGTCGCCTCTTCTTATAAGAGGTGTAAAAAGAGCAGCTCCTTCGCCCCAATTTGTCTCGCCCAAGGTGCTGGGCTCACCTTAGGCTACTGAGCCCCACCACCCCGACAACGCTTAAACCATGGTGGGGATAAACTAGTTTACTAGGAACTAGCCCAGGCAACTCACTTATGTGTTGCCTATCCCGAGATACGATGTTAAAACTCGGTGTTATTAATTACACTGCCTATCCAGCGCTACTCTCCGAAATACAGCAAAACTGTTTCACGGGCGGAACACGCAAGATGGTGGTATTACTACATGGTCCCATACAGCCCGGAGCGTGGCACAGCGCTTCCCTCCCACCGGAAACCAGCATGTTTATTAACATTATAATTATTTGAGGATTATCAAGTTTATTATATCAGCATGTAGATGACTCTCCTCGTCTGCTATGCCCTCTTTAACCAATTGGGGGCAGTAGGATAATGGTGCCCCGAAATCAACAATTTTAAAGATCTTGGAGCCTGATTTTTGAACTAGAGAAGAATAAACCTAGTATTTTTTTCTATTCTATTCTATTCTAATACGGCCAGTACTAGGTATTCTAATCAGTAATCATTTTTGTAATATGTGCCCAGTGGGAAAAACGGCCCTGCTCGTCTAATTTCAATAAGACCGGTCCCCGATAAAAGGATGTATGTAAAGGTCGCTTATAATATGTGTTGAGTTTCAAATTATTATCGAAAATTGAGGGTAGTTAAATAATATAACCTTCAAGAAAAGAGCATACTCATATCTGAAAGGCCGGCAACGCACCTGGCTAATCCACTGGTGTAGCGGGTGTCTGTGGATGTCGCTCTTCACATACCATCAGGTGAACCGACTATCCGTTTGCCCCCTCTTCTATAAAAAAAATTAATAATAAAACTTGCATTGCTTATCACCTGTCAACTTCCCTCTTTCCATACACGTGTGAAACTCCGCTACTTCTCCGCAAGCCGGCAACCGGTACTGCCGCTTTTAAACTGTCAAGAAGTTATAGGCCTATCAAAGCTACTAGAACACGATCGTGTGTGTGTGTGTGTTGTTCCCGCATATCTACAGACTGTTTGATGGTTATACGAGGGGGTACGGGAGCTGCTACTATTCCTTCGAAAAGGATCAAGAATACCAGGTCAGTCGCACATGTCATCATTACTTCCTGTTCATTGACCATACGTCTATCCTATATAATGCAAGATAATTTTCAAAATTTCAAATATCGGCAAAAATACAGTCTACCCTCTTTAATAAATAAAATAAATAATAAATTATCTGCATAACCTTTGGTTGTGTCTATAAGCGTCTGTAGTCAACATGGCTCCGACTGCTAGGTTGCCTCCTTATGACATAAAAAAATGCACCTACTGGTTCTATACTATTTAAATGAACCGGATTATCTCCATAATATTTCTCCCCTTAAGAGCTATCAGAGGAAGAATATTTCTCACGTACCCTGCGGATAGAATACGTGGAGAATAGGCCCCTACAGTTATTACTAGGTTTTTAACCTATGTGGAACCAGCTCCCCCTTACAGAATTTCGAACCGGTAAGAAAGGAGCATACAAAAATTTGAAGGCGCGCAACGCATCTGCAAGTCTTCGTATAGAATCGACTGACTATTGTGACTGACACGCGCACCGTCGGTTCCACACAAACGTGTTTTTTTATCATTATTTTTTATAGAAGGGGGGCAAACGAATAGTCGGTTCACCTGATGGTAAGTGATAGTGACATCCACTGACACTCGCTACACCAGAGGCTTAGCAGGTGTGTTGCCGGCCTTTCAAATGGGAGTATTATATATAATATACATTTACGGCTTTCAGATTTTTCCTTTACTTAATATGTTGTGTTAGCTTCAGCAAATTTCATTATTCTATGTCAATGGGATTTTGTAATGCTAGTAGATAATGTCAGCTGTCAGTCTGAGAAGTAAATCCATCAACAATCACGGGCTAAATATATCTTGGCAAGCTGCACCGACAGCGCCAGTCACCTGTTTGCTGTTGTTGATTCGATTACAATTTGAACATCATTAGCTCTATAATAATTGTTCTAGTGACTATTATTATTAGTCAATAAACTTAAACAATTACCATCTAATAAAAAGTAAAAAATAGGATATGTGCTACTTTGGACTACTATTTCTCGCAGTTCGTTATTTCGGATTTTTTTTATGTCATCAGGGGGCAAATTAGTAGTGGGAGCCTCACGGCGTCGACGCCCATATACATCCGCACAACCGAGGCTACGCAGATGCGCCCCCCTCATCTTCCCTATCCCCCAATGGGCCAACGGTAACTCATAAACCGCACGAAACGCGACAGTATAGCTGTTACTTGATAGCTATACTATATGATTGACCAATGGGACATACATACAGATTATCACTGTTTGATTGTATTTTTTCGGTTCAGTTTCAGAATTTCATCGCTCACATTATACTCTATCCGGTCTATGCTGTGTGGGTTGTTATTACCGGTGGGAGGTATACGTTCTCTAAATAGCCTTTATATATTTGTAAAGAAGGACAGGACATGTAGTGTAATTACTAGCACCTTTTTTTTTGTTATCGCAGGGAAATGAAAAGATGTTCACGCATGTAGCCAGGATCTCGGGTAGATCCTGACCCTATGTGGGACTCGCACCTGGGAGTGCCCTACCCGTAAACTAAAACCACTGCGAGCGCCTTCAGCCGTATTTTGAGGGTTCCGGATAGGCATTCAACAGGATCACCTCAGCGACAGGCTGGCCCTCGCAAAGGCCAGACTACTCCTCTTAAAGGGGGACTGCCCGGCTGCTTAGACAGTTCCCGCGACGTCGTGTCATACTGGGCCCAGGTTACCATCCTGAACTCGACACGAGTACAGGGATGTTACTGGAGGCGCATTAAGTCGTCACCGAGCATGGCGCTGATGACACTCGGCAGAGACAAGTCCCCTCCGATGACCGATATCAGATCATGACGCAGCGCCGCCCATCTCGAGGGTGTGCTGGGCCGAGTCCACCGCCGTGCCACAATCGTGACACACTGTCAACGGCTCCCTGCGGACCGTCCGGCACAGGTACTCACCAAAGCAACCATGCCCAGGCAATTACTAGCAAATAGACTTACCACCTTTCACCACTGTATAGACAAAACATAAATAGGTATTCCGGGCCAGTTCCCAGTTCAGTTGTATTATTTATGGGTATCGCTGACCATTTACCATCATGGAGCTCGTCTGCCTAATTACCTGGCTGGTTAGCCAAGATGCCATTCTAAAATCGTAAACGCTAGTAGAAAACTAATAAATGTTTGGAAATGACATTTAAGACCGCGTGATTTATCGATATAAAATGTAATTTCCTTTGACGACCTCTATGGCTCAGTGGTATGCGCGTTGGCGCTCAAGCCCGGAGGTTGCGGGTTTGAATCCCACCAAGGAGCAAAAAAGTTTTCTGTCTTCCTGGGTCATGGATGTGTATTAAATATGTGTATTATATAATAAAAATATATATATGTATAGTATAAAGGTATTAAATATATTTCTGTTGTCTGGTACCTGTAACACAAGTTCTTCCAGAACTTACCACGGGACCAGATTGACGTGGTGTAAAAGCGCCCATAGATATTATTATTATGGGGAACTGTTTTTTGTTCTCAGCTCGTGGCTGGTTTAAGCTACATTTACGGGCCTAAACCAAGTAAATGAAGCATGTGGTGTGTTACAGTAGGTTGTGTTGTGTTATTTCGTTTGCTTCTGCATAAACTCTGTCACAAATCCTGCAGGTATTATGTATTACCGGTGGGAGGGAAGCGCTGTGCCGCGCTCCCGGCTGCATGGGTACCACCATCTTGCTTATTTCTCCCGTGAAACAGATTCGTTGTGTTTCGGAGAGAAGGACAATACAGGCAGTGTAATTACTGGCACCGAGACTTAACATCTTATGTCTCAGGATAGGCAACACATAAATGAGTTGCCTGGGCTCGTTCCAGGTATACTATTTTATGTTCATGGGCGACGTAGACCACTTACCACCAGGTGGTACGTTTGCCAGTTTGCCTATCCAACTAATATAAAAAAAAAAAAAAAAAATGTTTAGTAGTAGTTTTATGACACCGGTGATTATTATTATTATTTCCATACAGTTATTAGTTTTCTACTCTACTCTACTAGCGTTTACGATTGTAGAATGGCATCTTTTTTTTTTTTTTTTTTTTTTTTTTTTCTTTAACGCTGGGAAATGCTCTGAGGCATCCCGCGGGGAAGCGGGTCTCCCCACGCGGGTATGTGGGACTCGCTACGCCCGATTAAGCTGGTAAGTGGACGCAGCTCTACCCACTAAAACCCGACGAGTGCCACCAATGCCGCCTTTGGTGAGGTCCCCCGGATCTAGTAAACAAACAGGGCACCTCGACGGCTAGTCAGTCCCCGAAGGGACCGACGCCACCTCCACAGAGGGGTTGTCTCGCACCACAGAACAACCCCTCCCAACGTCGGGACAGTACAATGGGGTGAGGTTCCCATCCTCACCCCTTGCCCCCTGCTCTTCCGTCCCCTCTTCTTATAAGAGGGGTACAAAGAGCCCCCTTGGTTCAATTAGCTTCGCCCAAGGTGCTGGGCACACCTTAGGCTACTAAGCCCCACCGCCACGACAAGGCCTGAACCATGATGGGGGTAGAATGGCATCTTGGCTAACCCACCTGTCCAACTAACATAAAACCAATGTTGCATTTTATTATTTTGTCATTTGTTACTATTAGTTTTTTTAGATAATAATAGATAAAATATAATAATAACAGATAAAATATAATAATAATAGTTAAAATATAATAATAATACATAAAAATTTCTATGATAAATGTGAACGAGAATACTTGCAATGTTACGAGAAGGCAGCACACTAAATTAAAAACTTAAGCTCTTAGTTTCGATGTGAAAGTTAGAATCCTCTAAAGAATTAGTTCACGAAGTTATCTCATATTGAAATATTGTTTTGTTTTATCTTAATGTATTTAAGTTTACTTGAATAAAGTTTTTTGGTTAGAAAATAAAATTTCAGAACACTATATATCTAGTACCCATCACTTCAAAGTTTTAGGACGAAACCCTTTAAATGGGGTAGTAGTAAGGGGTAGTGCCATTCTGCTTTGCAGCCGAATTGGGCCGGCACGACCGTGGTGGTACCTCTCGCTCAGATAACACCAGCGTCAAGTGACAACTATGCTGTTGCGTTTCGTGCGGTTTGTAAGTTTCCGGTGGCCCATTGGGGGGATAGGGAAAGCGTTTCGTGCGGTTTGTGAGTTTCCGGTGACCCATTGGGGGGGATAGGGAGACCCGTGCCTAGGACGTAGGACATGAACACAGAGGAGTCTAGGGACTAGTCCCAATCATTCAAGCCTAGCCCTTAACCATGAAGGGCACGCGGGATGACGCATCTCACCCGGTGAATATCTTTCATACCACAAGAAATACAAGAGCCGTATTATACTAATAGTAGGTTCTATACTGAGTATTTTAGGTAGTAACGTAACTTTAAAGGCAAAATTAGCATAAAATCATTACATAAATAATTTGTTTTCGCTCAACGTTACGTACATTAAACTGGGACCTAAGCTCTTTTGAGTAAGTACATAATTCCTACCGAACTTACGTTCACTAGGTAATTAAGGCGCGGCTCTACTGCGGCACACGCAGAGGCTACTCGCGTGTGTTAAAATGTCAATTGCAAGAAAATCGCAATTAATGCAATCCGTGGGTTGCAGTGGAAACTTTGGTGGAAACAATCACATACATTTTCTAGCAAAGCGAAACTTGACAAATGTGCGTAGCCCTCCGTGCGCCGTAGTGGAGCCGCGCCCTTAATGTCAAAGGTACATGTTTTGCAGAATGAAAATATTTTTACTGAGTACACCTGTATTTGTACATCATACAGAGTTTAATAAGTTAGGGTTTTGAGTTGTATAAGTTGTATTTGCATTTTGTCAATATGGTTTTTGTGATTGAATTTAATTTCATAACTTCAGAATTATGGTAAGTAGCTACAAATAAAACTTGTAGCAATTTACTATTCCCAATATCAATAAATGAATTCGTGACGATGAAGTGTTAAAAACGTTAAAAAAGAAGAAGCTATGTCTCTTATAAGGAAGCCGTAGCGAGTTGATAATGAAGAATCAAATAAATTTATAATCATGAATTCAATATACAACCAGTACATTACTAGAGAATAAGTTGCAAATAAATAAATACATGTAAGTCAGAGTCTAGATAAGTTTGAGCAGGCTAAATCTCCATTGAAGGGAAGCTCTCGAATGTGGTGCGCTGCATGCTCGAGAGCGACGAGGCCTGGCAGGTGGCGGTCACCCTCTGCAAAATTGTTATTGTACAGAGGGGATGACGCCATGTCTGTCCCGCTCCGTGGACATAGGACGGGAGTGCGAAGGAGGCACTATAGGCACCTTCTAACGAGAGTCGGGGTAAAGTTGGGTATCTGCCCCAGTAGATAAGTTCCGGCGTCGGCGCGGGTGATTCAAGTTGTCGGAGTTCCCCCATAATAGAAGGAAACTCAGTTAGCCTCTCAGTTAGGGTACCGGCCAGTCGCGGGCGGTGTCCTGTGTTAGTCAGATCCGCGACACTCTCCTTCAAGCGACTGAAGGTAACTGGCAATGGTTTTAGTGCAGTACAGGCGCCGGGGGAAGCAGGGTGGCGACCCATACCCAGGTGAATACCCAGGTGAATTCGCAAATCATTTCCACTGCGAAAAGAAGGCTAAATCTCCATCTTTATAACTTCAGCAAGACTAATAGTATTTTGAAACTCTACAGAGGACTTATTTCTCACATGTATCACAATTTAAGAAATAATTGTCATCGCTTATCCATCATAACATCAAAACTGAAGAAGTAATAGTAAAGTTCCTAAAACGATGTAGATAAGTACATATCGTTACTATCGCGATCGCGTTTTCAATTACATAAATTGAACAATTAGCAGTCATTTCGTCGAGTGTTTTAGAATGTAAGTGACAAGTGGAAACGCTTCCTAAGAACTTTATCGATATCGAGCGAATTGAATTAGAAGTTTCAAAGTATAGAAATGTTATAAGAATAGAAGTGCAATTAGTGATTGCTAAAGGAAAGTGTGTTTGTTAGAAATTATTATGATTGTTATTGATAATAATAATAATGATGACAGTAATAATGATGATGTTGATAATTATAATAATAATGATACCTTTGATGCGAATATAAATTAGGCGCTAAAAAGTAATTTAGTCTATTGCTTTTACGTCTAATAATCATCGATTAGATTTCGTTTAATATCCTATATTATCGTTACTATGATATAGCCTCTGCGTGCGCCGCGGTGGAGCCGCGCCTTGATTGTTATCGTCATTGAACCTCGCCACTATTATATTTAATATTCCTATTCATATTACAAAAAATTTAATTTCATATACATAAATCAAGGAATATAAATGCGCATTTCACGACGGAAAAGCAAATTCCACCATTATTTACTTGTCACACTTTAACCCTTTTCATATTTGTATGAAAGGCAGAAGTTATTCGTGTAAGGGAAATTATCAGGTATTGGGTATCCTGATATAGGCGTCAGTCATACGTGATCAGCAAACATAATGCTCCAATACCTTTAATATGTGGAATTCGATTGAGATAAAAATATTTTACTGGGCGAAGGACTGTGAAATGACGTTCTAGTTAGATGCGAGTAGTTTTGGCCATCTTAAAGTTCATTAAAAGAGGCCCAAGCTGGACGGAAAAAGGCCGATAATGATGATGACGTGTGACAAATCAATTTTCAATCTTTAAATATCTTTTGTGGCACGACCAAGGTTGTATCTCTCGCTCCCATAACACCCTCGTCAAGTGACAGCTATGCTGTCGCGTTTTGTGCGGTTTGTGAGTAGGAAATAGGGAAAAGGATCGCACCCCGCACATCGCGGACGCATCTGCATAATCTCTGGTTGTGATGTGTATGGGCGTCGGTAGTCTACAGCTTCGACTGCTCGTTTGCACTCCTATAGAAAAACCTTCCTCAACCTTCCGTTAACTTAGAATCATGAAAGGTAAGAAGCTAGATCTCATAACGGTTAGATAGTCGGTTTTTTTATAATAAAATCTGCGAAAAAAACTATTGGGGTATTTCGTTTCCATTTTAAGACTTTGATTATAACCGCATCCTTCTAAACGTATTCTTATCCTCTGACGGTCGTTAAATTAAACTTTTCCATGTCCTAATTATATAGGCGAATCACTTATTCCACAATATCCAACTAAGTCAGTAAACTTGGAAAATTGTGTCTTGAAGATAAACTTCCAGGGACTAAGCAATCTGAGCGAGTTTATAACAAAATATTCTGGCAGCAACTTTAATTTGAAGATTCAACTTTATAAATGTTAGGAAATTCATAAGCCAAATATGCGAGCCCCTGATTTTATTAGAAAACTAGCTGTTGCCTGCAGCTTCGCCCGCGTTACTCAACTCCTATAAGTCACAGCGTGATGTTATATAGCCTATAGCCTGCCTTGATAAATAAGCTGTCTAACACTGAAATAATTTTTCAAATCGGACCAGTAGTTCCTGAGATTAGCGCGTTCAAACAAACAAACAAACTCTTCAGCTTTATAATATTAGTATAGATTAAATTGAAATTATAACATGGCCTAGCTGTCTTGGCCTCTTGAGTGAGAGTCGAGAGGTCTAGGTTCGATCTTGAGCCCCCTATGAATCCTAGAAATTTCTACGTGCACCTGAACATGAGACCATCGCTTGCTCACCAGTGAAGGAAACATCGTGAGGAAACCTGCATGTCTGATGAGATTAAGAGTCTTTGAAAGTGTGTGAAGTTCACTAACCTGCCGAATTATGGCCCAAAACTTACCTCAAAATCAGTTCGAGGAGGAGGACCCGTGCCCAGTAGTGGATATAAGGGTTGATATTATTATTATTAACATGTATTGCTTAGATGTTCTTAATGTACCTACATCTTAAATGTTAATTTGTTTTATGCAATAAAGAATTATTATTATTACTTAAATATATTATAAGGCCAGCACATCCTTCAATCCTTTGATGTATCCATATCGGTGATCACATACCAACAGGTGTGATTTTACGTTTGCCCCGTCTTCTTTAAAAAATATCAGAAACCCGCACCTAAATTCTTCTAAAATAAATAGTCTTAAGCCATCCTTAATATTAGTGGGATATCAAATGTCAATCAATAATCAATAATAATAATAGAAAAAATAGGTAGGTAGGTATATAAATAATATCAAATACAAAAAGTAATTAAATTCAACTTCACAAGTACCAGATATAAGTACGTTCAAAGTACTTTTATTTCTACTCTCTAGAACCTATAAAACACTGACAGAAGATAAAATAATAATACCCTCTTTTGGGCAAAAGCCCAGATACCCTTTCAACTTAAAGAAAGCAACATTGAAATAAATAAATATGGAAACACTGATATAAATAGTAAATAAAATAAGGCGTTGCTTTCCGGAAATCATTGGAAACAATGACTTTTTTTATTTTCTTTTAATAGAAGACGGGCAGTCGATTCACCTGGTGAATGTTCATCAACATCCATACACACCTGCTACATGAGAGGATTAGCAGGTTGCCCATAACAGTACAGTGGTAAACTCTAACCTGTAACTTTAATAAAAAAAAATTAAAGGGTTTTCCTCAATCCCCAATAGCGAATAGGGACAACCCCAATAGCAAATAGCCAAACAACAATTAAGAAGTTAAGTGAACCGATCAAACGAGTTTGTCAACTCAAAAAATGTGTTATAGCAGTTGTTTGTACTGAACATGTCGCTTTATTTTTGTTAGATAGAAGTCCATTTTTTATGTATTTGTGTGTTCGTTTGATAAAATTTCTGTTGTCACATGCCTTTGAAAACGTAAATAAAATAAGAATTGAGTGTGTTAAGTATAAATGAAATAAATAGTTATGGACCCAAATATATAACAATTCTTAAGCGTACATCTCAAAGTATATAAAGTCATTTGGTATATTTTCATTTCAATAACGTTTACACTTTACAAGTCATAATAACTGATATAATTTCTTAGATATAACGTTTATATGATCAAAAAACACTTCATCTATCGTTTAAAATGTATAATCATATGTATATACCATCATTGAAAATGTCAATTATGCTTAGCGTATCCGTGGGTTGCCATGGTTTAGGCCTTGACGTGGCGGTGGGGCTCAGTAGCCTAGGGTGAGCCCAGCACCTTGGGCGAAGCCAATTGAGCCGAGGGTTTTACCCCTCTTATAAGAAGAGAGGACAAAAGATCAGGGGGCAAGGGTTGAGGATGGGAACCTCACCCCATTGTACTGTTAGGAGGGGTTGTTCTGTGGTGCGGGACAACCCCTCTGTGGAGGTGGCGTCGGTCCCTTGCGGGACTGACTAGCCGTCGAGGTGCCCTTTTAGCATAAAAGATCCGGGGCACCTCACCAAGGCGGCACTGGTGGCACTCGCCGGGTTTTAGTGTATAGTAACCTTACCATCATTCTAGCGCAGCGTGTCGCACATACCCGCCTGGGGAGACCCCCCCCCCTCCCAGCGGGATGCATCGGAGCATTTCCCGGAGTAAAAGAAAAAAAATGCTTATCATCTAATGGTGGTGAAGCTCATGCGATATACACGCCCATGACTCGGTGCAGACATCTATATTCATCATAACAATTATCTGCACTTAGCGGGAATCGAACCCGCGACTGCAGGGTATAGCCTGACCACTCGACCAGGGCCGTCAAATACTGAAATACCAAGCTATAAAAAGTTTTATATGGATAAACTATCATACTTTATTGTGGTAATACACTAGTCTAAATCTTACTACATTACAGTAGAGCTTCCGGGACTTCCATTTCCAAACACAGGGAAATAAACGTACCTGCATTGATACATTTTGATGAAGACATAATCCAGTCCGTTTGTAGATCTTTGATCTATGACTAGTTGATTTCAAATCTGATGCTAGTTTAATGCTATTCTCGGATTATGACTTGTGTTCGTAAATTATCGTGCTCAGAAATTTCTGTGCTCTGCTCTGTAAACTACTACGCATCCTTTATTTCAATATCTAGTGTTATGTGTGCCACATTTTTTGTGATGTTTGGATAATAAAACTAGTAAAGGAACCATCGCATTGAATAAGCAATCTAACAACTTGAAACGATGAACATGCCTATTTACATAAACAAATTTATTCCCAACTAACAGCACCCCGCGGTTTAACTCGCATACTTGCCATTCCCGTGGGAGTATAATATATATACATCAAAATAAAATAATAATTTTATTTTGATGTATAAGCTATGCTATTGTAAAGTTTCATTAAAATCCATTCAGTAGTTTTTGGTTGACAAAAAGAGTAACAAACATTTTATTTAATTTTTAAATACCGTTGACTATCGTGTGATGTAAGATGTTAAGTCTCAGTGCTAGTAGTTACACTGTCTGTCCTGCCTTTATTTTCGAAACACAGCATAACTGTTTCACGGGAGAGATAAACAAAATGGCGGGACCTATGCAAACGGTTGCATCACTCCTACCGGTAAGTATACCTAAATATTATTTACCTGATAAAAGTTATGAGAAATGTGCGTTTTAGTTTTTTGTTCATGCGTGTCTTAAGCGAATATAGGGCCTCAGAGGGCGTAAAATAAGTAGGCTTGATATAACATGTCACATAATAAAAACTACGTGTAAGTGCTATTACAGTCCATACATAAATTAAGACTTAAAATGACACGAATACCTGAAAACCCTTTTAAATTGGTTGAATATGTATTATATGTAAGCCCGTATTTGAATTATGTAAAAATACAAATATAAAGTTTTAAAGTAATGCAAAAAATTGACTTAATTTTGAAGCTAGAAAGCTAGGAGACTGGGTGAAGACATTGCAGACCACACCCTGGTGGAGTACCCAGCTTGGGCGGAGGCGCGGGCGTCCCTTATTGCTGAGGACGACGCGGACCTGTCGCTCCCTTTTTTATGTCACAAGGACGCAACCGAGCAGTCGGAGCCTTATGGTGACTACAGACGGTCATGATACACATCCGCACGACCAAAAGTTATGCAGATGCGTTGCCTTCCTTTACTCCAAGCCCCAGACTACGGAGAACACCGCAGAGTTTTAATGGGTAGACAGGGGAATCCCCCTCCCTAGCGGGATGCCTAAGAGCATCTCCTAGTGAGAAAACTAAATCTTATAAAATCACCCTCATCTATCGAAATTGTACAAACTAGTTGGCTGAACGGTGAAACATACATTCACTCCTAGCATTACGTGTAACATATACCTGCATAAATACATACATACATACATAGACCATCATTTTCGAAATATCATAGTCCCTTAAAATATGTAAAGAAGGAACGGTTTTGCGTATTTGCGTAATCGGCATTTCGATTCAGAATGATAAATAATATTGTATTTCGGTCAATATTTGGTTGTATTCGATTCCATTTGGTCATGACGTTGACTGATGCGACTAGTTTTTAGCTTCGGTTTGTTTTAACGAACTTACTTTTGTCCGCAGCTTCGTCTGAAAAAACGTAGCCTTTCTATATAAAATTCTTTCCCAAATGCTTGTGTCAGCGGAAATATAACAGGATAATTACCTAGGTCATTTGTGGATTCTAATATTCTGACATTTTAGCCAATGCCTCTGGGCCCTAGAATTCATATGAAAGGGTATTGGGGATATTTGGTTAAAAAATAGTATGTTCGTTACAAATGATGAGGCTTTTAAACAATGTTTGGTATGGGCTTTGTAGAGCACTCCGAATGTATCCTTGGTATCCTCTTATATCTTTAGTGATGGCTATTTTCCAATACGTATGACAGGAGAAGCAACCTAGGCTTATTGTAATATTCACGCGAATTTTACTCATTACAATGAAACTAATACGGATTTTATAGCGGATTATTATATTTTTTGTCGCCATATTATTTTAGTGGGTAGAGGCACCTTATCACAACAGTCGCTTGGTGCTCCTGTAACCTGCAGATCCGGGACTCTCATAAAGGGTGGTGGGGTCTCATGAAGGCGCTCGCATTTAGTTTGGGTTACACAGCCCAATTGTAAGTCCCAAATTGGGTCAGGAGTCTTCACCAGGTCCTGGCTACATTTCTTTTATGTCATTAAGAGGCAACCCAGCAGTCGGAGCCATGATGACTACAGACGCTTATGGACATCTGCACAACCAAAAGTTAGGCAGATCTGTTGCCCTCCTTTACCCTATAAATGGGCCACCGGAAACCCACAAATCGCACGAAACGCGACAGCATGACTGTCACTTGACGCCAATGTTATGTGAGCGAGAGGTACCACCCCGGTCGTGCCAGCCCAATTTGGCTACAAAGCAGCACGGCAGTACTTCTTACTACATGCCCAAAACATTTCCCTACGCCAACAAAAAGTTTTGATTGTATGTAAGTATTAAAAATCGGAATTACGACATGATCGAATTATCCAACTCAGTCGCATTTCAAATATACATATACAAATTCTTAATAAACATTACGATAACGTTCATTATTCACGAGACAAAATACGAAATTTATTCACTGTATGAATATACTTTATTTAAACCCAAAGCCTTAGTGCTCTTATTTATCTTTGTACTGTAATTTACCTCAGAGAATCGGTATAGTAAGACTTACCCTACTGTTTCTGGAAAGCCCCTGCAATAGAAAGCTTTTTAGACTTGTTCAAAAGCTTTAATGTTTTAATAATCTTATTTGAATATTGTTTTGATGTTAGAATTGATAAAACGAAAGTGGAACAGAAAAGGGTTCCGTAAGATTGTATGTACAAATAATTATTTTAGACGAGTAATCTTTTTAATATGTACTCGGAAATGGTTCAAAGGATTTAAATATTATGTTTATTTAAAGCTTTCCCTTTAATGTTTATTTTCCTTTTAAAAAGATTTATTTAGAACAGCTAGCCTTTTACAATAATAATTAATGTTCTTAAGTTTGGCGAGTTATTACTACTTACTAACTTATTGACAATTTTATAACCTTTCACTTCACTTCATCTTCATCATCAGCCTCTATCCGTCCACTTCTGAACATAGGCCTCCCTCAATCCCCACCATGGATCAGGCCTTGACGTGGCGGTGGGGCTCAATAGCCAAGGGTGAGCCCAGCACCTTGGGCGAAGCTAATTGAGCCGAGGGGGCTCTTTGTACCCCTCTTATAAGAAGAGTGGATAAAAAAGGAGGGGGCAAGGGGTGCGGATGGGAACCTCACCCCATTGTACTGTTAACCCCTCTGTGTGTGTGCGGGACAACCCCTCTGTGGAGGTGGCGTCAGTCCCTTGCAGGACTGACTAGCCGTCGAGGTGCCCTGTTAGCTTAACTGATCTGGGGCACCTAACCAAGGCGGCACTGGTGGCACTCGCCGGGTTTTAGTGGGTAGATCTGTGTCCACTTACAATCTTTCGGGCGCAGCGAGTCCCACTCCCCAGTCGGGATGCCTCAGAGCATTTCCCGGCGTAAATGAAAAAAAAGGCGTCCCTCAATGAACGCCAAGACGGCCGATCCCTTGCCACTCGCATCAAACACGGACCGGCCACCGCACAAAGATAGTCTTCCCACTTCACTTCACGAAACACAAATCTTCCACTTAAATATTTAATGTGTGAAAGTGTGAAGTTTATCCGAAACAGCATTTAGCGCTTAACCGAAAATCAAATGTCTAAGCTCATTATTTATGTAACGTTGAAACCAGGTCACATATTAAGGGTCTAGAGCGATGTATTCTATTTTCACCTTGAATTGTTATTGAAATACTTTCTCGTCATATCTTGCGCTATTCATCGTAATTTCTAGAACACTATGATGTATTGTGCATTTGATTTTATGAAGAAAAATGGAGAAAATTTTCGTTGTATGTTTTTTTAGCGATCAGTAACTTTATATAAATTATTTTAATTGAATAGGTCTTATTTTGGTATCTTTAAATTACGAATTAGTTATTTTCATTCTCCAGTTTCATACATTAATGTTTATAACAAACATTTTTTGAGTATTTACTACATAACAAGCTTTTTTGTGCTTTACCTTACGACAGTAAAACGGCATTTCACCTCTTCGCTGCCACCTTATTTATTTTTCATTGCTTATTTAAGTCATTGTTATTTTAAGTAGTTGTTTTTTTGGTAAAAAAAATAAAATTACCTACTCCTCATATCTTTTGATTAGATTCGTCAGTTTTCAAGGCACTTTTAGCATATCTCCCTTAAATTCATAATTTCATGACATCGTTTGTGTGCGTGCTGCTTTAATCTCCACCGGAGATGTAAGGAGAGAAAACGCTGGCGCGTTCTAAGATTAACAATAGGTATTTAATCGTATATTATTAAGATGTTTCCGTTCTTTCGTATCATTTTCAGTAAAAAAATATGAAACTTTCAATAGTTTTAATTCCGCCAGGGAACAAAAATATTTTCTGTGTTCCTGGGTCATAGATGTGTATTAAATATATGTTTTATATAATAAAAACAGTATTAAAGTATTAAATATATTTCCGTTGTCTGGTACCCGTAACACAAGTTCTTCGAGAACTTACCACGGGACCAGATTGACGTGGTGTGAAAACGTCCATAGATATTATTATTATTATTTAATTAGTAAAAAGTTAAAATAGTTGAAAGGCTATGATATATTCTTGGTTTTATTCGTTTTATTATTACTAACTCGCTTTGGAATTATTTTGTCCGGGTGGAAATTTGTATTTGATTTTAAACTGACTTTCCGTTGAGATAGAGACTTTAAATTTTGATCATAGCTCAGAAGTGGATGACAATGCATGAAAATAAAAAATACGTTTTAATTTTTTTGTTATAACATCTCTATAATATTTTTTTTATAATTATATATTCCAAGTATAAACTAGACGTCTTTTTAATAATAATATGATTGTTATATTTACTAAAATACGGATGCTTGAGTGAAATTCTTATACATATCAAAAACAGCACTCAACACTCAACATTCAGAATCTTTAAACACAAAACCAACCAATTCAAACAATCGAATATCGAAGATATAAATAGTGAAACGGCGGCTGATACAAATAGAAAATAAGGTCAACATTTCTTCTATTTCGAGTTGAATCGATCGTCCTATTGCACTAAATACTAATGCTGGCCTAAAATAATAAAACTCTTTACATGGCGTCACGCATAAAACATGCATAGCCGGTCATCACGCGAAGCTACGGACAGTGTTTGTTAAAAGACAATAAAATTACTCAGGCGTCATGTCATAATGTTACAATGTGGAATTTACAAAGTATGCAGGTAATAGGACCCAGTAATAAAATAAGGGACTTTATAATCCGTAGGAAAGTAGCTCTGTAACAAAATAAGAGTTCTAATGTTATTTTTTCTTTGTATGTGCTAATGGTGTGCAATAAAGTTATATTATTATCTTTTTTTATAGAAGCTGGGGCAAACGGACAGTCAGTTAACCTGATGGTAAGTGATAAGCGATATCCACAGACATCCACTCCATCCATCCACCAGAGGATAAGCACGTGCGTTGCTGTAGCCTTTCATATACGGAAATACCGTAGATTCCATAAAGTGGTTATTCATGGCAGGAAATGCCGTAAAAATCGAGTTGTTGAGTATTTCCGGATATTAAGGTGGTGTGGGTGAAATTTGGAATTTCGACGCGATGTCTGGTGGTGATGTATGTTAAAGCTTTCTCATGGTTTTTTTTTTGGGGTCAATATTGGCCTTAATTGAAAGGAGGTAGATTCAGTTCAACTAATTTTTAGTTGAACTGAATCTGCAATTCACGTATCCTTTACGCTTTAAGTTATTATTAATAAGGTTTTCGTTTTTGTTAGTAACGATTTTTTGGGGTATCAAAACAGACTATCCTAGAAAGTATATGCTGTATGTGTTATGACCAATGTAGGACTCGCACCTGGGAGTGCCCACCCTAACTTAAACCATTGCGAGCGCCTTCAGCCGCTTTTTGAGGGTCCCGGATATGCAGGCAACAGACAGGATCACCTCAGCGACAGGCTGGCCCCGGCGAAGGCCAGACTACTACTCGTAAGAGGGGACTACCCGACCGCTACAAAGCAGTCCCCACGACGTCATGCCATACTGGGCCCAGGTTCCCATCCTTAACCTGACACGAGCACAGGGACGTTACTGGAGGCGCATTAAGTAGCGCCTCCTACGCACCCCCGTTTGTCGCCCGTGATGGGGTTCCTCGTTGGCGGCCTCCTCTCTCACCCGCTCGTCGGCCTCCTTCTGGGACATTACTGCCTCGCATAAGGAGACCATCGCCATGTGTTATGATCCTATTCCCACTGTCTTTAATGAAGGAACTTTGTTCACATATTTTAAAGGCTGGTATTATAATAACACTATTATATATTTTACTAGTGAATCGTGTAACGTCCTCCACAACAGCGCCTATCGTGCACAAAACCATCTTGTATCTCGAGTCGAACTAAACGGTAGAGCGAAAAAAATCATTTGAAATCGGAATTAATCGTATGAAATTTTAAACGGTACACAAATTTTTTATGCATACATTATTCATTACAAGTTTCAAAGATCGATTTATGAACAAGCGAAAGCCTTAATGAATGTTTTAATAACTGTGGTGTAGCCTTCAATAATTTAACAAAGTGCGAATTAATTAACTAGCGTTGTTCTGTGAAAAAATTAATTATTTCGAAAAGGTATTGCGTGTCGCCGGTGTTTGCTATTGCGATATAATTTAAAACCCCTCGAGATCATAACGAATGAGCATGCATGTTGATGTTTACAATTGTACTCGTACAAACTTCAATTTTGAATATTGTAGGCCTATGGAGAAGTAGAAAGAGAGAGAGAGAGAAACAGCTTTGCTGTGTTTAGGAGAGAAGGACAGGCAGTGTAATTACTGGCACTGAGACTTAACATCTTATGTCTCAGAATAGGCAACCATAAATGAGTTACTTTCGACTGACTTTCGATAGTGGACATATCATCGAGAGTCAAGTTAACCATCTGAAAAAGATTTTTAATTTTCACGTGCGATTGACTTCGTCCAATGAATACTCTATGAAAGGAAAACTTGAAATATTTCACAGCACGAAAACGTTTTAGGCTAACTCGATATCTTCTATTAGTTAGTGTCAAATTGTCCATTTACTGGCTAATGTTCCTTTTCATCGCGGACTTTGCTCATTGTTCTGCGAAGCCACATTCCTCAAAACTAATGGAGGTCCCATTACTGACAATTCCAATTTTTCACCAGCTTTTAGACCCCTACAATATTCCAAGTTCCCGACGTCGAATTGTGACAGAGTCAGTTTTCGAAAACCCGACTTGTGTAACCTCAAACCATGTATGATGAACATAAGTTGATGGTTATATATTATACATTTATACCAATGTAATAAGGTTTGTATGTATGAGCTTATCTCATATCTTATACTTCTTATTAGATTACGAAAATTTTCCATCACTATTTTAGGCTAGAAAATAACCACCTGCCCGGATGCGGCGGGTAATGCGGGCGAAACTGTTGGCAACAGTTAATATTTTCAAATATTTTAATAGGTTTTGCTCTTAGTACGAAGCAATGGCAAGTCTGGGTTAAAAAATTTCCAGGCCCTAGTCATTATAATATTAAAATTTAAACGCGTTTAAACGTTATTATTGCTTTCTTAAACGATTGTATTTCAACCTATGGTTTTGAATTCTGTAAATGCCTAAAAGTATCTAGCAGCAGAAGGAATCCATTAAATGTTGTTACAAATATGACCAGTTTTTACCGACACTAAAATAAATGTACCAAATAATCTTCGACCAAATAGAATTTCACACTTTTAGAATTATATAAGGCTTTCGATACTGTATCTGTTTAAGATAAGCTTAGAACACTTAGCAAAATAAGTAGTAAAATCTTCATATATATTAACTAGATTTTGTACTCTATGCTTGAGGATTTTTTTATAGCATAAGAGAGCAAAGTAGCGGTCGAAGCCGTTTGGCGACTATCGGCGCCCATACACATCCGCACAACCAGATATTATGCAGATGCGTTGCCCTCATTTTCCTTATCCCCCCCAATGGGCCACCGAAAACTCACAAATTGCACGAAAAGTGACAGAATGGCTGTCACTTTATGCCGGTACTACGTGGTCGTGCCTGCCCAATTCGGCTCCAAAGCAGCATGGCACTACCTCTTACAAAAATCAGCATTTCCATCAATAGTTTTTGTCTCGTTGTCTAATGCCGATGACTTGGGAATTCTTCGGATGAAGCCAAATTGATAAGTGGCTAATGATGATATTATTATACAAAAACAGAACCTTACGTGCTTTATCAAACGACATGTAGTGCTAGAAAAAACTCAGACTTACCGGATATCCGGTTTATTTGAAGCTAATATAAGCTCACAAAAGCTTTTGAAACTTGATTACACCATTGAATAGTTTAATGGAATTGTGACTGTACTTTTCTGACTAAGATTTCTTTTCAGGCAAATTTTGAGATGCTTGTTTTGTAAGACTTAAAATGAAATAAATTTATTCTCTATGAATATAATCCATTGATTTTAATATTATCAGATTCGTTAGTTCAGATTAGTATTTTGCAGCTTATTGTTCACTTTGGTCAATCTTGAATTCATAAATATTTGTGAAGAATTATTATAGAACAGCTGCCGCAAATAATTTGTGCCACATCATGTAAAAATTCAAATATCTCGCTCTTTCTCCTTCAAATAGAAGAAGATAGCGTCTGATACTTAAGCTGTAATGCGTATTTGTAATATCTGCTATATACATAAAGATACTTCAGAAATTTAGTCATTTTGAATTATAATATTATTGTCCCAAAAGAGATTATTTATTCCATTTCAATATGAATTCGTATTAAACATTCGTACCTACTTATACCCAGTTTTCTTTCACGCGTCCTTTTTATTTGTAACAGGCGCGACAAAATGATAAAAAACTTTTTATTGAAATTGGGATGTTAGCTAATTAACGTATCGCAAAGCAAAAATTTCATTCAGGTTTCAAGTTACGTATAATTTTACGTGAATTCATAAAATATTATATAGACAATAATTTTGTACATATAAGTATTTTACTTTGTATTTTTTTTTTGATACAGTACTCTTTGAAGGTTGGGTCATCGAGCATATAACATATTATGCTCGATTAAAGACTCACTGGATAGAGTAGTAATGCGTCTTTAAATTCCGAAACTGGTCAGTGATTTGTCATCAACCTAGAGCAATTCAACCAATCAGTGATCTGTGTGTACGTATTATCAGCTAGTCATCCATCAATAGCCAGCAGTCGGCCAATCAGAGCGCAGAACCGGCGCAGAGTCGCAGCACAAATTTGGCAGAATTTGTTTTCATAAACACAAAACATTACCCCTCTATTCCAGCTATATGCTCGATAGGTTGGATGCAATCGTGCGTGAGTGCGTGAGCGTGTGCATACATGTGTGAGTGCGTGAATACGTGACTGAGTGAGTGCGTGGTACGTGAGTGTGCGTTTGCGTGTATGCGTGAAATGTGTATATAAATGTTTATGTGAGCATAAAAATGCCCACAACACATATATATTTTTAGTTTTCATTTCCCCAACCCTAGTGCTCAACCTTAATTACATTGATAGTCTGGTATTATATGCTGACGTCAAGAGCTCGGCCATTCGAAGTAATGGTAAATACGAGGGTGTTAAGTAAGCGTGTTCCGTAAATAACATCGTTTTGCGAAAGAAAATTGATAGACCTTTCTATATGTCGTAGTTTATGCCCTAATGGTTTTTGATGGGTCGATCAACGATCTTTTTGCATGCCGATACTTTTTTTTTTTTTTCTTTTACGCCGGGAAATGCTCTCAGGCATCCCACCTGGGGAGTGGGTCTCCACAGGTGGGTAATTGGGACTCGCTGCGCCCGAAAGATGGTAAATGGACGCAGCTCTACCCACTAAAACCCGGCGAGTGCCACCAGTGCCGCCTTGGTGAGGTGCCCCGGATCTGTTAAGCTAACAGGGCACCTCGACGGCTAGTCAGCCCCGCAAGGGACCGACGCCACCTCCACAGAGGGTTTGTCCCGCACCACAGAACAACCCCATCCAACGTCGGGACAGTACAACGAAGTGAGGTTCCCATCCTCACCCTTTGTCCCCTCTTCTTATAAGAGGGGTACAAAGAGCCCCCTTGGCTCAATTGGCTTCGCCTAAGGTGCTGGGCTCACCCTAGGTTACTGAGCCCCACCGCCAAGACAAGGCCTGAACCATGGTGGGGTGCATGCCGATACTAGTTTAATGCGATTATCACGGAATCGGCCGTCTTGGCGTTCATTAAATGAGGCTGCAGAGTACGGGAAAAGGCTCATAATGACTGAAGCCGTCAGTCCATCGTCTTGAATGAACGTGTCCTATATCGGGAAATGGTAGGAAAAGGGCTGATGACAACTCAGTCCTTTTTTTATCGCAGTGAAATCCTTTATGGATGTAGCCAGGATCTTCTGGCAGATCCTGATCCTAAGTGGGATTTGCACCTGGGAGTGCTCTACCCTAAATTAAAACCACTGCGAGCGCCTTCAGAAACATTTTGAGGGTTCCCGATCTGCAGGCAACAGAAGCACCTGAACTACAGGATGGCCCCAGTGAAGGCCAGATTACTCCTCGTAAGGGGGACTGCCCGGCCGCTACTAACTCATTCCTCCCATAAAAATGGTTGATGTTAAGTATTTAAAATTTGTTATCATAATTACAAGGTTATTCAATTAATCAGCATATTACAATAGGTAATAATATATAATATTATGGTACACCATTATTATTACCTACAGCATATTATAATTTACAGAGTGAGGCATTGTCTCTTAAAAACTCAAAAAATACAGCGTTATAATATCTTCATTTATTATTCCAAATGCTGGTCACGGCCACAGGAAAATGTTTTCTTGCAGTAAACTCGAAATAACGTGATTACTAAACTGTCAGCGTGTCCTAGTATCTCATTTTGAGTAATTAACACGTACAAAGTGTATTCATTTCATTTTTCTATCGGGATGAAGAAAAATACGCTACAATTCCTACTACTATTTTTATTTTTTCTATTTTTCGATATACTCTATATTCTCTGACAATGGATGTTAGAAAACATAGCTACTTTCGTGTATAAAATAATATGTACTAGCCGCGGCCCGCGGTTTCACCCGCGTACTTCCCATTCCCGTGGGAGTACTGGGATAAATTATAGCTTATATTATGTTATTCTGATATGCTATGTTATTGTAAAATTTCATTAAAATACATTTTGTGATTTTTGCGTGAAAGAGCAACAAACACATCAATATTATTATTATTACAAACTTTCGCGTTTATAGTATTAGTAGAATAAGATTATAAATAAAATAATGTTGCAACTTATGTTACATATGAAAGAGTAAGGTGAGTACCTGTCTCACGAGGTATTAGCCAAGTAATTGAGTTGGCCTTAGAGTTAAAAAATACTTATATTCGGTTTTGATTCATTTTTCTAAATATGTGTATAACAAAATGTATGAAACAGAAGACACTGTAATGAAAATGTTTATATAATATTCTAAAACCAATAATTTCAAAAATAGTAACATTAAATTTATTAAAAATAATACGCAAAAAAAAGACAGAGTTTATTCACTTAGTACTTGACATTTTGACCTTTCAAATCTAGGTGTTGTAGGACATAAGCCAAATATGGATTTTTATATTAAGTAGCACGCACGGGAATATTTGTAAATACGATTAAATAATTATTTCACCAAAGTTAATTATTTTACTATCAGATATATTTCTAATTAAACACTGGTAATAAAGATCGCTATCTATAATTAGCCAACACCACAGAAATTAAATATGTACTAATAATATTAATAATAAATTATTATTTTTTATTGCTGAAACTGTTTTACAGTTTTAATTTTTATTTTTTTTTGAGATCCGTACAAAAATTACAATGTTTATAACCCAAGGCATAAGGCACCAATAATAAAAAGTGTGTGCATGTAATCTTTACGCGCGGTTGAAGTTAAACTTCATAAAAAAAGCGACTAAAGAAGTTTTACTTCAAGAAATTAACATGGAACTGAAAGTCAGAAAATATATAAATAATTGAACTTGAAGGTTGAGTCACTTCTTCTAACACTATAATATAAAATTCATTAATACTGTATTATCAAGTGTATTCTTTATGTACGTAATGGTTTCATAATAATATAATAATAGTATTTAATAATATGAGTACTTTTGAAGTAAAACTTCTTTAGGCTCGAGTAGAATCTTCTAGTCAAATAAGTATTTTTCGGATGATAGGGTATATTCAAAATACAATTTTTTTTTGAATTTCCCCTTTATTCAAAAAAAAATTTGACTGTTTGTTCGTTGCTTGAAATTGAATTAATAAATACTATTCTTAAACTATTGTTTATACATAATACGCGAATATTCTTCATTACTAGTACTACATCAACTAAATCTCTACCAATGAGAATTTGATTGAAGTCATTTAAAGTCCTAGGGTCATGGGATGTACTGTTTCTAAACCCACATTTACGACGAAAACTACATCAACATGGTGTAATTTTTATATTTATAATGTTTAAAAGGTTTATTACTGTATTTTTTTATATCATCAGCCTCATGGCGCCGGAGCCTCATAGCGCCGACGCCCATACACATCTGCACAACCAAGACCACGCAGATGCGCCACTTTTCTCTTCCCCATCCCTCCAAATGGGCCACCGGAAACACAAACCACACGAAACGCAACAGCACATCTGTCACTTGACGCCGGTGTTATGTGAGCGAGAGGTACCATCCCGGTCGTGCCATCCCAATTCGGCTGCAATGCAGCATGTATATAACAGATTCCTATTTAATGATCTACATACATAATATAATAAAAAAGCCTCTAGGGATCTCAAAGTTACATAACGGGACTATCCTGAGACGAAAAATGGTAAGTCTCGGTACCACTTAGCTACTACACTGCCTGTCCTGCTCTTCTGTCCGAAACACAACACTGTTTTACGAAAGAAATGTACAGGAAAAGCATAAAAACCGAAAAATAAATCGCAAAATATTATTTATTTAACGTCATCGACTAATGAACTGGAAAGTATGAGATTATTCCCAACTTATGCAGGTTTAATGCTTCGCCGATTTAAATCTTTTTCTGATAACACATTTTCCATCAAAGGAAAATTTAATCTTATAATGGAGATGGTTCTGATCGGACTTATTAAATAATATCGATTTTATTTGGGAATGGAATTAATGTTTAAGAAAGTATACATATAAGTAAATTTTATCGATTTCTTTAAGATAAAACATGAAAGCTGTAGAGCATTGGTTTGTATTCAATTGTAAAAAAAAAACAAAATAAATTAAAGAAGATACTCATAAAGGTATTATTTTTTTATTACTATATAGGCACCTAAAAGTTTTATCTATTCAAATACAATAATTACATAATAAGGTCATTGGCCCCTAGGCGAATATCATAAAATTTTAACATGCCTAACAAAACATAACAATTTACAATGTTATATTAGTGTATCATGCGAAGTTAATACAATATATAATACTATACAAAGTTAATCGTTAGTCTTAACATTGTCATGATCATTGTCCTCGTGTGATCAGAGGTAGTGCCATGCTGCTTTGTCGAATTGGGCTGGCACGACCGGGGTGGTACCTCTCGCTCACATAGCATCGGCGTCAAGTGACACCTACGCTGTACCACTGGAGGATAGAGAAAGCAGATGTGTATGTACGTCGGTAGTCTAAACCTTCGAATGCTCGTTTACCCTTCTATGCTATAAATAAAAAATGATCATCTTTTAGTTAAACCACATAACATAATATTTTAAACGACCTATATTCCATTATCCGTTCATAAATAATGAATATTTAAAATACTTATTATTAATCTATACTAATAGCATAAAGCTGAAGAGTTTATTTGTTTGTTTGAACCCGCTAATCTCAGGAACTACTGGTCCCATTTTAAAAATTCTTTCAGTGTTAGACAGCCCATTTATCGAGGAAGGCTATATAACATCACGCAGAGACATATAGGAGTTGAGTAATGCGGGCGAAGCTGCAGGCAACAGCTAGTTTATACAATATGATGATTCAGTGGCAGTGGGCTGGTCACACACTCAGAAGAACGGATGGCCGATGGGGCAATAAGGTTCAAAAGCGGAGGCCACGTTTAGGTAGATGAAGTGTTGGTCGGCCTTTGACCAGGTGGGAAGATGATCTCCGTACGGTGGCCGGTCCGTGTTGGATGCGAGTGGCAAGGGATCGGCCATCTTGGCGTTCATTGAGGGAGGCCTATGTTCAGCAGTGGACGGATAGAGGCTGATGATGGTGATGATGATTCTTTGACATTTGTCAAGCTACGCGAAATGAAAGCCAAAAAATAAATTACACCATTTTAAACCGTTTCAATAGTGAAAGTAACCTTATATAAAATAACCATATTAATGTAATAATAGTAACAGTAACCATATTAATGTAATAATAGTGACAATAACCATTTTAATGTAATAATAGTGAAAATAACCATATTAATGTAATAATAGTGAAAATAACCATATTAATGTAATAATAGTAAAAGTAACCATATTAATGTAATAATAGTGAAAATAACCATATTAATGTAATAATAGTGACAATAACCATTTTAATGTAATAATAGTGAAAATAACCATATTAATGTAATAATAGTGAAAATAACCATATTAATGTTATAATAGTAACAGTAACCATATTAATGTAATAATAGTGAAAATAACCATATTAATGTAATAATAGTGAAAATAACCATATTAATGTAATAATAGTGACACTAACCATTTTAATGTAATAGTCATATTCCGTAACTAAAATGGAATATAAATTCTCTAATTTACGCTTATAGTTTTATGATACCTAGGTTTTATGGCGCATGTCTTAGCGGGTTAATCATATGCTATTACTAGAAGTAGGTTGTGACTCACAATACATTGTAAAAACTAGTTGTATATCTGATTATTTGTTGTAATGTCATAAATATATTATGACATTACATATTAGCCAACAATTACATCACGGTATCCTATGTGCTAAGTTCCCCATCATGGTTCAAGCCTTGATGAGGCGGTCCAGTGGGGATTCACAGATCCCTCAAAAGCACCCCATATGCACTCTGCATATGCAGTGGTGTTTCACAAAGGATCACCTGCACGCAAGACACGATATCGTGTCCTGCATGCATTCCCATCTGCACGCTACAAGACTTAATTACGCAATACCTACTCGTGGCTGAGTTCTGGGCTGACAAAATTAAGGCAGCCATCGACAGGCTAAGTAAGAAGAAGCAAAAGTCAATTTTTTTGTCTATAGATACATTTATTTTCTTCAAGTAAAACAAACGTTAGAACTCGCAATTTCACGTGTAGTACAAAACGAGAATAAAAATAGTTTTAGTACATTCATGGTGGTGGTTATGTGGCACTTCACACGGAAGGTCACCGCCAAGGACAGATATTTTTCTGTCTCATGAAATCGTAAATATCTTTGATGTGATACCCGATATCATTTACGAGCTCACCACAAGATTCGTCTAGTGCTTTTTAACAAGTTGTTCATTGTTCATACATAAATAATTACTTATTAACAACACATCAGGTCAAACTAGCTCGTAACTTATAATACAAATAATTGATATAATGACTCCATGTTCGTTGGAATATTTTTTTAAGCTTTTGAATGAATATCTTAAAACTTTTATAACATTAATTTTGTTGGACACATTTTTTATTATAATCACCTATTTTGGCATTTGACATAACATCATATTATACGCGTACTTGCAATTTATTAATCTTGCCATAAAACACATATCATAACAGCATCATATCATATCATCATAATAATATCATAATAAACACTAATATTGACAAGAGAAGCAACAAATCGACGATTCAAAAATTTGAACATTAGTCAATTAATTTATCAGGAAATAAATGAACTGTCAAAAATATCGTATTACGATGTGAAATCGATTATATAGTCAAATCAAAATTATTCATTCAACTCGATATCAAATCGATTCTATTTCCAATTCGAGTTTTGTTAGCATATTACAATTAAAACGCAATTCAAACTCCCCGATCAATCTTTGTCGTAAATCAAACTTTGAAATTGCAGAAACGTAAATAACCAGATAGAGATCTCGAAGCAAACACCATCGCCCCTAAGAAAACAACCCGGTGATCGCTTTATAGCGAATTTATGTTCTTTGTTAGTTATTAGCGGCCATAAAACGTTTGTATATTGTAAAGTTGTACTGGAAATAGTCAATGTATTTCTATATTGTGAATCAATTGTATCAAAATATGGAAACCATTTCGTGAATCCCTTTTTTGACATCGCAGGAAAATCCTTTATGGATGTAGCCAAGATCTTCGGGTAGATCCTGACCCTAAGTGGGACTTGCACCTGGGAGTGCCCTTCCCTAAACTAAAACCGCTGCGAGCGTCTTCTGTCGCTTTTTGAGGGTCCCAGATCTGCAGCAAACAGGATCACCTCAGTAAAAGGCTGGCCCTGGCAAAGGCCAGACTACTCCTCATAGGGGGGGGGCTGCAAGGCTGCTACTTAGCAGTCCCCATGACATTGTATCACACTGGGCCCAGGTTCCATTCTGAAAACCGACACGAGTGAAAAAGACCCTTAGAAGGTATGGTATACCTTTCTCTCGAATCGTCGAATCTCATCCTAAGTTCCCGTTGGCAAGTCAAAATCAAAAGCATTATTTTGTCACACATACAGTTTCTCTTACGATTACATTGGTGAAGAACAATGTCAGAAGCATAAACATGACACAAAAATACATAGACACACCCAACATAGACAAAAATATGGAATTCTGGATGCTACTAGTTCTAAAATACAGATCAGGTAAAACTTGGACTATTTATTGTTTTCTAATGTTTGCGCGAATTTCACTCATTATAATGAAACAATTTTTTACGGATTTTATCGTGACCATGGTTGCTGTAAAGTATCCGAAACGTCGGGCTTGTAAAAATCTTAATAAACCGCGATAAAATCCGTAAAAAATTGTTTCATTATTGGGCCATTTACTTTGAGATTTGAAATTATAGGTAATATCATCGTCACTCATTACCGGGAGCCGGGAGCGCGGCACAGCGCTCCCGGCTCCCGGCTGCATGGGTACCACCATCTTGCTTATTTCACCCGTCAAACAGCTTTGCTGTGTTTCGGAGAGAAGGGCAAGACAGGCAGTGTAATTACTGGCACCGAGACTTAACATCTTATGTCTCAGGATAGGCAACACTTAAATAAGTTGCCTGGGCTCGTTCCAGGTAAACTAGTTTTTGTTCATGGGTGACGTCGACCACTTTCCATCAGGTGGCACGTTTGCCAGTTTGCCTATCCAACTAACATAAAAAAAAGAGTCAGGATCTTGGGTAGATCCTGACTCTTTTTTTTCTTATGTGAGACTTTCTTCTTCTTCTTTCTTCTTCCTTCTTTTCTGACTTCTTTCCTGACTCTATGTGAGCTTTTTTACGCATGTAGCCAGCTACATGTGTAAAAAAGCATTTTTCAGTTCATTTGCCTGTCCTACTTTTCTTTCCGAATCACAGAACACCTTTTTCACGGAAGAGATAAGCAGGATGAATGTACCCGAGCGGAAAACAACCTTCAATAAATAACTCTCACAACGACACTCAACATCTGACTAAGCAAATCCAAATAATCGATATTTTCACAGCGTTCACTTTTTAGAGTTCCCTTTTGAAATTTATGGGATCATAAATCCGCCTTGTCAACAGCCTTGCAAAGTGAAATAAATTTTTGAAGTAACTCTGAAATGCCGTATAAAGTATTTTGGAGTACTTAGTCAACTTTCCGATTGAGCTAAATGACCATTAGGCCAAAAAGTCTAGCCCTTCCGAAAAAAAAAAGAAAAAAAGGAGGAGTCAACTTTTAGATAGGATTACGACGGCAAAGCTCTGAGAAAGTTCTGAGTTCGCTCCCTCTTCAAAAGCTAAGAATGCCAAACTTAAAGGTATATCCACTTTAAGTTTCTCCGTGTAATGCATAAATTCTTAACAGAGAAAAACATAAGAGACATAATATTATGTAAAATTTTCTTCTTTTTATTGGCAAGTTTAAAAATACCTGCATTTGGAAAGATAAAAATAAAATCGTGGGACGTAGACGGGACGACGATCTTCGCGTGCAGTGGCAGATCCTAGTTTGGAAGCGACGGGGGATGAGCCATCTTGGCATTTATTAAAAGAAGCGTGTGTCTAGCAATGGACAGAAAAAGTAAGATAACCATGAAATTGGGTTAACCATCGATCCCAACCACGGTTCAAGCCTTGTCGTGGCGGTGAGGCTCAGTAACCTAACCATCTTTTAGGCGCAGAGAATCCCAGATACCCGCCTGGGGAGTCCCCCCTCGCCCGCGGGATGCCTAAGAGCATTTCCCGGCGGAAAAGGGGACAAAAACGAAGGTTATCATCTTCGTTTTTGTCCCCTTAAGTTACAAGATAGTTTCTTCGATCTATTGTTCTGAGGATGACTTGAAACATACACATACACACACACACATGATACAGACGTATTATTAATTCGTACCAGCCATGTCCACTCCACGTTTAATCCATTAAGTATGAATAGGACTTGTTAAAGTTTGGGTCCTTGTGTCTCCTGTTGGCTCAACTTGAGTAATGTTATTGGATCTTTATTAGCAATTACTAAAGTTGATTATTGTTTGGATTCTACGACTAAACTCCCAATAGGCCTGTCTAATAGTTTGTCTAGATAAGATCATGAAACTTTAAAAATATATTTAGCACAATATCTATACATAATATATAAAAAAACTGTTTAAAAAAACCGGCCAAGTGCTAGTCGCATTAGCGCACGAAGGGTCCCGTACCATTACATAATATAGTGTCTAATGTTGTCATTAGGCACTAACAAAAAATATGGTTTTGAATTTTTTTTTTTTTTTAATATAATATTTGAGTTGATTGCATGAAAGGTAAATTGCGTATTGTTTTCTAATGTTTACGCGAATTTCACTCATTATAATGAAACTCCCGTGACCATGGTTGCTGTAAAGTATCCGAAACGTCGGGCTTGTAAAAATCTTAATAAACCGCGATAAAATCCGTAAAAAAGTGTTTCATTATAATGAGGTAAATTGCGGTTTACGATTTATGACGTATAAAAAAACTACTTACTAGATCTTGTTCAAACCAATTTTCGGTGGAAGTTTACATGTACTATGATGTGTATTTTTTTTTAATAATATCTAAATGAAATAATTAATGTTTTGTTATTTCTAATTATAATTGAATTTTTTGAAAATGATTTATTGATGAATTCTAATCGATGTTTTGTTTTGGATCTTTGATATCTGAGTTACGAATAAATAAATAAACAAATAAATAAAATATCATATATTTTTTTTAGTTTTATTATTTTCTTATTTAAGAAGTTACAGGGGGGGGGGGGAACACACATTTTACCACTTTGGAAGTGTCCCTCGCGCAAACTATTCAGTTTAGAAAAAAAAATGGTATGAGAAACCTCAATATCATTATTGAAGAACTCCATTGATACCCCACACGTATGGGTTTGATAAAAAAAATTGTAGTTTCAGTTCTAAGTATGGGGACCCCCAAAATTTATTGGTTTTTTTCTACTTTTATCTATATATTCTACTTTTAAAATCTTAATGCGGTTCACAGAACACATCTACTTACCAAGTTTCAACAGTATAGATCTTATAGTTTTGGAAAAAGTGGCTGTGACATACGGACGGACAGACAGACAGACAGACAGACATGACGAACCCATAAGGGTTTCGTTTTTGCCATTTGGCAACGGAACCCTAATAAGTAAATGATACACAGTTTTAACGTGTCACGCGTAATATAGAAAAATTTAAGACTAACTAACTATTATACTTTAATTTAATTAATGTAAAATACTCTGTAGTCGCTAATGACCCTAGATGTTTTATGTGACTTTAAATAAATAAATAATAAAAAAAAAATCGTATTCTTATATTTTTATGCGGCTATGGAATCGAACGAAAGTAGCCGACATCGCACACAGTCCAAAGATATTATTATTATATTTTGGTAGTCTGTCTATCCATTCAGATACCACATTATACACGCAACATGTAACATTTCTCCGTAGTAACCATGTACACTGTAATCACTTCTGGTTAGCTGATAGCGAGCATAACCTAATAACGTATTGCCTAGCGCTGTGATGGCATTATTAAGTAAATGGCTTTCTAATATTGATAGATTGAGGTAATAAACGATTTTATATGGAAGAAGAATGTATGAGTACACATAGAGATTAATATTTATGAATCAGTCCCGTAAAAAGCTTATAATAGATTTAAATTTTAAAAGGACCTAAATAAATGCTAACAAAGAGTATTTAAGTCCTTTGATTAAGGGCCCCTTTTCCCAAAACTATAGGTATTTAACGCACCGAATCGGTTTGCACTTGCGTTGCGCGGGAGATGTCTTTATATGAACTCCGGTGACCTACCACGGCCGGCAAGCACGCCACAGTATACGAATATGCAGTAGATCGACTATGCTCGAATTATTCTTAGATGTGATAATTAATAATTATGCATAACAAAATCTTGTTGTTGTTATAGTTATCTAGTTTTGGATTTATAGAAATACTAGCTGGTGACAGCGACTTTATCTGCGCAGGATAAGATAGTTTTATTTTTTCACTATTTAATCGAAAGGAACTTCGATCCACCCGGGTGTCCCTTGACACCTCTCTTCAGTTTTTTTTTTATATAAAAAGTATCCTATGTTACTTCTAATACTTCCAAGAATATGTGTACAAAGTTTCATGATGATCGGTTATGTAGTTTTCGCGTGAAAGCGTAACAAACATCCAAGCTTTCACATTTAGAATATTAGTAAGGATTAGGAAGGATGAATTAGCTACATAGGTCTAAAAGGTAGTGCCATGCTGCTTGCAGCCGAATTAGGCCGGCACGACCGTAGGGGTACCTCTCGTTCACATGATAATGGCGTCAAGTGACACCTATGCTGTCGCGTTTCTTGCGGTGTATGAGTTTCCGGTGTCCCATGGGAGGGGATGGGGTAAAGGAGGGTAATGCATCTGCATTATCTCTTGCGTGGATGTTTACGAGGACGACCTCTGTGGCTCAATGGTTAGCGCGTTAGCGTTCAAGCCGGAGGTTGCGGGTTCGAATCCCGCCAGGGAACAAAAAGTTTTCTGTGTTCCTAGTTCATGGATGTGTATTAAATATGTGTATTATAAATAAAAAACCTTAAATATGTGTATAGTATAAAATATTAAATATATTTCCATTGTCTGGTACTCGTAACACAAGTTCTTCGAGAACTTACCACGGGACCAAATTGACGTGGTGCAAAAAGTGTCCTTAGATATTATTATTATTATGGGAGTCGGTAGTCATCTAAGGCTCCGAATGCTCGTTTGTCCCCCTAAGGCCTAAGCTATAAAAAAAAATCAATCATTCTAAGAATGCTTGTAGGAGATTAAAAAATTGTAGACAAACATATTCTTTTATACTATATTAATTGCTTAAATTGTTTTGAAATTCAACAAAATTTAGTTGTCGTGTGCTCGGATCAGGTTCATTTTCATCGACCCATACATCATCGATTAATGTTAGACACGGGTCTCCTCTGAGAAGAGGGTCAAGGCCATAGTCCTCACGACACTGCCCTGTGGGTAGGGGGCTAGGAAATGATTGCAAATCAGAAATATATTGTGATGAAGGTTCCTCATTTTCTTTATTGTCGGACAATTTGAATTCTTCAAGTGTTAACAATTTCTGGAAGAAGACATCACTACATAGTATAAACTATAAAGCAAAGTCGCTTCCCGCGTCTGACTGTATGTATGCTTACATCTTTAAAACTACACAACGGATTTTGATGCGGTTTTTTAATAGATAGCATTCTATCTATTAAAACGATTCAAGAGGAAGGTAATAGGTACATGCATAATATAGTAGATAAACACTCATAATTTTAGAAGTTTCTGATGTGATGTCATAAATAAGCACATTTTTTGCACTTACATTGCAAACGCTGGATGAACCCTAACAGATAGATCAAAATAATGTACTACATTATTATACACCTTAGCCGGGCTTATTATTGTATCAATGAATGGTAGAATTGTGTATCCTAAATATGCATACTGAAAAGTGCGCGATGGCATAATATGTCTACATTAGTTAAATATAACATACTACCTATATCCATTTTAATACTTAAAAAAATTGCCAATTATAAAGCGGTAATGTAAAAGCTATTCACAAAAATACGGTATTAATCACTACATATTATAAAATAAAGTCCTACGCCCGTCCATAGATAAATAATTATCATCAATGCGTATATGGTTGTATATCTAAGTTAACGCGGGCGAAGCTGCGGGCAACAGCTAGTTTGTGATAAAACTGTATTAAGATTCTTTTTCCTTATTTTACTTTTTTTATTCGCCATTTCAATTAAATAACTAGGTACTACACAAACTCAAGTATCTATTTATTTACACTAATTAAAGGTTTATATTGCAAACTAATTACAACTAAGAACATCAATTGTTAGTAAGTATTAAGTAGCTATATTATTTACACTGTGTCGTCTTATTTATTTAGACGTAATAATATAAAAAGCGCGGTAACAACGTAGTTCTTTTTTTTTTTTTTTTTATGTTAGTTGGATAGGCAAACTGGCAAACGTACCACCTGATGTTAAGTGGTCGACGTCGCCCATGAACATAAACTAGTAGACCTGGAACGAGCCCAGGCAACTCATCTATGTGTTGCCTATCCTGAGACATAAGATGTTGAGTCTCGGTGCCAGTAATTACACTGCCTGTCTTGCCCTTCTCTCCGAAACACAGCAAAGCTGTTTCACGTTAGAAATAAGCAAGATGGTGGTACCCATGCAGCCGGGAGCGCGGCACAGCGCTTCCCTCCCACCGGTAGTCACGAGCAAAAGCGGCACAGGTCCTACTTCGATGACGCCCGGCTGGGTACTGGCGCGACGTGGTGCGATGCGCGAGAGCCATTTTTATCGTTTTTGACGTGACAACGTCTTAAATTAGGTTGCGGCTGGGAGTCACTTATGAAAAAGTGTAACGCTCGGTAACGTTACGATGAGTCACCGAAACGATGTCACGTAAAATCTTCGCCCGTAAAACCGACTTTACAGGCAACCATTTTTTTATTTTTCAAAAATTTTTGAAGTGACATAATAAAAATCTATCCAATCATTTCCACGTCATCCCCGTTTAGCAATTTAAACGTAAAAGTTTCATTAAAATTGAGTTACCCGAAGTCTCATACTACTCAATTTGCTTTTAAAATCGATGTTACTTTAGAATTTTTTTTGATCATGTAAAATGTTAAATATTGTATTTTTATCCAAAAAAATCCCTAGATCAAAGATGTATCTATACCCTATTTTTTATTATTATTTTAAAATGACGACTTCTATGAAAACACCTCGATCTAGAAACAACAATTTGGGATAAGGGGCCCTTAAAATGCGACGACTTATCCTAATAATATAAAATTGCGAATGTAAGTTTGTTACGCTTACACTTCAAAACCCATAAACAGATTTAAAAAATTCTTTCACTGATAGAAAATTACATTATGGTCCGGTTCCACGGTCCATTTTTGCACTTGATTACTATGAAGCTAATTTTCCGTGATTCTTTATTTTGATGAGACGCCCAACAATTTGCTGTGTGAAAATTCCCGATTGTGGAAGCTAATAGTAATTTTTGAGAATCATCATTTGGATGGTTCTCAAAAATTTATTACTAACTGGGTTATTTTGTTAAATTTGGTGATAATTTCTAAATTATTCGAAAAAATATTTCTCCTACAAAATGGTTTGATCAGAGTCGTTATCGATACACGTTGGTAGGAGGGGGGGTTCCAACGTGTATCGATAACGTCAAATATGTGTAACATCAAAAATTATTACTAACCAGCTGTTTTTTTTTTCTGTTACTTTGTTAATATTTATATAAACAGTCATATTGTCCTACAAATTGCGTGGTACGCTATCCCGGTCCTACGTTCATCATCAAATCTGTTAGCAACGACAATCGAGAATTTTCACACAGGAAATTGTTGACAGTCTCATCGAAATGAAGCTACTCACGGAAAATTTGCTTGATAGTAGTCAACGGGGGAACGTGGGAACGGGAACTATTTGAAATTGCGAGACGCTGCACCAGTCTATATGAACATGACAGGTCTGTCTACTATTGACAGTTGTCTTATGAGATAGACCAGACAAACTTGACTGTAATTATAGGTCTGTTTAATGCCAACAGGTCTGTCTAATTATAATAGGACAGTCTAATGATGGTATTTCTTGTAATGATACTTACCTGACTAGTGTGTCTCATTATAATAGGATTGTCTAATAGCCCCTCTACACGTAGACAGATGCATCGACAGACGCGCCCGCTGATGAGTAATGGGGTGATTTGCTTGTCTGTTGTAGGTATTCAACGTCGGCAGGTGCATCCGCCACAAATCCGTTGGCTGTCAATTTTTGTGATACAGATCAAAGGGTTTCAACGCGAACGTGTGTCGTTCGGCAGACGTGTGGACGCACGTCGATAGATGCATCTCTTTACGAGTAGAGGGGCTTTAATGATGACAGAACTGTCAAACAGCATTTTGTCTCTCTTATAGTGATATCTTCAACCATAGACTTAGAATATACTGTATGTTTATGGCTTCAACCATTTTATGATTATTTCTGTGCCTCCGTTGTCAATTTGATCAATTCATAAACGTTTGAAACCCTGTCGTAATAAAATGTATGCTACAGTTTCCTTGTTTCAGAAATATTTGTGAAATTATTATTATATTTTGTGAGATCGGATGTGTGCAATTTATAGCAAACCTTTCCCTGCATTGCGCTGTATTGAGAAGGTATAAAGATAAATAAAATATCAGTTTATATGGAGCGAGGGAAATATTTACAATTTCAATCTACTTTGACCATAAAAGCACATTGAAGTGGCACGTAACACGTTATATACGCCAAGATTCGGGGAACGGGATGGAATTCAAGGGAATATTATATTAGGGAGTTTCGAGTTGGCTTTCTTTAACATTTTTGTGTTAACTAATGGAGTAACATGTGTATGGAGATGATGACGGCACCTTATCGCTTTGGCTTTAATTTAAATGCTGTTTACACTATAAAGATGAACAGACATCTATATAACATATCGTATATTATAATCTTTTCAAAATGATTCTAACTATAAGTATTATAGTCGACTTATTAGTTTTCGATACTTATATTAAACCTAAATAGTCTGTGAATGTAGGTATAATCTCGCTAATATTACAAATTACTGGCAGAATCAGCCAGATGTGACGCAGTTTACCTGTCTAAATGCATGAATTAAAGTAGAAGCTATAGACTTTCGGTGGCGTCAAAAGGATCTGCAATTCATGAAGATAATATTGATTAATAATTAAAGTATAACATTAATAAATCTAAATTTACGAGATTAATAATTCTAATAATTAACAATCTATTTAAAGTAATTACTTATAATATTATGGCGATACTTATAATAATTAGATTAGGTATTAAAACCGACTTCAAAATAAAAAAAAATATCTAAATTGTAACAAAATAATCGCGTTTCCTAAATTTTTGTGCCTACAACTATAATCAACTTGTTCTTCTACTAATGTACAAACGTTGCATGTACTACGTCATTATTGTTACTTTTGGAGTCGGTGTCAGCCAAGTTAGGTAGGGCGGTAGGTACATCAACAAATACACAGCTACCGACAACGTGATGTGTCAGTCAAATATCTATATTTCAATGGTAGATTCAATTCATTTAATTCGTTTCTGGGTAGGATGACGTCAAAAATCTTACGCTTTTATTTAACGTTACGGACGTTTTTAGGGTACCCCTACGCAAAGCCCCATAAGGAACTTCGTTCCAAAAAAAAATGTGCATTTGATAGTCCAGTTACTAAGGTTATTAAAATTATAAAGTTGTTATTTTACGGCTACTTATTTAAAAATAAAGTTCAATAGAGTGGGTGAAACAACGGAGAACATTGCAATATTAAAACTAATGCCTTGAATGGTTTCATAATGCTGAGTTTTAATTGTATTTACGGCTACATAAACGATCACGCACCGAGGTTTTACGCTTAATGATATTATTTGTTGACGTTATAATAAATAACAAAAATACTAAAATTATGATGTCATACAAGGCTTGGTTTAATGTCCATATGGAATATCGTAATCGTAATAAGGCGTATCATTACCGATGATGATTATTTTAGCCTGTATGTAAGATCGTAATATTGTAAGAGGTACTTTCATATTGCTTTGCAGCCGAATTGGGCAGGCACGACCGGGGTGGTACCTCTCGCTCATATAACACCGGCATCAAGTAACAGCTACGCTGTCGCGTTTCGTGTGGTTTGTGAGTTTCCGGTGGCCCATTGGAGGGATAGAGAAAAGCAGGGCAACGCATCCTTTTTTTTAATGTTAGTTATATAGGAAAACTGGCGAACGTGCCACCTGTTAATTAATTCCATGTTATAAGTTTTTACTTCGGCAGTCTCTATAACTGCGAATTATCTTTTAAATCGATGGAATAAGTAAGATTTATCTTTTATCCCATATAACATTACCTCTATATAATATTAGTGTAAGATCGATACAAAAAACACCGTTATACCACTACTATACCTATTTTCTATCAAAGAAATTAGGTCTGTATTGTACTACCTTATATCATATTATGTCACTTGATATCAGGCGTCTTAGCAAAACGTATTCCAAACACTATACATCTAAAACAATATTATGTAGATCAACAAAATAAGAAATAAGGTAAAGAAAAATAAGTATTTTGTTTTTTTAGAAAATAAATTTATTTTCTCTAGAAAAATATCCTTTTACCAAACGATTAAGAACTTTTATTAAAATGAAACATGATCACTTTCAATTAGTCGTTTTACATTCTAAGCCAATTATATAAAACAAAATACACATCGATTATTTTTTAAAGATAATATATTAAAGACTAGCTTTTGCCCGCAGCTTCGCCCGCATTAAGGTTAGATTTACAGCCGTAGACCAATAATTGATGATGATTATTTTTATAGCCTAAGTTACTCCCTATAACATCAGCTTTCTTCCAGTGAAAGTCCCATCAAAATCAGCCCAGCCGTTACCAAGATTAGCCGGAACAAACAGACAGACAGACAGACAGACAAAAATTGTAAAAAATGCTATTTTGGTATGGTAATGTATGGTACATTATATGCATTTAGTATACATCCATATACATTTAGTAAAAAGCGGTTATTTTAATGTTACAAACAGACACTCCAATTTCATTTATCTGTATAGATTAAATTGCAGATTGCTTGTAATAATATATTAATACAATATGCAAAACATAGACTAAATTCGTTTTTCTGATATAGTAAAAATACATACTTTAACCTTTTTCTAAACGATTCGTCAATTCCAAAAATTGAATGTCAGTTGATTTTTTTTTTTTGTTGAAGAAAAATTTATTATAATATTATGATAATACCAAGTTGTAATAATAAATATATAAAATAATAAAAATAAGACGTATGGGAGAAAAATTAAAAAACGTGTCCTTTTTTACTATAATCAACACCTCAACGACAGGCAGGCCCCAGCGAAGTTCAGACAACTCCTCGGAAGGGGAGAGTGCCAGACCGCCACTAAAAAGTCCCCGTGACGTCGTGCCATACTGGGAACAGGTCCCTATCCTGAACCCGACACAGGGGCGTTCCTGGAGGCGCATTAAGTAGCGCCTCTTACGCACTCCCGTTCCTTGCCCACGGGGCGAGGTGCCGTCGGCGGCCTCCTCTCTCACCCGCTCATCGGCCTCCTTCTGGGACATTACTTCCTCGCAGAGTAGGTAGTTCTATACTCCATAAGTAAACAAAATATGTAACTTAATCTTTTTAATCAGTATTTAGAGATTGTAAATTAAAACTTTTACATAACTTTTCCTTTAAGTATAAAAGTATATAAAATAAAGTCTGCTCATTTTCTATTACTGCTTTTACAAAGTAATATAATCTTTGTTATATTTTTATTACTTTATTTTATTCTTGACGTAATATGTCTAAGACTAAAATTATTTTAGCACTATTTTGTTCTGATTTTTGTATTATAATATTATACAGTTTTTGTTCGCTAATTAATGATGATCTAGATATAATAACGTTCCCACCATGGTTCAGGCCTTGTCGTGGCGGTGGGACTCAGTAACCTAGGTGCACCTTGGGCGAAGCTAATTGGGCCGAGGGGGCTCTTTGTACCCCTCTTATAAGAAGAGGGGACAGAAGAGCAGGGGGCAAGGGGTGAGGATGGGAACCTCACCACATTGTACTGTCCAGACGTTGGGAAGGGTTGTTCTGTGGTGCGGGACAACCCCTCTGTGGAGGTGGCGTCGGTCCCTTGTGGGACTGACTAGCCGTCGAGGTGCCCTGTTTGTTTTCTAGATCCGGGGCACCTCATCAAAGGCGGCATTGGTGGCACTCGCTTTTAGCGGGTAGAGCTGCGTCCATTTACCAGCTGTTGGTCGCAGCGAGTCCCACATACCCGCGTGGAGAGACCCACTCCCCCGCGGAAAGCCTTTCCCGGCGTTAAAGAAAAAACAAAGAAGATATATTAACGTTAATTACCTTGATCCTCGAACTCCTAGGTATTATTTATTTAGTCTTTGATTATGTTACTGTGTGACTTTTGTGTGTCAGAGAAGACAAGTCAATGATTTTTACTCGATTGCTACAGAAGGAGGGTAATGATTTTTAGATGTATGTATGTGGGTATGTATTTAGGTATGCTTGTAGATTTCTATGTTCTCTGGTAAAGCCTAAACGGCTGGAAGGATTTTGACGTATGTGGTCTCGTTAGATTTGTCATGATAGCGCGTTATAAGTACAATAAAAGAATTAAAAAACAAAATGGTAGATTTTCGACGCCATATTGTGAGGTTCAAAAACTGTATCTCTAATCATTTTTATATCCATCGTGTGGGGTAACAAAATGGAAGGTAAAGTAAGGCAAAATATTAGCCAAAAATAACACCACGTTAGCCTAGCCCCGTGGTAAGCTTGTAGTAGTTAGAACGGGAATAATTTTAATAAATATATATAAATACATATATACACATCCATGAGCCCGTGCAGATATCTATATTCATTATACAAATTATCTGCACTAGGCGGGATTCGAACCCGCGACCGCCGCGTATAGTGTCCAGTAGCCTAACCACCAGATAGCCGTCAAAACTGATATGCAGAAAAAAGCCGGAAAAACACATTCTAATACATACAGAATGTTGATTAAATTAAAGCTACGTCCAAACAAAAACAAGTACAGGGAAATTGTTGTTGTTGTTAGAACAAAGAAGTAATTAAGAGAAACGGGAATCTGATTAACTTTGGGAAACGGGGAGTCAATCTACTTTGCGGTCACGTATGTGTTTGAAAACATCTTACCGGGAATTTCTTTTACCTTAATTTTGTATGGGTAATAAGACAACTTTAAAGGATTAATCGCAGTTTATTAAGAAATGGACTTTTGGTTTGATTATGTATTTGATTGAATATATTGAAACCAACCTTTTAGTAAGAGGTAGTGCCATGCTGCATTGCCGCCGAACTGGGCCGGCACGACCGGGGTGGTACCTCTCGCTCACATAACACCGGCGTCAAGTGACACCTATGCTGTCGCGTTTCGTGCGGTTTGTGAGTTTCCGGTGGCCCATTGAGGGGATAGGAAAAAGGAGGGCAACGCATCTGCATAACCTTTCGTTGTGCGGATATCGGTATCATAAGGCACCGACAGCTCGTTTGCCCCCTTATGACATAAAAGAACCATTATTATAGGAGGATTACAATGATTACGTGTTAGTACTGTAATTTTGTTTATTAAAATAAGCAATTGTTTTAAATAATTTAAAATAGGTACAAATATGAGTCCATTTCATGATTTTGTGCATCAAGTGTTTTTCATTGATAAGACTTAAAGTCGCGATTAAAAAAACATTGATAAGAAGACCATCCACGATAAAAAAGATTTTAGCAGAAATTTTGCAGCTTGTTCTTACAAAGAGCCAGAAACAAGCTGTTATATCTATCATATCGGTGCCAATGAAGCAAAATTAATTGACAGCTTGTTGGAAACTACAATACTACGACTTTGATATAATATTATTTATAGAGTAATTCTATAGAGAAGTGTTAAAGATTCATTTGGTGGTTCACAGGTTGGTGAACTTCACACACCTTCAAAGACTTTTAATCTCATCAAGCATACTGATTTCCTCACGATGTTTCCTTCACCGGTGAACAAGCGCTGGTCTCATCTTAGGTGCACATATAAATAAAAAAAAAATAAAAAAACTATTTTAAGGTATCACAGGGGTCGGGATCGAATCTGGACCTCTCACTCAAGAGGCCCATGATCAGACCAACGTTGCTCACACTTAGTATACAAATATATATTTTTTATGTCACCAGTGGGAGGGAAGCGCTGTGCCGCGCTCCCGGCTGCATAGGTACCACCATCTTGCTTGTTTCTCCCGTGAAACAGCTTTGCTGTGTTTCGGAGAGAAGGGCAAGACAGGCAGTGTAATTACTGGCACCGAGACTTAACATCTTATGTCTCAGGATAGGCAACACATAAATGAGTTGCCTGGGCTCGTTCCAGGTAAACTAGTTTATGTTCATGGGCGATGTCGACCACTTACCATCAGATGGCACGTTTGCCAGTTTGCCTATCCAACTAACATAAAAAAGGGGGCAAACGAGCAGTCGGAGCCTCACGGTGCCGACGCCCGTACACATCCGCACAACACACTCAAAAATTTCATCAAAATGGGTCCAGCCTACTAAAAGAGGAGTTCAACGATATACTAATACTAACAAGTACAGAATAATAACATATATAAGGATATACAATAATATATTTAAGCGGTTTCTAAAAGCTAATAAGGGTATAAATTGTGTTAAAATTATTTCTATGTGTAGCTTACGTGATGGAACATAGGCTGAACCTATGCCTATGTTTAGCAGTGGACGGATAGAGCCTGATGATGATGATGATGATGATGATGATGATGATGATGATGATGATGATGATGATGGTGCTGATGATGATGATGATGATGATACACACAACATGCATAATATTATTATAAATCCTAGAATTTATGGCTAGAAAACATTTTCATATAAGTCATAAAATATTATTTAAGGTAATATTAATATGAAATTTTAATGTAGATTTACAAACGAGATACTGCAGGAGTTAGAAAAATATCCTTCATATTAATGCAATAAAGACCAAACATTATTATCATAAGCTTTTATAATGGTAAAACGTTTTCATTATAATATCATGAGATTGTATTGTACGTTTCTTTTCATTTTAGTAAGATTGTTTTGTAAGAACATAATATATTTTTTTACGAAGAACGGATGGCTGATGGACGAATAAAATTCAAGAAGTGTCGGTCGGCCATTGGGTGAGAAGACGATCTCCGTACAGTGGCCGGTCCGTGTTGGATGCGAGTGGCGAGGGATCGGTTGTCTAAGCCTTCTTTGTGGGAGGCCTATGTTCAACAGCGGACGGATAGAAGCTGATGATGATGATGATGATCTTTTTTTATATAGAAGGTTCACCATGTGGTACCTAAATGATCACCGCGACATTTATAGACACCCAGGATTTACCAGAGGATTACCAGGTGCGCTGCCGGCGTTTCAAATATAAGTATGCTCTTTTTTGAAAGCCCCAAAGTCGTATCGGTTTAGAAATTCCGTGGGTGATAGCTAGGTCCACATAGTAGTTGTGCGGTTAAGTATCATAAAAATTGATGTCCTGTGGATTTTCGGACATACAATACAATTGAATTCAATTCTTGAAGTTTGTTAATGTTCGGAGAGAACCTGGCCATCGTCCATAATATTACTTCGTCGATAATATTACTCTGTACTTATAATAATAATATGTTAGGACAACTCACACACTGCCATCTGTCCCCAAACTAGAGCCTGTTCTTATGGCAACTAGACAACTGATAAATACTTATATATTTCTAAATACATACATATTATAGATAAACTACACCCAGACACAGAACAAGTCTGGAATCGAACCCACGACCTTCTGGTTTAGCTGTCAGTGTCACTAACCACTACACCAACAGGCCAGTCAAACTTGTGCTGTAACAACATTGGAGAGGTCTTAAATTTTCATAGACTCGATGACAGGAGGACGTCTCGTGATCAAGCTTATAAATTGTTTTTAGAAGCCGAGAAATATTTAAAAAATGGCAATAGTCAACCCGAAACAGCCAAATCAATGGACGTACTTAATCCGTGTATATAAATAACCCTAGATAAACATCGATTCACACATCGAGTTTACGCATAAGTATCGATTTTATACGAGTGGCCCCGGCCAGGCCAATACCGTTTAGACTAAGATCGATAGCAATCAAGAACCGACCCACATCGCTCAAGTGACCTGTATAAATAATAATAAAAGACATAACTTTCTAATGTATCTTTACTTTACCATAATTAATTTTTTTATAGCATAGGAGAGCAAACGAGCAGCTGAAGCCTTTTGGCGACTATCGACGTCCATACACATCCGCACAACCAAAAGTTATTGCCCTCCTTTTCCCTATCCCCCCAATGGGCCACCGGAAACTCACAAACCTCACGAAACGCGACAGCATATCTGTCACTTGACGCCGGTGTTATGTGAGTGAGAGGTACCACCCCGGTCGTACCCGCCCAATTCAGGTGCAAAGCAGCATGGCACCTAACTTACTAGATTTTTGTATGTTCAAATAACTTTATTCCAATATTGAGTGTCCTTTTGAATTATCAGATATTGACTAAATAGTATTGATTTTTTTCAAATTTAAAAAAATCATGTCAAATAACACACTTAGCTTTGGTTTTCATTAAAATAGTATCTAATCTCTATTAGAGACTATTTTAATGAAACACTGCTCTGAAGGAGAAACGTTGAAAATTATGATAATGATGACTTTCTTCCTCCTAAAATGCTAACTTGTTTTTTATGCACTTTACTAGCTAGTGCCCGCAGCTTCACCCGCGTTAACTTAAGACTTACAGCCTTATCCGTATTGATAAAGGTTATTTCTATAGCCTACGTCATTTAATGCTAATGTAGCATTCTAACGGCGAAATATTCTTTAAAATTGGTTGAGTTATTTTCGAGTTAGATAGTAACAAACAAATAAACAAAAAATTATAATATTTGCCCATTATAAAATAAAGATAAAGAATATTTAATTGTTATCAAAGTTATAAAACTGTTTGACAAAAATGTACAATAGAGTACAGATATCCAAGTTTTGGTGTTCAATAAAAGAAATGGAAGAATTGTGCTTGTGCAAATAGTACTAGAATATACGATACAACAGAAGGACACCTAGTATGTTTGTAAACTTGTATGTTGACGTAACGAAATGTACAACATCCAACTCAAGTATTAGTAAACATTGTGGAGCTGCCAACAAGAACATGGGCGATTATATCTACTACAGAATCGACTAGTATTTAATCGATTAAACTCATTATTTTTTATCGGTGGAAGGCACTTTTGTCGCACCACCTTGCTTGTTTCTCTCGTGAATTATCTTTGTGTTTCGGAAAGAAGGGCAGGGCAGGCAGTGCAATTACGGGCAACGAGATCTTATATCTCAGGATAGGCAACACATAAATGAGTTGCTGCTTTTATTCTCTTACGTGGGTCTCCCCACGCGGGTATGTGGACGGGCACTCGAGAGCTGGTAAGTGGACGCAGGTCGACCCACTAAAACCCGGCGAGTGCCACCAATGCCGCCTTTGGTGAGGTGCCTCGGATCTAGAAAATAAACAGGGCACCTCGACGGCTAGTTAGTCCCGCAAGGGACCGACGCCACCTCCACAGAGGGGTTGTCCCATACCACAGAACAACCCCTCACAACGTAGGAACAGTAGGTACAATGGGGTGAGGTTCCCATCCTCGCCCCTAGCCCCCTGCTCTTTTATCTCCTCTTCTTATAAGAGGGGTACAAAGAGCCCCTCGACTTAAACTCTAGGTTCTGAGCCCCACCGCCACGTCAAGGCCTGAACCATGGTGGGCACCTAAATTAGTTGCCTGGGCTCGTTCCAGGTAAACTAGTTTATGTTCATGGGCGACTTCGACCACTTACCATCAGGTGGCACGTCTGCCAATTTGCCTATCCAACTAACATAAAAAATGAAACCCTCTTATATTTGTGCAAGTAAAATTGAAACAATCTACACAATCCTAATGCCTTTGACCTCATCGACCGCATGCAATACTGAAAGGGATAATACGTTAAACATGTCTAAGGAATTTGTTTGAAGCAAGCAATCCCGTTTGATAGAATCTGATTGAATTCTCCAAGACTTAACGTTATAAGAGATAAGTTTCATTATACATAATAAATAAATAAATGGACTTAAAAAATCTTTCATAAATCTATACATCTATACAGATAAATAAAATTGGAGTGTCTGTTTGTAATATTTTGAGTAAGCTTAGTGTGTCACATTTATTATTAACGATTTGATTAAATTATCTTACTGATTTCCCATATTATGTGAAAGTAGCGCCCTCAATTTTTCCATACTCTTTTTTGCCAAGCTGTACCTTTTAAACGTCAATAGAATTTACCCGTTCCGAGGCATGTCCACTGAGAGGAGCTGGCGAAACAAACTCAGTGGTTCTTTTATTTTTAATATTCTATAACACTAGTTTTGTCAGATATAATATAAAGACATCACAAATGTCATCAAACAAATATAGTTACTAACTGACAACACTTGTGTATATCACACAAGTGTTGTCAGTTAGTAGGTAACTATATTATAGGGCTATGTTGGAAACGATTTAACGCGTGTCTAACATGGCTTACTGAGTATTATCCACGTATTATCTGTAAGCCGTCATAAGACTTCGGCTTTTGTGTTTTCTGGACAATTTAAAATTTATATTTATACTTTGTATTATTTTTTTTCCTTATTATCTAGTTTAATATGATTTTTACCAATATGTGTACCAATCAAAATTTTTTGTATATTTTTAAACTTAAATTTTTGTGCAGTCAGCAAACACCCTTGTCCCCGAAGGGAGGGTTGCGTTGTGCCGCGCTACCGGCTTCACGGGTACCACCATCCTGCTTTTTCTTCCGTGAAACGGCATTGTGTTTCGGAGAGAAGGGCAAGACAGGCAGTGCTATTACTGGCACAGAGACTTAACATCTTATGTCTCAGGATAACACGTACACGAATGGGCTAACCCCAGATGAAATCCCAGGTTGCCTATTTAACTAAGAAAAAATTCGCGTAAATATCACATGACTGCAATAGCAAATGCCCATATTTAATTAGCTAATGGAAAATATATCTAAACATCGACGACAATAATTAGAAGCAAGCGTATCAACGTATAATTATAGACATTTTCACCATACTTCAAAAAGCATTTTTTTTTTTTTTCTTTTAATAATATTATAAATTGTGATAAAAGAAAAAATATCCATCTAAAATAATAATTTTATTTGACACCAGCAGACCCGACAGAAATCCTATAAAAATCATTTTGTAGTAGACCCATATTTTGTGAATCTAAACGATTCCTGAATAGACTGTGTGTGTCATTATGTGTTACACACACGTAGAAGGGATATTTTATATACATAAATATATAAAGATCGCCTGTGGCAAAAATAAATCTTTCATCAAGGTGTCATACCTTGTAACTTAAACAATCTTCTTCCAAAAGTAGATCCTTTGCTCTGCTTTATCGTCAAAAATATAAATTACTTACATCGAAACCATCATGCCTGCTTTCACAAAGGAGCAATGTTGTATTCCTTGAATAATAGCATATTTTTCAAAAACCGGTCCGGTTTTCAAATTAAATTTCTTTAATTCAGACTACCATGGTCCATGCGTTCAGCATGTGTTAGTCAAACATAAAATAAAACTCAAATACTTTGGGGTTAGTAATATTATTACTTTGGAGCCAATGCAAATAAACAAACAACCAAACAATCAAATCTTTGTGAAATTATTCTAAATATGTAAACCACATTTTCATACAATTTACGTTTGATCACCCTAATTACTGACGTATCATCTAGAAAATTCTATAGTGAGATAATAATAGGTCATATAGATAATACGATATGATAGGATACGAAAAACACTGACATGTCATGAATGTTAATTTTTTATTGTCCGTGTAATTCCATAGATCGATATCCACAGGTGGCTCGTCAACGTTTACAAACAGACGCCAATTAAATATGTATATATATCGATTTCCCTTCAAGTCCTGTTTTTTAGGCTTGTGTTTTAGTCTAATTGTAGTTGTCCACGACGCAAAATGATGTACTTTTGACCGTTAAAGTTAAGCGTCCACATGTCGGCATCGTACTCATCGCATTGGTGTTCTTTGTATAGAAATTCATACAAAAGTGTGAGTGTAAAGTTTCACTTTCTATACAAATAATACTCCAATCCGTTTGATGCGATGCGTATGAGGCGTACGATGCGGACATGTGGACTTACCTTTAGGGTCTGTGGCATCGTAAATGTAATAGGTAAACCTATTTGATTGCGGTTTTAATTGCTAGCCTGTTTCCTAGCGGTTTTTTTATGTCATAAGGAGGCAACCGAGCAGTCTGAGCCTCATGGTGAGTACTGACGCCCATACAGATCGGCACAACCAAAAGTAATGCAGATGTGTTGCCCTCCTTTTCCCTATCCCCCTAAAAAAAGGTTCTTCTAATGGTGATACTGACACCTATAAACCGGCAATAAAAAGATGAATTGCTTGTTAAATTATTTTCAAAATCAAATTCAGAGTATTTACCTACACTACGTTACCCCGTGCAACGTTCCTTAAAATGTTATCTTTAAACCATGTTTATAATGTCTGGTTCATTTATCAGCGTATTCATATAATCAGCGTCAAATCCATATAATTCGGGACCGATCCTTACTAAGTTTATTTTACGAATATATTATTCTAAATTCAGCTTTCATATCTCAAAGGCCAGGGCGACAGAAGGATTAACAAAATAATGTCTGAAGTTTTACATATACATCTATTTGGGCCGAAACTCCCTTATTCGACCTGAAAAGCTTTGTCTTAATTTTGCAAAGTCAGACGTGTAGTACCTAACATTAGCATTATGCCTCTACAGTATGTAAATCATGCTCATTGACCTTTAGAGAAATTGAAAAAAGTTATGAAATATGTTCCAAAAAAGTTTCTAAAAATGACCTCCACTTTCATCATATGCATGATTGGTTGTTAGCGTTCAAAAAAAGAACGCTTCTATCTATGTCCAGAAATGGAAGAATTTTGAATAGTGAAGATGATGAAAATGTAAAAGAGTTATATCATAGGAGGGCAAACGAGCAGTCGCAGCTGTAGACTACCGACGCCCATACACCTCTTAACAACCAGAGATTATGCAGATGTGTTGCCCTCTTTTTCCTTATCCCATCTACCTAAAAAAAAATAGAAATACAAGAAACAAACATAAACTTGTTGTGCCATATTTTAGGCTACATAAGGTCAGTAATAAAATTATTCTTTTATGGGTCAATGTATAAGTTTCTACAATAGGATCCCAGAAAACGTTCAAAACCTATCAATAAATAAATTTAAAAAAACTGTTAAATAACGTTTGTGTGGTAAAGGATACTACAAAATAAAAGAATTTATTGAAGATACCACACCTTGGGAATAAGGCGTCTCCTACGAGGCTTTTATGTATAATTATATCATATTATGTACCTATATTGTAAAATATTGAAAAGATTAGTTTCACTGAGTTTGTTTCGCCGGTTCTTCTCAGTGGACTAATTTTGACGTTTGACGTTCAATAAGTCAACTAGTCATTTGACTAATTGAACGTCAACTGGTCATTTGACGTTCAATAAGATACTTTGATGGACATCATTGAATAATTTTTTTTTATTTTTTTTATTTATGTTTGCCGTAGCTCAACGCGCTATGGAGCGTGCTATGCTGGGTGTTTATTTGGCAAATAGAATTCGAAACGAAGATTCGTGGAAGTGGCGGTTGGTTCTTTATAAAGGTATATTCCCTTTAGAATTCTAATTCAGTAGTCATTAGAGTTTAAATAAAATTAAAAAACTAAATAAAAAACTTTATTATATTATACTAATGCTTTAGTGGTAAGACGACTAGTTGTTACAAGCAGAGGTCGTGGTTACGATTCCTGTCAAGAGTAAATTTAGCATAAATACGTATTTATTACTCTTTTAAAATTATTTTAGTTATTTTATCCGTATAGGTACAAGTTCTCACGAACATCACATAATTATTCACTAAAAAATTCAAGGCTTACATGTTGTGGATTGCTCATAAAAATGCCAGTAAAGTCGCAAAAAACGAGTTCTTTCCAGTTTTGCGATATGAAATTAGAGCAAATGTTCCATTCATTTCATAAAAACCACACCTTTTCACCTTCAGACACCGCAGGTCGAGTAGAACCCATATTAAGGCACGTCAAATACACTTTATATTGCAGAAGCTTTGAAATTAGGACTAAAGATAAAAGTTAAAGTTTGGATGAATCCGTTGCAGTGAATATGAACGATTTTATATTTTCTTTGTATTTTAAATATAAATATAACATATACACGTATAATAAAATTATAGTTAAAGTTATTGTATATGAGTGTTAGATATAAGGCCGGGGTCGCCCGCTTCACTTACCGCTGTCCTCAGCAACGTGATCTGCTCCGGAGACTCTGTAGGTGACGCGAACTGTTCCAACCCTCGTATCCAACACCACCATAGGGACACACTGATTCGTATCTCCAGCGTAGGATGAATGATGTTAATCCTCGATCGAGTTAAACGGGTTACGGGAGGCCTCCCGGTTTGTATGCGCGCGCGGCAGTGGTTGAGTTCGTACTGACTATAAGCGCACACTAGAGGGCGCATTCACGATCGCATTCGGATGGCGGTATATCGCAAAGCGACCCCTCAGCTCAAAGGAAAAAATAATAATATGTACTTAAACGATATTGTCCAATTTATGCTACCTTGCAGATGTACGAAAATACGAAATAACTCATATATCTATTTTAGTTTAAACAAATTATTTGTTCAGGTACGGAACAATGAGTTTTATACGCCTAAGTACATAATATACAATGAGGTCTCAAACGTGATCGGCTATGGACTCCAGTGAGTTGTAATTACTACGTAGTAACATTATAGTTCAATGATGGACTCGGCCCAGCACACCCTCGAGGTGTGCCCGAGTTGTGCTGCGCTGCGTCGCGATCTGACATCAATCATTGGAGGGGATTTATCTCTGCCGAGGGTCATCACCGGGATGCTCGGTGACAAGGGGTCCTGGACGGTGAAGGTCTCCTTCTGCGAGGCAGTAATGTCCCAGAAATAGGCTGACGAGCGGGTGAGAGAGGAGGATGTCAACAAGGCCTCCCTTCGCAGGCAATGAATGGGAGAGCGCGCCTTAATAACGCCACTGTGATCGTGTCAGGCTCAGGAGGGGAATCCGAGTTAAGTAATGCACGACGTGGAGGGGACTGCTTAGTGCTTAGTGGCGGCCGGGTAGTCCCCTCTTACGAAGAATAGTCTAACCTTCACTGGGCTCAGCCTGTCGCTGAGGTACTCCCGTTTTTTGCAGATCCGAGCCCCTTAAAAAAGCGGCTGAAGGCACTCGCAGTGGTTTTATAGATAGGGCACTCCCAGGTACCCGATGACCCTGGCTACCTGCCTAAATGTGTTTCCCAGCGTTATCAAAAAAAAGGTCCCGACCTTGATTTTTAATACTGATTAATAGTCAATATATAACCGAGTCACCGGGTCTGGCGGGGTAGCGGCGGTCACGGCGTCTTGTGGAAACGCTAGATAGGATTCAAGTTTCTGAATAAATTTGAAAATAGAATATATATATATATATATATATATATATAATAGAATAGAAAACACTTTATATACATGGCACTGCAGTACGGATGAGTATCAAGCACAAAATGTAAAATAGTTATTTAAAAATAATGTAAACATCTGTTACAAAATAAAATAAAAATAAAAAACAATCACATAAGTACAAACCAAACTTAAAAAAAAAACAGTGTTATCATCTGCAAAGCAGTGCAATGCTTGTTTGCGTGCAGTGTTTCACCACTGAAGGGATGTAACTCGGCATATGTCGGAGGACACCAACACCGATTTTCAGTCACATCCCGATTGATAAGGAAGGACGGAGGGAACGCATAGATAAATACCATTTTTAGGGTTCCGTAGCCAAATGGAAAAAAATGGAACCCTTATAGATTCGTCATGTCTGTCTGTCTGTCTGTCCGTCCGTATGTCACAGCCACTTTCTTCCGAAACTATAAGAGCTATACTGTTGAAACTTGGTAAGTAGATGTATTCTGTGAACCGCATTAAGATTTTGAAACAAAAGTATAAAAAAACAATAAATTTTGGGTGTCCTTATACTTAGAACTAAAACGCAAAATATATTTTTTTCATCAAACCCATCCGTGTGGAGTATCTATGTATAGGTCTTCAAAAATGATATTAAGGTTTCTAACACCATTTTATTCTAAACGGAATAGTTTGCGCGAGAGACCCTTCCAAAGTGTAAAAATGTGTGTCCCCCCCCTGTAACTTCTAAAATAAGAGAATGATAAAACTAAAAAAAATACATGATGTACATTAATTACTATGCAAACTTCCACCGAAAATTGGTTTGAACAAGATTTAGTAAGTAGTTTTTTTTATACGTCATAAATCGTAAACCGCAATTTACCTTTCATGAAATCAACTCAAATATATAAAAAACATTTAATTCCATAAGCATAAACCTTATTTTTTGTTAAAGTGTCTAATATTGTATATTATGTAATGGTACGGAACCCTTTGTGCGCGAGTCCGACTAGCACTTGGCCGGTTTTTTAACTACTTAAAATAATAACAAGATTAATTATTGCTCAGTAAAAAAATATGTTATGTATAACAAAAGTAATAAATATTAAAATAGAATAATAATATAGTACATGAGATTTTTTTTAAAGTAGCACGTTTTCTGTAGTATTGAAAATTAAATATTTGCATATTTAAAACTGATTCGCAAACTTACATATTTTATAGTAAAGATCTATTGATCTTAGCCAAATCCTAGTGTTTTGAGATCATTAATTGGCCGTATCTACTGTACCTTAGAATTGCTATAACCATTTTAGTTTATAGTAAATCTTAGGTCGGCTATTAGCAAGTTGGAAAGACGATCTCCGTTCGGTGGCCGGCCCATGTTGGATGCGAGTGGCAAGAGATCGGCCGTCTTGGCGTTCATTGAAGGAGGCAATAGAGACTGATGATTATCGTCAGATGTTGATGATGAAATTTCTTATGAACATGTCGAATTAACTGAGCATGAATACGACAATTTATAAATGAACTTGACTTTTTCATGTTAATACTACAAATACAAAAAAAAACTATTTGTCTCTTTGTTGACGCCTAATCCACTGATCGTTCGATCTAATATTTGCCATAGAGTTACTTCATAAGTATATCTTGTGAAAGGACATACACACGAAACACATCTAGTATGTAAGTCTAAGTTAATGTAGGAAAGCGAAGAACAGCTATAACAGTACTGATTAATTTTTAAAATATAATAAACATTTTTACCGCAGATAAGTCCGAAATACAAAATAAAAAATCCTTACTCTGACATTAGGATACTCGTGTCCGAGATACTTGTAACCTAAATTCGTTTGGTAACCTTAATACTGAAGGAAGCCGAACAAATTTAAACACAAAACAATTTCATCATTTGTTCAGTAAGTAAAGTGACAGCTGTGTACATTCTGAGGTTTCAGGGAGCATTAATTGTATTTAAAACTTTAAATTATTCATCGACATTGTTTGTTTTTATGTCTCCAATTACGTTTCAAGACGCATATACAACATCGCTCTAAAATCGTTCGACTTCGCATCAACATCGCCTCCACATCGCATTGTCATCGCTTCGACATTGCTTTGAGATCGCTTAACTGTCAATTTTCTACTTTTATATACCTATGGTTTCTGCAATAAATTGCAAATCACGCTCGACTTACAATTTCTTGCAGGAACGTTATACGTTATTGTGTTTACTTAAAATTATATACATACATAAATATTTACACTACATCTTAATTTTTTATGCATTCTTAAATTCAAAGTACAATATATATTTGATTAAGTATATTTCTTACATCGCTTACTTCATTGGCAGCAAAGTTGAAACGCAACATAAAAATTGCAATATATTTTGTAGGGTTAAGTACATCGTACTATAAGATAAATAATCTTACATCCCTTCGAGAAGCATCTTTGCCAAGATCACTTCCTAGCCTTTGATACTATGTGGCAAGCTCTAACTAGTTTTGAATGATGGAATACTTGATACTATCGATGAAACAAAAATAAAATCAACTAAACAGTTTTATTCTTTTTGTTAATTAAGAAAATAGTAGTATCTTTTTCGCAGGGAAAATATTTTTAAGAGTCTTTAACTGCCTATAAATATTTACACTCAACATTTTTTATCTAGAGCAAAATGTGATTTTTACATTGGACCGTAGCAAAAACTATTATAAGAAACAACCTTTACTTAAAATTTATTTCAAAAATATTTCTAGTTTCATAACCTCCAACAATGCACGATTGCAGCTTTCTAAATGTCTGCGTTATTCTTGATGTTTGTTAACTCCGTTGGGTTCTGGTCGAATCAAATTTCCATCCGAATCGAGATGAATCCGCATCAAACCAATCACGCTTCGCAATCATATTCATACGAAGATTCTCTCCAACATATATAAATTGCTAGAATATAATTGAGTACGATAAATTTGGTTACATCTACGTAATTTTGATTTGAATCATACAAATTTGTTGTTACAATGTAATCAAATACAAGGATATCATTCGATATATAATAAGATAATATGGGTCAGAAGTTAGTAAGAGTATAATTACCACCATAGCAATTAATGGCTAGTGACAAATTCGACTCGAAGGACTAATAAGAAAAAGTTAGATACTAGTTTTAAAATATTATTTGTCAATAGATATAACAAATTTTAAAAAGAACTGTCGGCTAACTTCAGCATTAATTCTACAGTCTATATTACTGTGCGTACGAGAATTACGAAGTGAGTACGAGAAATCTATATTCTATTTCTGACTCTCTCTGTAGCACCATCTCCTTCTATATATACCCACGTTAGACGTAGTAACAAGTACCTTCAGTTACTGAAACAATTTTAAATATGTGCTTTAAGTATTGAAGAAAATCTTTGAATTTGTTTTCGAGCAGAGGTAGTCATTGATAATAAATAATTAATTTAACGATAATCAAATTATAACGTAGCGCTTTATAAAGTTCTAACCTTATATTAAGTAAAAATCTTAATTTTCTAGATTTTATCGTAATAAGCTTTATGTTATATTTTCAATTTTATGTAGGTTCTGTAAGAGGACTCTTGAATAAGCGAGAACGTGACTTATTTACACTGGCGTATCTCTTTGGAAGTGTCTAATTATTTTTGGCAACCAAAAAGGTGAGCGACGATGGTCTAGAGGGTATGGGCTCAGCCTCTTGAGTAAGAGGTTTGGGTTCTATCCTGACCCCTGTGATGCCTTAAAAAGGGTTTTCCACTTTACACCGGTATTATGTGTTAAAGGCCCCTTCTCCCAAAACTATAGGTATTTAACGCACCGAATCGGTTTGCACTTGCGTTGCGCGGGAGATGTCTTTATATGAACTCCGGTGACCTACCACGGCCGGCAAGCACGCCAAAGTATACGAATAAGCAGTAGATTGACTATGCTCGAATTATTCTTAGATGTGATAATTAATAATTATACATAACAAAATCTTATTATTGTTATAGTTATCTAGTTTTGGATTTATAGAAATACTAGCTGGTGCCAGTGACTTCGTCTGCGCAGGATAAGATAGTTTTATTTCTTCACTAATTAATAGATAGGAACTTCGATCCATCCGGGTGTCCCTTGACACCTCTCCTTAATTTTTTTTTTTATAAAAAGTATCCTATGTTACTTCTAATACCTCCAAGAATATGTGTATTAAGTTTCATGATGATCGGTTAAGCAGTTTTCGCGTGAAAGCGTAACAAACATCCACGCTTTCACATTTATAATATTAGTAAGGATTAGAAAGGATGAATTAGCTACATAGTCTAAAAGGTAGTGCCATGCTGCTTGCAGCCGAATTGGGCCGGCACGACCGCAGGGGTACCTCTCGTTCACATGATAATGGCGTCAAGTGACACCTATGCTGTCGCGTTTCTTGCGGTGTGTGAGTTTCCGGTGTCCCATTGCAGGGGATGGGGTAAAGGAGGGTAATGCATCTGCATAATCTCTTGTGTGGATGTTTACGAGGACGACCTCTGTGGCTCAATGGTTAACGCGTTAGCGTTCAAGCCGGAGGTTGCGGGTTCTAATCCCCGCAACCTCCTTTTTCGTTCATTTTAGGGAACAAAACGTTTTCTGGTTCATGGATGTGTATTAAATAAGTGTATTTTTGGTCGCCATGGCCGAAACCGGTCGGATATATATATATATATATATATATATATATATATAAAAATTAAAAATCTTAAATATGTGTATAATATAAAATATTAAATATATTTTTCCATTGTCTGGTACTCGTAACACAAGTTCTTCAAGAACTTACCACGGGACCAGATTGACGTGGTGCAAAAAGCGTCAGTAGATATTATTTTTATTATGGGAGTCGGCAGTCATCTAAGGCTCCGAATGCTCGTTTGTCCCCCTAAGGCCTAAGCTATAAAAAAAATCAATCATTCTAAGAATGCTTGTAGGAGATTAAAAAATTGTAGACAAACATATTCTTTTATACTATATTAATTGTTCTAAATTGTTTTAAAATTCAACAAAATTTAGATGTCGTATGCTAGGTCCAGGTTCATTTTCATCGACCCATACATCATCGATTAATGTTAGACACGGGTCTCCTCTGAGAAGAGGGTCAAGACTCAAGGCCATAGTCCTCACGACACTGCCCTGTGGGTAGGTGGCCAGGAAATGATTGCAAATCAGAAATATTTTGTGATGAAGGTTCCTCATTTTCTATATTGTCGGAAAAATTAATTATTCAAGTGTTAACAATTTCTGGCAGAAGACATCACTACATATTATAAACTATAAAGCAAAGTCGCTTCCCTCGTCTGACTGTATGTATGCTTACATCTTTAAAACTACACAACGCATTTTGATGCGGTTTTTTAATAGATAGAATGATTCAAGAGGAAGGTAATAGGTACATGCATAATATAGTAGATAAACACTGATAATTTTAGGAGTTTCTGATGTGATGTCATAAATAAAGACATTTTTTGCACTTACATTGCAAACGCTGGATGAACCCTAACAGATAGATCAAAATAATGTACTACATTATTGTACACCTTAGCCGGGCCCGGTTCCGAAAGTTAGGATAATTAATTATTATTGTATCAATGTATGGTAGAACTGTGTATCCTAAATATGCATACTGAAAAGTCCGCGATGGCATAATATGTCTACATTAGGTAAATATAACATACTACCTATATCCATTTTAATACCTAAAAAAAATGCCAATTATAAAGCGGTAATGTAAAAGCTATTCACAAAAATACGGTATTAATCACTACATATTATAAAATAAAGTTCTACGCCCGTCCATAGATAAATAATAATCATCAATCCGTATACGGCTGTATATCTAAGTTAACGCGGGCGAAGTTGCGGGCAACAGCTAGTTTGTGATAAAACTGTATTAAGATTCTTTTTCCTTATTTTACTTTTTTTATTCGCCATTTCAATTAAATAACTAGGTACTACACAAACTCATGTATCTATTTATTTACACTAATTAAAGGTTTTGTATTACAAACTAATTACAACTAAGAACAACAATTGTTAGTAAGTATTAAGTAGCTTTATTATTTACACTGTGACGTCTTATTTATTTAGAGGTAATAATATGAAATGCGCGGTAACAACGTTGTCAAGAGCAAAAGCGGCACAGGTCCTACTTCGATAACGCCCGGCTGGGTACTGGCGTGACGTGGTGCGATGCGCGAGAGCCATTTTTATCGTTTTTTATTTTTCAAAAATTTTTGAAGTGACATAATAAAAATCTATCCAATCATTTCCACGTCATCTCCGTTTAGCAATTTAAACGTAAAAGTTTCATTAAAATTGAGTTACCCGAAGTCTTATACTACTCCAAATGCTTTTAAAATCGACGTTACTTTAGATTTTTTTTGATCATGTAAAATGTTAAATATTGTATTTTTATCCAAAAAAATCCCTAGATCAAAGATGTATCTATACCCTATTTTTTATTATTATTTTAAAATGACGACTTCTATGAATACACCTCGATCTAGAAACAACAATTTGGGATAAGGGGCCCTTAATAAGATAAAAAACGAAGTGCCAGTCAAACTCGACCGAGCGCTATCGAAAAAAGAAGTTTATAAACGAACCGTAGATAGAAGTATTAAACATTCATTTATTATTCAGTTATTATTGAAAAAAATGCCCTTGACGGATGACTAATTGAGTAGTGTTGCACGGGCTGATATTTTTTTTATCATATGATCGGTTTTCTTACGTATTTGTTTGCTTTGCTTATTACTTAAAAATAAATCTTAGACATCGAATATAAGTTGAACATACATCAAATACACGTTATCATGGGACATAATATTTAACGAAGCAGTCTAAGTTATTTAAGACGTATGTCTAATATATTTCCCAGCTATAGGTTTACAGTATTTCTGTACCAATATGTTTCCCAAGCCACAAGGGTGTAATATATAAGTATAAATAGGTAGTACTTCAAGAATAAATAAGTCTACACTTTGCGGCCTGGTACCTGATGCTTTCTTAGTGTTCCCTCGAGATATATTAGCTTGTGTACGTCTATATAATGTTCTTGCCTGGTAACCTTAGTCAAGTACATACTATAATGTATAATGTCCGCAGCTACACCCGCTTGGAGTTTGAAAAAGCCATTTAAAATTAAAAAAAAAAATATTAAAGAGCGTTGTTGTAGTAAAGAATGTTATTAAGTAAATAAAATCATAGAAGATACGACACATAGGAAATAGGACATTCCTCCCAGGAATTTCAGGATAAGATATTTTTTTTATAGAATTTGAAAAGATTATTTCCACTGAGTTTGTTTCGCCGGTGCTTCTTCGAAAGCTTGCCTTGGAACCGGTGGTAAATTAAATTGACGTCCAAAAAAATACTTTGTTAGTTTTGAAACGTCAATAGAATATGAATTTCTATTTTTTATTTTGATGGTAGGTACTATTTTTATATTTTTTGTTTTCATTTGATTTCATTAACAAAGAGAGGGTTCTATAAATCTGCTAATAAACATCAATTAAACATACTCAAGGAATCAAGACACATACATTAAAGGTAACCTAACATTTTTTTTTTTTTTTTTTTTTTTATGTTAGCTGGATAGGCAAACCGGCAAACGTACCACCTGATGGTAAGTGGTCGACGTCGCCCATGAACATAAACTAGTATACCGGGAACGAATCCAGGCAACTCATTTATGTGTTGCCTATCCTGAGACATTAGATGTTAAGTCTCGGTGCCAGTAATTACACTGCCTGTCTTGCCCTTCTCTCCGAAACACAGCAAAGCTGTTTCACGGGAGAAATAAGCAAGATGGTGGTACCCATGCAGCCGGGAGCGCGGCACAGCGCTTCCCTCCCACCGGTGAAAACATTTAATTATTTATTAAACTCCGGTGTGCGACGTAATAGACTTGAAAGTGTTCGCTTTTCCAAGAAGCATCTTATTATATTACAAGTAAGAAGTTTGTAATGGTTGTGTATTATAACTTCGCCTTCAGTGGGTTATTGTGAATTATTAACGTAAGTTTCAGGCAAATTTGCGTAAATATTTCATACTAATATATTATGGCTGCCTGCACAAAATATAATTGTTTATCAATACAGAGATCAGGCAAAGGTAATATGTTTTAGCATCTTATGGCACCAGGCAGCCACGCTCGTGGATCACGCGCTCACTCGACTGTTTTATACTTACTGTTGTATTATACTTATATATAGTCTATTTTTTTTGCGAGCTATGCCACTGTATGATTCTTTGATATTATCTCGGGAAGCCCGAGGGATACGTAACAACTGCTTTGGGACCCTCAACGACCTTAATCAGAAGGATTCAGGACTAGGGTATATGTATAATAATCTACATACAATACATACATAAACTGGCAAACGTGCCACCTGATGGTAAGTGGTCGACGTCGCCCATGAACATAAACTAGTTTACCTGGAACGAGCCCAGGCAACTCATTTATGTGTTGCCTATCCTGAGACATAAGATGTTAAGTCTCGGTGCCAGTAATTACTCTGCCTGTCTTGCCCTTCTCTCCGAAACACAGCAAAGCTGTTTCACGGGAGAAACAAGGAAGATGGTGGTATCCATGCAACCGGGAGCGCGGCACAGTGCTTCCCTCCCACCGGACACTTGCCTATTGATAAGCAATATCTCTCCATCATGACATTTAAGAGTGTATAAATACATTGGCCACTTCCTGGCTTTTGGCGTCTAGCCAGAAATAGGCTATCTTGATACATGTCCGACAGCGGATAAAAATAGGTTATAGATGATAAAGATAACACGAAGACTGGATTTATCGTAAACTAAATCTTACTAGGTTTGGAAAGCGATCATTAAGTGATAAATTTAGGGTTAGCTGTTGCCCGCAGCCTTACAGCTGTACCCGTGTTTATTATGATTAATTTATAGCCTTGTTTTTTTTTCTTTAACGCCGGGAAATGCTCTGAGGCATCCCGCGGGGGAGTGGGTCTCCCCACGCAGGTATGTAGGACTCGCTGCGCGCAAAGCTGGTAAGTGGACGCAGCTCTACCCTCTAAAACCCGGCGAGTGCCACCAATGCCGCCTTTGGTGAGGGGCCCCGGATCTAGTAAACAAACAGGGCACCTCGACGGCTAGTCAGTCCCGCAAGGGACCGACGCCACCTCCACAGAGGGGTTGTCCCGCACCACAGTACAACCCCTCCCGACGTCGGAACAGTACAATGGGGTGAGGTTCCCATCCTCGCCCCTTGCCCCCTGATCTTTTATCCCCTCTTCTTATAAGAGGGGTACAAAGAGCCCCCTGGACCCAATTCGCTTCGCCCAAGGTGCAGCGGCTCACCCTAGGTTACTGAGCCCCACCGCCACGACCAGGCCTGAACCATGGTGGATTATTTTATAGCCTAAATTACTCTACTACTAATTATTAATCCTTATAACATCAGCTATCTGCCAGTGCAAGTCTTATCAAAACCGACCCAGCCGTTTCATAGATAGATTAGAACAAACGGACAGACAAAAATTTAAAAAAAAAATATTTTGGAAATTGCCCCTGTATTTTTATTAATTGCATATAATATGCATATATTAGTAAAGTAAGAAAAAGCGTTAAATCTGTGACGAATATCTGAAATTTTGTATTTATTTTTAATATCTATATTTTCCGCTTATTATAAGCATTATTCCCTCTTTCTCCGCAAATATTGATATACATAGCAACTTTGCCAGTAAATTAATACGTAATATAATTAACTGAACATTACCTTATCGAAAACCATACAACCTCTAATTAATAAAATGATTAGGGGCAACTTTCGTGCCTCGATTTATTACTTAATGGCCAACTTAACTACACGAAGTTAGTCACCGATGTAAACTTAAACACTCGGAACGTACAAGTTACCAGCATTATGGCATTAGTAAAACAATTTTTTTAAGCTAATACAACAAATAATCAAAACTTTTTTAGTCATTTTTCTCTATGCAGGGTTATTTAGTCAAAAGTCTCAACAATATACTTAATAGACAGAAAGACAAGTTTTTGAAATTGTATTAGTAGAACTACACCAAATTATACTACATAATAATGCTCGTCAATTCATAGGTCACTGACGTAGCAGTGCTCTACGAAAATATATAGTAGTACCTATAAGCTTCTTATACGTAATCTCTGTAAGTAATACTGTTAATAAATTCGTAGCACACAGACTTAGCAGAGCTAATACGTAATATCCGTAAATAATATTGCTATTGAACTCGTAGGTCACTGACGTAGCAGTGCTCTACGTAAATATGTAGTAGTACCTATAAGCTTCTTATAATACGTAATCTCTGTAAGTAATACTGTTAATAAATTCGTAGCACATAGACGTAGCAGAGATAATACGTAATATCCGTAAATAATATTGCTATTGAACTCGTAGGTCACTGACGTAGCAGTGCTCTACGTAAATATGTAGTAGTACCTATAAGCTTCTTATAATACGTAATCTTTGTAAGTAATACTGTTAATAAATTCGTAGCACATAGACGTAGCAGAGATAATACGTAATATCCGTAAATAATATTGCTATTGAACTCGTAGGTCACTGACGTAGTAGTGCTCTACGTAAATATGTAGTAGTACCTATAAGCTTCTTATAATACGTAATCTCTGTAAGTAATACTGTTAATAAATTCGTAGCACATAGACGTAGCAGAGATAATACGTAATATCCGTAAATAATATTGCTATTGAACTCGTAGGTCACTGACGTAGCAGTGCTCTACGTAAATATGTAGTAGTACCTATAAGCTTCTTATAATACGTAATCTCTGTAAGTAATACTGTTAATAAATTCGTAGCACATAGACGTAGCAGAGATAATACGTAATATCCGTAAATAATATTGCTATTGAACTCGTAGGTCACTGACGTAGCAGTGCTCTACGTAAATATGTAGTAGTACCTATAAGCTTCTTATAATACGTAATCTCTGTAAGTAATACTGTTAATAAATTCGTAGCACATAGACGTAGCAGAGATAATACGTAATATCCGTAAATAATATTGCTATTGAACTCGTAGGTCACTGACGTAGCAGTGCTCTACGTAAATATGTAGTAGTACCTATAAGCTGCTTATACGTAATATATTATGTGATTAACTGTTGATAAAGTCATATCTCAATGACGTAGCAGAGTTAATGCGTAATATTCGTAAATAATATTGCTATTGAATTCGTAGGTCACTCACGTAGCAGTGCTTATACCCGTTATCTCCATAAGTAATAATTTTGATAAATTCGTAGCTTACGGACATTGATACGTACTATCCGTAAATAATACTGCTATTGACCTTATAGGTCACTAACGTAGTAATACGAAATGCTAATACATAATCTCCACTATTACCACTATTCAACTCGTAAGTGTAGATTTGGCTGTGCTAATATAATAATATAATATCCGTGAGTAAGTAATACTGCTATTCAACTCGTAGAACTTCTATGTAGCAGCGCTAATATAAAATCTCCGTAAGTAATACTGATATATTTTAACCCATAGGTTACACAGATGCAGTGGTACTAATAATATAATTAATATATTATAGACTTCATAAGTAATACTACTATTTAACTTGTAGACTTCTGATGTAGCATTCTAATATATAATCTCTGTAAGTAATAATGATATTCTAAATGTAGGTCGCTTATGTAGCACTGCTCTCTGCAAATAATAGTGTTATAATAGACATACAATAGCATTGCTTATTAATAAGTGTATAAGTTTTATTATAATATATTTTATTTTGGCAGATAGGATTCGAAATGAAGTCATCCGCCAGAGAACTAAAGTTACCGATATAACGCGAAGATAATATTATGCTCTTTGAAGTCGCAGTGGGCTGGTCACATACTCAGGAGATCGGATGGCCGATGGGCCAATAAGAGTGGCGGCCACGTTTGGGTAGACAAAGTGTTGGTCTGCCATTAACTAGATGGGAAGACGATCTCCGTACAGGAGCCGGTCCGTGTTGGATGCGAGTAGCGAGGGATCGGTCGTCTTGACGTTCATTGAGGGAGGCCTATGTTCAGCAGTGGACGGATAGAGGTTGATGATGATGATGATGATGAAGTACCAGAATCTGCTTCGCATTTCAGTAACAGTATTTTATACGAAATGCAATATTCCCAATATCCTACGTAAATATCATTTCATAACAACGGTAAGGTGAATGTAAAATGTAAATTAAAAAAGCGACCAACTCGCTTCAATACAAATAGAAAAATTAATTTAGTTTTCAGAATATTCTCGTACATTCCATTTTATTTAAACTTTTCAATTTAAAACACGTGTGCGTTTAAAGTTTTATTAAAATATAACGTGACACAAAAATATACGATATTTGTTTTGGTAACAAAAACTATACTTTCAATTATGATATTTTTTAAGTGAAACTTCTTTTGCAATTTCAACTTACAAGCTGTTGCTTGTAAGTTGAAATTGCAATCTAGGATATCATTAATTCATTTCATTTCATTTATTCATCTATTCACACGAATGTAATAAATACACAGGTGATATTAAAAAAATTAAAACAAGTTCTATATACATTCTAACATAACATGGTGTGTGAAAATAAAACTTTACATAAATAAACAATTAATATAAATAAACAACAGAAATAGTTACGATTAAATAAACTTGATAAATACAATATGTCGTTAAAATCATTGTCAGAGAATAACAGTTTCAAAATAATTGATTATAATGATTAGAAAAAGTCACATTTTATTAATATATAATTTAAACACTGCAGTACGAGACAACAAAAATTACATAATCATATTTAGCTAGCTAAAACACGTGTGCGTTTAAAGTTTTATTAAAATATAACGTGACACAAAAATATACGATATATTTTGTTTTGGTAACAAAAACTATACTTTCAATTGTGATATTTTTGAAGTGAAACTTCTTTGCGCGCAATAGGGTAACATTTTTACGGATGAAACGTCACGAAAATGTGCAACGTTTTTGTCCAAGAAGAGGGAGGGAGTGATTGAGACCGATTAAGATAGAGTGAGAAAGGGCGAACGTAGCATGAAGCACATAGCCATGGAGTGAGAGTAGCAAGCGAGTGAGAAAGATCGAGAGAGAGAGAGTGAGATAGGGCAAACGTCGCATCGCTAGTCTCGGAAATTTAAAGCTTTAGATTAGTATAAATATAAACGATATTTAAAAATTAGTTTGTCAAATAAGTTTCACTTCATGTGTTCTTTGTACGCACGAGTGAAGAGATTGGTACAGTAATCTTAACTCACACACTCTTTTTATCATCTTTACGGAGTTTGTTTTCTAATGTTTACACGAATGTCACACATATAATGAAACAACTTTTACGAATTTTATCGCGGTTTATTAAGATTTTTACAAGCCCGATATTTCGGATACTTTAAAGAAGCCATGGTCACGGGAGGACATCCCGTCACCATGCTTGCTGTAAAAATCTTAATAGACCGCGATAAAATCCGTAAAAGTTGTTTCATTATAATCTTTACGGAGAATTTATTTTTTAAAAACCAGCTAAGTGCGAGTCGGACTCGCGCACGAAGGTTTCCGTACCATTACATCTATATAATGTAATATGTTCATATACAACATTAGACTCTTTAACAAAGGATATAGTTTATGTTTATGAAATTAACTGTTTTTTTTTTTAATATTTCAGTTGATTGAATGTAAGGTAAATTGGGGTTTACGATTTATGAGGTATTAAAAAAAATACTTACTAGATTTCGTTTAAACCAATTTTCGGTGGAAGTTTGCATGGTAATGTACGTCATATATTTTTTTTAGTTTTATCATTATTTTATTTCAGAAGTTACATAGGGGGGACACATTTTACCACTTTGGAAGTATCTCTCGCGAATTTTTTTGAATTTCAGTTCTAAGTATGGGGACCCCAAAATTTATTGTTTTTTTTCTACTCATAGTTTCGGAAAAAAGTGACTGTGACATACGGACGGACAGACAGACAGACATACAGACAGACAGACAGACAGACAGACATGACGAATCTATAAGGGTTCCGTTTTTGCCATTTGGCTACGGAACCCTAAAAATGTATCGGTGTTGTATGTAATTTAATAAAGTTAAAATATATTCAGCCTGAAAGTGTAAACTTAATATATAGATCATTTCATAATTATAAAATTCGTGAGTTTGTAACTGGATTATGCGTAAACTTCTAATCTCTATGTTATTCTACAAATTGATGGACCATCTGGATTATATAACATAATGTTTATATATTTTATTTTGTTTATTTGTTGTTTTTCTGCTATATTATTATTTACTGATGATTTAACAACAAGGCCGATGTAATAGTATATCTACGTCCATAGTACAGTTCCTGTATTATAGTAAAAAACTTCATTTTTGAGCGGCGATAGTCTAGTGGGCTCAGCCTCTTAAGTGAGAACCGAGAGGTCCAGGTTCGATCCTGACCCCTTTGTGATGCCTAGAAATGGGTTTTCCTCAATTTCTACGTGCACCTGAACATGAGAGCATCACTTACTTACGTGAAGGCAACATCGTGAGGGAACCTGCATGCCCAATGAGATTAAGTCTTTGAAGGTGTATGAAGTTCACTAACCCGCATTAGGCCAACGAAACGGTGAACTATGCCACAAAACCCTCCTCGCATGATTTTGAAGAGGAGACCCGCGCAAAGCCGTGGGACATATTATAAGGCTTGACATTATTATTTTTATATTATTTTAGGCAAAATAGTTGTTAGTCACAAAGATTAAATCATGATAATAATTATAGTTCTCCCAATGCCACCAAATCCATCATTGTAACAAAATTTAATCAAATGATCCTAATTTTGATTTACATGAAATTATCCTTTATAGATCACCGTTAAAATTAGTTCATGTTTTGGTCACTTCCATATATTTTACCTGCATTTTACATTTAGCCTGCTCCGTAACGTAAGATATGAGCAATTATCAGTCCTATGGGGCGTGTAGGCTGTGTGTAGGCTATTTTGGAAACGTTTGTGACATACGGAAATTGTTTCGACGATATCACCTGCCTGTTGCCTGGTATTATGAAATTGTTAGTGCGCGTGTTGAATTGTTATGGAAAATACTTTATTGAATAAAGAATTTTCGCAAGGGCTATCAGAAAAAGTAGTATGTTATAGTTATAATGCCAAAATTGAGTATTTAGAATATAAAATTATGTTTTATAAAAAATCAACATTTTTTTTACCACAAGCTTGTAAGTTAAAATTGCAATCTAGGATTTCATTCCATTTATTCACATGAATGTAATAAATACTTATGTGATGTTAAAAGAATATTAAAACAAGTTCTGTACATTCTACCATAACATGGTGTGTGAAAATAAAACTTTACATAAATAAACAATTAATATAAATTAACAGGAAAAAATTGTTACAATTAAATAAACTTGATAAATACAACATGTCATTAAAATCATGGTCAAAGAATAACAGTGGCAAAATAATCGATTATAGTTAGTAATCAATTCACATTTTATTATACAGCAGTGTTTAAAATGTGTATTCATTTTAAACACTGCTGTAAGAGACAACAAAAATTACATAAAGATTTTTTGCTAGCTCGGACGTTTTAAGAAAAACCCGTAAGAATTGGTTTTATGTACTAGCGAATATAAAATTAATATAAAAGAATTAAATTTATTTCATTTATTAAATAATTAAATAAAAACATATTTGCTATTACAAAGCAACTAAAACTAAAAACCTAAAAAAATATAATATAATAACTTAAGTATATTAATAAAAAGGAGTCCCTTTAGGCAAGGTCTCGAAGATACTGGCAGCGTTCCCCCTTTGAATTGCTAGACTAATTCTTTATCCGAGGTAGCTGCCAGCTCTTCGGTCTCCTGTGATGTCGACTAACCTTTTTGTTATTTCCTTAAAGAGCCTTAAAGCGCTAGGACCCCACGGACCAAGGGTCTCGACACCGAATGGGACAAAATCATATTCGGAGCCTAGACCCCTGTAATTTATTTTAACATACAGATAATACAACAATTTTATAAGACATAACTTATATACAAAACTGTTCATTAAAAATAATTTCTTAAGGTCTAATATCGTTTGTTTTATTACCATTTACAATACAATGTGTGATTTCACATGTACTCCGCTTACATGTGATCGCACACAACACATGAAATATGTACGAAATAAATAATAATCATTATTATAATGATCATGACTGGAATAGAACCGCGGAGCGAACGGACCAATTGTGATGGCACACATAATACCAGCGTAAAGTGACAGCTATGCTGTTACGTTTCGTACAGTTTGTAATTTTTGGTGGCCAATGGGGGGATTGTGGAAGGAGGGTAATCTGCATAATCGTTGTGCGGATGTGTATGGGTGTCGATTGATGCCAAAAGGCTTTGACTAAGGCGCCCATGATAGAGTAAAAATCTGTAAAAAGGAGAAAAAAAATAAGTTTGTGTGTACTTTTATGTACACGCGTTAGAAGTTATATCTTATTCTATCTATACTGTCATTATGTGAAAATTGTTATATAAAATAATGTTCACTATCTAACTTCAGGGTTTCGGTTTTTCGTGACGGTGTGCGTGCGCAGTGCAAATTACTCTCATCATTTTTGCCTAGAGCGCCAAAAGAAGTATAACTACAAAAGGCAAAGAAAAATATAATAATAATATATACTAATTTAATAAATTGATAAAACCACCAAGGACCAGCAGAACCGTAAAGCGACAGGCGCGCTATATCAATGTGACGACACGATGCGATTTATTGTACATTTCTCGGTAGAATACGTCTCGAATAGGAATCATTTGGGACATTACCAGGCGAGACTAGTATCGTAGATCGTAGCGTGCCGAAATGATCTATATTTAGCTTTGAATATGAACAATGGCAATCTACTGTAATTATTTGACCAGTTGTGCAACAGATACCATGGATACATGATAAGATGGAGGTCGGTGAATTACTATCGTTGTTTTTATAATGAAACAATTTTTACGGATTTTATCGCGGTTTATTAAGATTTTTACAAGCCCGAAGTAAAAATCTTAATAAACCGCGATAAAATCCGTAAAAATTGTTTCATTATAATGAGTGAAATTCGCGGAAACATTAGAAAACAATATCGTTGTTTTGTTTTTGTTCAATGATTGCAAATTTAATTAAGTACATACATAATATTTTTATTGCGTATTTATATATTATGTCAGTACTATAATTAATACCAATGTCTTTTCTGCAATAAAATGTTTGCAACTTCGACATGGGATGCAATGAATTCGAGAAATTATTCTGTACCCGTTTCATATCATTTCATAAGTTACATCTACATACATATTTTATAATTTTGGCTGCAGGGCTCGAAGTTAGACGATAACTATTTTTTATCAGTTTTGGATTTAAAACTTCCATCATTAGTCACTTTTTCTTGTCTGTTATAAAGTAAATAATGTTCCTATTATTATTATTATACTTTATTTGGCAAACTAATTTTTAAATCTCGTTTATATTTATACTAATCTAAAGCTTTAAATTTCCGAGACTTGCAATGCGACGTTCTCTCTATCTCACTCTCTCTCTCTTGATCTTTCTCACTCGCTTGCTACTCTCACTCCATGGCTATGTGCTTCATGCTACGTTCGCCCTTTCTCACTCTCTCTCAATCGGTCTCAATTACTGTCTCCCTCTTCTTGGACAAAAACGTTTCACATTTTCGTGACGTTTCATCCATAAAAGTTTTACCCTCATGCGCGCAAAGAAGTTTCACTTCAAAAGAAATGCATAAACAATTTAAGTTACAATAAAAAGATCTCCATCCACATCTTCACTCACAAAACACACAAATCTTTGAATGCCATATAATTTGTTTTCAAATACTTACAAGGCCAAAATGAACCTTAGCATGGTAATTAAACAAACATAAAAGTACTTCACAAATATAAAACTTCACCAAATCCTCAAACGTATTTCGTCTCAAATTTTCTTTTGCGTACTTAATATTTTACAACTGCGTAAATCTTGTCTTGAAAAATAAAAGAAAAGATGTATTAGATTTAATTTTTACGTAAATGCAAACATAAATCAAGCCACACGATATTATCAGAGCATATTTTTATGTAATTTTGTTCATCTAGTAACTAGTTTAATATAATATAAAACCAGCAGATTAATAACTTAAAAAATATAACTTAAAAAATATAACTTAAAAAAGGCGTGTTCGAATTTCATAAGCTGGATCTGATTTTAAAAGATTGGTTTACACCATATGGATTTTTTTTCTTTAACGCCGGGAAATGAAGCATCTCGCGGGGGAATGGGTCTCGCCAGGCAGGATGTGGGACTCGCTGCGCTTGAAAACTGGTAAGAGGACACAGCTCTACCCACTAAAACCCGGCGATTGCCACCAATGCCGCCTTTGGTGAGGTGCCCCGGATCTGTTGAGCTAACAGATCCCCTTGACTAGTCAGTCCCGGCATAATATGGATATGTACTTATATACCCCTGTCAGTCATGGGCGACGTTGACTACCAGGTGACTCATTTGCCTCTTTGCTTATCCAAATAACCTTAAAAAAAATTGAGACAGGACTAATATTGTGCTTGTTTCTGTATATCCTTAGCAATAGAACTATTTGATTCTTGTATAAACTATAACAACTGTTTGTTAGTTTAATAGAGCTTTGACACAAGAATACGGGTTCATTTTAACAAGAGCATATCATTTATAATGCTATTTATGTATAAGATTTAACAACAGTCATTAAAACCTTACGCTAGAGTTTAAATTAAGTCTTAGTAATTAACATGTTGGAACAACTTAAACCGTAGCGAGTAATGAAGATGAGGAGAGAAGTTTGTGAGACAGTCTCCTAAAATGTGATTGTTTGTCTCATTTTTGGATCCTAAGATTCCCAGTGAAGGCCCAGAGCAAAAACTGTCGAAGTTTTTGCTCTGGGCCTTCACAGATGAAGGACGTATTCATTATTATTACAAAACTTGATAATTTTGCGAATGCGAAAGTTTAGATGAAGGATATTTATTTCTACTCTAAAAACGGCTGCACCAATCCAAATGTTTGTCATAAAGATGACTGATTACTAGACAATTTAAGGAATATTTTTATCCCAAAATTTCATAACAGAACTCCAACGAGGATGAAGTCTCAGGCGGAAAGTTAATAAAATAAAGCTTTAGGAAAATTTCATCCACAACGAAGTATATTCACCTGATTATTAACAGTTGGTAGGCATTTGAAACACTTTACTATAATAATAATAATAATATCTGTGGACGCTTTTACACCACGTCAATATGGTCCCGTGGTAAATTCTCGAAGAACTTGTGTTTGTGGTACCTACCAATATTATTATTATTTTTATTATATTTAATAGACATCCATGATCCAGGAACACAAAAAAGTGTTTGTTCCTGGCGGGATTCGAACCCGCTACCTCCCGGCTTGAGCGCCAACGCGCTAACCAGCCACAGAGATCGTCATAACTACTATTTTGTTTTTTATTTCACGTTTTTTTTATTTCACGTTTCATCAAGTCCATCTAGATTACTTAAAGTTCACGAAATACTGAGACAGTGGTGATGAAAATCCCCACCATAGTTCAGGTCTTGACGTGGCGGTGGGGCTTAGTAGCCTAGGGTGAGCCCAGCACCTTGAACGAAGCTAATTGAGCCGACGGGGTTCTTTGTACCCCTCTTATAAGATGAGGGGACAAAAGAGCAGGCGGCAAGGGGTGAGGATGGGAACCCCACCCCATTGTACTGTTCCGACGTTGGAAGAGGTTGTTCTGTGGTGCTGGACAACCCCTCTGTGGAGGTGGCGTCGGTCCCTTAGCGGACTGACTAGCCGTCGAGTTGCCCTGTTTGTTTATTAGATCTGGGGCACCTCACCAAAGGCGGCATTGGTGGCACTCGCCGTGCTTAGTGGGTAGAGCTGCGTCCACTTACCAGCTTTCGGGCGCATCGAGTCCCACATACCCGCGTGGGAAGACCCACTCTTCCGCAGGATGCCTCAGAGCATTTCCCGGCGTTAAAGAAAAAAAAAGTGGTGATGAAAATATTGTAATGCAGTGAAAATAAGTTTAAGAACTTTAAAGCCATTAAATCTTAAAGCGTTATTTATCGACATCGACCCAGGAGGGGTTTTCTTAACTTTACCCAGAAATTTATAAACTCTCCTTCAAATTTACCTCAATTCTTATCCAATTTAAGTGCAATCTGAATATGATTTGTTTTAGTAATACGGTCTTTGTAGATGAGATATGAACCAACAGTGCGTATATTGAATGTTGACGATAAATATTATGTATTATTAGTTCTTGAGAATTAAAATACGTTAAAATTTATATTATTATTTATCCAGATTATAAATGCGACCAAGAATAATTTGATTTATAATAAAGCGTAACTATATTATCCTACGTGATCATATTATTATAATATATACAGATAAATAAAATTGGAGTGTCTGTTTGTAATATTAAAATAACAGCTTTATACTAAATGTATATTTGGATGTATACATGGTACATATACCAAACTAATATTTTTTGCCATTTTTTCTGTCTGTCTGTCTGTTTGTTCCGGCTAATCTCTGAAACAGCTGGGCCGATTTTCACGGGACTTTTATTGAGAGATAGCTGATGTTATAGGGAGTAACTAAGGCTATAAAAATAATCATCATTAATCCGTATACGGCTGTAAATCTAAGTTAACGCGGGCGGGATGATTATTATAATCATTATAATAAATTATATATATAATAGCCTAAGTTACTCCTTAAGCAACAGCTATTCGCCAATGAAAGTCCCATCAAAATCAGCCGTTTCAGAGATTAGCCGGAACAAGCAGACAGACAGACCGAAAAAATGTAAATAATGCTATTTTGGTATAATATGTACCGTGTTTATATCCATATGCATTCAATAAAAAGCGTTTAATTTAATATTACACTCCAATTTTATTTATATGTATAGAGTATATATACGTACCATGTACATAATAATATAATACATTACATTTTTATAAGACTTACTTTTAATTCCTGTATGACTACGATAAAGTCCTATAAAATTATAATTATTGAAATCAGAAATATAAAATATAGAAGATAGTATGAAATGAAAGACTACTTTCCTTTCTAGAAAGAAGATAAGTTATAGAATGTTGCTGGTAACCCAAGCAAGCTTAAGACTCTTCACATACCTAGATGTTATGTCTCTGACTTCAATGGTTTCATGATATCTAGTATTTCAGTATCCTCGCGAAGAACAAAAAGAGGTTGTGAATTACTATACACTTAAATATTTATTATGTTCTTTGACTATTATAACATTTCTTTTTTCTATCCACTTTTATGTGAAAATAAACGTTATTCTACCCGTGACAACACTAATATTATTTAATAAAAAAAATTGTATTGTTTTTCATCTTAAAAATATGCCAGTTTTTTAATAAATATTTTTTTTATATTCGTTTGGACTTAAATATTAAAATAAGTCAACCTAAAATGTTGTATTTTTTATTTGTATAATACAACAATTAAAAACTTACTCCTTTTAAGATATTTCAGGACGGCAGCCTGAAAATCCCCACTCGCTCCGAAAACTCGTGGCACCTTCAAATCACTTATCACGGTGGTCACTCACAATATCAAAATTTAGGCGCTTATGTTAAAATGGGTTTGAACATCGATATTAAAAATTTACGTAGGGCAAACTGGACGCAGAACACGCGGGCATTCCGTCGCGCGGACTTCGTGAGACTGAAGATGGGCGGGCGGCGTTAACCATAGAGTACGACAATATAACTGCATAGTAATTTGTGTCTTTACTATTTGTAGAATAATAAACAAAAATGTTTGGATTGGAATTATTTTAGTATAACCATAGGTAATAGATACGATATTTTTTATTTACAATAAAATTATTTATTATGAGTTCTAAAGGGACCATTGTGTTGTTATTTAAGTATAAAAACATAATATTATTTTATTAGAAAAAAATATCTCGCTTTGTAGTAAAACTAACTTTCTTGAATTACCTCGGTGCTGTAATGTGTCTAAAACGTTGGCGTGTAATTATTATTAAATTATCTGAGACAAGATATAAAACAATTTTCTTAAATATAATTTACACAATATATTATGTAATAGTATTATATTCTCCATCATTTTTTAAATGTATGATACAAGTAAAAAAATGAATACATCAATGATACAAGAGAAAACAAATACTACCTGAATCATCAGTACATAAGCTGCCTAAGAAGATCAGTGCATCAACATAAGATGCCTAAGATTTATATTAAGGAAGACTTTTTTCTTTTACGCTGGAAAATACTCTGATGAATCCCGCGAGAGGAGGGGACTCCCCGGGTGGGATTCATGCGCCCGAAAGATGGTAAGGTGGACGCAGCTCTACCCACTAAAGCCCGGCGAGTGCCACCAATGCCACCTTTGGTTAGGTGCCCCGGATCTATCCACCACCACAGAGAGGTCGCTCCGCACCAAAAAACAACCCCTCTCAACGTAAGGACAGGGAAATGGGGTGTGGTTCCCATCCTCACCCCACAAAAGAGCAGGGGGGGGACCCTGCTCTTTTGTCCCTTCTTCTTATAAAAGGGGTACAAAGAGCAGCTCTCTAGGTTCAATTTGCTTCACCCAAGGAGCTGGGTTCACCTTAAGCTACTGAGCCCCACCGCCACGACAAGTCTTGAACCATGGTGTGGATATAAAGGAAGTCGTCATGTAACAAGTTCTTACAATGAATTCCATTAGTATCGAGGTACGTTTCGGCCTGACACCAGGGCATCCTCATGATATCATTATTATCTTAAGCCACTATCTGTTCACTGCTGAACAAAGGCCTCCCTATGAACACCACGACGACCGATCCCTCGCCACTCGCATCCAACACGGACCGGCCACTGTACGGAGATCTCTACCAAGTCGTATTGTGATCTCGCATGGTAGTGGAAAATAAGGTGCTTTGTGCATGCACATGTACTCACATGTTTACGATATAATATAGACTACAAGGTTCGCAAAATAGTGCTTACAAATAATAAAGCGAAAAGTGACAGCTATGCTGTCGTGTTTCGTGCGGTTTGTGAGTTTTTGGTGCCCCAGTAGAGCGACGCATCTGTACAACTTTTGGTTGTGCGAATGTCTATGGGCGTCGGTAGTCAATATAGGGCTCCGACTGCTCGGTTGCCTCCATATGGCATAATAATAAGTTTGGTTAGTTGAAAAGACGAACGGGCGTCGACCCACATGATAGTAAATGGTCAGCGTTACCCACAAACATAAACAAGTTAACCTTTTTTTTAGAAGAGGGGGCAAAGACAGTAATTTTACCTGGTGGTAAGTGATGTGCGACATCCATAGACACCCGCTACATCATTAGCAGGTGCGTTGCCCCTCAAATATGAGTATGCTCTTTTCTTGAAGGTCCCTAAGTCGTATTCGCAAATACCTCAAACTAGCCCAGGCACGTATTGCCTACCCTGAGACGTATGACGGTAAGTCTCGGTGTCAATAATTACACTGCTTACCCTGTTCTTCTTTCCGATAATAGCAAACAACAGAAGAGCAGAATGACAGGACCCATACAGACAGAGGCGGCACGAAGCTATCTTTCCCTATACATGAAGTTTTCACAACAGTGACAAGCGCGTATAGAGCAGATAATATATACTTAAGATGCAAACTACGTTGAAGTGCTTCACATTCCATAACAGCTTCTGTTGTATGTGTTATGTTCTTGACGCATTAGGATCTTGCGCTATTAACTAAGCTTTACTACGCTTGTAAAATATATATTTTGAGAATGTAATGGTCGATTGTGTTTAATGTAACATATTGTGTATATTATTATTGATGCAGAATTAATTTATTATTTTATAAAGTTTACGCGAATTTCACTCATTTTAATGGAACTACTAAAACTAATAAAAAAACTAAAATACTAATAAACCGCGATAAAACTGCCCAAAGTTTTGATACTTTACAGCAAACATGGTATATTATACTAGCTTTTGCCCGCGGTTTCACCCGCGTGGAGTTAAAAAAAGTAGCTTATGTATCCTTGCTTGATATAAAAATGCCCGTTTTTACTTTTTGATTTCAATTATGTATTAATTATGTAACTACTAATAATAAGGCAAAATTAACTCCCGTAGGAACTTTACTTATGTTAATCTCTCATCGACTAGATTGGAACAGGAATTTCTGCGTCTAGGATTTAATCCTCTCCGATAAGAACTTCGAGAGAGCTCGATGGATTGAAAAGGGTCGTACGATTATTAGTTGGCTCTAATTTCAAAGGTAAGATAAGGTAGAACGTGGAGATAATCCCAGTCCTGATTACTCTTGCGAACACTAAAAATAAGGACCTAATTATTTCTGTAGAATATGTGTCTTTTAGAAAACATACCAGTGGGAGGGATGCACTCTTCTTCTGCATGGGTACCACTATAGTGCCTATTTCTTCCGTGAAGCAGCTTTGCTTGCGAGAAAATATTTTTTTTTTTATTTAAAAAAGAAGAAGCAGTGGAATTCCTGAAACGAAAACATATATTACATCTCATGATCTCGGCAATGCGTTATAGCTATTATGAGACTAATCTCATGAGACATGAGTCGTTGTTCCATGTTAACCACGTTTAGGTAGACGAAGTGTTGGTCGGCCATTAAACAGGTGGGAAGACGGTCTCCGTGCAGCGGTCCGTTTGGATGCGAGTGGCAAGGGATCGGTCGTCGTGGCGTTCATTAAGGTAGGCCTATGTTCAGCAGTGGACGGATAGAGGCTGATGATGATGATGATGATGACCGTGTACCATCTGGTTTGCTTCTCTAATCCAACATTTGTTTTAACATCAGATATATTAAATGGATTTAACAAAGAAAATTATTTTTGTTTGATAAATCCTGTTAAATCCATTACTCATTACTTTTTATACCAACTTCACTTTTAGAAATAGATACCGATGAAATATTTTTAATAATGAATATCGAGCACCTCACGCTTTTTTACAATAAGTAATAATATTTTTCTTGTTAATCCGTTTAATTCTGGTATTAAAAATTATTTTCAAATTTTAGTTTGGTTTGCTGTTAAAACGTGGTTTTAAGTTTTTTTTATTACCTATATTTTTCAACAAATTCGTTCATATGTTTCATGGTTGGAAAAGATTACCTTTTTTTTTTTCTTTAACGTCGGGAAATGCTCTGAGGCATCCCGCGGAGAAGTGGGTCTCCCCAGGCAGGTATGTGGGAATCGTTGCGCCCAAAAGCTGGTAAGTGGACGCAGCTCTACCCACTAAAACCCGGCGAGTGTCACCAATGCCACCTTTGGTTAGGTGCCCCGGATCTGTTGAGCAAACAGGGTACCTCGACGGCTAGTCAGTTCCTCAGGTGACCGACGCCACCTCCACAGAGGGGTTGTCCCGCACCACAGAACAACCCCTCTCAACGTCGGGACAGTACAATTGGGTGAGGTTCCCGTCCTCGCCCCTTGCCTCCTGCTCTTTTGTCCCCTCTTCTTATAAGAGGGGTACAAAGTGGCTCGGCTCAATTCGCTTCGGCCAAGGTGCAGCGGCTCACCCTAGGCTACTGAGCCCCACCGCCACGACAAGGCTTGAACCGTGGTGGGGTGGAGAAGATTACCTAGTGTCATGCTTGTGTATTATAGTCTTCAATAATGAAGACTGTTACTGCAATACTGCATTAACAAGTCCATAGTTGATACATCTACTAGACCCTGCCTTAGGGCTTAGACTGATACCACCAGGACCCACATGTGGGACTCTGCTTTTAGCTCTGATTGCGTTCTTACAGTCAGAAACCCACTCAATAACGATTTGCATTCCATCGGCTTTAAATCTGTTAGCAACAGGGCACAATCTAATAGACTGCCTGTTTGCCTAAATTTGCCAAATATCACTTATCCTGCTATTGCCCTGAAGTGACAATTACCTATACTCGATAAGGAAATACTCATTCAAATGTAACACCAACCAATACCAGTGGGACCGAGACAACAATTACCGAACCAGAAGCTGTTTATCATAATTGGATTAAGGGAATCCTGGGAAATGCGGGGGAATATTCGGGAATCATGGGGAATGCGGATGAATATGGAAACGGGGAAGTACGAATTATGTTGTTATTTTCTTACATATATTCACATAATGAAATCTTTATCTCAATTGGTACGATTTATGGGTTTAATTTTTTTTTTCTGCAATATATTGATTTTAGTATCTTTACGCAGATTTCCTCGGGTGAACATAATAGTATTCAAAATTATTATTATTATTTAAATAGACTCGTCGACAATAATATTTTGGGACAACTCGCACACGGCCCATCTGATCCCAAACTAGGTAGAACCTGTTCTTATGGCGACCAGACAATTACCAGACAGAACAACCCCTCCCAATGTCGGGACAGTACAATGGGGCGAGGTTCCCGTCCTCGCCCCTTGCCCGCTGCTCTTTAGTCCCCTCTTCTTATAACAGGGGTACAAAGAGCCCTCTCGGCTCAATTAGCTACGCCCAAGGTGCTGGACCACGTCAAGGCTTGAACCATGGTGGGGAAAGTCACTAACCACTAGACCAACAAACCACAAAAAATGAATGGACATACATTATCTTTTTCATATTTAAGTTAATTATTGGCCTATTGGTACTGATCTGGCAGAGGCCGTTCATTAATAGACGCCTATGTTAAGCAGTGGATGAATAGAGGCTGATGATTATATAGTATCAATTGGCAGACTATACAAGTAACAAACAATGATATTATTGAAAAAATTTAATATATTTCGATTAGTATAGAATATTAAAATACCAAGAAAACAAGAAAGAATGCTATAGATATAAAAATCCACCTCAATCCAATAAAAAATACAAAATTCTATCAAAAAGTCATTCAACTCTAAGAAATCAATAAACCACGAGTAAAAACTATAAAAACACTAAAACCATATTGAAAACTCACGATATTACCAACGCTCGATAGCCCATACAAATGTTCCCAATGAATTATTACACGAAATCAATATATTTAATTATTACTAACTTTCAAGAAAACTAACGGGTCAAGGTAAGTACACATTTAAATATTTCTAATACAGTAGGAAGAGTACTATTCATAGAAATACTAGTTAATATATATATATATATATATATATATATATATATATATAATACTTTTGATATATTTTTATATTATCCTTAAATATATAGTCTTTTTTTTATAGAAGAGGGGGCAAAGGGACAGTCGGTTCACCTGATGGTAAGTGAATAGCGACATCCACAGACACCCGATATAGGTACCAGAGGATCAGCAAGTGCGTTGCCGGCCTTTTAGATATGAGTATGCTCTTTTCTTGAAGGTCCCTAAGTCGTATCGGTTCGGAAACACCATAGGTGGCAGCTGATTCCATTTATTTGTGGTACGAGGCAGGAAATGCCGTAAAAACCGAGATGTTGTGGATTTCCGGACATCAAGATGGTGTGGGTGAAATTTGGAATTCTTACGCGATGTCTGGTGGTGGAATTCTCCGGCAGGTATTAATCCAAACAATTCCTCAGAACACTCCCCGTAGTAGATGCGGTAGAAGATGCAGAGAGGTCCGACATCTCTACGCAGCGCCAAAGAATCAAGCCGACGATCGACGATTCGAGCCGCCCGGCGTTGGACGCGCTGATATTGGGGCGCTCCAGCTCAGAGGTGAGAGCAGTATTCCATGTGCGGCCGGATCTGCGCCTTGTATAATTGAAAGCGGTGTGAAGGCGTGAAATACTGCTTCGCCCTACTGAGCACGCCGAGTTTCTTAGAGGCTAGTTTAGCCTTTCCTTCAAAATGACCACGAAACTGCACAACTCGCGATATGTCGACGCCAAGTATCCCAATGCTGGCTGCAGCAGTTAGGGGAGTGCTTTCAAATCATAGAGGAACGACGAAGGGTGATTTTTTTTTGTAAGTAAACGCGCAAACTTGTGTCTTGTTGGGGTTAAATTGGACCAGGTTAATTCGTCCCCATTCCGAGACTTTGGTCAACAGAGACTCGATTTCAGACACAAGTTTGTTCCGACCCTCATCGACTTGTTCCCGAGAAATATTAGAGCGGCCAGTGTATAAGGCATCTTACCAACTATCACATCACGTTTTTTTTTATCGCAGGGAAATCCTTATGGATGCAGTCAGGATCTTCGAGTAGAACCTGACCCAAAGTGGGACTCGCACCTGGGAGTGCCCACCTTAACTAAACTAAACTAAACTAACTGCGAGCGCCGTCAGCCATCTCACGCACTCTACACCTGTCCTGCTTTTGGAGTATTCTTTGATTCGCTCAAAGAATACTATATTTTATATTATTGTGAAAACAAATTTCGACAAATTTGTACTGCGACGGTTTTGCGCTCTGATTAGCCGACTTATTGATGGATGATTGGCCGATGAGACGTACATACAGATCACTGGTTGGTTAAATTGCTATTACATCAGTGATAAATCACTGATTAGCTTCGGAATTTTATGACTCACACTCTATCCGGTTATAGGCTCGATGGATTTCGATTAACCAGTACTTCCTTAGTCATGATAAATTCACATGTTTGTACAAATAATACACGCAACCACAAAATTAACTGTCATAGAAGAGTGAATAAATAATAGACACTTTTTGTATCCTTCATTAACTTTCTTAAAGGGCATCATAGCAAAGGTAAGGGGAAGTAGTCAAAGTATGTTTTCTTTTATTTTGAATTAAATAATTTTAAAGATAAAGAAAAAGAAGATAGGAAGATGATCTCCGTGCAGTGCCCGGTCCGTTTTGGGAGTGGCTAGAGATCAGCCGTCTTGACGTTCATTGAGGGAGGTCTATGAACAGTGGAAGGATAAAGGCTAAAGAATAATGAAGGTTCTTTGAATTAGTATTTAGTTTTTTCTTTCTGTAATCGAGGTTGGCAAAATGTCAGTTCATCTATATTATAATAAAGCTTATTCACACGCCAACTTGGGTATTTCCTACTAACAGAAGTAGAAAAAATATTTATGCATTAGGTAGCATAATTATTTTTTTTGAAGTGTTATTGACGTGACAACGTCTAGTAAATCGATGAACGCCTATGCACGAAAATGTCCTGTTACGCTCATTGTCTCGTTACGCACATTGTAGGCTTGTGTTTTGTTATGACGTTGTAATATTAAACTATCGTCCGTAAACCAACTTTACAGACAACCATATTTATATAAAATAGTTACGGGTGCTTACCGCTTTTACAGATTTATTGAGGTCCCGATATTTCGGTAATGTTTTAATCGCCATGTAGATAACAATTTTAATATAAATATGAATAGTGATCGCGTTAGTTTAGAACAAAACAGACAACATTTTTTTTTTAATTTCATTAGTCCATCAAATTCTGTAACAAGAAAGGTGCTAAATTTGAAATTCTTTACTCTTCAGCATAAAAGCATCTTTTTTAACAGGACTCATTTTGTATTTTTGTTAGGAAAAACCGTGGAACATCCGTTATTAAATAATTTCATTTGTCACGAAACGTAATCACTCGACCTAGCCCTTATTGCCCGTAACCCAATGCTGACAAGACGCAGGGAAAGGGCAGGATGGCACTAATTACTAATAAATACTGAATATTAAAGGCTGTGCGACAAAATGTCTCGTCCCTTATGTTATTAAAAAAAATGTTTATCTGTAAGACGAAAGTTTAACGTGACAATAACAAAACGCAAGTGTACAATGAGCGTAACGATGCCGTTACGCTCATTGTACACTTGCGTTTTTACGCCGATCTGACGCGTCATTATGCAATGACGCGTCAGATCGGCGCATGCAACCGGCGTTCATCGAGTTATGAGACGTTGTTACGTCAAAAATTAATGAATTTGACGTGGAGTAAGACCCATATTATAAGCATCGCGGGTTATGAATAAAACTATATCTATAAATTATTCTTTGGAATCAAAATATAAATCTTTTAATCTTTAATTTCATTTACTACTTAATAGTTGCAATTAATAAGAAACAAACTTATCTTTGATACTCGATAAAGAGTGAACATAAATTTATTGCTTTACATATTTTTTTATATGACCGTATTATAAACTGCGTTCAGCGTTCATCGATCATTGTACATCGAACGCTAAACGCTAGAAAGCTAGCGTTCAAACGTACATCATTCAACGTCCTTCCTTCAAAGTATATCGTTCAGCGTTCAGCATTCATCGTTCAAGCGTTCAAGCAACCATGTTATACATACACGACATAAAGAAACCACACAATACAAAGAAAGTATACCTCATGCGCATTTAACACTCGTGAAAACGTGACCGTTTCAGCCATATACAGGTTGCAATTGAAATCATGGGCATCCTTTCAAATTTAGACACTACTAATGATACTGTTTGCATTACGGCTAATAATAAGCCGATTTATAAAAAAAATATGCAAGCAAGGGATTTATTTATTTACAAGCTATTTATTTCTAATAGATAGGTATCCGTCACGTAAATAACTGACGCGAGGTCTACGTATTCTACACGACGCGGGCGGCATTTTCGTAAACCAAACTGCGCCCAACCGAACTTGATACTTTTTATGACAGGATTTAATTATAAGGGTTTTCAATAACATTCTTTAATTTTATTTTTAGTATTCGTTACATTAGTAGTTAAATGGGCAGTGTCTAAATTTAAAAGGATGCTCATGATTTCAATTGCACTCTGTATATATGACTGGCCTGTTGGTTTTTGTGGTTGGTGTGATGTGTTGGTGGTTAACCTGCGTGACCTGCTAAACCAGAAGGTCGTGGATTCGATTCCCACCCAGGACAAAATATATTTGTGTGATGAGCACTATCATTTGTTCTGTGTCTGGCTGTAGTTTATCTATAATATGTATGTATTTAGAAATATATAAGTATAATATTACTGACGACCTTGCGGGTGCGGAGGTTGCGGGTTCGAATCACGCCAGGGAACAAAAATATTTTCTGTGTTCCTGGGTCATGGATGTGTATTAAATATGTGTATTATATAATAAAAATCTTAAATATGTATATAGTATACAAGTATTAAATATATTTCCGTTGTCTGGTACCCGTAATACAAGTTCTTCGAGAACTTACCACGGGACCAGATTGACGTGGCGTGAAAGTGTCCATAGATATTATTATTATATATCAGTTGTCTGATAACATAAGAATAGGCTCTGCCTAGTTTGGGATCAGATGGCCGTGTGTGAGTTGTCCCAACATATTATTATATTTTGTTTTCTAATGTTTACGCGAATTTCACTCATTATAATGAAACAAATTTTTACGGATTTTATCGCGGTTTATTAAGATTTTTACAAGCCCGACGTTTCGGATACTTTACAGCAACCATGGTCACGGGAGGACTGAGGTGACAGATGTCCTAATGTTACAAAGTTATTCGAAACTACCCTATGATACATCATTATTTTAATAAGTCCTCTCTACGCAGAAAGTGCTAACTGCATCTTTAATCTGTGGCATATTATGCTTGGTTTTTGATTTAATTATTTTAATAATGGGATCCCAAGCAGGTGGTAAGAGCCAGCCATCTTCTCTATTGAAATTTGGATGTTTTTTAATTTCAATAGCCTCGCGGATCATCCTTGGTTGGAATCGGTGTTCTTTTGCGAGTATCTGTGGTTTATCAAATCTAATATAATGGCGAGCTTTGTCTAGACTATGTTCACAGATTGCAGACTTAGTGTAGCGACGGTGTTTTAAGTCAGCTATATGTTCTTTAACGCGAGTTTTAATTGATCTTTTGGTTTGGCCTATATAAGAGAGGCCACAATCACAATCAAGCTTGTATACTCCTGCATCTTGTAAGGGTATATGACACTTGACAGATGGTAAGAATTGACCTATCTTTTTAGGCGGCTTGAAATAAGTTTTTATAGAAGCTCGCTTTAGGATGAAGCCAATCTTGTCAGTGACGCCTTTCATAAACGGTAGCACAGCAGGTACTCGCTCGACGGTGGCTGGTTTCACACGTTCACTGTGACGGAGACGCGGTACCCGAAGCTTGTTGTCACGCAGTACTTGCTTGACATGTTGAAGTTCGGTCTCCAGGTGCTGCTCATCACAGATCCCTTGTGCTCTCTGTAACAAAGATTTACCCACGGTAGCTAACTGTGTTGGATGGTGATGTGATTCGCCGTTTAAATACCTATCTGTATGGGTATGTTTCCTATACACTGTGTGGCTTAAGGTGTTATTGGGATTACGGATAACTAATACATCTAAGAAAGCTAAAGAATTATTTGCCTCCAATTCCATTGTGAATTGAATTTTAGTATTGATGGAATTGAGTTGGTTTAAGAATATGGTTACTTTATCAGATGGCAATATTGTGAAAGTATCATCTACATACCGCTTGTAGAACCTGGGTGTTATTGGTGAGGTATGCAGAGCAGTCTCCTCGAAGTCCTCCATGAATATGTCGGCAACAACGGGGGATACTGGTGAGCCCATAGCTACGCCATCTACTTGCTGGTAGAACTGGTTATTCCACAACATGTAGCCAGATGTCAGGCAATGTTTTAGAAGTTCAGCATATTCTATTGGCATGTCATTCTCTCTTAGCTTTCTTGATACAATATTAATGCAATCTTCCACCGGTAAGCATGTAAAGAGTGATTGCACATCAAAACTAACCATAGTTTCATTGTTGCTGAGATGTAGGTGTTTGATCTCATTAACAAAGTGGTATGAATCCCGTGTATGTGCTCTGGTTTGTCCTCGCAGCGGCGAAAGTACATGGGCAACATGTTTAGCCAGTCTGTAGGTTGGTGAGTCGATCTGGCTTACAATTGGACGTAGTGGAGCATTAGCCTTGTGTATTTTTGGCAGCCCATACAGTTTAGGTGGCTTTGGACAAGAAGGAATCAATGATTTGACGTCTAGATTCAATGATATTTTTATATTGATTGATATTATTATATTATTATTATTATATAACATAAATGAACACTAAAGTCAAATTTCTTATCTCCCAGACAGTACTAATAGTTTGATATATTGTCTTCAAAAGTTTAATACTAGATATAGTACGGACTTGATAATCAAATATACGGTGCTAACATATGAAATAAGATTTACTCCTAAATGCCTAGAGGCCGTCGATATATTTATACGCCGAATATCTGGTGACCTAATAAAGTTCTGGAGTGAACTAAGTGAGTGACCTAATAAATTTAAACGGACAGATTGATCTTACAATTAGATAGGACTACCATTTTTGTGCAGTACTAGGTCCCTCTTGCGAGTGGAGATCAGTCTTGACGTTCATTGAATGAGACGTATTTCTACTCAAACGATAAAACTTGTTGATGATATTGCCCATCATACCAAATACCATTAAATCATCACAATATTGTCTATATAATCATCATCAGTCTCTATAAATGAACGCCAAGACAGCCGATCCTTGCCACTCGAATCCAACACGGACTGACCACGGATCATCGTCTTCCCACATGGTTAATGGCCGACCAACACTTCATCTACCTAAACGTGGCCTCCACTCTAGAACCTTATTGCCTACCTAATCAGTAATTTTATGTATTTGTTAGTAAACAAACATTCTAATGATAATATACTGCTCAGCCATCCGTTTACGAAATGAACACGTGAGAGCCATTCCCCAGTAAATTGGACAAACGGCAAACAAAGTGAAGGGAAGCGTTCTTGTGGTTTATACTGTTAGCGGGTAAAGTGTTCTTTTATTTTACTTCTTTTTATACATAAAATTCTTCTTTACTGTAAGACAGGACCGACATATTTTTAACTTTGTATGTATTTAAATTGTGATTTTAAAGGATACTTTGGACCCAGTTGTCACCGTGAGCCTTTTATGAAAAACCGACTTGTTTAGCCTCTGATAACCTTCGAATCATTAAAAAATAACATGACATTTGTCATACTACAAAAGTATGTCAGATATAATTCCTTTCCCCATTTCGGATATGTGGGAGAAATCATCAATTTTTAATATTATCAAGTGTTATAACAGCAAATGTTAGGGGAGTACAACAAGTGGGGACGAGACGGGAGGGGACGCCACTCTCCTGCCTCCAGAGGAGAGTTCCGGATGGCACACCGTCGGATGTCCACTGTTCCCACGCCGGGGCCGGCCAGACGACGAGAACACCGCTGGGGTTTAGTGGGTAGAGTCTGCCTCCACCTTACCATCTTTTCGGGTGCAGAGAGCCCCCACATCATCCCCCTAGAACATTCCCCAACAAAACCAAAAAAAGGATAATACAATAAAAAGTACCGAGTTTATGGAAGCAATAATTCCGTAAACCAAGCAGTCAGTACAGCAATAAGTGCGCGCATATGCATGCTTATGGCACCGCCCTCCTTACACTGCATATGCACATGCGCGCACAGTATAATACTCAATAAGTGCGCGCATATGCATGCTTATGGCACCGCCCTCCTTACACTGCATATGCACATGCGCGCACAGTATAATACTCAATAAGTGGGCGCATATGCATGCTTATGGCACCGCCCTCCTTACACTGCATATGCACATGCGCGCACAGTATAATACTCAATTCGATAGACTAACGATAATAATAGTTGCTCTCGTAGTTTATGGACCAGAAAAAGCACATTATCTATATTTGCAAGTCCGTGTGTATGTACAGGATAGCTAGTTTAATAAAAAAAACACCTTAAAACGTCTTTTAGACGCTTTTAGACCGAGTAAGGTATTCCCTTTGCATCTCTAAAAGTAAGCCACCTTGAAATAGAATGTTGGATGAAGAATAAAGTAACATGGAACCCTTATAAATTCGCTATGTACTTCCGTATATCATAATAGTTTCACTCGTTTTTTTTTTGGACCAGGTTAAAATTTTATACTCTTTGAAATTCTGATACTAATTGGTAGTTAAACAAATATATGAATGTGATTCCTACTAATATTATAAACGCGAAAGTTTGTAAGAATGTATGTTTGTTACTCTTTCACGCAAAAACTACTGAATGGATTTGAATGAAACTGTAAAATAACAACTCTAGAACCTTATTGCCGAAGGTTCTAGAGCAGAGGCCACGTTCAGGTAGACGAAGTGTTCGGCACATCAGGTGGGAAGACGATCTCCGTGCCTTGGCCGGTTCGTGTTGGATGCGAAAGCCAAGAAATCGGCCGTCTTGGCGTTCATTGAGGGAGGCCCATGTTCAGCAGTGGGCGAATAGAGGCTGATGATGATGATAAAATAACATAAGTTAAACATTAGAATAACGATATGTATGGCTAAAATTTATCCCTGTACTCCCACGGGAATGAGAAGTACACGGGTGCAACCGCGGGTGTTTGTGCCCATCTGCATGGTCGATTACACTTATTTCTTTAAAAAAACATATTTGCTGCATTTAAGCCCTGTGTACTCATTTTTTTCAGATCAGTTTGTCCATCTAACTACTTGAAGAATATTTTGATACAGGCATTTAGTCAATTTATTGTATAATTCTACAATACTCGATATCCAACGAACAATCAAATCCTCAACTCAACATGATTCTTCCCTTAAGATAAATTAATTGCCACAACACTTAAATATAATCTCTTAGATCCTCAAAGCCCTAAGACGTTCTTTGTTCCTATTATCACATTTGAGAAAACAGTTTACATAATGAAAACCATTTTCATCTGAACGTGAAATTCAATAGCAGAGGAATATTTATTTGAAGTCAGCTATTGTTTTCTAATGTTTACGCGAATTTCACTCATTATAATGGAACAAATTTTTACGGATTTTATCGCGGTTTATTGTTTACGGTTGCTGTAAAGTATCCGAAACGTCGGGCTTGTAAAAATCTTAATAAACCGCGATAAAATCCGTAAAAAATTGTTTCATTATATTGAAGTCAGCTAACTGAAAGCGGGATAGTTATTTTAGGCTCAATAAGAACGAGACATCTGGGCTGGAACGTCGTACACGTGACTTTGTGATCATGGCTTGATTAATATCCAGTGATACTATCATGATAATCAAGGATGAAAATATAATAAACAATAATAATAATAATAATAAACAACTTTATTTGTGAGAACACACTGCATGAATTGAATATTATACAAAAAAAACACAAGTACATAAAAAATAAAAAGAATGTAAATAAAAAAATAATAAAAAATGCAACAGATGTAACTGGCCTATTAAAATTATTTAGCGAGGTAAAAACATTATGTATATAAAACATTATGTTCGCAGCATGCCTCAAAAGGTGCGACCTCAGTTTAAGTTAGGACTATAGTCCTAACACTGGTTTTCAGGCCCAACATTAATTTTATTAGTTATTTATTTTGGCGGCATTCTGAAGAAAAAAAACATAAATAAAAAATAATATCGTAGAAAACTTGTATACAGGACGATAAGACTAAATATTTAGTCTGTGATGTTCATTGGATTTGTCTAGAACAGCGTTTCCCATGAAACTGGGTGGAGTGGAAAATGTAGTGAGTGGTGACCACCGGGTCACGCAATTTTTTCGTGGTCTGGTACCGACCAGGCCACGAAAAAATTGCGGTTCGCATCATTGCCTCCTTGTTTTAAACAAATAGAGAGCTTAGAGCTTGACTGACGAGACAAAAGAGTCAAAAATAAGCAGCTCTTACTTCTCACTAATGATTATAATACATATGTATATACGTATATTTTTATTTGCAATAAATGTGTTTTATTTTACTTAATAATTTAAGGGGTTGAAAAACTTCAGTGGGTCACGAAGGAGGAGTACGATTTACCGGCCCATAGCAGAACAAAGTTTGGGAAACGCTTGTCTAGAATATATAAATTACTTTGTAAAAAGCTCACCAATGATAGAAAACTTGTAAGTGTGATGAGATGAAAGTTGAAAGACTTGCGTAGAGTTAGCTAATCCGGTTTGACCCAGCACTTGGGTGAAATATGGTGCAATTACCTCGCTTAATATCGAGGAGAAAAACCATAGCGTATAAGGCTTTTGCTATCTACTGGTCTTTCATGCAAAGTAGGTACGCACAATAGATTGGCAAAACAGTCGCATTTCTTTTTGCTTTTTTTTTTTTAAATGATTCAATAAATCTAAAAAGACAAAATTGTCTCAGTATTTTATTCCAAATAACAGCCATCATGGCGTTTATTGAATGAGACTCTCCCTTTAAGGAATGGATATTTTAAGCGCAAATAAATTTGTCAAGTCCGTCAACGTCGCAGCCATTCTTAAGATTGTGACAACGTTTTTTACGAACCAGCTATATATTTTTATTGGATCTCATTTGATAGGGACGGCCCAGCATTTTTTCCTGGCCCGGCATTTCCAATTCTTTATTTAGTTCCCAGCTAAAAAGCTATTTTAATTATTTTATTAGATCTAATATTGGATCAGGGACGCGCGCCATTTTTTTCTGGCCCGGCACTTCGAACCCTTTGAGTATAAACTATGGCCGTTTCCATTTTCAACTTTTTCTTGGAAACCGTCAGGCTCTTTAAATAAAACCTCGCCACCACTTCCTATATCCTGCCTGAAATTTCCTAAGGCCTAATCAGTGAAACCAACAAGGTATTGTAAATTTGTTGGGCAGTTCTTTCGTATATATAGATGCACTTAAACTTAAAATATTAGTTTATAATCCGAAAACCTGTGTATCATAATATTTTTTTCTATTTTAGATGAAAGTAAAAGCATTATTATATTAAAATAGAATTAACGTCAAGTTCAAGGGACAGGCAGATAAAAATGTAGCTAAAAAGGTTTTTTTATTAAGATTAGCACTATCAAAGCTTTTGAGCAATCATAAGTTGATTTACACAAGTTGATTTTAGTATAAGGGCGCGGTATCACTACGGTGCACGGAGAGGCTACCCACGTCTGTCAAGTATTGCTTTGCAAGAAAATGAATGTGATAGTCTCCACAGCAACCCACGGTTGCTCGCTACACATTAAGGCGATGCATTGTTAAGGGGGCTTAGGCGGTCAGCGAAAATTCAGATTTCGTGCCGTGAGGTGTGGGGAACAGTCCGTGTGCGCGGGGGACACGCACGAGCCCCGCGCCAGCCCCGCGCGAGGGGTAATCAGTGTACTGTGTAGGTCACCGAACTTAATAATATCAAGCGATCATATTTCGTTGTATTTTGAATGATAACCATTACATAATGTTTAGCCCTTTCGCTATGTATACCGAAACCTATTTTTTTTATTTATTAAAATGTATATTATTATATATAATTATTATTTAAATAGCTATGTTGTTTGTGTAATCTATACAGATAAATAAAATTGGAGTGTCTGTTTGTAATATCAAAATAACCGCTTTTTATTGAATGCATATGGATGTTTACACGGGACATATTATACCCAAATAGTATTTTTTACAATTTTTCTTTGTCTGTCCGTCTGTCTGTCTGTCTGTTTGTTCCGGCTAATCTCTGAAACGGCTGGCCCGATTTTGACAGGACTTTCACTGACAGATAGTTGATGTTAGGTATGTTTTTTGATATAAGGAGTAACTTAGGCTAAAAATAATAATCATCAGGCCGTATACGGCTGTAAATCGAAGTTAACGCGGGCGAAGCTGCGGGTAACAGCTAGTCTAAAAACCTAGCTAGCATGCGTCCATGGGTACCTGTGGGAGGGAAGCGCTGTGCCGCGCTCCCGGCTGCATGGGTACCACAATCTTGCTTGTTTCTCCCGTGAAACAGCTTTGCTGTGTTTTGGAGAGAAGGGCAAGACAGGCAGTGTAATTACTGGCACAGAGACTTAACAGCTTATATCTCAGGATAGGCAACACATAAATGAGTTCCAGGTAAACTGGTTTATGTTCATGGGCGACGTTGACCACTTACCATCAGGTGGCACGTTTGCCAGTTTGCCTATCCAAGTAACATAAAAAAAATATGGATGAACATAGGCCTCCCTCAATAAACACCAAGACGGCCGATCCCATGCCACAACATTACATAATGATGGTGATGATCATGATGATATAATATATCATCATTAGCCTCCATCCGTCCATGGATGAACATAGGCCTCCCTCAATGAACACCAAGACGGCCGATCCCATGCCACAACATTACATGATGATGATAATGATGATGATGATGATATAATATATCATCATTAGCCTCCATCCGTCCATGGATGAACATAGGCCTCCCACAATGAACACCAAGACGTCCAATCCCATTCCACAACATTATGATGATGATGATGATGATGATTATATAATATATCATCATTAGCCTCTATCGGCCCATGGCTGAACATAGGCCACCCACAATGAACACCAAGACGTCCAATCCCATGCCACAACATTATGATGATGATGATATAATATATCATCATTAGCCTCTATCGGCCCATGGCTGAACATAGGCCTCCCACAATGAACACCAAGACGTCCAATCCCATGCCACAACATTATGATGATGATGATGATGAGGATGATGATGATGATATAATATATCATCATTAGCCTCTATCCGCCCATGGCTGAACATAGACCTCCCACAATGAACTTCAATACGGTCGATCCCATGTCACGACATTACATAATGATGGTGATGGCCACCTACATACACCATGGAACATAGGCCACCCACAATGAACACCAAGACGTCCAATCCCATGCCACAACATTATGATGATGATGATATAATATATCATCATTAGCCTCTATCGGCCCATGGCTGAATATAGGCCTCCCACAATGAACACCAAGACGTCCAATCCCATGCCACAACATTATGATGGTGATGATGATGAGGATGATGACGATGATATAATATATCATCATTAGCCTCTATCCGCCCATGGCTGAACATAGACCTCCCACAATGAACTTCAATACGGTCGATCCCATGTCACGACATTACATGATGATGGTGATGATGATGATGATGATGATGATGATGATAAATATCATAATATTATCTCCTAATATAATATACATGATGATAATGATGATGTTATATCATCGGTAGTCGGTACAGTAGTATTTGAATTGATGATGATTAGTTTTGTAGCCTAAGTTCCTCCTTGTAATATCAGTTATCTGTCAGTGAAAATCCCGTCAAAATCGGTCCAGCCGTTTCTTAGATTAGCCGGAAGTTTGTTCCGGCTAAGTAAGATAAACAGACAGATTTTAAAAATGGTTTTCGATGTAAGTACCGAACAAATAAAATCTATGGACTCTTTTTACACCACGTCAATCTGGTCACGTGGTAAGTCCTCGAAGAACTTGTATTACGGATACCAGACAACGGAAATATTATATTTAATACTTTTATACTATACATGTATATATAAGTTTTTTATTATATATGTATAATACACATCCATGACCCAGGAACACAGAAAACTTTTTGTTCCCTTTGATTTGAACCCGCTACCTCGGGCTTGAGCGCCAACGTGCTAACTATTGAGCCACAGAGGTCGTCATATTTAGTGAAAAGTTTGAAATTACTCGTATAATACGATACAGCACTTCAATTTTATTTATAATAAAATAATATATTTGTACCTATAGTTTTAATATTTTTTTTCAAATTAAAAAAAAACTAGAACTAACCTTTTCAAATAGTATGTATTCTATAACAATTTATAGTATTTACTCGTCCACACACCACTCTTCACGTTCGTATCTAAGTAAATTATGTAAGTATTTCATCATCATCATCAGCCCTTATCCGTCCACCGCTGAATATAGGCCTCCTTCAATGAATGCAAAGACGGCCGATCCATTGCCATACGGTCCGGCACATGTAAGTATTTACAATTTAAAAATTACTAAAATCCATTACCATACCATATTATATTGTGATATTTAGCTAAACATTATTTTGTAACGACAGACAAGTAGGTAGTCACTATCGATAGCGACTTTCTTTTATTTCCCAAAGTAATATTAGTTTGTTTACTCTTGCTTTGGACTCGTAACTTTCGCGGGTTCCGCGTGACGAGCGACACAACCCCCGCATGCGAATGCCGAAGCGGTACTGGGTCTCACAGGTGATGCGTGGCCCGAGGTCCGTGGTTAGTATGGAAACTTCGAATTTTTATCAAACAGTTAATATTTTTTTTAGTTTTTGGAAATTTAAAACTGTTAACACATCGTCAGGGTAAAAACCTATGTGTTTGTGATTTTATAAGAATGATTATTGTAAAACACGGTCGTAATATTCATTTATATGAAATTTTAGAGGTTACTTCAGATTTTTTTTCTATCGAGCAAAATTTTTCCAATCGTGTTTTGAAAACTGTCATCACCTCATACATACGTTCTGTAATACATATTAGAAATTTCAGTGCCAGAAATCTTCAAGTTGTTAAATAGCAGCTAATAGAAAACAGCTAATTTTGCCGTTTTCAACTACCAAGGGCCCTTAATCAATAATTCTTACACCGAACACGCGCCATAGGACTGAGCGTCCTGAGTGGGCCGAGCCTTGTCATACGCGCGCGAGCTTATAACTAAAGGACGGAAACGACAAAATGGTTTTTTTATTTTATTTTATTGCGTTAAAAATGATAATTGGACAAAATCCTTCAATTATTTTAAAGAACATGTATAGACTCATCTACGAATAAAGTTAAGAGGCTTATACCGGTCCCGTTTGCCCATGAGATGTGAATCACTTTGTAAAAAGATGTATATTTGATATTTTTTTCTCTGTTACAAAAGTTACCTAATCATGTATTCAAAACTAACAAAAAAAGAATTGTTATCCATAGCGTCCATTCTTTATATATATTGTAGAGGTTATCAGGGAAGTGGACTTAACTTCTCTGATAACCACTACATTATAACAAAATAAGGTTTTTATCATGAACTATTAGGATATCTATCAATCGTTTTGGAATTACTGAAATAAATTAAAATTATTGACTCCAAAATTTCCACTGCGTCCTCTTAATTGACATTTTCTTGCAATTAACATTTAACACACGTGCCACTGCGTGCGCCGCGGTGGAGCCGCGCCTTAACTGTACTACTAAAATGGGATCTGAACATCAAGCTAAGTTGTGTTTTTAATTTTTTTTTAATTCCTCGGAATAAAAATACAAGGGTCCCATATGAAGGGAAGAAAAACAGAAAACTTTGTGTTTTGTTACTTATTAACAACAAAAAGTGTCCCTTAGGACACGGTATAATATATTGTATAAAAGCTGGCTGATAATGATGATAATGATGATGACAATAGCGATGATAATAATACCAATGATGACAATTATAATAGGTCCCAAAGCTTGCACTTACAGCTAACTTCAGCCATCTCTGGTATCGACTGGAGTAATCTCGGATCAATATTCTGACATCATTCGGTTGATTGATGTCTGAACAGTATCTCACTGTCATTAGAGAGAGGCTCTTATCAAATGTTGAATTAACTTGTCAATAGGCGAGGATGACGTCTACGCATTAGTTTTGAAAAATAGTTGGTCTACAGACTATTAGGTTTTTTCAAAGGTTCGTTTAGAAGGACATTAGGGTAGATGAGATGTCTTTGTAAAGGGTCTGACCAAAATCAGTTTCTAGTACTTATCCAATGAGATCAGATTTGGAGCCTATTTAAAACAGGATTTTTTATGTCAAAAGCAGGCAAACCAGCAGTCAGAGCCTTATTTAGGGTGTCTACGACCGCCCATAGACATCCGCACAACCAAAAGTTATGCAGATGCGTTGCCCTCCTTTTCCCTATCTCCACCAATGGGCCACCGGTAACTCACAAACCGCACGAAACGCGACAGCATAGCTGTCACTTGACGCCGGTGTTATGTGAGCGAGAGGTACTACCCGGGTCGTGCCGGCCCTTTTCGGCTGCAAAGCAGCATGGCACTACCTCTTACTAGCTTGATGGAAATGTGCTGTCAATTCTGATTGTATAATAATTTATGGTATGTGATAATCTTCAACATCTAGTCATACTACTTTAAACAATCATTTGGCTATCTCATTAACACTAGTTAATAACAGTAGCATATAGCGTAAATTTACACAAACAAAGAAAAAATAATTTATTTTCAAATATTATTAATTTTTGATTGATCAAGCCAATAAGTTAGAATTGACAATCAACACAGCTGTTCTCTAACATCCCCGCCACAGCAATCTCCATATAACTTAGATTAATGAATAATTATTTATCTCAATCAATCACGGGATTTGTCTTTGGCCAATATACAAAAGTTTAAAGTAATATTCATTCCGGTGAAACCCAAAATACCTTAAGGACACAATATTATTTTTATTAAGTGTATTTCATGTTTACATTTATTCTTATTTTGTGAAAATCCATTCTTATATTGTTTTCTAAAGTTTACGCGAATTTCACTCATTATAATGAAACAATTTTAACGGATTTTATCGCGGTTTATTAAGATTTTTACAATGTTAAAACGGTAAAAAATTACTGTATTGATGTATCATAAGGGTAGTTTCGAAAAATTTTGTAACGTCCTTTACGTATGACACCTCAGTCCTCCCGTGACCATGGTTGCTGTAAAGTATCCGAAACGTCGGGCTCGTAAAAATCTTAATAACCAGCCAGTGTAAAAACCTCTTATATTACTTATAACGATTATAAGTAGTCGACGTCGCCCATAAACATAAACTAGTTTACCTGGTACTAGACCAGGATGACTATCCTGAGACATAAGATGTTAAGTCTCGGTGCCAGTAATAACACTGGCTGTCTTGCCCTTCTTTTCGAAACAGCAAATGCAGCTGGGAGCGTGGCACAACGCACTGAAAAACTTGTTTTAATTTCTATATTTTTATGCCAAAAATGGAAAATCTTACAAGCATACTCTCAAATTAAAAAAAATTAAAAGTTGCAAATCTTTTGGCGATAACCATTACGTAATCAATTTCTCTCATGACATTGTCATCTCATTGGTTTATTATAATTAAATGTAATATAAAATAATTAAAAATAAATATTTTCGTGTCTGTGATGTACTGTGCACTTCAGCGGGTTCAAATCCCGCTAAGTGCAGATATTTTATGATGTACATAGATGTCGCACCGGGTCATGGACGGTACCTGTAACACAAATTCTAACGAACTTAACAAAGGGCTAGGTTGACGTGGTGTGATTGTCGGTTAGTAAATATTATCTAATATAGAAAATTTCCATGTCACAATGTTAGTTACCGTACTCCTCCGAAACAGCTTTACCGATTTTTACCAAATTTCATATGCGTATTCAGTAGGTCTAAGAATCGGCTACTATCTATTTTTCATACCCCTAAGTGATAAGGGTGGTCAACCCCTCAAATTTTAAAAGTTAACGCGGGCGAAGCTGCGGGCAACAGCTAGTTTATAATAAAAATGTCAAAATATTCCGTTTCAAATAATTTAGAAGCGCAAATAAGATACTAATGTTTAAAATCTTATAATGAAAACTATCTACATGCATACACGTTACGTTGAAAGAAAACTGGCACCCTATTTTAGCTTTATAAACCTTGGATTACATCTTAAATACGAGCACAAATCTTTTAGATACCTCTCCTCTATACGAATACAAAGCTATACACCAAGTGGCCCAAATAAATGTGCGCTCGGTGACTAAAAGCTCTGCATTTATTTGACGGCTAACGAGGCTATTCTTAGCTGCTATTAAAAGCTCGGATTTTTTAAATCGTTTTCTTTGTATTATCACGTATTTGTCTATTATACACATTTCTCATTTAGATTGCTCATCTTAATGGATAAAGATAAACCATAAAGCATTTATTTTGTGCAGTTTATTAAAAAACGTATTCCGCCTGTTATTATTACAGTACTCGTAATGCCAATAAACATTTTTAAGAGGTGTTAAATGGTATATAATTATGTTATTGCAAAAATAAGATTCTCTTAACTTTTTTTCTTTATAGAAGGGGCAATAACATACATACATACACAATATATAAGTATCAAGATCGATTAAGTTGACTATAACACTTATAGTAAGAATCAAGCGTTACTTTGAAAAGACATGCTATACCATTTTCTATTATTATTATTTTTATAGAAGAGGGGACAAACGGACAGTTGATGGTAAGTGAAAGTGACATCCACAGACACCCGCTTCATCAGAGAATTATCAGGTGCGTTGACGGCTTTTGCAAATATGAGTATGCTCTTTTCTTGAAGGCCCCTAAGTCGTATCGGTTCGGAAACATCGTAGGTGGCGAGGCAGGAAATGCCGTACAAATGTAGTTGTAACTTAGATGATTTTAAGCATGTATTTTTAGTACTAGATATGTGCCAAAAACAAAGCAGTTATAGGGAAAAACAATCACAATGACCATATACATATACATACCGCTGTAGCGTAAAATTCTTCCCTCGGTAAAGGTGTCAACCTACTTTCCGTATTTGGAACACTAGTGCAACACTAGGTACGTGTTGTGGCATCGTGACATTTTAGTTTGGCAAAGAAATAAAGTGAAAGAATTGCAAGTAAAAAATGCCCGCTAATGTTTTAAAAGGATTTTAGTTACTTGTGTAGATAGAGGGGCTAACGAGCCAAGGAAAGATCAGCGCTGTTATAAACAAGTGTAACAGTAAATAAATAGAGGTTATGCCTAATCACGTTTGTATTGAGTTCATTGACTTGACTGAAAATGTAATTACAATTTCATGCGTGGTTTAAATCTTAATAGATTTTTTTTCCTTTTTTTTCTTTAACGCCGGGAAATGCTCTGAGGCATCCCGCGGGGGAGTGGGTCTCAGGCGGGTATGTGGGACTCGCTGCACCCGAAAGCTGGTACGGTGAGTTCCACCAATGCCGCCTTTGGTGAGGTGCCCCGAATCTGTTGAGCAAACAGGGCACCTCGACGGCTAGTCAGTCCCTTAGGGGACCGATGCCACCTCCACAGATGGGTTGTCGCGGGACAACCCATCTGTGGAGAACTGTCCGCACCACAGAACAACCCTCCCGACGATGGGAGGGGTTGTTCTGTGGTGCGGACCACAGAACAACCCCTCCCAACGTCGGGACAGTACAATGAGATGAGGTTCCCGTCCTCGCCCCTTGCCCCCTGCTCTTCTGTCCTCTCTTCTTATAAGAGGGGTACAAAGAGCCCCCTCGGCTCAATTAGCTTCGCCCAAGATGCAGCGGCTCACCAGCGGAAATCTTAATAGATGACATACGTACACAGAATATCAAAGTGGAGAGTACTTTTTATGTGAGACAGATTGTTTATCAACAGCATGTCAACAGCAGTAATAAAGCACTTGATACATATCAAAAGGTTAGTATTTTAAATTAAGGTGTTTATTTTGCCTTATAAAACTGTTAAGTACGTAAACGGAGCTTGAAGAATAGGTAAAAAAGTTAATTTTAGCGCGGTTTGTTTGAATATTTATTTTGTACATTCATTTAAATCAAATCAAAAATCACTTTATTGCCTGATTTACAATAATCTAGCTAAAAGGTCGAAACCTCCTTTTAAGTATATAATGCCTGTGTTAGGAGGCTACGCTCTTCCACATTACAAAGTTTAAATAGCAAATTGTAGTTAAACTGTATGAAAGCTATTTTGGTAATATTTTTGCTTTTCTTCTTTAACTTTATGACATTTTTGAGGTAAAGTTGCATTGCAGCCGAATCGGGCCGGCACGACCGGGGTGGTACCTCTCGCTCACATAACACTGGCGTCAAGTGACAGCTATGCTGTCGCGTTTCGTGCGGTTTGTGAGTTTCCGATGGCTCTGCGTGGCCTTGGTTGTGCGGATCTGTATGGGCGTCGGCGCCGTGAGGCTCCGACTGATCGGTTGCCTTTTTGTTTTGCCTTTTGCTATTTAAATATTTATTCATTTTGACACATGACTAGATACTATGTAACGGTCGCGGGTTCGAATCCCACCTAGTCTAGATATTATGTAATTTGTATGATTAATATTCATATTATCTGTATCGAGTCATGTGTGTCTACCTATATCTAGGTCAGCGTGGTGTCATTGTTAGTTAATATTGTCATATTATTACTTTTAATTATTAACTTTCAAAGGAATGTCTTGCATTTGAAGTCTTTCTTCTCCTTTTCTCTTAATCTCTCTCACTCTGTCTCTTATTCACTTAAACCGCAGAAAGGTCAAAGGAAATCTTGGGAAAATAATTGCTTATCAATAATTATTAAGTAGGTAATCATGGCGCGTTTAATTTAGATATTGATTCAGAACAGACTGATACGTTATCAGATCGAAATCATCATCATCATCATCACTTTTCCATCCGCTGCTGGACATAGGCTTCTCTCACTTTTACAAAAGGCTCCCGGAAAATTTTCAATACCTCCTAATTTAAAAAATCAAAAAGTTATTAAAGAGCGTTTGTGTAATAAATAATGTTATAAAGTAAAAGATTTTATGTAAGATACCTTTGGGAATAGGACGTTCCTTCCACAGGCATTTCAGGATAACAACATGTAAAATTTGTTAAAAAAAATTAGTTCCACTGAGTTTGTTTCGTTGGTTCTTCTCAATGAGCTTGCCCTGGAAGCAGTGGCAGACTCAATTGACGTTCAAAAAGATCTGTTGGTACTATTTTGAATTTAAAAAAAAATTTTTTGATTTTGATTTTTCAATTAAAAACGAGACGACTGATCACCAGATTGGAATAAAACACTTATATAATTTCAATATTTTAATTTTCTTTTGCATAATCAGTCTTTGAAGCTGTAATATCTCGAAGTGCATCTCCAATTGATGGTTTATAGGCGGGACTGAAACAAAAAATAAATTAATTAATTTGGGGTACATTACACATCATCACATCCACACTACTTAGAATATATTTTATACTTCGTTTTGATAAGCAGTTATATTAAGTAAAAGTTAATTATAACTTTAATAATTCTTTTTTTTTTCGTTCCCTAATTTTATAATAAGCACTAGTCCGTAATAATTGTACTTATTTTTTACTACAATTGTTTGATAAAAAAAGTGTGTGCGTGTAATCTTTACGCGCGATTGGAGTAAAACTTTTTTAAATCAGAGTTCTCCTGTAGCCCCGCCTAAAGAAGTAAAAAAAAGTTTTCTTTATTTTACTATTCACAATTATTCATCCGTTTGAAAAAACTTGAAAAAAATAATCCAAATTCATTAAGATCTTTGCCACTAGTTGGCGTATAAGTCAAGAAGCGTAGAGTTTATGATATATACTCAAGACCAACTAAAGTCTATATTTAATAATATATCTATAATAATAAATAATAAAAAATATTCCGTCGAATAGTTACCCTCTATTCGCGCCTGTAGATGTTTTATTTCAAAATATGTTTCTAGCGTCATTTACATTATTATAGAAGTTTTACTTCAAAATATGTTTCTAAAGTCACTAACGTAATTTGACGTCATTGTACTCACCTCTTGTCCGACGTGGATAGCTAGCAGCATATCAAACTCGCTGGCGCCGAGGTAGATGTTAGCGCGTCCGTCACCACCCACGGTGACCGACTTGCCCGTGCAGCCGTTGTTCCTCTTCTCTCCGGAGATGACGTCACAGTAGGTACCAGCTGGGAGGCAAGTCTAAAGCACAAACATCAATCAATATCAAAATATATCACATACTTTAACGATTATTTTCCTTAATACTCCTTAATTAAGGAATATGAAATAAATGGTGTCAAATGAAAAGGTCTTTGAAAGGGTAAAAGAGAAAAGAAACATCATTAATACCATAGAGAACCGAAGAGGAAATATGATACGACACGACCCGTTTTTTCAAAAATAACATAGAAGGAAGGATTGAGGAAAAGAGGGGAAGACCGAGGACAACTTATATGGAACAGATAAAGGAGAAGATACTGGTCGTATCGTATCAGGAGGTGAAGGTTTTGGCGGAGACAAGAGCAAGGCTCTTAAATAGAGAGTGTGCGAGAACTATTAATATTTAATGCGACTTTTGGCTGACCTGTTTTAGAACTAGTACCACAGATATTATATATATATGTATGGGTTGGAAATATTTTTTCTATTTGTGCATTCATCATCATTCATGCCATTTGCTGTCGTGACAGCACAAGAAATATCGCACCTGCAAGTTTTGGTTCAAATCCCAGTTGTCGTTATTGAACGCGACGAATCCTTGGCCACCGCGGCAGAAAGCGATCTGGTTGGAGCCGTTGTCCCACCAGTCGTTCATGCCAGTGTTGCCAGCCACGTTCCTGAAGGTCACCATGGAGTGGATCTGGCGCCAGCGGTGCTCGCAGATCCAGCCGTTGCCGCAGGATTGATCCTGTAATGAGAGTAGAGATGAGAAAAGAATAAGGTGTAGCGTAATCTAGAGATGCTGATAATAACCTTGCAGTGAGTGGATGTTTGGTATATAGGCTCATATAAAAAAGTGCGTGCGTACAAAGTACAGTGTCAGAAGTGAAACTTATTTGTCAATCTATTTTTTAATACTCGTTTATATTTATACTAATCTAAAGCTTTAAATTTCTTGCGAGAGACTTGCGATGCGACGTTCGCTCTATCTCACTCTCTCTTTTTCTCGATCTTTCTCACTCGCTTGCTCCTTACTCCATGGCTTTGTGCTTTATGCTACGTTCGCCCTTTCTCTCTCTCTCTCTCTCTCTCTCTCTCTCTCTTAATCGGTCTCAATCACTCTCTCCCTCTTCTTGGACAAAAACGTTGCACATTTTTGTGACGTTTCATCCGTAAAAAAATTTACCCTTATGCGTGCAAAGAAGTTTCACTTCAAAAGTATGAAACAATGTAGTACATAAAAAGTATCTAATTGAAAGTCAAATTTATTTTCAGTTCGAAAGCTAGTCAAAAGGTGAGCCATCTCTTTTGCCAATATATTTAATAAGTCTAGAAAGAAATCCGACTCAAAAAGGCTCGGGTTCACAGATCTTCACAGATCAATGACTAAAACTAGGCGTAAATTAAAGTAATGCCTATGTCAATTCTTTTGAAATAAAGTCAAGCAAAAGGTTCTGAGTCGAAATTAATATTAGTATCGCAATTTTCATTTTAGTACTTCGGCTTCGCTATTCATTACCCAATCTTCAGATTAACAGATGATTGAACAATCGGATCATAATTGAAATAGATATACAAACAATTAATTGATAGAATACACAGAAAATTCTCATGTTGAACGAATTTTTGAATTTATATTATATTAATATACATTGCATATTTTCTACTTGTTAGCTATAATTGTCCTCTCTCGCTAAATCACTGTTGATATTTGATTTGTTATTGGGACTAATTGTTTTAGAAGAAGTATCTTTTTTCAACAAAATTCTGTAACCAGGAAAGTGCGTGCTAAATATTCCTTGCTCACTATAAGAAATTGAATGGATTTTTTTTTTGAAGTGAAAACTTTAGGCGCGTTGAGCACTTTTTGTATGAATAAAAAACATGCAATACGCGACATCATCACCTCATTGCCGAACGCTTCCAATTTGACATTTATGACGTCATGATGTCATAAGCCTTCACTTATATCGACTGTGTCGGCAGTCTCTATGACTGCCTGTCTTTTTTTCGCAGTGAAAAAGCTTTGCGCATTCACCCGGGGACGGGTCGTACTCCTACTACCCCCGGCCGGTATACCGCACTAAAACCACTGCGAGTTGCCTTCAGCCATATTTTTACTCTCCCGAATGTCCCGGATCTGAGTAACACAAGACACTGTATATCTGGCCTCTCTTAATGATCGTGAAGACGAGAAATCTTCTACCGAGATTTATTTTTTAAAATTGTGAAACATCTATTGCCGCCCTTAGGCAGTAAAGTCGACGCGAATAATAATAATATAACTTTATTGCATATTAACACATACAAAGAAAAATTAAAATTAAAAGAAAAGAAAGGAGTTGTACAATTAGGCGACATTATCGCTTTAAAGCGAATACCGTGACATGATGTTCCTTTTTTAACCAACTTCAAAAAAAGAGGAGGTTACCAATTCGTCTGTATGTTTTTTTTTTGTATGTATGTGACACGATTACTCCGCCGTTTGTGAATGGATTTCGATGGTTATTTTTTTGTTTGAAAGCTGGTGTTTCCAATTTGGTCCCATATTAATTTTATTAAGATCTGACAAGCCGTTTTTTAGTTATTGCCAATAACGCCTATTTGGATGGTTTCTCTTACCTCGACGATATGCTCATTTTATTACTTGTCGATGTAATAATTGTATAGGATGCTTTGGTAGCACACCATAGTATGCCGCGGTCATGTCGTATTTGTTGCTGTACCCTACTTACCTTGGCTGACACCGACTCCAAAAGTAACTATAATGACGTGGTAAACGCAAAGTTTGAACATTAGTAGAAAATTAAGTTGATTATAAGTTGTAAGCAGAAAAATTCAAGAAACACATTTATTTTATTACTTTTTAGTTTAGTATTTTTGAAGTCGGTTTTAATTTTTCGTTATAGATTAATTTTGAATTCTTATATTAAAATACATGATTTACATCTGTCGCGCGCCCTGTAATGGCAAACTTTTAAAAATTTGTATTACTTACAGAGTTAATGGAAGGTGAGATGATGTTTCCACTGCCATCCATTGGAGGACCAGCCTCCGTGTTGGTGAAGGCGTAACTGCTCATCAGCTGAGGAACTCCGTAGGGATGCGCCAACATGAAGCCAATGGCTCCTTTGTACTGTTTGGCGGTTTTGTATGTTAGGATGTCACCACCCGCGCCGTGGCCTCTCTGGTTGTCGTGGTTGTCGATGAAGGTCAACGCGTCAGCAGATGCTAGCAGACCCCATTGAGGGCCCCAGTTGGCTAGCCATCTAGGAGATTAGAATATGTTGATTAAACGAGAGTCAAATTTAAAGAAATTAGTGTTGATCAGTGATTTGTCACTAATGTAATAGCAATTCAATCAACCAGTAATGTATGTCCCTTCGGCCAGTCATCCGACACTAACGATCAGCCGGCCAATCACAGTGCAGAACCGGCACAGCGTCGCAGCACAAATTTGGCGGAATTTGTTTTGATACAAAACACATAAGATTACCGCTCTATTCCGGTTATATGCTCCATGGTCGATGGTAAGGTAACACACAACAATCGCATGAGAAAGGTAGTATGTAATAAAAGTGAAAACATGGCAAATGTCCCGTAATATGATTTTAATAATACATAATATAAGTGAATGTTGCAAAAACGCTATTGTGTAAGACGATATTTTGATGAAAGGTTGAGTCACAAGAAACGGAAAAAATGGTTTGCCAAATCAATTTTTTGTTATTTGTCTATTAAATAACGGTCTCACAAAAAATATCAGAGACAACTAAAGATATTGCCCAAAGGATGTGCTAATTGACTACACGATAAGATGTACTTTACTCGATCATAAAAAATCCTGAAAACAGGCTAAAATAAAAACAAAAACGAATAATTTACTAATAAAATATGTAAGTTTGCACATCATTTTTATATTCTAATATTAAATTTTCAACGCTACAGAGAACGTGCTATTTTTTCCTCCAAGTGCCCAGTAGCCTGACCACTCGACCAGCCGACCGTCAAATCTTGGTTATAAATAAACTTCTGTACATAGTGTTGATATTATTGAAGCGAAAACTTCTTTAGGCGCGGTATGCATACTTTTAGATAAGATAAAATCTCTGGATTCACGACACCGTTACCACCGTTATGAGACGCTATTTGACGTTTGATTTATTTATAAAAGATTATGCAATATTTTTTTACATAACCAATCGTCAAACACACTGAAAAGTCAATGTTATGCGGCCATCTTGTTCGCCGTTTAAATTGTATAGGTTGTCATAATCTTATACAGCCTGTATTGGATGTATTTGAATTTAATTATTTTGTTTTCACTTGTATCGGCAGTCCCTGTGACTGGTTGGGTTAGTTTTTATAAGATTGCTATACTCCATAGTATCCCAAACATAAAAAAAAAACTTTAGACAAAACAAAATAGCGGACAATTTACCCATATATTACCTTAATTGGTTTCCACCTCGGAAGATCCGGCTCAGCTCCATCCCGAATCTGAACTCTGTGACCGCGGCCAGAGGGGTGTATTCATCCCGGCTGATGGCCTCCCCCCCAAGGTCGATAACCTCCTGGTAGATGTATGGACGGGCGTTGGCTGGGAAGCCGTGGTCGGTATTGAGGTTCTTCAGTCTGTTGTAGATCACGCTGAGGTCACCGGGCCACATGTGTTTCGCGGCGTCGATTCTAGAAGGATATCGATTAGTAACAAATATTTAAAGTTACATATTGAGGGAGGCCTATGTTTAACAGTGGAAGGATAGAGCCAGATGATGATGATGATGATGATGGAAATTATGTTATTAATATTACCTATTCCTCCTAGTTTACTAAAAGACAAAAGTCACAACACACTTAATAGCGAACTTAAATCCTCTTTTACACGATGGCTATGCATCAAAATCATGACTTCCAAATTGCTTTCATCTTTTAGTTATTAAAATTAATCCAAGCTAAGCCTTGTATCCGTTATATGTTATATCCCTTTTTGTATTTTTAATTTTCATATTAGGCTCTTGCCTAACGGACCCGTATCCTATTCACGCTTGACCGAATTTTACAAATGTTAATTACTATCCTATGTTTATTAAAATTTGTGATCTTTGCCAAAAAATTGGTGTATCTGTTACTGTAAAAGCTCGAACCACGGTAAATCCTAAGATTTTCCAGTAAAACCTAAGATTTACCTACTCTAAATTGATAAATTTATGATGATAAATTTATCAAGTGAGTGGTGGTAAAAGTTCGAATCGCAAAACTATACGGACATCGCCGTATAGTTTTGCGATTCGAACTTTTACCACCACTCACTTGATAAATCTTAGAATTTACATTAAAGGTACGGTGAAGTTTTTTTACGCACTAATCTTTAAAAGTACTAGTCGGACTTTTAAAAACTTATTTTTTGATATCTCAATTACTGAGAAATTTTCAGTCCCGTAGGTCATCATGGGAAAAACACATTGGTTGAAGACGTTCGTGGGTGTCTAGCTCTCTTTAGTAAAACATATGTAACGTTGAGATTGTGTTACATGTAAAATTCTAGACGATAAAACTAATCCTTATTTCACACTAATAAGTTCTAAATGTTTGGAGTCGAACCTGCATATATATTACATACTAGCATATCTTGCAGAGTTTCATAAATAATAAGGTTTTTTTATATTTTATCCCAATATCATGCTATGTTATAACTATAGCATATACTAATACGAATTTGGAGTAAATTTATTTAATCTAGCATATAGGCGGGCTACAACATAATTATTATGAAATACGTAACTATTGTAATCTATTTGTAACATAAATAAATAAGAATCTACTAAAGGATAATAGTTATTTACTTACCTGAATCCAGCCACTCCCAGATCGATGAGGCGGTTCATGAAGCCAACAATCATCTGACGCACGTACTCAGACCCCTGATTAAGGTCCTTCAAGCCGGATAACTCGCAATTTCGGACCTAAAATTAATTGAAACTTGGATAATGTATGTATTTGCATACATATGTAAGTATTATTTTATATGAGTATGTGAATTCGTTTTAGTGTTAAGTAATTTGTGGATGCATAAGAGCTGATTTGCAAAACTAATACTTTGGTACTGCAGTTGTGTAAATACTGTAAATTAATATTAGTTGACCAAAAGGGGTTATAGACGTTTATTAATTATCTATTAGACAAAAAAATCATACAGGCTAAGTTTAGACCTCTAAATTCTAGAAGTTTAGGATAAAGATGGACACAAAACTTTTTATTTATTATTTTTAACTTATATTAACTTATATTATTTAATTTAAATTGCGTATTGATAAAATGTGACTTTCTAATTACCATTATAATCAATTATTTTGAAACTGTTATTCTCTGACAATGATTTTAATGACATGTTGTATTTATCAAGTTTATTTCATTGTAACTATTTTTTCCTGTTAATTTATATTAATTGTTTATTTATGTAAAGTTTTATTTTCACACACCATGTTATGGTAGAATGTATATAGAACTTGTTTATTTTTTTTAATATCACCTATGTATTTACTACATTAATGGGAATAAATAAATTAAAAAAAAAAAAAAACCATAACTTCTGGTTTTTAAGATTTCATATTATTCATCTCTTCACTGAGCCCTGTGGAAATTGGCATGTCAATAATTATTGAGTAAAATAAATTTCATTACACATTTAAATTGTAATTTGAAAGATTACTCTCAACGCTTTCATAACTTAAATATGATTTATATTGGAAATTTGGGACGAGTTCGATGAAAAGGTTTTTTTGTCCATGAGTTTATTGGAGTTTCGAATGTATTTATTGGATTTATCATTTATTGGTATAATTTAAGAATTTGAAGAATTGTAATGAACATCTGTTTTTATATTCTGTATAATACATATATTATTTAAATGACGAATAGTAGGTATTTTACCACAACTATCTCACAATGAAACATATTATATATTTTTATGTGCTGCCTACGATAAGACATGTAAGGCCCTAGAAGGTCTGAATATAAACCTACTAGTTTAAGGAGTAGCCTGTATCAACTAGATACCGGTACTGATAAATTCTTTTATAATCATTGAATATATAATTGAATTTAGAATCGCTAATGATCATAACACTGTTCACAAATTTATGTATATTCAATATTGTTGTACCAGATGTTGTTCAATAACAGAATCCGATGTACCTAGCCCATATTGCGTATTGGGTTCCGTGTTCAAATGCGACGATTTACATTTTACGAATTTCATTAAACTATCAAACGTGGTTCATCATCGTCATCAACTTTTTGACTTAGGCCCCTTTCAATTAAAGACGAGATGGCTGATCTTTTTATTAATGACTCCGTAACTTCTTGTGTCAATAATATGCAATGCATGAATAAGTTGCCAGGGTATACCAGTGAATAACTGTTTAGGATCAGGCATCAAGCATATAACCAGATAAAGTAGCAATGTGAGCCATAAAATTCCGAAACTTGTCAGTGATTTGTCACTGAGGTAATAGTAATTTAACCAACCAGTGATCTGTATGTGCGTCCTATCTACCAATCGTCATCAGTGGGCCAATCAGAGCGCAGAACCGGCGCAGCGTCGCAGAATAAATTGGCGGAATTTGTTATCATACAAAACACATATCCTTACCGCTCTATTCCGGTTATATGCTAGTTGCCATCAGGTGACACATCTGTTAGTAAGCCTATCCAACCAGCATGGAAAAAATCTAGTAGAAAGTAATCTAGTTCAAGCACTTATGTACATAATAAATAATTTTCTATATTCATAATCATAATCTTTATTTGCTAGAATATGGTAACAAAATAATTATAATAATAATTTAATATTCACTCATAATAATGTAATACAGTATTGGAATGTGTTCAGAAATGATGTATCATGTAATAATTTGTAACTACCACAAGGGTTCCATTTCGCGGTTTCGATATTGCCAAACTTTAGCAATAACTGTTAATTCATTAATGTAAGTATTATAATCAACATCTGGCGATTTAAATAATCGCGTTAAAAAAGAATTGATGATATTTTTTTCAAAAATCCATATTATTGTGACAATGGCCTAGTGGGTATGAGCTCGGCCTCTTAAGTGAGAGCCGAGAGGTCCAGGTTCAATCTGGTTGTGATGCCTAGAAATGCGTTTTTTCTAAATTTCTACGTACACCTGAACATAAGATCCACCATCGCTTGCTCACCGGTGAAGGAAACATCGTGAGGAAACCTACATATGCCCTATGAGATTAAAAGTCATTGAAGGTGTGTGAAGTTCACCAACCCGCATTGGGCCAGCGCGTCGGTGAACTATGGCCCAAAACCCTCCTCCCCTGATTTCGAGGGGGAGACCCGTGCTCAGCAGTAACACATAATATAAGGGTTGATATTATTATATTATATCCATATTATTTCATCATCATCGTCAGCCTTTATCCGATCCCTTGCCACTCGCATCCAACACGGATCGTCCACCCCACGAGATCGTCTTTCTAGTTAATGGCCGACCAACACTTCGTCTACCCAAATAATAAGTCTATATAAGTTTCATAAAATAGCTACTATTAAATTGCATATTGCATAGGTAAAATGTTAATGGTATTTTTAGAATGCTTTTATTGAATGAACTTATAACTTAACAACTCTTTAATATCTAGGCCGATGCTACCAGCATCTACCAAGTACTAAATACGTAAGAATAAGTAATACAGCTAATACAAAAATAAATTATTATTATTAAGTAAATTGACTACTTATATATCCCCATTCCCCACCATGGTTCAGGCCTTGACGTAGCGGTGGGGCTCAATAGCCTAGGGTGAGCCCAGCACCTTGGGCGAAGCCAATTGAGCCAAGGGGGCTCTTTGTACCCCTCTTATAAGAAGAGGGGACAAAAGAGCAGGGGGCAAGGGGTGAGGATGGGAACCTCACCCCATTGTACTGTCCCGACGTTGGGAGGGATTGTTCTGTGGTGCGGGACAACCCCTCTATGGAGATGGCGTCGGTCCCTTGCGGGACTGACTAGCCGTCGAGGTGCCCTGTTAGCTTAACAGATCCGGGGCACCTCACCAAGGCGGCACGGGGGGCACTCGCCGGGTTTTAGTGGGTAGAGCTGCGTCCACTTACCATCTTTCGGGCGCAGCGAGTCCCACATACCCACCTGGGGAGACCCATTCCCCAGGCGGGATGCCTCAGAGCATTTCCCGGCGTCAAAGAAGACTACTTATATATTATAAGCTAGCTTACACTAATATGAATAATCTCAATGAATTTACACAATGGGTTTTTTTTAACGAACAAAAGTGAGTTTTTTTATATTCTCAAACCTAACACCTAAGAAAATCGACTTATTGGCGATTCTTTTTTTACATGCCTAAGTAACCCTTGAACATTCCTGTGCTGGGCATCTTCCTCCTCGAAACCAGGACGAGGCATTTATTGGACTATAGTTCGCCTATACGCTGGCCCAATGCGGTTCATGAACTTTTCATACTACTGAAGACTTTTAATCACCATGCATGAAACGCGATGGCTTCCTTCACCAGCCTTCAATTTATGAAATATTTGGCAAATACAACTCACCCTGTCGGGACAGCAGCCATAGTCGTTACCCTGGATGACGCACTGTGGCCAGTTGAAGTCGTTCCTGCCGTAGGGTACTCCTGGGTAATGCCAGTTGCCAAAGTCAGCAGTGCTACCACCGGTACCAACATTTTCGTTCCATGTTCCAGTCATGTGGTTGATGATGGCATCCACGTAGATCCTAGGAAGAATAAAATATATAACACTTCTAACACTTATACATTATCCTACTTTTTATCTGTTTCTAGGTTCCGAAAAGCAATGCAGGCTGCGGATTCTTACTGACACCAATACCTGTCTTGTATCTCAGAGTAAACACAAATAAATTAATCCAGAAGAGTCATGAAGCAGTCTTCTCAGAAGATTGAATTCCACTATTGGTTTTTTTAATGTTAATTTGATAGGCAAACTCGCAAACGTGCCACCTGATGGTAAGTGGTCGACGTCGCCCATGAACATAAACTAGTTTACCTAGAACGAGGCCAGGCAACTCATCTATGTGTTGCCTATCCTGAGACATAAGATGTTAAGTCTCGGAACCAGTAACTACACTCCGAAACACAACGAATCTGTTTCATGGCAGAAACAAGCAAGATGGTGGTACTCGTGCAGCCGGGAGCGCGGCACAGCACTTCCCTCCCACCGGTAAATCGATACTAATTTTATTGTTGCGCTTTTGTTTTTCTATGACTATTTTTACGTTATTTGTTTGAACAAGGTAATCTCCGGAACGGATATCGGATTTGTTATTTTTAAGAATTTATAGCCCAATAATCAGCTAGCTTCTTTGAAACACAAAGTAAAACTATACAGCTCCAGACACTGATTGCATTTTCTGCGCACTGGTCTCATCTAAATTATATTTACCATCGAGATTTTAGCACAAAAAAATATATAAAAAGGATCATACCTGACGCCAGCGTTGTTACACCTCCTCACCATGCTGGCGAACTGCTGCTCGTTACCAGAGCGCGTGACCAGACGGTAGGAGATGGGTTGGTAGCGCTCCCACCAGGGACGGTTCATGGACCAGATCACCAAGTTCTCGTTGGGTGGAGAAATCTGAGGGAAGAGTTTTGAATATTGTCAGCTCATGAACCTCTATTAATGGAGGAAAACCCTATTGAAATAAGAAAGGAAATATATTTTTTTGAATAGTACTTATCATCAGGCGTAACGTCAATAAAATGATTATGAAGTTATGTTAGCTTCAAAGAAAATAGCTCGCATTGGCAAGTCTGCTTTGCTGATATGCCGAAGATACTTACATCATTTCAAAGGCATATATTATAGGAATAGTTTACTGTATATTAAAATATCTACTACTGTATATTAAAGATCAGTATTATTATTATTATTATTTTATTTAATTGAACAATACTTAAAGTAGTATACAACCATTTAAACTTCTTAACAATGTTTTTTTATGATTTTTTTAAATTGATTTTATTTGATAGATATAGCCTGTATAAACATGAACAAAATACTTTAATTTAGAAATATGTCAAATTTTTATAAAAAAAAAGATATAATTTTTAAAATTGCCGCTAAAATGCTCCAAGCATAATTACGACACAGGACGATATACATACTCGCGCTCTGTCAAATATATAATAATAACTTGAATATGGCATTTAGTTTACCGGTCAATGACGTCACCGCACTATAATTGGCGTTCGTAGTTACGTGATAATGGGTGATAAATAATGCATTTTAAATTAATTTTCTTTAATTTTAAAACAAATAAATAGACTCTTTTAATGTTATTTTAGGTTTTCAAATACTGTTATATGAATTTGTAACATATTGTCTCAACGTCTCCAGTATACACTTTTTGCCCATTATGTTGAAAAAGTTTTAGTTCTACCAATATTTCTACTTTTTATAATAACAATTTTCAACGTTTTATTTTCAAGTTCCCTATTTTAGTAGCTAGATATTTTGAAGAATGGCTTCCGTGGAGCAATACATTTTGCCCGAGCACTCCCGGAACGGTTATCCCACTAACCTATAGTACAATTGTTATTACTTTGTGTTAGACCGCTCTTAGAAATATATTTAAAACGTCGCTATTTGTACCATATAAAACGCTAGAAATAGCGTATCGATAGCTGTTATGATGATGATGATGATGATGATGGTGTTGAGGATTATAGTGATGTATTAAATCTGCTGAAAACGGTTATTTGATATAGTTTTTTTCGAATTTCATACAAATGCTTTCATGACTTGTTTTTTCTTTACCCGACACGAGCATAACGCACTTACACGGGATAACAGCAGGCGCATTAAGTAGCGCCGTCTACGCACACATATCAATTGGCGCGCCAGGGAGCAAAAGAGATTCAAATGCTGTCACGGCAAACAACATGATGCTGTCATTTGAATCATAAACTATGTCTTTTTATTTTATTCCATCTTCCGTTAAAGATTTTTACTTATTATTAATTCTACTATTAACTGTCGGCTGCTATTAAAAGTCGGCCGTCTCGGTGACAATCTTTTTCAATACTAAGCATTTACCTGAATACCACCGAATCCCCTCGGGCCAAGGAACCGTTCGCACTCAGCTGCAATGTCGTCCCACTTCCACTCGAACAGGTGGACCATAGTGCTGCGGCCAGAGGCATAGTAGGGGTTCTTGAAGGCCAGAGCCAGGCTGGCTACCGACAGTAGAAGGAGGATGCACCTCATCCTGCACGACCTGGAGAATAATGGCATGTTAATTTTTTTCGAAATGAACGATGTTTTTGGCCTATTTGCCTTTAAAGCTGCATCAGTACAGTATGTGAGCGGATGGTTCACACTAATATCAGTTAGGGACTGATATAAACATATCGTCGAGCATGTAAGTAACCGGATAGAGCAGTCATTTGAGCCATAAATTCCGAAACTGGTCAGTGATTTGTCACTGACGTAATAGCAAATCAACCAACCAATCACTCGGATGTTGGCAAATCCTTGAGGAAGCTAGACCTTAAAATAGGAAGAAATTATTGGTAATGTTTTTCAATATATCTACATTACATTGTAGTCTTAAAGGATAAGCCTTTTTGTATCTTTTGATAACCTTATTTTCGCACTACATCATGTTTTAACTGTTGCACCGGTGTCTCCAGTAACAATCATTGTGATACGTGATTTTTAAATCACCGGTGATTTAAACTCTGTTACGTGATCACATCACTAGTTGGAACACTTTTTAATACTTGGACCAAAACGTGAAGAAATAATTTCTGAAATTCGTTTTATTGATTCAATACTGAACTTTACAGCAACCATGGAAAAACAGTTCTCTCATGACCATGGTTGCTGTATCCAATGTAAACTATGAACGTTGTGCTGTGTAGGATTTTTAGATTTGTGTGTACTATGTCAGATAAAATACTAACACTTTGAATGAATAAATCACAACGCGTGCACTGACATTGGACTATAATATAGAATGAGTTTTGGTCTAACGTTTTCCTTTTCTATCTCAGATATTACCGATATTGAGAAGGTCATCAAGTTTATCTTATGATTGCTTTTAAAACAAACAAAATGTTTGTTGTTTAAAAAAATATAGGTATGTTTTTTTCTAAAGCGAATATTAGCATACCTAAAATACCAATATACTGAATACTAGCTGTTACCCGCAGCTTCGCCTGGGATACTTACCAGCGTACCCGGATTGATGATGATTATTTTTATAGCCTATGTCAATCGGTGTCAACGTAGCATTTTAATGGTGAAAGATTTTGACGTGACAACGTCTTATAATTCGATGGAGCCGGCTGCACGAATGAAAAAACATGACGTATGCGGCGTTACCTCGCTCTGAGGCGTTCCATTTTCTTATAACGTTGTCTCGTTCAACTATCGTCAGTAAACCGACTTTACAGACAACCGATTTTTTTTAATCGGTCCAATAGTTTTTGATTTTACCCGTTACAAACATACAAAAATACAAATCTTTCCTCTTTAAAAGCTAACTAGCAGAGCACCGCTGTTTCACCCGCATACTTCCCATTCCCGTAGGAATACGGGGATAGCTTATATTCTCATACCCATGAAATATCATCATCATCAGTCCCTATCCATCCACTACTGTACATAGGCCTCCCTGAATGAATACCAAGACGACCGATCAAATATAATATATAAAAATCATTTTTTATGATTTCGTCGAGAAGTTATGAAGAATTGCGACCATATTATTACATGAGCTTATTACTACCCATATTTATTTATACCCTGGTATAGATTATTTGTTTATTTCCTAATTACACATAAACGACTGAATGGATGACGTTGTACTAATTGATAATTTAAAATTGATAGATCACGTGGTCTTAAATGTCATTTCCATACATTTATTAGTTTTCTACTAGCGTTCACGATTTTAGAACGGCATCTTGGCATCCTGACCCAAGCTTAGAAATAGGGCACTTCTAATTAAATTATATAATTTACTACTAAATAATAATATTACAAATGCAAAAGTTTATTAAGAAACCACTAAGCCGATTTTCAAATTTATTCCACAAATTCATAACTACAGCTTGGCAAAAAAGAGTATGGAAAAAATGAGGGCGCCACTTTCACTTAGGTGTCATCATAATATAAAAAATCAGCAAGATAATTTAATCAAATCGTTAAAAATAAATGTGAAACACTAAGCTTTACTCAAAATCTAGTATTTGTCGGCCAAGTATTGTCAACATCATAGGTTTCCATTTAGTAAAATATTTAGTTCCACCTGTCACCACGTCATACTCTTTTTTGCCAAGCTGTACATAAGTAGTACATAGGCTATATTTCTCTCCGTTTTCCCTCGGGAACGGAAAATACGCGAGTAAGGTGTACTGCCTCCTTGTGCTTCATAATAAGATAAATACATTAACTTTAATATATTTAATCAACTTAATATTCTACTAAAAACATATTGGATATAAATTACAAAGAACCTAAAACTAAAAACCTTAAAAAATATAATATAATAACTTAAGTATATTAATAAAAAGGAGTCCCTTTAGGCAAGGTTGCGAAGATACTGGCAGCGTTCCCCCTTTGAATTGCTAGACTAATTCTTTGTCCGAGGTAGCTGCCAGCTCTTCGGTCTCCTGTGATGTCGACTAACCTTTTTGTTATTTCCTTAAAGAGCCTTAAAGCGCTAGGACCCCACGGACCAAGGGTCTTGACACCGAATGGGACAAAATCATATTCGGAGCCTAGACCCCTGTCTTTGCATATTTTAGCTTTTTCAGCCGCCTCACAAGCCGCACCAGCTCTGTTGTTGGTTCCATGTAGATGGGAAGGGGCCAGCGTGTCTGAACAGGTTGCTTCCCACACCAGCACCCGGCCCATCTTCCATGGAATCAAACTCATACCGTCCGGTCTCTTGCCATCGTCTCTTGCAATACCAGTCGGCTCAAGTAGACTTGGCACGTTGACGGTGGCAAGGGACCGGCGTATGATATCGTTGAGTACAGCATGTCTCGAGAAGCGGCCTGCACTTTTTTGGCATGACAGTCCGTGATATCCTAGCTTGTTATTAAAGATATTTAATGTTATATTGTTTGGTGAGTTTCGACGTAAACATTATATTCTAGCAAAAATAAATATCCCTACATATCATTCACTTTAAAAATTACTTTGCTAAACAAATTGTCATGAAACTTTGTGAATACACATTTATTTGCTCCATCTTTAGAAATAGAAGATTGCGTTGATCCCAAATATTTTTATATCTATGTACCTATCGCAAAATTAAGAACCTGTCTATCAGTGGACCGCAAAAGGCTGTTGAATTATAATATGGTGATGATTTAAAAATCGGTCTACATGACATCTATAGCAGAGCTTGGAGTAAGTCCCCACCATGGTTCAGGCATATTAGTGGCAGTGGGGCTCAGTAGTCTAGGATCACCCTATGGACTACTGAGCCCCAGCACCTTGGGCGAAGCGAATTGAGCCGAGGGGGCTCTTTGTATCCATCTTATAAGAAGAGGGGACAAAAGAGCAGGGGGCAAGGGACGAGGGACGGGAACCTCACCCCATTGTACTGTCCCGACGTTGGGAGGGGTTATTCTGTGGTGCGTCCCAACCCCTCTGTGGAGGTAGCGTTGGTGCCCTGAGGGACTGACTAGCCATCGAGGTGCCCTGTTAGCTCAACAGATCCGGGGCACCTCAACAAAGGCGGCATTGGTGGCACTCGCCGGGTTTTAGTGGGTAGAGCTGCGTCCACTTAACCTATCGGGTGCAGCTAGTCCCACATACCCGCGTGGGGAGACCCACTCCCCCGCGGGATGCCTCGGAGCATTTCCCAGCGTTAAAGAAAAAAAAAACGGCTTGGAGTTAGTGGCATAATAGTCCTTTGGAAAAATAAAGGTTGATCCTTTATTGTATATACTATTGCATAATAATAAATTAAACAATTATATAAAACAACAACTTACCGTATTAAACCAGTTTTAATTGATATCCCCGCTGACACTATCTGGCCCTCCCGCCATGATACCACTTATATAATATCAGATTTAAGATAATACAAAAGATATTCAAACGATTATATTATATCTGTAATCCTCGATAAAGAGTATGTAATTTACTTAATAATAATAATAATACGATATATTGTGAAATATGATTTTCGCTTTGTATGGAAATGTAGACGCATGAAGCTGATGATGATGAAGATTTTGTTGTATGTATGTATTCATAAAACATCATCCACCATTTTGCTTGTTTCTCCCGTGAAATAGCTTTGCTGTTTGAAAGAAGGGTAAGACAGGCATCTTATGATATTTTTTATAGAATAGGAGGGCAAACGAGCAGTCGAAGCCTTTTGGCGCCTTCGCCCATACACATCGCACAACCAGAGGTTTCTCTATCCCCCCTAAAAGGGCCAACGGAAACTCACAAGCCGCTAACGTCTAATAGGCAGCACATAAATGAGTTGCCTGCGCTTGTTCCAGGTAAACTAGTTTATGTTCATGGGCGACGTCGACCACTTGCCATCAGGTACCACCTGATGGCAAGTGGTCGACGTCGCCTATTTTCTTATCCAACTAACATAGAAAAGAAAAAAGTATATGGCCAATAATTAGATGGCGCTGCAGAGAGATCACTACTTACCGATGGGAGGATTGTGCCGCGCTCCCGGCTACTTGGGTACCACAACCCTGCTTGTTTCTCCCGTGAAACAACTTTACTGGGCTTCGGAAAAATGGGTGGGAAAGGCCTGCCTGAACTGCCTGTTCTGCCCTTTTCTCCAAAACACAGCAACACAACGAATAAATGAGCAGGATGTTTGTCAATGAAATAGTACTCGGGTACTGAAAATGAATCATACCCAGACCGTATACCCGGACCCGGGTACCCTGGTAGAAAAACATAGTTATAGTATACGTCATATTCTATATCTTAAGAAAGCCTTGTGTTAGAGCGAATAGCTGAAGAACGTTTAACCTTTTGAACGCCATTGTCGACTATATGTGACAAAACGAAATCTGGCCCAAACCGCCAATGACGCCAATATGTGACAAAATATACGTCGAATCATATCATGAAATAAACAATCTAACAATTACTTTTGAGTGTTAATGGTGAGTGAAACGCAAATCTTCGGTCTAAGTAGTTTCAAATGAAAACTAGTCCAATATTATGTACAAGTGTCATGACTCATGAGGTAATGGCTAATATGTCATACCACGCCCACTGACATGACACAATGTAGCTTCCGCGAGTGCATCACGGACTTGTAAACTCTTTGACACATTCATGGGTTTGGTTAAAATATATTTTTCGACTACCTGTTTCCCGCAGCTTCGCCCGCGTTAACTTCAATTTACCACCGTATCCGAAGTGATGATGATTAGTTTGGAAGCCTAAGTTACTCCTGAAGACATCAGCTATCTGCCTGTGAAAGTTCCGTCAAAATCGGCCCAGCCGTTTTAGAGAGTAGCCGGAACAGACACAGACAAAAATTGTAAAAATGTTATTTTGTAATATGTAGATACCGTGTTTACTTCCATCTACATTTACTAAAAATCGATTATTTTAATATTACAAATAGACACTCAATTTTATTTATCTGTAATTATAGATGTATAGATTACTACCCGTCAGGAAAAAATATTTACTTTGTGTAAATATTTTTATATATAATTTTATATATGTATTTTTATATGTATTTATATATATATATATATATATATATATTTTATACATATTTTATATGCTTTTTCTTACATGTTAACGTCCCTCGAAATCAAGCGAGTAGAGCATTAGGTTTGACGACCTCTGTGGTTCAATGGTTAGCTTTGGCCCTCAAGCCGGAGGTAGCGGGTTCGAACCCGCCAGGGACCAAAAAGTTTTCTGAGTTCCTGGGTCATGGTTGTGTATTATATAATAAAAATCTTAAGTATATGTATAGTATACAATTATTAAATATATTTCCATTGTCTGGTACCCGTAACACAATTTCTTTGAGAACTTACCACCAGGACCAGATTGACGTAGTGTAAAAACTAACCTAACCTAACCTAACCTAACCTAATAACAATAGATATTGTTATTAGGTTCAATTACGCGCTGCAAAGCAAGTTAGATGATTAAAATGCATGAAGGAATACAACTGATGACATTACATGAAAGGACATTGCAAATATTACCTACATGCAACTAAGAAAAGAAAGAAAGAAACATTTATTCGACACAAACAGGAGACACAGAGACATAAAGATATGCACAGAAAAAACACTTTTATATTGATTACAATTTCATCGTTCAGTCGTAGCCATGTTTTTATTGAAATTCTGTTCGTTTCACAATTTGGACTGAAATAATAAAAAAGTAAATATAAAATATGAATAAAGTTCATACGATTGCAACTACCTTTTATGGATTTTATAGAGGCTGTGCCATGCTCCCGGCTGCATGGGTACCACCATCTTGCTCGTTTCTCCCGTGAAACAGCTTTGCTGTGTTACGGAGAGAAGGGCAAGACAGGCAGTGTAATTACTGGCATCGAGACTTAACATCTTATGTCTCAGGATAGGCAGAACATCCCCCATCATGGTTCAGGTCTTGTCGTGGCGGTGAGGCTCAGTAGCCTAGGGTAAGTCCAGCACCTTGGGCGGATTGAACCGAGGGGGATCTTTGTATCCCTTTTATAAGAAGAGAGGACGAAAAGAGCAGGGGGCAAGGGGCGACGATGAGAACCTCACCCCATTGTACAGTCCCGACGTTGGGAAGGGTTGTTCTGTGGTGCGGGACAACCCCTTTGGAAGTGGCGTTGGTCCCTTGGGGGACTGACCTCACCAAAGGCGTCATTGGTGGCACTCGCCGGGTTTTAATGGGTAGAGCTGCGTCCACTTACCAGCTTTCGCATGCAGCGAGTCCCACGTACCCGCCTGAGGAGACCCACTCCCCCGCGGGATGCCTCAGCGCATTTCCCGGCGTTAAAGAAAAAAAAGGATAGCTGCCTGGGCTTGTTCCAGGTAAACTAGTTTATGTACATGAGCGACGTCCGCCACTTACCATCAGGTGGCACGTCTGCCAATTTGCCGATCCAAGTAACATAAAAGTGTTTATATCCTCAAAAATCGATTACAGTAATATTGTAATCGTATGCAATTATAAATAGTTATCTAACAGTGAACCGTTAACTGCTGATAATGATGAAGATGCAAGTATGAACATGAAGTAAAAATAAGTTCAATGATCATACATAAAAACTAAGTGCTACTAAGTATATCGCGCTGTATAAGAACCAGAGGAACGTCTATAAGGAACGTATAATCTACAAAGAAAAACGGTGGTATTTATGAAATTTCAAATTACAAATTTAAATAAAAACGATCTATCTTAGGACTCACTTTCAATAAAACCAAAACAACGTATAGTGTGTACCGTTTCATTAGCTTTTGTTAATTATCTTCCTACCCAGTTAGAGCTATATCGGAACGTAATTTTTTTGGCTATATTATACGAACCATAGCATAGCTTACACGGTGTTTTGATGTTGTTGTGTTGTTGTTGTGATGGATGTTAAAAAAATTTGTTTGATGCTTAGTTTAGAGTCATAGCAGCGTTTATTTACGTACAACGTATATCAACCAAATTTAAAAGAAAATGGGTCTATGTAAGAAAATATAAATAAATAATTTCTAACCTTTTCAGAGCTCTAAGAGTATGCAAATATATATTAAAAAACTATTTCTTCAATGGTATTTTTTTTTTCTTTAAAAAATTCTGTGAAAATTGTTGAGGCGAATTTTCACAGAATTATTGCTTTCCTGTAAAATTGAGAAAACGTAGATACGTTTATCTGACTCTTACACCGCGATACTTTAGTAGGTACTATTATTTACTCTGTGGCGATATATGAAACTAAAATGGAAGAAAGCGTGTTATTAAATCACATAAACACTCCTTTACCCTAACCACATAAGCCGTCTTTACACGTTCCAACACAAGTGAATTAACGGAATTAATGCAGTCAATTTAATCAGCATTAGGCATCGCGATTTAATTATCTCCGGTATTCAGACTAAGGCTCCATTACTATTACAGTGGCTATCGCTTATTGATTAAATGTATTAGCGGTTGTAATGGAATCAGAAATACTATTAACTCAATCACAGTATACTTGATTTCTCCCCACTATGGTTCAAGCCTTGGCGTGGTGGTGGGGCTCAGTAGCCTAGTGTGAGCCCAGCACCTTGGGTAAAGCAAATTAAGCCGAGGGGGTTCTTTGTACCCCTCTTATAAGAAGAGGGGACAAAAGACCCCATTGTACTGCCTCCCAACGTCAGGAGGGGTTGTTCTGTGGTGCGGGACAACCTCTCTGTCATCCGGGCCACCTCACCAATGGCGGCTTTGGTGGCACTCGCCGGGTTTTAGAGGGTAGAGCTGCGTTCACTTACCACCTTTCGGGCGCAGCGAGTCCCACATACCCGCCTGAGGAGACCCACACCCCCACGGAAGCCTCAGAGCATTTCCCAGCGTTAATGAAAAAAATATACTTGATTTCTATTACACTACAACATATAATTTTTTTATTGCTAGGGAAACTGGCAGATGAGATATAGGTGACGAACGGGGGTGTATAGGTGACGCTACTTAATGCGCCTTTAGTAACATCCCTGTGCTCATGTCGAGATGGGAACCTGGGCCTAGTATGACACGATGTCGCGGGGACTGTTTAGTGGCAACCGGGCAGCCCCCCCTTACGAAGTGTAGTCTGGCATTCGCCGGGGCCAGCCTGCCGCGGAGGTGATCCTGTTGCTTGCAGATCCGGAACCCTCAAAAAGCGACTGAAGGCACTCGCAGTGGTTTTAGTTTCAGTAGGGTACTCCCAGGTGCGAGTCCTAGGGACAGGAACCTAACCGAGGATCCTACATGCCCACATGCCACATACTTAAATGCATTTCTCTGCGTTGTCAAAAAAAGAAGAGCTATAAGTAAGTGGCCTGAGAATCCCATGAACATAAACAAGTTCCCCGCAAAGAGCAGCTCCCTCGGCTCAATTAACTTCACCCAAGGTGCTGGGTTCACCTTACGCTACTGACCTCCAATGCCACGACCATCCATGAACCATATGATAGTGGGGAGAGCACCCTTGCCGCGGATATTGACGTAACAACGTCTTATAATTCGATGCCGGCTGCACTACCGAAAAAACATGACTCGTGCGGCGTTACCTCGCTCTGAGGCGTTCCATTTTCTTATGACGTTGTCACGTTCAACTATCTTCAGTAAACCGACTTTACAGACAACCGATTTTTTCATTAATACAAAGGACACAAGCAGTACATACGTTGACACATTTATGATAAAGATATTCCTTAAGTAATTCTGACGCATGCACCTTTATAGGTGACACAACATTTTAAGTTTGCAAGTAAGTTGTCAGAAACATCTATACTAATATTATAAAGCTGAAGAGTTTGTTCGTTTGTTTGAACGCGCTAATATAAACAGGAACTACTGGTCCGATTTGAAAATTCTTTCAGTGTTAGACAGCCCATTTATCGAGGAAGGCTATATATAGGCTATAAAATATCACGATGTAACTAACAGGAGTGAAGTTAAGCAAGTTAACGCGGGCGAAGCTGCGGGCAACAGCTAGTAATAAATACTACTACTACTGGAAGAGATTCCATCATGGGATAAGTAGTGCCTTTGTACCAGCATTATTTGTATGTGTTATTTCTTTGTCACTATCCTAGTGTACATAAATTGTTAAATAAATAAAATATATATATATATATATATATATATATATATATATTATGGTGACTACCGACGCCCATTCGCCCCAGATATTCGCACAACCAGAAGTTATGCAGATGCGTTGCCCTCCCTTTCTCTATCCCCCCAATGGGCTACCGGAAACTCACAAACCACACGAAACGCGACAGCATAGCTTTCACTTGACGCAAGTGTTATGTGAGTGAGAGGTACGATCCCGGTCGTGCCGGCCCAATTCGGCTGCAAAGCAGCATGGCACTACCTCTTGTTAAAACTAAACGTAATTATTTTTATTACCTCTGGTCCAACGTGCAGAGCTATATGCATGTCCTCCGCATCCTTGGGTATATAAAAGTGGGCGTGGCCATATTGGTTCACGCCCATTTTACTCCCAGTACAACCGCCATCTTTTTTCGTACCGGAGATGACATCACAGTATTCACCAGCCGCCAAACCAGTCTAAAAAAGGTAATTGTCGCTGTAATTTTTCTGTATAGTAAAGCTAAAAAAATAGTGAGAACAGCGTGACCTAACATAATCATTTAACATTAAAGTATTTACTATCATAGCACGCTTATTTTCATTTAATTCTATCATAACTGTCATGTACAATTAATTCGGAGCTAGAACGATGCTGCTGATTTCAGTATGGGTGCATAAATCATTCCAAAAACAAGCATAAGCTAATGGTATAGGATACCCATATAAAACGACCTCCACCGAGATGTTTATTTGATGAAACGTATTTTATATTTAATTTAATATGTCAATAAACATATTGCATATGGGTTGCCTAACAAATTTTAGTCCAGGGTATGTTTAATTAATAATAAAAAAAAAATTAAACATTTCGCCGGTATTTTTATATAAATTCTATACCAATCGAAAGTATGAAGCCCATAGAATATGCAAACGTTAGGTTGCCTATTCTTTTCCGGTCCTACTTGACCGCATTACATAAACAAACCTAAGATTACCAAGTCATTTCGAGCAATTATACTTATACTTATCCTCAAATGATTTTGGGATATCCTGTCCTCAAATTACCATATGCGTTTCAATTCCTATTCAATAAACATACCTTTAAAGTCACATCCAAGTCCACTCTATCCCCGTTGAAGACAATAAAACCTTTATTCTCCCGTCCAAAAGCAATCTGTTTGTTCCCGTTATCCCACCAGTGAGTGACACGGGTGTTCCCGACAGCGTTCCTGAATCCCACCATTTGATATATCTGTCGCCATCTATGTTCGCACACCCAGCCGTTACCACACGAGCCGTCCTAGAAATTAAATTTAAACGGTTCGAACATTTAACAAATTAATATTTAACCAATTAAATATAACATTTAACAATTAAACTTAAACGCTTATTACATTAGCGTAGTTAATGACACTCTTCGAAAAGGTTCAAATCCATAGTGTAAAGTCTATTCTGGGGCTAGGGAGGTACTTCAAGGATAAAAATAGTACAGCGATATTAATTTGTATTGAGCGAAACATGGGCTAGTCGCACACGGATGGCCGATGGGCCAATGAGGTTCGAGAGTGAAGGCCGGTAACGCACCTGCTAATCCCCTTGATGTAGTAGAAGTCTGTGGATGTCGCTTACCACTTACCATCAGGTGAACTGACTGTCCGTTTGCGCCTTCTTCTATAAAGAAAAAGGATAGACGAAGTGTTGGTCGCCGTTAGCCAGGTGGGAAGACGATCCCCACCATGGTTCAGGCCTTGACGTGGCGGTGGGTCTCAGTACCCTAGGGTGAGCCCAGCACCTTGGGCGAAGCTAATTGAGCCGTGGGGGCTCTTTGTACCCCTCTTATAAGAAGAGGGGACAAAAGAGCAGGGGGCAAGGGGCGAGGATGGGAACCTCACCCCATTGTACTGTCCCGATGTTGGGAGGGGTTGTTCTGTCGTGCGAGACAACCCCTCTGTGAAGGTGGCGTCGGTCCATTGCAGGACTGACTAGTCAGGATGACGGCTAGATCAGTCCCGGAGCTGTTAAACTAAGAAGCTTAACAGATCCGGCGTACCTCACCAAAGGCGGCACTGGTGGCACTCGCCGGGTTTTAGTGGGTAGAGCTGCGTCCACGTACCAGCTGTCGGGCGCAGCGAGTCCCACATACCCGCGTGGGGAGACCCGCTCCCCGCAGGATGCCTCAGAGCATTTCCCGGCGTTAAAGAAAAAAAAAAGGTGGGAAGACGATCTCCATGCGGTGGCCGGTCCGTGTCGGATGCGAGTGATGCCAAAACGATAGTGAGAACTTCTAAAATATGTCCTTTGGTAAAATAGTCTGTTAGTGATTACGCAATACGCATCGGATGAGGGTTCGAATACCGAGTGCAGATAACTTCTTTGATAAATATCACTGCACGGGTCATACATATTTATATTTTCTTTTTATTCCTAGTACCCGTAACGCAATTTCTTTCGAGCTCACCAAGAGATGTGCAAATGTGTATTATTATTAATAATTGCTTTTAAACAACTTCTACTTATTCGACAGTCGTATCACCTGGTGGTAAGTGATAAGTGACATCCATAGACACCCGCTACATCATTAGCAGGTGCAGCGGCCTTTCATATATTGGTGAGGGAGGCCTATGTTCAGCAGTGGACGGATAGAGGCTGATGATGATGATGATGATGATATCAATTATAAATGACGCATTTTCTTTCTTTCATATGGATAGCATTATTATTAAATCAAATAATACTATATGTGGATTTGATTGTAGATAAAGGTATGCGTGTTCAAGATAAGATTTGATTTGACGATTGGTGGCCTGGTGATTGAGAAAACATACGAGTAGTGAGTTTGAATCCTGACAAGGACAGATAATTTGAATATCAGACAGATCGTCTTGGCTTCCCCACCGTAGCCTAAGGTAAACCGAGCACCTTGAGCGAAGCCCATTGAACCAAGGGACCGACGCTATCTCCACAGAGGGGTTGTCCCGCACCACAGAACAACCCCTCCCGACGTCGAGACAGTGCAATAGGGTGAGGTTCCCATCCTCACCCCTTGTCCCCCATGCTCTTTTGTGCCATCTTCTTTTTTTATAGAAGAGGGGCAAACGGTTAGTCGGTTCACCTGATGGTAAATAAAAACAACATCCACATACACGTGCTACAACAGGGGATTAGCATGTGCGTTGCCTTTGAAATATGAGACTGGTCTTTTCTTGAAGGTCACTAAGTAGTATCGTATCTTATAAGAGGGGTACAAAGAGCAGCTCGCTCCGCTCAATTTGCTTTGCCCAAAGTGCTGGGTTCACCTTAGGGTACTGAGCCCCACCGCCACGACAAGGCTTGAACCATGGTTGGGAAACAAGTTAACCTAAGACTAGCCGAGGCAACTCGTTCACGTATTCCCTATCCTGAGACATACATTGGTAAATTTAAGTGTCAGGAATTACACTGCCCCACTCTCCTTTCCGAAGAAACAAGATCCTTTTAATCCATAACCAATACAGAGAAATAAAAACATAGCAATAACAACAACATTCGACTACGTTTTAATCTGAAATGAATCTAATCACGGCTCAGTTTTAATTATGTCATTAAGTATTTCATAATCGAATTGTTCTAGAACTTTAGTGGTTAATTATGATGAATTTTCTAGAATATTTCTCGATAGCATTTATACAATAACTAGTAGTCTAAGATCCCGATATAAAACGACCTTCACCGAGATGTTTATTTGATGAAACGTATTTTATATTCAATTTAATATGTCAATAAATATATTGCATATGGGTTGCCTAACAAATTTTAGTCCAGGGTATGTTTAATTAATAATTAAAAAAAAATTAAACATTTCACCGGTTCGATTATTAGATAAATTCTATACCAATCGAAAGCATGAAGCCCATAGAATATGCAAACGTTAGGTTGCCTATCCTTTTCCGGTCACAACTATCGGGTAGCCAAGTATAAACAGGTAAATCTATACCGGATAGGATAGGAGAAGAATAGTTACCTACCTAACCTAACCTAACGTTTGCATATTCTATGGGCTTTGCTATATGCATAGCATATTCTATATGCTTTCGATTGGTATAGAATTTATCTAATAATATCGGTGAAATGTTTAATTATTTTTTTTTAATTATTAATTAAACATACCCTGGACTAAAATTCGTTAGGCAACCCATATGCAATATATTTATTGACATATTAAATTAAATATAAAATACGTTTCATCAAATAAACATCTCGGTGAAGGTCGTTTTATATCGGTATCCTATACTAAAGATACTTCCACTCCTGAACATCGTGGGCAAGCCAAGATGCCATTCTATAATCGTAAACGCTAGTAGATAACTAAAAAATATATGGAAATGACACTCTACATCGATAAATCACGTGGATTTAAATATCATTTCCATACATTTATTAGTTTTCTACTAGCGTTTACGATTATAGAATGGCATCTTGGCTAATCCACATTATATCAAAATGTTGTCAACTATAAGATACTAGCGCTAATGCATAAAATGTTAAAATTCGACTTTCTTGTCAATTTCGAAGATCTCTTTATAATAAACAAGCAGCGCCCCGCAGTTTCACCCGCGTACTTCCCATTCACGTGGGAATATAACGTACAGAGATAAATTGTACCCTATATGTTATTCTGATGTACAAGCTATGTTGTTGTAAAGTGTCATTAAAATCCATTCAGTATTTTTGCGTGAAAGAGTAACAAACATACATACATACATTCTTACAAACTTTCGCGTTTATATTATAGGATTTTAAAGATTTCAATAATTATTTTAGACTTTAGATTAGTATCTGTCGTCGACGTCTGACGACACGTAGGCTGAGATTGGATGGAAAGGGCTCAAGACCACCTAGAGTGGAATAAAAGGGAAACGCGAAGCCTCCCCCCTTGTCCCATAAGTCCGGGGTATTACTGCACATCGCTGACAAACAAAGACACGATTTTTATACCCATACCGCTGTAAAATAAGTTTAGATGACATACCGGGTTAATAGCGGGCGAAACGATACGTCCGTTGTCGCTAGGTGGTCCCTGGACCTGGTCGTTAAAGGAATAGCTGCTCATGACCCGTGGCTCACCGTACGGGTGCGCTAGTATGAACGCCACTGCCGCCTGCCAAATGGACGTAACAAGAACTTGTAGTCATCACTATGAGAGCATAGGGCTTCAGATAGGCTAGATAAATTATAGACGTTTATCTAGATTCTAGGCTATCTAAAGCCCGATGCAACTTGGTATTTTCTTTAGGCGAGATTGACAACCTGGCAATATTTTACCTTTTTTTTGACAAACGACGGCAAGTGATCTGGCTGGTTACGCCAAGTCTAGGTATAATATTTTTTTTTATAATAGGTGATGGTAAGTTGTCAGCGTTGACAGTGAACCTAAACTAGTTAACCTGGAACGAGCCCAGGCAGCATATTCATGTGTCCTCCTGAGACATAAGACGTTAAGTCTCGGTGCCAGTAATTACACTGCCTGTCCTGTTCTTCTCTCCGTAACACAAAGATGTTTCACGGGAGAAAAATCAGGATAGTGGTACCCAGGCAGACGGGAGCAAGGCACAGCGCAACCCTCCCACCGGTGAAAGCATTCATGCGTTGCCTATTCTGAGATGTAAGATGGTGAGTCTTAGACTATACCAGTATTTACACTGCCTGCTGCTGTACTATGAAAAAGTTAGGCAGGATGGCACCGATGCAGATTTCACTCGGCCATGCATTTGTGCGACGCACCCGTACATAACAATTAAAAGAAAATCTAGAGAACTTCTCTTATCACTTCCATACCTTATAAGCCTTAGGTTCCTTGTACGTGAGCACATCACTAGTTCTCTGCGTGTCGTGGTTGTCGATGAACACGAGCGCAGTATCGTTCGGCGACAGGCCCCATCCCTCGCCCCAGTTCCATAACCACTTCATGGCGTTGTATCCGCGGAAGACATTCTTTAGTTCATTACCAACCTGTATTACGTTTTAAATTGTTATTACTTCTATCAATTGTTGTATTATGTCAAATATTTCCTAGGTACTGAACTATCATCGGTAGGTCCTGATTAGTTATGGTGGACCAGACCTTTCTCCTTCGGTCTTGATTACGGCAATGTTGGAGAGTCGGGCGGCGTGGAACGCTACAATTTATTTTTGCGAGAGCATCCTTATACAGAAAGAAGCTGCAGAGCGAGAACGTGAGCAGACCGATCCCACTCGAATGCGCAGGCGAAGGCATTTATAAATATATAAAAGGGCTGCTGCTGCAGTTCGCTTTATTCTACTAGCAGCGTAGATGTAGCATTTTAAAGCAGTCTAAAAGCCTGTACAGGATGGGATGTGCTTCGACGTCGCGTTTGGGAAGTATTGAAGAAGTTCCTCTGGAAATCGCAGAGCTTCTCACTTTACGCAGAGGTAGATAGATATACAAGGGGGTTTAGTGTGTAAAAATCTCCACATATACCCTAGGCTCTTCTCGTTAAATAAAAAAAGGCACAGCAAGAGAACTGGATCGTTAGCTCAGAAATTTTAAATACTAGAAGTCAAAAGAATTTGTAATATCTATATATATAAAAATTAATCCCCCTATTTCCCTTGGTCAGACCATCACGCGTGAACGACTGGACCGATTTCGCTAATTATTTTTTTGTTGTGTTTGTTATTATCAGGAGAAGGTTCTTATGAAAGAAAATATTTAGAATATTGCGCGGAAAATAAGAAAATTTAAGAATACTTAACCACCGTATAAAATTATAGATAATGCTAGATTAGAAATAATTGTCGTATAGCATTAGAATAATAAACAATTTTTAAAATATTTTTTTATTAATTATACCAATTCGAATTCAATATTCATAATTAAGACAGGACTACGTGTGTCGGGTCAACTAGTAATATATAAAATATATACATGTATGTAACATGTATTGACATTTATAACCCCGGTAAAGACTCTCTATATAAAAGGAAAATAAAAAATATCTCGTTTAAAAAGCAGGTGGCTTTAATAAAGAATATAGAAAAAAATGAGGCTTATTTATAATAATACTATATAGGTATCTAAGAGGGATCGGTAGGCTCGGCATTGAATGAAAATAGGATAATGCCATCTCCAGTAGTGAAGAGGTTTTCTAATGTATACTTTATTTTCATTTATGTTAAAAAATATTCCTGAACAGACAAAAGTTTGGATGTTTGTTGCTCTTTCACGGGAAAACGGCTGAGCTGATTTGGCTGAAAGTTGAAATGGTGATGGCTTATACCTTGGATTAGGACATAGGCTATAAAAATAATCATCATCAATCCGGTTACGGTTGTAAATCTTATTTAACGCGGGCAAAGCTGCGGGCTGCCAGCTATCATGAAATCTTGAGAAAAATATTTTTCCATAACACTTTATATTAGCTATGAAATTGCCGTTTTGTATGAAAAAAATTAAACTAATTTTTTTCATGTATTTTTTATTTGTAAAAATTGAAGTAATTACCCATGCAATCTATGCATCTTTGCCAACGCAGTGGCAGTTTATTGATATCCTTCTTATAGAAATCAGCTGGACGGGAGGCAACAAATTCTTCAAAGGCATTTTGTACTGCCTCTCGGGTATTGTTTTTTTTTTCCCGCCAAGAAGTTATCCAAATTCTGGAAAAAGTAGTAGTCTGTAGGCGCAAGGTCTGGTGAGTAGGGCGGATGACGGTGAGCTTCCAACCCTAGTTCTTGCAGCTTGGAGACGGTGTGCTGTGCAGTATGAGGTCGTGCAGGAGTGATTGTCGTGCAGGAGCAGCCGAAACGAGCGATTGACCAATGCTGGTTGGAGATGTGCCAGCTTCTCCATCATTGTGTTCAGTTCTTTACAGTATACATCTGCAGTAATGTTCACCCCGTTTGGTAAGAAGTTGTGAATCACACCGGCGCTAGACCACCAAACAGTGACCATCACTTTTCTAGGGTAAGTTTTCGTTTAGGGCATTGTTTAGGTGCTGAACCAGGATTCAACCAACTTGCTGAGCGCTTGCGGTTATCAAACAGAATCCATTTTTCATCGCAGGTAACAATGCGGTCCAACTTCCTTCATTTGTGTGTCTGTTGAGCAGTGCAAGACACGTCTCGACGCGTACTTCGCGCTGGCGATCATTGAGTTCGTGGGGCACCCATTTGTCAAGCTTTTTTACCTTGCCAATTTTACGCAAATGGACCGATTTTGTTTTGACGCTAACGTCGAAAGCTGCTGCTAATTCAACCGTAGATTGTGTATCATCAGCTTCCACAATTGCCTTTAATTCGTCATTGTCGACCAAAGTCTTCGAGGTTCCTTTTTCAGGTCGAAATTTCCAGAACGCAAGCGAGCAAACCAATAACAGGTGGTGCGTTGGTTTGTAGTGTTAGCTCCGTAAACGTCGTTGATGTTGCGTGCCGCTTGTGCCGCGTTGCTGCCACGACGGTACTCATATTCCATAATTACTCGAATTTTTAACATATCCATGATGACGAAAAAGATTGAAATGCGATGAAAATATAACACTAATCAATAAACAAATGACTACTTGTGGAAAAAGAATTCCATTTTTTTAAAATAAAATTAATTTGAAATTAGAATTCTTAGCCAAACAAAAATTATTTTGATTTGAAATGGCCAGTACTGCAGAACGGCAATTTCATAGGTAATTTTAGTTACTTTAACAAATTTTCAAGTAATAATAATAATATCTATGGACGCTTTCACACCACGTCAATATGGTCCCGTGGTAAGTTCTCGAAGAACTTGTGTTACGAATACCAGACAACGGAAATATATTTAATACTTTTATACTATACATATATTTAAGATTTTTACTATACATATAATATACACATTTAATATAAATCCATGACCCAGGAACACTGAAAACTTTTTTGTTCCCTGGCGGTATTCGAACCCCTCACCCACCTCCGGTTCGAGCGTTAACGCGCTAATCATTGAGTCACAGAGGTCGACAAAGTAACCATTACTTTTACAACATATTATGTAATTTTATCATAAAAATGTGTAAATATGTTTTATGACATGACAGAGCCATTATAATATCGATCGCCGAATCCAGTTCGTGACCTTTGTGATTTTATAAAGTAGTGGTCATGTGAATAATTAAGTGTTCCAGCCGAAAATAATTGGGGCTCTAATGAGGGTTTAAGGACAAAAACGTTCCTTTACCAGATTTTTTGTCATTTAGCCTCTGAAATGATCAAATTTATCTTTTGATGGATTATATCGCGTTTTACTCCACAAGGATTTTTACATTTCCGATGACACTACAGCAACTATTATAATATAGGATACCGATATAAAACGACCTTCACCGAGATGTTTATTTGATGAAACGTATTTTATATTCAATTTAATATGTCAACAAACATATTGCATATGGGTTGCCTAACAAATTTTAGTCCAGGGTATGTTTAATTAATAATTTAAAAAAAAAAATTTAAACATTTCACCGGTTTGATTATTATATAAATTTTATAGCAATCGAAAGTATGAAGCCCATAGAATATGCAAACGTTAGGTTGCCTATTCTTTATTATGACCGTTTCTGAAATGTCAGGAATGTAAAAAACGTAATAAACCGCGATAAAATGTAAACAGATTTTACATTCAAGCTCGTGTAAGGTCTTAAGAACCTGAGGAGATAAGAAGAAAATTCATCGCCATTATTATTTTCCTATACTATCTAAAACAATATATACAGTCCATAATATAATATTTTAATTTTTATAGAAATTTTACTGATTGTGATGAAAAATACTTTTATGGATTTAATCGCAGTTTTATAAGATTTTGACATTTTTAGCTACCTTACAGCCATGGTCACGGAATCTTAACAAACCGTTAAACATTATTATAAAGACATATAATATATGATTTTGTATAGAATTATTTAAGGTATATACTACCTGTATATACCTAATAATAAGGTGTGTACAAATAATGGAAGCTATACTCAACTAAGGTTCTAGAATGAAGGCCGCGTTTAGGTAGATGTCTATCATTAACCAGGTGGGAAGACGATTTCCGTGCAGTGGTCGGTCCCTGTTGGATGCGAATGGCAAGGGATCGGTCGTCTTAGCATTCATTGAAGGAGGCCTATGTTCAGCAATGGACGGATAAAGGCTGATGTTGATGATAGTGTTTTATTAGTATCCAATATTGGAAAGGCCATCGTAAACACGAGTTTTATCCGTGTTAACGATATTGGACTCTTTGTCCGTTGACCTCAAATTTGATTCACTCGTTTACACCAGGGAACACTTCCAAATATTACTTTGTTGTAACCTCTTAACGTTACTCTCGACGGAATAGACATAAAAAGTATAAATTGCGTTGCTCTGAACTTTGTCTGTAATAACTATATATTAGAAATATGTCTGTTAAAAATTATAGTGGCAAAATAAAGGATTATAGGTAAACTAGTAGGCTACTAGAAGGTAAATTTTACCACAACACAACAAGCTTATAAGCATCCTTAGATGTGAAAATGTTAAGTTTCGGTGTCAATAGTCACATTGGTCGTTGCCAGTTTTGATATTCTTTCCCAAACAAAGCAAATCTGTTTGAGAAAAGAAATAAACAGGATAGCGGTATCTGTCCAGAGGGGCGCGCTGCCAAATGCTTCACACTTCTAATATAAATTAAACTATAACCTTATAAATCCGCACTCAAACAAATAACCAAACTTTTTTGCTCTTATATATATAATGTAAAAATAGATAATATCAACCCTTTTTTGTCCCACCACTTTTTTTTTTTTGTTATCGCAGGGAAATGCTTTTTACGCATGTAGCCAGGATCTCGGGTAGATCCTGACCCTATATGGGACTCGCACCTGGGAGTGCCCTACCCACTAGGTGTAAACTAAAACCACAGCGAGCGCCTTCAGCCGCTTTAATTTGAGGGTCCCGGATAGGCATTCAACAGGATCACCTCAGCGTCAGGCTGGCCCCGGCGAAGGCCAGACTACTCCTCTTAAGGGGGGCTGCCCGGCTGCTTGGGCAGTCTCCACGATGTCGTGTCATACTGGGCCCAGGTTCCCATCCTGAACCCGACACGAGCACAGGGGCGCTACCGGAGGCGCATTAAGTAGCGCCTCCTGCGCACCCCCGTTCGTAGCCTCGGCGGCGGCCTCCTCTCTCACCCGCTCGTCGGCCTCCTTCTGGGACATTACTGCCTCGCAGAAGGAAATCAGCCACCGAGCATCGCGGTGATGACACTCGGCAGAGACATTAAGTCCCCTCCGATGACTGATGTCAGATAATGACGCAGCGCCGCCCATCTCGGGCACACCTCGAGGGTGTGCTGGACCGAGTCCACCGCCGCGCCACAATCGTGACTCACTGTCAACGGCTCCCTGCGGGCCGTCCGGCACAGGTACTCACCAAAGCAACAATGCCAGGTGAGCCACCAAAGCAACCTGTGTCAGACGGAAGGTGAGAGGTTTGCGCTTACGGCGCATCCTCACAGATGCGCTGTCCCAATGCTCGTTAGTGAACTTCACACACCTTCAAAGACTTTTAATCTCATCAGACACGCAGGTTTCCTCACGTTGTTTACTTAATCGGTGAGCAAGCGATGGTCTCATGTTCAGGTGCACATAGAAATTAAGAAAAACCCATTTCGAAGCATCACAGGGGTCAGGTTCGAACCCGGACCTCTCGGCTCTCACCGACCGAGCCCATACCCACTAGACCACCGTCGCTCACCTCTGTATTATATTAACATAATAAATCTATAGTTTGTTTCGACGTCGTTCGTTTGTTTGTTTGTTCGTACGTACTATACTACGGAACTGGCAGTCGTATATAAAAAATGTATTTTGAATTTGACAGCCAAAGTATTGAGGAAGTTTCTAAGCTTTAGAGGATTGTTTTTATGGAAAATTTTACCCTAAACTCTGTAACGTCACCGAGCGGCGTATACTCGTCCGGACGAATGGCTTCTCCCCCATAATAGATGACCTCCTGGTATATGTAGGGCCGGGTGTCGGGGGCGAACCCGAAGTCCGTGTTCAAACTGTCCGTCCGTTTGTAAATCTCACGGAGATCACTTGGGTTCATGTGCTTGGCCGCGTCGACTCTGCGAATATAGATTTTATATAGTAAAATACCTACTTTCATATACAGTGAAAACTTTACATTTATTCAAATTAAATTTAATTAGTAAATTAAATATCAAACTTTTATATGAAATCAATAAAAAGCTACAAATATAAAGTTTTTTTTATATCATAAGGAAGACACCAAGCAGTCGGAGCCTTATGGTGACTACCGACGCCCATGGACATCCGCACAACCAAAAGTTATGCAGATGCGTTGCCCTCCTTTTCCCTATCCCCCAATGGGCCACCGGAAACTCACAAACCGCACAAAATGCGACAGCATAGCTGTCACTTGACGCCTGTGTTATGCGAGCGAGAGGTACCATCCCAATAGTGCCGGCCCAATTCGGATGTAAAGCAGCAAGGCCTCTTACTATCTTGTCTTGCAAAAGTGTTATTCTGCTTATAGCTAATTCATCTACAGAAGAGAAGATGAAAGGTTTTGGAATGAAGGGATGATAAGAAAGGTTTTTTTTTACATATTGTTATGCTAGTAACGAGTAAACAAGCCACATGTTGGTAAGTGGTCAGCGTCGCCTACCAACATAAACATTAAGTTAACGTGTTGTTTATCCTGAGACTTAAGATGTTAAGTCTCTGAGCCAGTAATTGCACTGCCTTTTTCGAAAGACTTGCTAATCTTCTGGTGCAGCGGGTGTCTGTGGATGTCGCTTATCACTTACCACGAGGTGAACAGACTGCCCGTTTGCCCCCTTTTCTATAAAGGCGGTTTCACGGTAGAAGTAAGTAGAATCATAGTATCCAATTTAAATTATAATTATTTTCGTTAGTATTATATTTATGAAACCCTTAAATTTTATACTTATATTAAAGAAAATTATTTGCTTTAGAAAATATGTTGAATGGAAAATTGTTTTGCGCTAATGCGGGCGGACGAAGTTACTAAAACTTTTAGAAATGTATAAGAAGTTTAAATAAAGGTGTGAAATTCAAATTAGGAAAATTATTTAATTCGCATTATTAAAGTCGCATTTCAAAAAATGATTTATGTATTTGATGTCCTGATTTTTCCTGAGAAACATTTTTTTAATTTTATTTTAGGCGGGTGGGACCGCATAGAAATGCTAATATTAAAGTACAAACACTTTGCAATCGAAGTTAAGGTTAGTACCGTCACAAAATAGATAGGAAAAGAAGGCAATATACGTGTATACTTCAGTTTTTATACCTACAGTCGGCGGTCGCGCTAGGGTTATTAACTTTAAAAGAAAAACTAAAAACACGAACCGAACTACAGATTTAAAAATGATATTGAAATTTCGTAATACAATAACTAAATGGATTAACAAATTACATACCTACTATTACATTCTTATTGTAAAAAAGAGTGAGGTGCTCGGTATTCATTATTAAAAATATTTCATCGGTATCTATTTCTAAAAGTGAAGTTAGCAAGTGGATTCAATTTAGACAACCGTCCACTTAAAAATTATTATAACTTCTTTTTTCCATCGATTTTCGCATAAAAATATTCACAGACGCGTCTAAATCGCGGATGATACGCGCCAGGTCAGGACCTGGCGCGGTATCGTGTACCGCGATGTTCCGCGGTATCGTGTCCGTGAACGGTGCGTTGCTCGAGCGCACATTGTATGTAAATTGGCTTCTTTTTAATTCTATTATGTGGTGTCGTTGTGAAGACATTCAGCATAAAATATATCAGATATATTATAAACAAAATAGTAAGTTAAATACTCAGCTATACTACAATATTATAACAGGAAGAAAAGTAGTCTTACTCCGTAATACGAGCTACCTTCAATTAATTTAATTAAAATATCAATGCGTGATCAAGTAACAAACAAACCAACAAACTTTATCATAAGTCGGACAAAGTTAGGGCAAAGTTGCCTACTTTACCCATATGAACATACCTGAAGCCAGCCACGCCCAGTTTGATAAGGTGATTAAAATATTCCACGATTTTACTTCGAACAGCTTCTTGGGTCTGATTGAGATCCTTTAAAGAGACCAATTCGCAATTCCTGACCTGTTGAAGAAAGTTTTCTTAAACACAAACATAAAACTTGATTACCTTAATAGTGGAAGGAACGCCCTGGTGCAGCGCGTCCGTGTACATGGGTATCACCAAAATTCTAATACGAATCTATCGGCCTCTGAACAAAGGGAGGCCCTTGATTAAATGGCAAGTGATCAACTCTCGCAAACTTGGACCGGCTTGGATCGTCATTAGATCTAGTACTAGTTATGGATAACCATGATAAACATGTCGCATGGTACATCGAGTATAAAAAAGCAGTATGGACGGGACGCCCGAAAACAGGTCGCAGCTGCCATTCTGTGTACTACGAAAGTATATTAAATGATTATGCTTTATACCTACATACCAGGGTTTCTTAATCATTCTTTAGTCACGGAACACTTTTAAAATTGCACATATCTGATGGACCCCTTTTTTGACGTGACAACGTCTTATAATTCGATGGAGCCGGCTACACGAACGAAAAAAGATGACGCATGCGGCGTTACCTCGCTTTGAGGCGTTCCATTTTCTTATGACGTTGTCACGTTCAACTATCGTCAGTAAACCGACTTTACAGACAACCGATTTTTTTTTTCTTTAACGCCATGAAATGTTCTGAGGCATCCCGCGGGGAGTGGGTCTCCCCAGGCGGGTATGTAGGACTCGCTGCGCCCGAAAGATGGTAAGGTGGACGCAGCTCTACCCACTAAAACCCGGCGAGTGCCACCAATGCCGCCTTTGGTGAGGTGCCCCGGATCAGTTGAGCAAATAGGACACCTCGACGTCTAGTCGTCCCTCAGGGGACCGACGCCACCTCCACAGAGGGGTTGTCCCGCACGACAGACCAACCCCTCCCAACGTTGGTACAGTACAATGGGGTGAGGTTCCCGTCCTCGCCCCTTGCCCTTGCTCTTTTATCCCCTCTTCTTACAGAAGAAGCCCCCTTGGCTCAATTCACTTCGCCCATGGTGCTGGGCTCACCATAGCCTACTAAGCCCCACCGCCACGACAAGGCCTGAACCATAGTGGGGATCTGATGAACCCCTGCCAAATGTAATGTAACTAAAAAATTTTAGGAGTTTATCCCTCAACAGTCTTTGTTATGAATAGTACACAACAAATTTATTTTCCTTGCATGTCACGGACCCCCCTAAACCCCCTTCACGGACCCCCAAAACCCCCTTCACGGACCCCCAAAACCCCCTTCACGGACCTTGGGGGAACATAGTCCATAATTTAAGAAACCCTGCTATATGAATATTATATATCGTGTAACGGTAAAATCTAGCACGGAGAAAGTGGCCGCGCGGCAAACGCCTGTGCCCCAACGTCCATATTATAGAAGCTTCACTTCAAACGTAACATTTTTTTACATTACCTACTTGAATAGGCAAATTGATCAACGTCGCCCATGAACATGAACGAAATTAAGTTTGCGTGGGTAACTCATTCACGTATTGTCTATCCTGCGATATGATATATCTCGGTGTCAATAATTACATGCTGTTTGAAGCAATGACTAAATAACGGTGATACCCTTACGAACGGGGCATCGCATCGGTAAATTTCACAAAGTATTACACAAGTTACATCTACTTACTACTCTCTATACTTCTTTCATATCCAACTAAACTGAATCATACCTCAGAAGCGTTATTATAGTTGTTGATGGCACAATGCGGGTAGTGGAAGTTGTCGGAAGTGTACGGCACTGCTGGGTAGTCGTAGTTGCCGAAGTCTGCCGAGCTACCGGCGGTCCCTCGGCTGTCGGCATTGGCGTTACCGGTCATGTGGTTGACGACCACGTCTGCGTATATCCTAAAAATATTGATCATTACCAAAAATATCCTACCATACGGGTATGTGAGACTCGCTTCGCCCGAAAGCTGGTAAGTGGACGCAGATCTACCCACTAAAACCCGGCGAGTGCCACCAATGCCGCCTTTGGTGAGGTGCCCCGGATCTAATGAGCAAACAGGGCACCTGGACAGCTAGTCAGTCCTTCAAGGGACCGACGCCACCTCCTCAGCGGGGTTGTCCCGCACCACAGAACAATCCCTCGCAACGTCGGGACAGTACAATGGGGTGAGGTTCCCGTCCTCGCCCCTTGCCTCCTGCTCTTTTGTCCCCTCTTCTTATAAGAGAGGTACAAAGAACCCCCTCGGCTCAATTAGCTTCGCCCAATGTGCTGGGCTCGCCCTAGGCTACTGAGCCCCACCGCCACGACAAGGCCTAAACCATGGGGGGGACCATATCACCCAATATCAGCAAATCCAATATCTGGCTGCAAACACATTTTTTTCTTATAAAACTTAGAATAAGATTCGCAATCTATGCAAGTTATATTGACAGATTTTCTTAAGAAATTCGTCGATGCGAAAGAATGTATATTTTGGACAAAACTAAAATCAAAAACTAACCTGACCCCTACTCTATTGCACCGTGTCGTCATATCCAGTAGCTCCTGCTCGTTCCCCGACCTGGTCTCCAGCTTGTAGGACATGACTTGGTAACGCTCGTACCATGGTCTCTGGCCATTGTCGTACACTATGAGGTTTTCAGAGGGCGGAGATATCTGTGGGATATAAAGATAACTACTGCTTAATTTATATTTTTAACTGACAAAAGCTACCTTGACAATACCTAGTAAACGTCACCCAAGTAGCCTTTATAGCATCGAGCATATAACCGGACAGAGTAATGTGAGGCGTAAAATTCCGAAAGTGGTCAGTGAATTGTCACTGACGTAATTTAACCAACCAGTGATCTGAAAATCCATCCCATCGGCCAATCATACATCGATGGTCATCAATCGGCCAATCAAATCAGATTTCGCGGAATTCGTTTTCCAACAAAACACATAAATTCCCATTCTATTTCGCTTATATCCTCGATGCTTTACAGTGACAAGTTCAGATAACATCAGTCTATGTGATACCTATCATAATATACGGTAATGGCATCTTGCTGCCAATAATTATTGTATTTTTTTACGCCGGGAAATGCTCTGAAGCATCCCGCGGGGGAGTGGGTCTCTGAGGATAATCTTAATGAGCAGGAGAAGAAAAAAATGTATGTAAGCCTTGAAAATCCCTTCCCAGATAAGTGTAGCGTATGAAGGGGTTTCAGAAGTCTGTTCTTTGTATACCTGAACAGCTCCAAATCCTTTAGGCGCTAGGAATCGTTCACACTCAACAGCGATGTCCTTCCACTTCCACTCAAACAAATGTACTATCGTTGTTCTGTTTGGTAGCTGGTTCGTTCTTTGGTGATCACCACTAGCCAGTCCAAATAATAATAACATCATTAGGGCTTGAGGGCACATTACTGAAACAACAAAATATGACTGTGGATAAGTAGGATGGTAGTTAAGCTGCACCTTCAGCGAGGCAGTAATGTCCCAGAAGGAGGCCAACGAGCGGGTGAGAGAGGAGGCCGCCGCGCCGACGAGGCCTCCTCTGCGGACGACGAACAGGAGTGCGTAGGAGGCGCAAATTAATACGCCTCCAGTAACGCTCTGTGCTCGTGTCGGCCTTCAGGATGGGAACCTGGGCCCATATAACACGACGTCGCGGGGACTCCAGCGGCCGGGTAGTGCCCTATTACGAGTAATAATCTGGCCTTCGCCGTAGCCAGCCTGTCGCTGAGATGATCCTGTTGCCTGTAGATCCGGGACCTTCAAAAAGCGGCTGAAGACGCTAGCTGATTTTAGTTTAGGATATGGCACTCCCAGGTGCGAGACCGACATAAGATCAGGATCTACTCAAAGATTCTAGCTAGATCCATAAATAATTGAAGTTTAAACTTTCTCTTAAACACTAACATTCCAGCATGCTGCATGACTTTATCAACCATCAATATAATATAGAGTCGTGTGATTTGATATATTATTTCGACCAATCGTTTCATAAATTTTAATATTTATTTACAATTTTTATTTATTGAAAATCCCACTCTTTCAGACCTTATATTCACATACTAGTTATGGAATTAAAAAATCTTACCTTCAATTACTAATTTGTGTTTAATACAATACAAAGATTATCAAGAATAACACGTTACTAAACATAATGTCTTATCGCTAAACAGAAGTACCATAACAAAATCATATAAAATGTATAGTTTAAGCCCAAGACTTTACTCATGTTATCCAAAGCTTAACCGTTATCGGCTCACGATGAAACAACCTATACGAGAGGATTTCCCGTGACCATGCTTGGTGTAAAGTATCCTAAACGTCGGGCTTGTAAAAATCTTAATAAACCGCGATAAAATCCGTAAAAGTTGTTTCATTGTAATAGTGAATTTCGCGTAAACATTAGAAAACAAAATTGACTTACCGCTTACTTATTTTACTTTGCGTACATTTAAAGAGGCCTTCACAGGTTGACGTGATGATGATGATGATGATGACGATATCTTCTGGACCCAGTTAGATTTAGAAACGAAACATACATTTAAACATATTATTAATGTGAAGATAAAAGTTAAGGCTACCGTTGCATCGGACTTATTTCACACAAATTCTTTAAATACAGACATGTTTTTTTTATGTTAGTTGGATAGGCAAACTGGCAAACGTACCACCTGATGGTAAGTGGTCGACGTCGCCCATGAACATAAACTAGTATACCTGGAACCCCAGGAAACTCATTTATGTGTTGCCTATCGTGAGACATAAGATGTTAAGTCTCGATGCCAGTAATTATTCTTTCCAAAAACGAGTTTTTAATGATCTAAACTAGTAGACTGAGATCTATCTGCTCTAAGTTAATCTATCTAAATGGTGAGGCTGTGGCGGACCAATCAGTGCCACAATACTGAATCGTGCTATCAAAGTTCCATAGCTCGTCGCTATACATACAACGGCTGAATTGATAGCAAGTGGGCTTCGGCCTGGCCGAGCATACTATCTCGCTCGGTCGGAGATCTCCCTTTGAGGCTTTCCACATACATCCCACAAGGCCACGAGGCTCAAACCGTTCTAAGTTTTAATGTGTTTGGAGGGCACCCGTCCCGTCATCTAAGATTTTTTTATAGAAGAGGGGACAAACGGACAGTCAGTTCACCTGATAGTAAGTGAAATCTCCATCCACTGACACCTGCTACACCAGAGGGTTAGCAGCGCTGCCGGCCTTTCAAATATGAGTATGCTCTTTTCTTGAAGGTCCCTAAGTCTTATCGGTTCGGAAACACCGTAAGTGGAAGCTGATTCCATATATTCGTCGTGTGAGGCAGAAAATGCCGAGAAAATCTAGTTGTTGTGGATTTCTGAACATCGAGATGGTGAGGGTGAAATTTGGAGCTCTTTCGCGATGTCTGGTGGTGGAATTCTTTTGCAGGTATTCGTTCGAATTCTAAGAGACAAGGCTTTAATGTGAGCGCTTCTAATTTTCTCCCTGTCGATCATGGGACCGATGGTCGGAAGCAAGGACTTCGCCACCTAAGGTAGAGGCGGTGTTGAGTACGTGTAATGAGTATTAAAGCGGGATGTCCTAGGTGGGAGAGAGAAACGATTATTGGCAACTGGATGGGAAATATGACTATTTATAATCAGGTATCATTTACACGATGTTAAAATTATGGAGTGGGATCGCAAGAAATTTTGCTTTCTGACTACTGACCTCCAAACTTCAATAGAAGATGGCACTTGATGACGATGATGATAATGACGTTTACACAACAATTTTTAATTGTATTTTCGCATTTTTACAGACAGACATTAATTTTAATAGGTTTTATATGTAGATAGATAAGGTTTCCCTCGAGCATACTTGAACTAAAGTATTTTAACACGATTAACTATTATTAGCTTCACATGTATGAATGTAACGGAATCTTTGAAAGTGATTTCCAAACACTTTAAAACGTCGGATTACGTTGAAACTTTGCACACTTATCAAGAATTGTTGGTAATGCAATATCACGCAAATTAAAATAAATACACAACAACGCGATTTTACGGCATTTCTTGATTAGCACAACGACTATATGGAATCAGCTCTGCCATCAACGTTGTTTCCGAACCGATACGACTTAGGGACCTTCAAAAAAAAGAGCATACTCATATTTGAAAGGCAATGCACCTCCTAATCCTCTGGTGTAGCGGGGTCTATGAATATCGTTTTTCACTTACCATCAGGCAAACCACTGTCAGTTTGCCCCCTCTTCTATATTAAAAAAAAAATAGAATAACCGAAAATACATCAACGAAAAATAAATTGAATACGTCATCAAAATAGTCGAAGTCATCTAAATAACTCAAAAACTTACGGGTTAAATTCAAATGGGACCAAGTACACGATTTTGATGATTACAATTTAAAGCTGGTGCTTTCAAATTAAGAAATAATCCTAAAATTCGGTTCACCTGGAAAAAAAAATACATTAAAAAAACCCAATCGAATACCTTCTCATTTTTCAAAAGTTCGAAATTACAAAAGAAATAGGTACTTTTTACTTTATATTCCTAAACATCTTTTTCTTAATTTTAAACTATATCATTTGATGAGTCACTTTAAACACAATATGATAAGCACCGATATAATAAGGTCATAACATAAAAATAAAATAAATAAATAAGGTCTTAAGATAACGTTAAAATAACATAAAAATAAAATAAATAAATAAGGTCTTAAGATAACGTTAAAATATCATAAAAATAACATAAAAATAAAATAAATAAATAAGGTCTTAAGATAACGCTAAAATAACATAAAAATAAAATAAATAAATAAGGTCTTAAGATAACGTTAAAATAACATAAAAATAAAATAAATAAATAAGGTCTTAAGATAACGTTAAAATAACATAAAAATAAAATAAATAAATAAGGTCTTAAGATAACGTTAAAATAACATAAAAATAAAATAAATAAATAAGGTCTTAAGATAACGTTAAAATAACCCAAAAGCAAACATTAATATATTTCTTTAATCCTTTGAGGAAAAAAATTGGAATGTAGGTCCAACGAATTATAAAAGGTACATGATTTTTTGGAAATCGGTCTTTGATCGTCAGTATTTTCCTGAATGAAAAATTTATTAAAAAATATCGGTCAAATACGAATACCTATATACCCTGTAACTATCTTAAAACATAATATATTAAATATTATACATCATCTCATCATCAGCCTCTACCCGTCCACTGCTGAACAGAGGCCTCCCTCAAAGAACGCCAAGACGACCGATCCCTTGCCACTCCATCCAACACGGACCGGCCACTTTACGGAAATCGTCTTCCCACCTGGTTAATTATTTGGTTTTATTATTATATAAAACCAATGACTATCTTAATAAGATATTAAATTAATTATATTAATTAGCAATTATCCCGCGAAAAACGCAGTCTTTACAGCAAATGTGTGAGTGCACGCATATGCATGCATATAGCACCGCCCTCCTTTCCCACACTGCATATGCGTACACTCGCATGCACCACCACCCCACATGCACCACAACCACAGTAAAAGACCACCACCAAACAATCTACGTACGTTTCGCCCCGACACCGAGGCATCCTCAGGATGTAGACTCTACGATTAGTAATCGTTAAGTTACTGTGGTTGTGGTGCATGTGGGGTGGTGGTGCATGCGAGTGTACGCATATGCAGTGTGGGAAAGGAGGGCGGTGCTATATGCATGCATATGCGTGCACTCACACATTTGCTGTAAAGACTGCGTTTTTCGCGGGATAATTGCTAATTAATATAATTAATTTAATATCTTATATAATGGATTTCCGCAAGGTAACGCCTGATTCTATTAACTGACTATCTTAATATTTTAAAATAAGTTTCAACTCAATAATTTGTTATTTTATTACAGTCTATCGAGAATATGGGTAAAATTTAAGTTAAGTACCTTTTTTAACAGCAACTACAATTTGTAATCGTAAAAAATAAATTAAAATCTTGCGGAAGTTTTTTGTCTTTGGGACATGAGACATATTTCATGCAAAATTTCATAATTGTAGGTCAACGGGAAGTACCTTAAGCGGCCGCATTTTTATTGTCTTCTTTTAAAAGCTTTTTTATGGGGACAATTTTAATAGTCCAAAGAGTTTTTGAGTTCCCTCCAAACATATATAAAGTACCTTTTTGCTTCAGTTTCCTTAAATAACAAAACACAACCATTATAGTGATCCTATAATCTTCTTTATATATCCTAAATTCTTTCCTTTTGTTCTTCTACCGACTATCTGTCGGTCTGTCAAACCAAACAGGGTGAAGTAGGTAGGCTGTAGATCCCCACCATGGTTCAGGCCTTGTCGTGGTGGTGGGGCTCAGTAGCCTAGGGTGAGCCGCTGCATCTTGGGCGACGCGAATTGAGCCGAGAGGGCTCTTTGTACCTCTCTTATAAGAAGAGGGGACAAAAGAGCGGGGGTAAGGGGCGAGGACGGGAACCTCACCCCATTGTACTGTCCCAACGTTGTTTCTTCTGTGGTGCGGGACAACCCCTCTGTGGAGGTGGCGTCGATCCCCTGAGGGACTGACTAGCCGTCGAGGTGCCCTGTTTGCTCAACAGATGTGGGGCACCTCACCAAAGGCAGCATTGATGGCACTCGACGGGTTTTAGTGGGTAGTGCTGCGTCCACTTACCCGCTTTCAGGCGCAGCGAATCCCACATACCCGCCTAGGGAGACCCACTACCCTGCGGGATGCCTCGGAGCATTTCCCGGCGTTAAAGAAAAAAAAATGTGTACGGCACATACTTTCATTGCATGATACCTTTCATGATACGTTTCACCAGTCTGTACGCACCTCAAAACGGATATACTTTTTACATACATGAATATAATAATATATACTTTTTACGGAACTTTCAGCGAGCGAGTTTGAATCGATCTTCTCTGTTTTTAACAAACAAGGCTCTTCATACTTTCCGTACATTGTTTTCCTTCACAGCACTACACTTATCCATTGTATTTTTAAATTTTATCTATACAGATAAATAAAATTGGAGTGTCCGTTTGTAATATTAAAATAACCGCTTTGTATTGGATGCATATTATTAATTTATACAAAATATTAAAATAGCTTTTTTTACAATTTTTGACTGTCTGACTGTTTATTCCGGCTAATCTCTGAAACGGCTGGGCTGATTTTGATAGGACTTTCAGTGGTAGATATCTGATGTTATAAGGATTAACTTAGGCTTTATAAAAATAATCATCATCAATCCGGGTACGACAGACGACTGTAAACCTAAGTTATCGCGGGCGAAGCTGCGGGCAACAGCTAGTATAACATAATAGTCATTTTCCATAAAGTTAGCTCCGTTATACATATACATAAATGGAAACAGCATGGCATCCTTTTATATGTCTTTAATGCTTAAAGGTCATTTCAGGCCTGTACTTCGTTGGCGCGCGGTACTCCGCATGTGCCTTTCAGGATCTGTCCCTGACAGGTCAGAACTGGAGGCGGGAGATCTGGTGAATGCAGGATTGTGTACCCCACTCATAGATCAGATGAAAAACACCCCCTTCGTTCTCTGACGTGTAAATCCAACTCACTGTAACTCGTGTTACAGTGTATTGCCTTTATAGCGTTCGTTGCATTATTTGAAGGCAGCTACATATCCCTGTATTATTATTTTTTCATTATTTGGCTTGTAGAAGGAGATATGGTCACATAGAAAATACTGTATTTTAGTTATATTTATGGTTGGTTCATAGCACTGTAAGTGAAGTTGCAGTGTTTTGACTGAATAAGTTTACGCGAGATTAGTTGAAACTCTGAGATACAGTGTTTTAGACAACCAAACCAACAGGAGACATCGTGTGCGGTAGGTGCACGGCACGCAGGGGGTACCGTGAGAGCTCAGCGGTTAATGGTGTTTGGACGGCGTTTTGACACATTGCGCGCTTATTATGTGTTGTACTGTTTACGTTCGTTTTTATAAGTTTATGTAAGTGTTTGTGCGTGTAAGATAATTAACAATGAGTGGGTACCGTAATAGACTACTAGTTAAATTATCACAAAACGATATACAACATCACAATAACCCAGAATGTACCACTATGGCTTCAGAGCTACTTAACAGTGAGTTTAACGAAGAAAATATTACCGTCTGTAATAAGGAGCGTCCTGGTATCACTAGTTCATATGACTCTGAATTCATCAAATTGGATTATTCCATGTATGTTCTTAATTCACGTACTATAAGCCCCTTGTTACCCCTTAGTGAATCTCGAATAAATGAATGTATTGCTGACAATCTCGGCCACGATATCATCTTCGCAGATTTGTTACCAGTCCCTACTTCTAGTACCATTCAGGAGTTATCTATTCAGGATTTAAATATTAAAACTTGCCCGGAGAGTCAATAATTACATAGAAAAAAGTCTGATACTGAGCCAATAATTATTGTAGACACGGCAGCACCTTCTACCTCTAACGCAGAGTACCCCGATACGTTAAGTGCTGTATTGCCGTCTGAAATGCTAGTAAAATCTTATAATCAACCAGCAAAAAGAAGTCTAAAGAAATTTTGGCAAATCAAAAAAAAGCATCCAATGAGACCTTCCTGCCAAAACTGCAGAAAAAATTGTTCCGTTTATATCTCGGATGCCGACAGAGAAATTATTTACGATTTGTCCCGAACATGTCGTAAATAATTTCTATGGAAATATTAGTATGGACAGACAAAGACGGCGGGATTTCTTGTCAAGGCAGGTGGACAAAATAGCCACGGCAAGTAAAACTGCTGGCCCTAACTCAAGAAGACACAATACCTTAACATGGACTCTTAATGAATTCCAAGTTTGCAAAATGTGGTGTGGTGTTAATGCTGGTGTTCCGCAAGGCTGTGTACTATCTCCAACCCTGTTTCTTCTGCATATCAATGATATGCTGCAAAACATCCATTTGACTGTGTTCAACGCCGGGTGGCTCGAATCGTCGATAGCAAGTTTCTCTCCAATCGGCTTGATTCTTTGGCGCTGCGTAGAGATGTCGGATCGCTCTGCATCTTCTACCGTATCTACCACGGGGAGTGTTCTGAGGAATTGTTCGGACTAATACCTGCAGCAGAATTTCACCACCGGACATCCCGTAAAAGCTCCAAATTTCACCCTCACCACCTCACTCCATTCATGTAAATCCACAACAACTCGATTTTTACGGCATTACCTGCCTCGTACGACGAATATATGGAATCAGCTCCCACTTACGGTGTTTCCGAACCATTACGACTTAGGGACCTTCAAGAAAAGAGCATACTCCCATTTGAAAAGCCGGCAACGCACCTGCTAACCCTCTGTGTAGCGGGTGTCAGTGGATGTCGCTATCACTTACCATCAGATGAACCGGCTGTCCGTTAGCCCCCTCTTAGGATATAACTACGACAAAGCAGTTGAGGGTTCTAAAGCAAAACCACTTAACATATATACAATAACAAACAGGAGATATCTTCCGGTAGGTGTGAATTTTTCAGGTTTACAAAGAATTTCGACTACACTGAAATGAAAATTGAAATCAATAGAAACTGTATTTAAATATACAGTATTTTAGTATGATCTGTTTTCATAAATCATAACACCAATAGACTGTATCTAAACATACAGTGTCTTGCTCAAACTATCGGGAACATTTTTTCATGCTTTATAGAAACAATACACGTTTACCTAGTTTATTCTACGTGTATGGATAATATGGTTGTAAAATGTAAATGGCTAGATAAAGCGTAAAAATACCTTTATTTTGGTACCAGGCTCATAATATAAAGTTATTAAAATATTACTAAAACACACCAAAAACATAAAAAAGTTTAAAATGCGTTTTTCTCGGAATAGCTATTTCTGAGATACAGTGTATTGGATTCACACGTCAGTTCTGCCAAAGTGAAGGATAGTCCATGAGGATTTTACACCCCGAAAAAAAAACCTCTCCCTCGTACTTCAGCTAGCTTTGGCGTTTCAGTAAATATTTTTACACGAATCTTGGAAAGATACTCGTGACATACGCCTGTTCTTGTAGGTACTGCCATCCTGCTTATTTCTGCTTGAACCTTGGTGGGGACCATCTTAGATCCCTGGATCCTGGAGTTGCCTGGGCTAGTTGGGATGAACTCATTTATGTTCATGACGTAGACCTCTTACCATATTATGTATAAAAAATACTTATTTTCGGAATGATCTAAGCTAACGGCCCAAAGGCCCTAATGCTACATCGGATTGGTGTGAGCCGATTTGGCTCACTTTTGGTTTGTTAAAGTGGGGGGTTGTCGGGTTGGATAAAAAAATACATTCTTATCTTAGCATTATGTAAAAAAATATCACAGTACCTTAATTATTTTTTCTTTCGTTATTTCTATAGCTATAGGTAAGCTAAACAACACTTTTTTTTTCTTTAACGCCGGAAAATGCTCTGAGGCATCCCGCGGGGGAGTGGGTCTCCCCACGCGGGTATGTGGGACTCGCTGCGCCCGACCGCTGGTAAATAGACGCAGCTCTACCCACTAAAACCCGGCGAGTGCCACCAATGCCGCCTTTGGTGAAGTGCCCGGGATCTAGAAAACAAAAAGGGCACCTCGACGGCTAGTCAGTCCCGCAAGGGACCGACGCCACCTCCACAGAGGGGTTGTCCCGCGCCACAGAACAACCTCCCCCAACGTCAGGACAGTACAATGGGGTGAGGTTCCCATCCTCACCCCTTGCCCCCTGCTCTTCTTCTTATAATAGGGGTACAAAGAGCCCCCTCGGCCCAATTAGCTTCGCCTAAGGTTACTGAGCCCCACCGCCACGACAAGGCCTGAACCATGGTGGGGAAGCTAAACAACACTATGCTTTACTTATACAATATGAAACTGAGAAATATTTCTCGCATCGCAGCAGCACTAATGAAAATATTTACTTGTACTTTCAAACATACGATGTTATTAAGACATAATAGTATAATATTCATTCGTGATTCTTAAATATCTGTCTTACAAATAATAACAATATTCATGAATTCATAGGAAAATATACCTTTTATGTTTTAATAACAAAGGAGAGAATGCTTGCGGGTACAATACATAATATAGCTATTGTTAGATTATATCTTTCCTTGAGTTATTATGTATATCAACTAATTTGCATATACCCATCCATTACACTGCATTCTACAATTGCTTTTTTACCGTACTCTTTAATTCTGTGGAATGCCTTGCCAGATAATAAGAACTTTTGACCACAGAACTATATCAAGATAGAAGTAAAGAGTTCCGTAAGTTGTATGGGAACCGAGCGTGTAACATTTTGCGTAGGTACGATGACGTCACGAGTGTAATTTAGTGATGTGAGACACATAAGCCGCGCGAAAACAATTCAAAAGCATCGATACACAGATCGATTATAACATGGCACCGATTTTATCAGTAGTATTGTTCAAATAAACTATTTTATGATAGCGTGCTATGGACGATAAACTATATTTTTATACATTGAGTAGCTATATTAGACTTTTAACCGGTGGGAGGGAAGCGCTGTGCCGCGCTCCCGGCTGCATGGGTACCACCATCTTGCTTGTTTCTCCCGTTAAACAGCTTTGCTGTGTTTCGGAGAGAAGGGCAAGACAGGCAGTGTAATTATTGGCACCGAGACTTAACATCTTATGTCTCAGGATAGGCAGCACATAAATAAGTTGCCTGGGCTCGTTCCAGGTATACTAGTTTATGTTCATGGGCGACGTCGACCACTTACTATCAGGTGGTACATTTGCCAGTTTTCCTATCCAACTAACATAAAAAAAGACTATATAACGTGTTTAATAGCTTGTTTTTTTTATTATTGATAATTAAAATGTTGGTTTGATCAGATAATATAGATAGGGCGCCGACCGTCCACTGGCGCCCTTATTAAGAGGGATTGTAATTTCTAATAAACCAATCAATTTCTTTAAATTCATCAGTGATAATAGTTGTAGTCCTTCTGATTCAACTTTTGGTCTTTGTCGCATACTTGTCATTTTGCTTATTTTTAGCTTAATCATCTAAATGGCAAACGGTGGCCACTTTTTTATTTAAGTAATGAATCCAAAAATACGGAATATAAAACTATATCCCATGAATCAATAATTGGAGAATGAATGGGCCTACAAATAATCACTGGTGGATTGTAGATAAATTAACTGGTTTATTAAAAAACACAATCTATTTATTTTAGGAGTTATACTTCTTTTAGCGCGTTAGGGAAAAATGATGAGTCACGAAAAACCGACACCCTGAAGTTAGCTATAGTCAACATTATTTTATATAACAATATTCACATAATGACAGTATAGACGTCAAAAGAAGATAATATAGTGTTAAACTACACAATAAGAAAAAAGGTTACAGTGTAATGAAATTATACTATGTATTTTTCTTTAAGGAGTATTACTTCTAACGCATGTACATAAGTACACACACGCTTTTTTATATAAGGATCATTCGGAAAACTAAAATAAACTTGTAATATAGAAGTAGCCATAACCAATTAGAAAACAATACATAACCAGTTTCTCAATATTTGTCAAATAAAAGCCGCAATGGAAAACTAGCGTTAGACACAATCGCCCGCTAATGTTTTGATGAAAATTGTAAAATAAATGGTTTTTAAAATTAATAACAGATTCTTTAGGACAAATAGTACTTACTAGTGAAAGGAAATAACCCCATTAACAGCTCCAATTTTACTGGTAGTGTTTGAACAATTAATTATTGAACAACGAGTCATTTTGTTTTTAAAACCTTACGTCGCATGCTGACCGCGGTCGGGAGTATACTCAATTTCGCGGCGAGTAATGGAGCCGTCGAGTCGTCTTCTTGCCACGCGAGGTACATTACACTCTTTACTTCTATCTCGATATATTTCTGTGCTCTTGACTTATAAGAAGTTAATTAAAGACTTACCTGAATTATTAGACCTGGACTGTAATATAAATTTTAGTTATTCATTAATAATAATTGCGATAAAACGGGTATGTGTCTATTTATGTATTTATTGTTTTATTTATTTATAATATTTTATCTATATTATTTAATTATTATATTATTTGGATGATAGGATTCTTTGTTTTTTTTGTTTTGCTTTTTTGATGACCTACTCTATTATTATTTTAAATTCTCCTCTATCCTAAGGTTGTCTGGGAGAAATCGCTTTCCTACCGATAAGACCGCCTTTATGCATATTATTTTGTAAGTTGTATATTTAAGATTGTGTGTGTAACTTATATGCACAATAAAGTATACCGGGTATTTGGAACGCTTGCGAAAACGAAGAGGTATGATAGTGTTGGCATAGCCTGACATGATACAAGTGAAAAAAACGCGTTTTCTTTTTTTTTTTTTTGGTTGCCTTTTTTTGTATAATCCGGTTTACAGGAATTTGATGATAATGCTTTAAAATAATTGTTTTTGAAAAAAACAGCAATGTAATAAACTTAACTTAAATAAACGGCTAGCGGACTGAATCAGCTGATAGCGTTCGCCGCCTGCACGAGGTGAACGAACTCCCGCACCGCGCGCGTATTCAGCGCGATTTATCGCTTTAGTCGTTCATCGTTTTAGTTTTTACTAATACATTGCGGGTTTGCAAAATACACAAGTCCTAAAATTTTCTTTAAAAAACGTTTCTGAGATAAATGGTTATATTATGCATTATATAGTATATAAATAGTATATTATTAGGGTTTAATCTTCGCAAGCGTTCCAAATACACCCGGTATTTCTTCTCTATGTATTTATAGTGTAGGCGAGTAGAAATATACATGGCTACTCGCATCCCACATGGAGTGCCTTCGATAGAAACAAGGAGACAATTCAAATTAGGAAATGAAATGAAAATATATTTTAAATATACATTTATTTAATATAAATCTATTATACTTCTGTCACTATATTATACAATTTTCCACTATACTATAGTACATATTTCATAAACCGGGTACATGCTAACACTGGAAATAACATGTAACTACTCATTAAAGTTACAATACGAGCAATTTATACCGACTGAAGTTAGTTGAGTTTCGAGTATGCGTGTCATGCGAATAGATAGAAAAATCAATACGTCACTCCGAGCTGATTTCAGACCGGACAAGTTAAAGTGCTCGTACTGTAAAGTTAGGTACTATAGAACATAAAATATTAATAAGAGGCAGTCGGGGAGTATGTTGAAATGTGGTGCTTTAGGACAATTGACATTTCTTTTCAGTTCCATACCTAATGTAAGTAAACAGAGATATTTTTCTACTAGAATTGACAAGCATGTTATTGAAATTGTTCATCCGGGATCCGATTTCGAACTAACACATCTATTTTGTTAATAAGCTTTAAGATATAATTGCGTAGACCGTAGAACAACCTACACCTTATGACACAATACACTTAGTGTAAGATGTACAGCAATAGACGAATACAGAAACACGAGTAATCTCTATTTACTAACAAGTACCTGGATGACCGTTTTTTTTTTTTTTTTTTAAATAAAATGACATTTTCTAAAAATGATTCCTAGCTAGATCGATTTATCGCCCCCGAAACCCCCACATATACTAAATTTCATGAAAATCGTTGGAGCCCATTCCGAGATTCCAATTATATATATATATATATATATATATAGGCCTATAGCCTTCCTCGATAAATGAGCTATCTAACACTGAAATAATTTTTCAAATAGGACCAGTAGTTCCTGAGATTAGCGCGTTCAAACAAACAAACTCTTCAGCTTTATAATATAAGTATAGATTAGAAAGTATTGAAGCTAGCTTCGTCGTCCTGTTAAGCGTTGTATAGTTCTTTAAAAAACTTACAAACTTTGAAACTATGTTTAGCAGAGATTCAAGCTAGGCAGAAAAATGTCCGCGTATATAAAGTTTGACTTTGTACTGTACAGACGGACAACGGCAGTATTTTATGTATCAATAAAAGTAAGTACATATGACTTTTCATTATTACATCACTATTATATCATATATTCATATGTTTATACAAGCAAAGTATGAATTGTATACTTTATATCTCTTATTAGCAATATTAAAAACATTGGCATACATATAATATACGAAAAAATCGAAAATAAAAGTATTTCTATATACAATATATATATTGTGAAGATGATCAATACAAAAACATATTTTATTTGATACAATCATGTATGCACAAAAAACCACAATATTTGATATGTTTATTTTTATTTCTTATCCCCAAATACTCAAACGAATCTCAAATTTAAGACGTACTTAAACTCGTGTTGTCCCTCTTTTTTCTTTGAATCTGACACGTTGTAGCATGAGTTTAAGTACCTACGTCTTAAATTTGAGATTCGTTTGAGTATTTGGGGGTTAGCAAACTATAATTATTTGGGTGAAATGGTCCCGCTGATGAGGACTGATCGCCCGTCTGGCCTTGCTGGTGTCCCCACCCTTAAATAACTATAATTATATTTGTTAGCTAGGTGACTGAGCGAAGGTTATTCGCATATTATAGAACAGCCAAAATCTAAGTACATGAATGTAATTGCAATAGCTGTCTAAAATCAGTTTATGCGCAGCCATTTGTTGCTGTGTTCATGTAGTCAAGGTAATTTTACCGCACTGTCATTTATCATTCTATATCGAGGCAAGATTTTGATTGTTTGTGTTTGGTTTATAAACTCTTGCATATTGCATGTTTGCAAATGCAAGACTTTTTTTATATTGATTTTGATAAAAAAAATTGTGTGTGTTCAAGTGGATTCGTGAATGGTTTAGATTCACAAAAAAAATATTTTGTACAGGACAACGTCTGTCGGGGCCACTAGTATTAATATATTCTAATATATAAAATTTCCATGTCACAATGTTAGTTACCGTACTCCTCCGAAACGGCTTTACAGATTTTTACCAAATTTTATATGCGTATTCAGTAGGTCTGAGAATCGGCTACTATCTATTTTTCATACCCCTAAGTGATAAGGGTGGTCAACCCCTCAAATTTTAAAAGTTAACGCGGGCGAAGCTGCGGGCAACAGCTAGTATCATATAAAAAAAGAAAACATATTATACGTTAAATGTCATTCAATCAAGCCATAAAAACTTATGTTAGGGTTACAAGACAGTAAATTGTGCGTACCTCATGGCAATTATATTACCAAAAATTTCATAAAAAATATTAAGTGACTAATTTGCTTATGAAAAATCCTACCAAAAAGAATAAAAGACAAATATTACGTCTAAACGATTAACAAATACGTTATTTATTAATAGTTTTATTTTTTATAAGTACCCAATTTTGTGCTTAAAAGTAATATCAGTCTTAGTCTTAAAATAAACGCGGACGATTTGGTACCTACATTATTAATCTATACATACTTTGGCGTCAAAAAATGTATACAGTACATGTATGATATATTTAAAATATTTAGTATAAATATGATATCTATCATTGTATACATAAGCGCTAAGCGCAATTTTTTTCTTTATCATAAAAATCTTGGCGAGATTCGAATCCGCAACCCGAATGGCATACTTTACAAAATACATGTGTATATTTGCGATTTTTATATACCAACTTATCTATACTTCACCCTTCATATACCAGAACAGGCCTGTTTCCAGTAAGGAGTAATCATTAAAATAACACATTATTCTTATGAAATATGACGCGCAGATTCCGTAAAACACATTATTTATCGAAATTAAACTGAGATTTATGAATATTTCGCTAAATTAAAACCATAAAATACAGCAATCTGCCATGACAAATGAAACACCAATCAGAGCGCATTACGTCACGTTACTATTGGTCAGTGTAACCTTGGTGTAAGCAAAGTGAGTTTCGTAAAAATCGTCTAACAATCTCCTAACGTTTTGATTTGGTTGTTATTACTGTTTGTTTTTAGTGTTTTATTATAGTTCAGTTAACAATCAGTAATCTGAATTCGTGTTCCTAAAAGAAACAAACACGGTGTATCCAGAATTTGCCAACCAAATTCCTCTAATTTTCCTAGAGTGGATGTGCTATAATTATTGTTGGGAGAGGTGATTTAGATTTGTGACACAGATCCCATCACATCATATTCCATATAATTAACTGCATAAAGTTAACTGGAATATAAATAGAGACACCATAAGTAAGCTGAACAGTATTAACTAAAATTAAATTAATGCAGCATAAACATTATACTAGTACCTAAACTGTTAATATCAATTTACAATAATTTAGTTAAGTTAAAACTTACGTCAAAGTGATTCCCAGAAATAAATTGTAGACTTTAAAGTTTTATGCGTTGGATATCGCCATGCGAGAGTTACCCACTTTTTACGCATTGTTTTGCTAAATAGAACGCATAAAAATAACTCCTCCCGATTTTTTTGCATTACGTTCGCACTGAAGCACCATACAAAACTTATATTCTTTTTCATTAATTTCTAAAACGATTTCTATCAGGAAAATCACTCGCTATATGACTTTGTACATCCTATTTACTTAGAACTTTAGTAACGTGACGTTATAAATAGACGCCATGACATACACATGCGTTATGGCGCGAATTTAAATTTTATAATTTAAAATTTTAATTTCTCTGTAAATGTTTTATTTTCTTGTACTTTTTTTAAGACTATAAAAATAGAAAATAGCTTGTTTTTTTTCATTTAACATCAATTAACTTTAACATTTGTAAGTTAATACAAATGTAACATCCATTAAAAAAATTATAGGGTTTTAGTAGAATATTTTAAATCTACAAATTGACAAAGTACAGGCAGACAAGTGTCATAATTATTCGTCATCAACTTTTTAAAACTTTTAACCAAAACCCCCCTAAAAATTCAGCTCTAAACCAAAGTATACATTTGACATATGTCGCCATATCTTTATCAAAATATTCCCGTTTTTTTTTTTCATTTTTCTCATTGAATGATGAAATGGTCTCCTAGAATATTTAAGTCTATGAATTGACAGTGACACTCACATCCTGACATTTGATATACTAACTGGCCAGCATGTTCCAGAATGTTCTTACAGCATTATCGGCTCTAGAAACTGTTCGTTTGGTCTGTTGTGGAGGTTTTGGGATTGGAAGGATCGCTTAATACTGACGTATGGGTACATCTGCCGCCATTCGTTTACCTGGAAAAATAAAATAATAATTGTACACTCACTAATTAGAGCTTAATAGTTCCCCCACCATGGTTCAGGCCTTGTCGTGGCGGTGGGGCTCAGTAGCCCAGGGTGAGCCCAGGACCTTGAGCGGAGCTAATTGAGCCGAGGGGGCTCTTTGTACCCCTCTTATAAGAAGAGTGGACAAAAGAGCAGGGGGCAAGGGGTGAGGATGGGAACCTCACCCCATTGTACTGTCCCGGCGTTGGGAGGGGTTGTTCTGTGGTGCGGGACAACCCCTCTGTGGAGGTGGTGTCGGTCCCTTGCGGGACTGACTAGCCGTCGAGGTGCCCTGTTTGTTTACTAGATCCGGGGCACCTCACCAAAGGCGGCATTGGCACTCGCCGGGTTTTAGTGGGTAGAGCTGCGTCCACTTACCAGCTGTCGGGCGCAGCGAGTCCCACATACCCACGTGGAGAGACCCACTCCCCCGCGGGATGCCTCAGAGCATTTCCCGGCGTTAAAGAAAAAAAAAAGAAGAGCTTAATAGTTCGACTATTTTTTATGTCATAAGGAGGCAATGCGTTGCCCTCCTTTTCCCTATTCCCCCACTGGGCTCTCACTGGAAACTCACAAACGGCACGAAACGCGCTGTCAGTTGACGCCGGTGTTATGTGAGCGAGAGGTACCAACCCGGTCGTGCCGGCCCAATTCGGCTGCAAAGCAGGATGGCACTTAATCTTACTAACTAGCCAAAATAAAGTAACACTAACTAACATTATGTGTTACCTTATTTTGGCTTATTTACGCGGATTTCAAGCATTTTGTAACGTGACCAGGTAAAAATTTTAAACACTCAATTTAAGAGCGATATTCGAGTGATTTGTAACGTGCCAACTTATCGGATGAAAACTGGTGTTGCCAACACTAATTTAAAATTATATTTTAAAAAGTTATATTCTATTAGTATTTAGAAAGCCACAACATTAGTACAAGTATTTTTTAAATTCAAATAAACAAAATACAACACGTACCTCAGACTCCGGTATTTGGTCGCAGAAGCTGACGTCCAATAGACGTAACTCTCGACACTTCGTCAAAATTCTGCAAAAATCGATAATTTATATTTTAATTACCATCTCGCACGTGCATCTAACAAATATTCCTATTTCGATATATGACCAGTCAATTGATTTATAATGGTTAACGTTGTCTATAACTCAGACGGACTGATGATGAAGGAAAGATGAAGTAGATAACGATGATAATGAAGATTATGACGAAGAAGACAATTATGATAAAATAAAGAAAGAGACGTCCGCGGTGACGGCGCGCACGCCACACGGATTGTCTGTCCTTGTCCGATTGTCAGTATATCCTTGTCACTCACTCGCTGCAGACGTCGGCGGTGACGGCGCGCACGCCCAGCAGGTCAAGCTGCGCGAGGCGCGGTGCAGGCAGCAGGCGGCGCAGGTCCCGGTCGCTGACCCCGCGCAGCGCGCCCAGGAATAACTTGCGCAGCCGCGCACCGGACAACGCGGAGAGCCACTCGCCCGAACCGGCCGCTTGGAGACTGGGGAAAAAATACTTACTAATACTTACGTATATATTCATACATTTTGGTGTTTACTTAAAAATCGATTTTCATATAAGTCGCCGGTATAAAAAAATATGAAGAGTAAAATTTTAAGTGACCTCGTTACGTTTTTTGTTTATTTCTTGCATACGTCGGCTGCAAACGACATGAGGCTGTCATATATTTTATTTTATCTATCGTTATAGATTTTTATTAATTATTAACTGCAATATGAACATAGATGATTCACATCTGCTGGACTTCGTCGCTTTGTAAATTTCTTTTTATTTGGGTTCGACTTTCTTTTGTCTATGTGTTGTTGTGATGCGAGTTTATTCTACACCCTTTCTTATCACAATTGAGATGCGTTTTTGCATCTCAGCAAGGGTAATAGTACGACAAATCCATACTCTGTTCAGGGATGTGTGTTGTGTATGTATTTTGTGCTGGATATCCTGCAGAGGTCGAAGATCTACCGTAATTAAAGAGTAATGTAAAACTTACATCTATATTAATATAATAATCTAAGGAGTTTGTTTATATGTTTGGACGCTCTAATTTCTGGAATTGATAAGCAAAAAAAATAAAAAAGGCAATTTTTAAATGGCAAGCCGTATTCAAAATTTCAGTGCGGGTGAAACCTTGTTTGTACAACAGCTAGTATTTTTTATAGAAGAGAGTAAAATGGACATTCGGTTCACGGTGGTCACCTTCCACAGATACCCACTAAACCAACGTTTTGCAGGCGTGTTGCAGGCGTTTCAAATATGTATGTTCTTTTCTTGAATTGAACTCTTAAATTCTGATCTTTATAAAAACTATATGACAATATTGTACACTCACCACCATCCCAGGTCCAGCTCCTGCAGGTCCTTGCAGTTATTGAGCGCCCATATACCGGTGGGCGTCAGCGAGTACGACTTCCAGAAGTCCGCGGACACGAGCCCGGGGCAGTTCTGGCCCAGAGCCATCGCCACCTCGTCCATCGACGATATCATCTTACATGCTCCTGTGAAGGAAGAGGAAGTTATTCTATTGTTAAAGAATTAAATAAATTGTCATTCTTCGAGGTAAAAACACCAGATCTATTTGTAAAAAGTATCAGGAACTATAGAACTAAGTTGCATGCGAGCAGAGCTCTTATTTTTTTCGATTTGGTGCAAAATGATCCGCATGACTAGTAATCGTGCGGTTCCCGCGTGTCTAAACTAGGGCTTAAACGTGATGACGACTGAAGTGGTAAAACCGAGTAAACCTGATTCAGTGCGACACCGACCCTATTGCGCATTGAGTGGAGCCGATTAGATCCGATTCAGTACGAACCCACCCGAGCGCACTTCGAGTGGGGCCGAGTACAACCGATTTAGTGGCACCAACCCGAGTTCCCTTCGAGTGAAGGCGAGTAAAACCTATTAAAAGACGCCACGAGCGTAAATTTCGCTCCCTAGAAAAGACATGGCTGAAGAATCATTCACATACCAAAGTTTACATGCTGCAGGCGCGGGTTGGCGCGCACGATTTTGACGGCGGCGCTGGTGGACACGGGCGTTCGGTACACGTCCAGTCGCCGCAGGTGTCGCAGGCGCGACAGTCGCTCCCACTCGGTACACGACGACACCGACCGCAGGCTCAGTTCTGGAAAGGATTTTTTTAAACTGCCGTGCCACCTGATGGTAAGTCAGCGTCGCCCATGAACATAAACTAGTCAACCTGGATCTAGCCCAGGCAACGCATGTGTTGATTATCCTGAGGGGTAATTTATTTTTGTTTATTTATTTAAGCAATTCAGCAGTTCTAAATACATATTAGAAAGTCATTCGGTGGTGTATCGGCGCCTTATCAAGCGTTATAGTTATTCATCTATTTCCATGCTTTCAGGTTGAACAAGTCGCTCATCTTTCCATACAAACGCAGAGCAGTAATTACTACAATGTTTGACGTTGACTATCAAAAACTAACGATAATATAAATTGATCTCGTCATTATCTATGTCTGTATGTACCCAAAATCGTAAAATAATTATAAATTTAAAAAATACAAGCTTCTAAACTTTCGTATTTCAAAATAAATAGTATACGGAGCACGAAAGGTCAAAAATAAAGCCCGTCAGACATAGTTTAGTTATTCAAAAGTTGAAATAAATTTATTTTAAAAATATACACATAATAGTTTTGCTAAAAGTACATTTTAGGAATGAATCAAACGGATGATGTAATGTTGTACTGAATTTCATAATAACACTCCTTAGTTTTTTTTTTCGATCCCTTCTAAGCAAAGGGTTTACTCAACAGCCACTCTCTTACTGCTCGATGCGTGGTATTTGTATGAATTTCAAAAAAAGAATATTTTTGAGTTCGATAAAATACTAATGATATCATTGTAACGGATATTATGCTAAGAAGAGCGGAATGTCTGAACATCCTAAGGCAGATGATGAAGATGATGATGAATTTTCTAATACGTGTATACAATACCTTGTAGTCTTTTGCAGTTCTCCACCACGGTCGCCAGTACGTCGTCGTTAACGAACTTGCAGCAGTTCATGCGGAGGTGCGTCAACTCCTTCCCGCAGGTTTTCAGGAATCTATAACATAACACCTTGAAGGTCTAGTAATGTAGCAGTGGCGGGTTCGAATCCCGCAAAGGGCAAGCAATTTGTTGTTTTTATAAAAGAGGGGGCTAACGAACAGCCGTTTCACCTGGTGGTAAGTGATATACGACATAGACATAAGACACCTGCCACATCATTAGAAGGATAAGGAGTTCCATAACAGGTTTAAGAGTTTACATTTCATAACTTTCTAAATATCATACAATACCCTATGGGCTACGTCTATAAATAAAATGCACACGTTTAAAAAAGTTTAATGTACCTACATGCATTTTGATAAAGTATTTTAGTCCTATAGACTAGCAGCTTTGAATAATCCGAAAAAATAAATGTTAGATGGGAAAAATGGCAAATGGCCACCTGATGAATGACCCATGTGGCCCAGAAACAAACAAGTTTACCTAAAACTAGCCCAGGCAACTCATTCATATGTTGCCTTTTTTTTTCTTTAACGCCGGGAAATGCCGCGGGGGAGTGGGTCTCCCCACGCGGGTATGTGGGACTCGCTGCGCCCGACAGCTGGTAAATAGACGCAGCTCTACCCACTAAAACCCGGCGAGTGCCACCAATGCCGCCTTTGGTGAGGTGCCCCGGATCTAGAAAACAAACAGGGCACCTCGACGGCTAGTCAGTCCCACAAGGGACCGACGCCACCTCCACAGAGGGGTTGTCCCGCACCACAGAACAACCCCTCCCAACGTCGTGACAGTACAATGGGGTGAGGTTCCCATCCTCACGCCTTGCCCCCTGCTCTTCTGTCCCCTCTTCTTATAAGAGGGGTACAAAGAGCCCCCTCGGCCCAATTAGCTTCGCCCAAGGTGCACCGCTCACCCTAGGTTACTGAGCCCCACCGCCAGCCTTATGGGGATTCATATGTTACCTAACCTGAGACGGAAGTGGACGGATGATGATGATAATGATAAACGGGATCCCTTGCCACACGCATTTAACACGGATCGGTATTGGTCGTCTTGGCGTTCACTGAATGAGTCCTTTGTTCAGCAGCGGATGGATAAATGCTGATGATGATGATATACACGGAAGGTGTTATCTTGATAGTAGAATATCTATTTATTTGTATAATCGTATAATTATTTTTTAATAATTACAAAACCATAACAATGATTATCGTTTAATGACGTTAATTATCTGCACTTAATCATCATTTGTGACGGAAATCTAATGACTAATGAGGAAATGCAACTTTGTGAGCAACAATGGTCTTGTGGGTATGAGTTTGGCGCATGAGCGAGAGGTCTGGGTTCGATCCTGGCCGGCAGCACCTAAACGGATTTTTCTAAATTTCCCCGTGAATCATGAAAAAACTCACCGAAAAAGAAAACGTGGGGAAACCTGCATATGAGATTTAAAGTTTGAGGGTGTGTGAAGTTCACCTATCCGCATTGGGCGAGGTCATGGCCTAACACCCTCCTCGCCTGATTTCGAGGGGCCCTGCAGTGAGCCATTAAGCGTAGATGAAGCTAGGCCATAATATGGCCCCACACCCTCCTCGCCTGATTTCGAGGAGGAGCAATCACACAGAATCGTTTATGATGAAGATTATGCAACACTTACTGAATGACGTAACTGGGCTCGACCATGTGGTGACTTCCGCACCACGACAGATCTAACTTCTGCAAGAACTTGCAGTGCATCGACAAGGGCGTTAACATCTGTAATTAAAACTGCAATTGTAACTCAAATATTAATAACTAATTATAATTGTGATGGTGATTAGGGGCCATCCATAAATTACGTACGTCACACGAATTTCATGATATTTGGACCCCTTCCCCGTCCTTGTCACAGATGGTCACATTTATAAGACTCCCCCCCCCCTAGTGTGACGTCACATATTTTGCAATTTTTACATAAATAAATTGATAAATCAAAACAGCTGTTCCGAAATTAGTTTTATTTTGGTTTAAATTGTTTTTAATTTAGTTTTTTTAATTAGTTCATAGCACCTAGTCTTATGTGACGTCACAAAATCTGGGAGCCCTCACACCCCCTTGTCACATAATGTCACACTTCGTCGGACGCCCCCCTACCCCTTAACGTGTGACGTAAATTATGGACGGCCCCTTAATTATAATCGTTATATTGTTTTTGTTGTTTTATATTTTGTTTGGTTAAGATAAAACATACCATTATGTTTTCGAACAAAATATTGTTTCGCACAAAATGATGGGTTTATCTTAGCACACTACTTTTATTGTAGTGATTATTATAATAGATAAAAACGTTTTCTATAAAAGATTTTAAATTAATATGTTTATTTCATCGAGCATATAACCGGAGAGTAGTAATGTGAATCATAAAATTCCGAAACTGTTCAGTGATTTGGCACTGGCATAATAGCAATTCAACCAACCAGTGATCTGTATGTACGTCCCATCGGCCATCCATCAATGGTCAACAGTTGGCCAATCAGAGCGCAGAACCGGCGCAGCGTCGCAGCACCAATTTGGCGCAATTGGTTTTCATACAAAACACATAGCATTACCGCTCTACTCCGGTTGTATGCTCGATAGTTTATTTCCACTTCTAAAACTGCTTAAAACGGGATATTCACCAATCATAAGTTTCGTGAACCAGACAGTGCGATCAATCTACGAAAAGCAAAGGAAATTAGAAAACACATTTTCTTTTTCTAATTTTCATTCACCTAACTCTACTACTTCTCTACCGTGGAAGTACTAATCATCATCATCATCATGAGCCTCTATCCGTCGACTTCTGAACATAGGCCTCCCTGAATGAACGCCAAGACGGCCGATCCCTTGCCCCTCGCATCCAACACGGACCGGCCTCAAGTACTCGAGTGAATTTTCATGCATATAGATACCACAAAAAACATTTACACTCACCTCAGACCTAACACAATGCCAATAGGGTCTCAAATCGATGTTCTTATATAGAACAGCATCACAGGCGAGCCTCCTGAAGTGGGTGTTGACTTGGGCGCAGCGACACAGCGAGCGGAGGTCCAGGTACTTCATTATAAATTGGATTGTTTCGTCCTGAAACGAGATTTATATTAGAGGACAAAAAAATAGAAATTGACTGGTAATGTTCTAACTACTATAATCTATACTAATATTATAAAGCTAAAGAGTTTGTTTGTTTCTTTGAACGCGCTAATCTCAGGAACTAGGAAGATAGGAAGAGGTAGTGCCATGCTGCATTGCAGCCAAATTGGGCCGGCACGACCGGGGTGGTACCTCTCGCTCACATAAAACCCGCGTCAAGTGACAGCTACGCTGTCGCGTTTCGTACGGTTTGTGAGTTTCCGGTGGCCAATTGGTGGGATCGGGGAAAGGAGGGCAACGCATTTGCATAACCTCTGGTTGTGCAGATGTCTATGAGCGTCGGTAGTCACCATGGCTCCGACTGCTAGGCTGCCTCCTATGCAATAAAAAAAGAAAAAGGAACTACTGGTCCGATTTGAAAAATTCTTTCAGTGTTAGACAGCCCATTTATCGAGGAAGGCTATAGGCTATATAACATCACGCTGTGACATACAGGAGTTGAGTTACGCGGGCGAAGCTGCAGGCAACAGCTATAATAAATAAGTAATAGTTTACTGCCTCTCAAAAAAGGTAAAAAAATAAACTGTATATAATATATTTTCTTAAATAAAACCTTGCAAAACTATTATGCATTGTCACAGTGGAAAATGGAAATTAACATTATTTTTATATCTATACTTATATTATAAAGCTGAAGAGTTTGTTTGTTTGAACTCGCTAATCTCAGGAACTACTTGTTCGATTTGAAAAATTCTTTCAGTGTTAGATAGCCCATTTATCGAGGAAGGCTATAGGCTATATAACATCGCGCTGTGACTTATATGAGTTGAGTAACGCGGGCGAAGCTGCTGGCAACAGCTAGTTTTACAATAAAAATAATTAATTATTATATAAAAGTATAAAAATATAATTATATAAACGTAATATAAGAATCTATACTAATATGTATTATAATACAGTTTTTAAGTTTGTACGTTTGTAGGGGGATAATCTTCGGAAGTACTGATCCGATCATAAAAATTCTTTCACTAACAAAGCTGCACTATTAGGTAAAGAGTGACGTAAGCTATTTTTTTTTTATTAGAGATGTAAATAGGACTTATGAAAAATTTTGCCGATAAAAGTCATTATGCCATAGCGACCCTATGCCTACTTTAAATCTCCTCCACCCTAAGCTTGTTTGGTAGAAATCGCTACCTTATCGATAAGGCCGCCTTTTTTACCGACTTCAAAAAAAAGGAGGTTCTCAATTCGTCTGTATGTTTTTTTTTTTTTTTTATATGTATGTGACACGATATCTCCGCCGTTTGTGAATGGATTTCGATGGTAATTTTTTTGTTTGAAAGCTGGTGTTTCCAATTTGGTCCCATGTTAATTTTATTAAGATCTGACAAGCCGTTTTTTAGTTATTCCCAATAATGCCTATTTGGTTGGTTTTGTTTATCTTGATGATATGATCATTTTATTACGTGTCGAAGTAACAATTGTATAGGATGCTTTGGTAGCACACCATAGTATGTCGCGGTCATCGTAATCATCATCATCATCATCATCACCATCACCATCACCATCATCATCATCATCCTTTATCCGTCCACTGCTGAACATGCCTCCTTCAATGAACGCCAAGACGACGAATTTCGGAATCACTAAAAATTAAGAAATAAAAACATTTTACAAAAAATTTAAACCGACTTCAAAAATACTAAACTAAAAAGTAATAAAATAACAGTTTCTTTAATATTTGTGCTTACAGCATAATATAATCAACTTAATCTTCTACTAATGTACAAACTTTGCGTTTACCACGTCATTATAGTTACTTTTGGAGTCGGTGTCGTATTTGTTGCTGTACATTACCTACCTACCTACCTACCTTGGCTAACACCGACTCCAAAAGTAACTATAATGACGTGGTAAACGCAAAGCTTGTACATTAGTAGAAGATTAAGTTGATTATATGCTGTAAGCACAAATATTAAAGAAACTGTTATTTTATTACTTTTTAGTTTAGTATTTTTGAAGTCGGTTTTAATTTTTTGTAAAATGTTTTTGTGTACAATATTTTTTCTGTAATCTCAACGATATTGTACTTACCTATTTTATGTACATAATAAAGTATATTTTCTTTCTTTCTTTCTATTTCGAGTGCATTGAGAAAACCATTAACGATTTATAAAATAATGTTCCATATATTAATAAGTTAATAAGTTAATAAAAAAAAAAGTTCAAATATGGGTGGAAACTAATAGTGGTTAAATTGGTTCAGGATAGTAATCCTAAGGATTTATCAAAATATTTAAATGGATAAGTCCATTTAAATATTTTGATAAATAAGGATGATTATCAACGTGTAAATCACACTTTAAATCATTCTGATCGGACTTTTCGTTTAGAAGTTATGACAGGTATAAAAATTGTAAGAAAAATGTCACGATTTCAACAAACTGTTATAGGCACGGTTCTAGTTTTAGTTCACGGTTTAGTCTAACCACCGAACCGAACCAAATGAAATTTGGTACCTATGGATATAGGTAGCTTGAATCTCAGAATTTGTGTTATGCCCATTATAATGTGTTACTTCGATAAGTATTTTCGAAGATTATCCAAACTAACAACCATTGCCTCTGTATTATATCAGAATGTATAAATTACCGGTGGGAGGGAAGCGCTGTGCCGCGCTCCCGGCTGCATGGGTACCACCATCTTGCTTGTTTCTCCCGTGACACAGCTTTGCTGTGTTTCGGAAAGAAGGGCAAGACAGGCAGTGTAATTACTGGCACCGAGACTTAACATCTTATGTCTCAGGATAGGCAACACATAGATGAGTTGCCTGGGCTCGTTCCAGGTAAACTAGTTTATGTTCATGGGCGACGTCGACCACTTACCATCAGGTGGCACGTTTGCCAGTTTGCCTATCCCAATAACATTAAAAAAAATGTTTTCTTAATTAGACAATTTTCGAACTCCCAAACTATAACAGACTCAAGAGACAAAAACACTTACCGGTAGCTGCTGAAAGTCGCCTAAAAGTGGCTCTGTGATATTGTTAATCTGGCTCGGTGATTGTTTGTCAGTGATGAATTTAGTTGGTTTTGATACATTTTCGTATAGGTTTTCATAGAGCACTCGATGGAGGATGGTACCTGAAAGGCAAGACGTTATTAGTAGTCACAAATTATGAACGAGCTAAGGAAAAAAATAATCTGCATTGACATAGCATGGTTCGGGTAGACGAAGGATAAGTCGACCTCACACTACAAGGTCGATCTCGTCGATGCTACTTTGCAGCCGAATTGCGTCGGCACGACTAGGGTACCTCTCGCTTACATAATACCGGCATAAAGTGACAGCTATGCGTCGCGTTTCGTGCGGTTTATGAATTTCCGGTGGCCTTTTGGGTCGATAGGGAAAAGAACTGCAACCCATCCGCATAACCTCAGGTTGTGTGATGTGTATGAACGTCGATAGTCACCAAAAGGCTTCGACTGCTCATATGCCCTCCTATGCTATAAAAATGTAGAATTTAAGAATAGAAGAGAAGAATAGTTTTTGGCTAGGTTCATGTGCTCTGACGTATTCCTACTTACGCGATACGTATGCTTTATAATGATAGTTTTATGTAGGCAAGTATAAAGTAGGTAATCCCATGGCTTAGGACTTAGGTAATAGTATGACAAGTAATTTTATGCCAGTACCTATAATAGGTAAACTCGCAGACGTGTACCTTATCAACTTTGCCCATAAACTCTGTCTATGTCTATCCTGAGGCTAAGTCCCGCAGCTAGTAATTCCACTGTCTGTCCTTCCCTCACGAAACATAGCAAAACTGTGGCACTGTAGAAATTAGCGGGATGACGGTACACGCCCCACCATGGTTAAAGCCTTGTCGTGGCGGTGGGGCTCAGTAGCCTAAGGTGAACCCAGCACCGTGGGCGAAGCAAATTGAACCGAGGGAGCTGCTTTTTGTACTCATCTGATAAGAATAGGGGACAAAAGAGCTGTTCCGTCGTGCGGGACAACCCCCCTGTGGAGGTGGCGTCGGTCCCTTGGGGATTTACTAGCCATCGAGGTGCCCTGTTACTCAACAGATCCCGGCACCTCTCCACAGGCGGCATTGGTGGCACTCGCCGGGTTTTAGTGGGTAGAGCTGCATCCACCTTACCACCTTTCGGGCGCAGCGAGTTCCACATACCCGCCTGGGGAGTCCACACTCCCCGCAGGAAGCCTAAGAGCTAAAATAAAAAAATAAAAAGGATGACGGTACACATCCGAACAGGCGTGTGACAGCGCATCCCTACCGTTAAAAACCTATTAAAAACACGTTTTCTAAGTGTCAGTGTTACATTATTTACACAAACATTGATGAGCGTGATAGTAAAACATCGTGATGCACTTGAGAGTATCACGGGATAATCTTATTTGAACACTCTCAAGATTTGTGATCATATTTTCACGTTAACCTTGCACGTGCGTGATTCACGGCTGATTGCGTAAATCGCGGTAACATGAGTAATTAGTTTAGTAATTAATTTCATTATCATCATCGTTATTATTTCTCAAGGAACATGAAATAAAACATTCTGGTTCCGTGGTTGCTATAATAACGGAAAAAAACATGTACTTTTTTTGCATAGGCCCTCCTATGCAAAACCTAAACGAGCAGTCGAAGCTTTAGACTATCGACGCCCATGCACCTCTTCATAACCAGAGATTATGCAGACGAGTTGCCCTCCTTTTCCCTATCTGCCCAATGGGCCACCGGAAACTCACAAACCGCACGAAAAGCGAGCGCATAGCTGTCACTTGACGCCGGTGTTATGTGAGCGAGAGGTACCATCCCGGTTGTGCCGGCCCAGTTCGGCTGCAAAGTAGCATGGCACTACCTCTTACTACTTACTTAATAGTTAATTTAATATCGATACTCATATCATAAATATGTAAGTTTAAATTATTAGTTATATTTTTTATCATGAAAGTTAGTCGATTTTTTTGTTGCTGTGGAAATTCTTCAGTCCTCGGGAATATGTCCTCCACGCGCTCCCCGCTACCCCGGGGCCAGTATACCGCAGTAGTAGTTGCAGGGCAGTGTCCCGGATCTTAATAACGCTGGACACCCCCCGCGACCAGCCGGTTCCCTCAAAGAGGCTAACCGAGCTTCCTACTAGTATGGTGGAACTTCGAAAACCTGAAGAACCCCCGCCGAAGTCGGAACTTTTCTACCGGGGCAAGTAACCTTACCCCGAGTCCCGTTAGATAGGAGGGAGTGCGGAGGAGGCGCAGAGGGCCTCCTCCGCACTTCTGACGACGGAGCGGGACTGACGTGGCGTCGTCCTCTCTGTCCTGCTCCACGGCCTCCTTATTCTAAATGACGGATTCGCAGGTGACTGCCGCCTGCCAGGCCTTATCGTTTTCAAGCATGCACCACACTCGAGAGCGAGAGGCCCCCGCCCCTCCAAGCACTGCCACGAGGTCATAAGTCATAACGCTATGTGGCTCATCTATCCCACACCTCAAGGATCTGCTGGGACGAGTCCTCCACAGCGCCGCACTCGTGGCCGGCTGGCGTCGGCTCCCTCCTGGCCACCCAACACAGGTACGCACCGAACCAACCTTTTTTTTCTTTTTTTTTCTTTTACGCCGGCAAATGCTCTTGAGGCATCCCGCCTGGGGACTGGGTCTCCCCAGGTAGGTATGTGGAACTCGCTGTGCACGAAAGATAGTAAATGGACGCAGCTCTACCCACTAAAACCCGGCGAGTGCCACCAGTGCCGCCTTGGTGAGGTGCCCCGGATCTGTGAAGCTGACAGGGCAACTCAACGGCCAGTCAGTCCCGCAAGGGACCGACGCCACCTCCACAGAGGGGTTGTCCCGCACCACAGAACAACCCCTCCTAACGTCGGGACAGTACAATGGGGTGAGGTTCCCATCCTCACCCCTTGCCCCCTGCTCTTTTGTCCCCTCTTCTTATAAGAGGAGTACAAAGAGCCCCTCGGCTCAATTAGTTTCGCCCAAGGTGTTGGGCTCACCCTAAGCTACTGAGCCCCACCGCCACGTCAAGGCCTGAACCATGGTGGGGGCACCGAAACAACCTACCCTCGTCATGCCTAAAGCAATAATCAGGTTTCAATATTTGCTAGCGTTATGGTACAATTACAAATTACAAAACTAGGTTATTATGTGTAAGAAGTTGCGGGAAACTGCTCGTAAATACATCCATATTATATACATATTATAATATCTACGTATATATTAAGCACATACATCAATTGTTAAGTACCTATATATTATCATACAAATAAGAACCTTGTGCGGATTTCGATTCAGGACCTCATTGTACTAGTCACCTGACTTATTTTTTTACACAGTTATTTATGTAAAATCAACATTAAATACTGTTATCGATTGTATTGCAAAACTATATGTTATAAAGCAATTTTATTAGCAGATGAAGCAAAAAACCATTTAGGACAACAAAACAATTTATTGCCACATTTAAACACTGCATATTGGTTTGTGAGCGCAACATAACAGTAGTTCTCGTTTTTAGTATCTGGGTAAATATTAATTGTCCACTTTATTTTTCGAGTAATTCTCAGCAATTTCTTTCATTTGATACCCATATTGCGTGTGCATAAGAAATAACTAGTCCGCCATATTGGCTGCACCACCATGTTGGATTTAGAATGACGTCACATAGCTAACCATGCATTGTCATGCAAATTAAACTTCTAGACACAATTTCAGCTCAATCAGTTAAAGATATCTGCTTCAAAATGGAGTTACAAGATTCCACCCAAACATACATGAATACATTGCAAGCTAAATAAAAGCTTGTAAAAAGTATCCTATTTTCGAGTACACACCACAGGCGAAATAAGTGCAAATTTATCAAAATCACAAAAGATAGAGAATCAAATTCACTTATAAAATCACAAACTGCATTCATATTAAAGTTAGTTGGTTTGTTCATTATATTAAAACCATTTTTTCTGATTATATATATAAGTATTTTTTATATTTCTGAAACAAATCTTAAAAATCTCGTTTTAATTAAAATGAAATAACTACTCTTCCTGTGATCATGGTTGCTGTAAAGCATTCGAAACGTCAGTCATGGAAAAATCTGAATAAGCCGCGTAAAAATCCGTAAAAGTAATTTCATTATATATTTTTTAATCAATAAAATGAGTGAAATTTACGTAGGTAAACATTATAAAACAGGATTTTTATTGTCGGAATATTCAGGCTGGTCCAAACAGAAGCCGAGAGCAACAGCTAGTATAACATGACCAGAAAAATAAAAACCCTCGCCATATTGCGGAAAATTCAGGAACTAATTTCTGTACGGACTATACTATGTGTTAGCGTATAAAAGATACAGTGGCGAAACCAATGCAGGGTTCATATATTTTTGGTCAGACGATACTTCATAATCTAATTAACGTCATTAGCATTTGTTTTTCGACTCGACGATAATAAGTTAGTCAGGACAAACTATTATATAACAAGAAACGCCTTGAATAATTTTTGCGTCTAATAAATGGTCCAAATTGTAGACAAAAGACTTATGCGTATTTAAGTTTGTTTGTTCGTCGCCAAGCCTTTTTCAGTGGTTCACAATAAGGCAACTTAACAGACCACTCCATTTGAGTAAATTCTAGGAAACATAAAATCATTAGGACGTAACATTATTTGATAGGAAGGCATAAAATTGGCAGTAAAGTAAAAACCGGCCAAGTGCTAGTCGGACTCGCGCACAAAGGGTTCCGTACCATTACATAATATACAACATAAGACACTCTAACAAAAAATAAGGTTTATGTTTATGGAATTAAATGTTTTTTTATATATTTGAGTTGATTGCATGAAAGATAAATTGCGGTTTACGATTTATGACGTATAAAAAAACTACTGCCTAGATCTTGTTCCAACCAATTTTCGTTGGAAGTTTGCATGGTAATGTACAACATATATATATATATATATATATATATATTTTTTTTTGTTTTATCATTCTCTTATTTTAGAAATTACAGGGGGGAAACACATTTTTCCACTTTGGAAGTGTCTCTCGCGCAAACTATTCAGTTTTGAAAGTTTAGTTTAGAAGTTTAGAAAAAAATGGTATTAGAAACCTCAATATCATTTTTGAAGACCTATCCATAGATACCCCACACGGATGGGTTTGATGAATAAAAAAATTGAGTTTTAGTTCTAAGTATGGGGACCCCCAAAATTTTAAAATATTAATGCGGTTCACAGAATACAATGCGGTTCACAGAATACATCTACTTACCAAGTTTCAAGCTCTTATAGTTTCGGAAGAAAGTGGCTGTGACATACGGACGGACGGACAGACAGACAGACAGACAGACATGACGAATCTATAAGGGTTCCGTTTTTTGCCATTTGGCTACGGAACCCTAAAAAGTAAAGGGGCAGTGGATCTTGGCATTCCTAGAAAAAGGCATAATATACCCAGCGGATAAAGATCGATAACGATGATGAATTAGGCAAATTCTAAATTTGCGGAGTTTAAAGACGAATGTTTTTCACCCGACTATCTTTGTTTATAATATTCTTTATAAAGATAGATAGAAGATACATTGGAAATATTCCAAACCACTCAATGGATTTCTTTAATTAACTAGAGATTATGCAGATGCAAATCCAATTCGCAAGAGGTGGCACTTAATCCCACTTAGGCTTTAAAAAATTTACTAAAATTATTTACAAAAATGGTCAATTACAAAAATGGAATATAAAGCCGTGCTTAAACTTAATACATGATAAAATAAAAACTCATACTAGCAAATAATAAAACTCTTACAATGAAATATATTTTGTTTATAATCATACCTTTCTGAAATTCCAGACATGGCTTTACACATTTATCAGTATGAACCGGATAGTGCTCTAACCTCTCTATTGCTGATAGCTCCCTGCCCTTCAACATCACCGCATCTAGTTCCGTATAATATGGGAGTAGTTTGTGATTGAATTCCAATCTTAGGGTCCTAAAACAAAAAATCATATATCTTCATATACACATTTTACAATTAATGGAAGGATTTGTTGTAGTTGAAATGGCAGATTTATTGGCAGATTTACACTGGTACAAACCTATTTTGTACCCAATACAGCTGAAGTATATTTCAGAAATGTGGACAGTCACTAGAGCTATGCGAAATAACTGCTAAGCCACCTGTACTAAACCTTACCACTAATATGAAGGGTATTCCACTTTTACTCGTCTGTAATAAGGAAATTTTTATTTGTACAAAAATAAAAATAAGTATATAAATTGTAAGGCAAAGAAATTATAGGAAATATATATGATGAAAGAATTGTTTCAATAACTTGAAAAATGACAACGAATCAACATTTACTGAATCCCGAACGCGCGAGGAGCATTTGCTCTGTGACGTCACAAGTCTCGCCTGGTCAACGGTACGGGTAAGGCGATAGTTCGACTCGAGCGAGCGAGTCGCGGCCCGTGGGCGAGACTTGTGACGTCAAAAGCCGCGCACCGAGATGATTTAAGCAGACAGGAAAAGTATCAGAACTTCGTCATTTATAGAGATAGTTGAAAAAAATCAATGGACTTTATTGAGAGTTTAGTGCTATTTTTAAAACATAAATAAAAAAAAAAGAAAACTTCCTTATTGGACCTCCTAACAAAATAACGATAAACCGTTTTTTTTATTTTATTTTAGAAAACTTGTTTACCTAACTGGAAATGATGTAGGTGTTATTGGGGGACTGAAAATCCTTGGTGTATCTCCCACATAGCCCGGTAATCCTTCCCACAATAGTATCCAAGTTGTGGTGGGACTCAGTGCCCATATTCTGACCAATGCACCCGGATTGTATGTTTCAAATACTGCCACTTCGGTGGCGTACACAGGCGTTGCAAAGGAAACCTCTGTTTAAAAATAAATCATAAATTAAAAGTCTTTTTTAACATAATATTGTGCACAATATAGCCCCTCTGCACGTAGACAGATGCATCGGCAGACGTCATCAGCAGACGCATCCACTGGCGTGTACAGATGGGGTGATTTGCTCGTCTGTCGTAGGTATTCAACGACGGTAGATACATCCGCCACAAATCCCTTTGTTGTCGGTTTTTGTGATACAGATCAAAGGGTTACACCGCGAATGTTTGGCGTCCGTCAGACGAGTGGAGGCACTTCGACAAATGCATCGGCAGCCGTCGGCGGATGCATCTGCCGATGTCTGCCGTAGAGTAGAGAGCAAAAAAGCTACGTCCACCTTACCATCTTTAGGGCGCAGCGAGTCCCACATACCAAAAGAGCATTTCCCGGCGCAAAAGAAAAAAAAAGAAAAAAAAAGGTGCACTTCTTATGTTGATGGCCGACACTGACCACTTATTATAAGATAAATACCTAAATAAGATTGTTTGACAAATCCACTCAATTATAAGAAAAAAAAGTCTTAATAATTGCTCCATTTATATAACAAACAAAATATCATATGCATAGTAGACTATTTATTTGCAATAGACTTTTTAGAAGCTGAAATCTGAAATCTTCCGAGATCCTACCACTAAACCACCCGCGAGCGCCTTCAGCCGCTTTTTGAGGGTCCCGGATCTGCAGGCAATAGGATCACCTCAGCGAAAGGCTGGCCCCAGACTACTCTTCGTAAAGGGGCACTATGTAGTGATGACGTTCGGCAGAGACAAGTCCTCTTCGATAACCGACGTCAGATGGCGTCGCAGGGCCACCCATCTCAGGCACAACTCGAAGATCGGCGTGGACACCACGTGCGGGCCAAGTCCATCGCCGCGCCACAATCGTGACATATTGTCACCGGCTCCCTGTGGGCCACCCGGCACAGGTAATCACCAAAGCAACCATGCCCTTTGAGCATCTGTATCATACGGAAGGTGAGGGGTTTGCGCTTACGTCGCATCCACCGCTCGAGGACCGGACGCAGAGCAGTCATTAAGCTTTTTCCAAACGCCTGCGGTACCAGCGTGAGGCTCACGCCGAGAATCCTTCTATCCGAGACATAGAAGTCGTCTCGGCAAGAACCTCCACAAGTTCCCACGGGGGGTCCTGGCCAGGGCAGGCTGCGATGATAGCGATGATCCGCTGTGCCGAGCGCAGCCGAGAGCGAGCGAACCGCCCAAATAGGTGCACCATACGTTGCCATATTCCGGCAGGCGTTGGGTTTTTTGAGATTCGGGAGGAGTGTAGCCCAGTGCACTAGCCGCCTTCACGACCTTTGGTCTCAACATCGAGAAATTTCGGCCGAAAGTGCACCCTCCGTCAAACCCCAAACCGTCTGGGGCTTATCCTGATCAGGATGACGGCGAGGGCCCTTTATGGCAGGTTCTGCAGAAGAAAGGGCTTTGTTGCAGGCGCGCAGCCTCCTTAATATAGCCTCATCACCGGGCGTACACTAGGGTGCCATCTGCCACGCTGATGACACCCATCCTGGAAAGGAGGCGTCACAGGACCCAGTTGTACCCAATGTCTTAGACTTAGAGCATCAGACTCAGAACCAATCCCTGCGGAACACCACAGCCGACTCAAGCAAGGATCTCGGTCAAAAATGATTTTTTTTTATATTGATTGCTGTGTGATGACAAACTTGCGCATGGGGAGCCTCTTAAGTAACATTTTGTATATGCTGTGCACAATATAAAGGTTAAACAGTCATCAATTATAAAACCATTTTTTTAATGTTTAAATATTGAACATAAAAAAGAATATTAAAAAATCATAAATAAACAAAGTAAGAATTATTATTAATAAAGTAAAGCTTTTTATGCCATAAGGAGGCAATCAAGCAGTTGGAGGCTTATGCCGATTATCGATGCCCATACACATCAGCACAACCAGAGATTATGCAGATGCATTGCACTTATTTTCCCTATCCCCCCAATGGGCTATCGGAAACTCAAAACTGCACGAAACATGACAGCATAGCTGACATTTGATGCTTTCTGATCAATTATATTAGAGTTCAATAAATATAGTATAAAAAAATATCTCAAAAATATTTTGTATTGAATTAAATAAATTATTACTTACTATGATATTTAAATAACCAGAACTTACCCACAAAGTCCTGACTTGGTACTGTACAGTCATGTGTAGTCACAAAATCTTTTTGAAACGATGGGGCTTCGTCCCACCAAGTTCCATAAGTTCTCTACAATAAAATTAAAAAATAAGAAAAGGAAATATTAATATTTTTAGTAAAATTAGAAAATAACAAACCATAACAAAAGATTGTGGATAATCCCCATAGTCGGGGAAGTTCGACGGTGGACCACGTAAATTAAACGCCGTATATGAAACACTTATTTCACTTCCATACTGAGAGCTAAAATCCTCCACATTTACTACGAATTGCTCAATTATTGGCAACGGTTTTTCTTCGAATAATATTTTTTGTGGTTTGTCACAAAACAACGTAGAAATTACACTTGAAGCCAATATACTAGTAACACTTTCCATTTTTTACAACAAATTGATTCCGACGACTTAAAAATAACACCGCAAGTCATACAGTATTTCAACGTCTACTCCATGTCTACTCTTCGAGTAAACAAAGAAATTTGGAAAATGAAAATTGAAAACAATCAATGTATCTTCAGCCTAATTGGTCAGCTTAGATCTCGTCAGTGTCACTTGTCAGTCGTCTCCTTTGACAGTTGAGTTTTGACACAATATTTTTTACGGACTGCGCTTAGTGTATTGCCAATAATGAGCAGGAATATAGATAATATAGATACTTTACAGCAGCCATGGTCACGTGAGGTCTAAGGTGTCAGAATATTATGTCTTAACGTAGGTAACAAAGTTATTTGAAACCTTTGGAATCGAAACTTCCCTGTGATACAATATCAATATTTTAATAATGTGATCCCAAGCAGGTAGTTTTCTTTCTTTTTTTAAATGTCAATAGCCTCAAGGATCATCCTTGGTTGGAATCGGTGTTTTTTTGCAAATAATAAAATCCTTAAAAATATGTTTCATTATAATGAGTGAAATTCGCGTAAACATTAGAAAATAATATTAGACTATAAAATTGCTTGTAGAAGTAAAATGTAGAAGCAAATAAAATAGAAACAGTATAATAATTTTTACGTTTCGACACGAAAACTTTAATAAAAAAAAAATTACGCTCGTTACACGTCACACCGGTGTTCTTTCTACTTACCGTTGAGATATTATTTAATATTATTTAAAAAAAATGACTCTCCAACCATTTTGAGGATAGTTTTTCTTGTATGTTCCTTCCGGCGCGTCCACAAATACATTTTTAGCCGTTTCGTTTCGGTTAGTGTCCACACTAAACGGCTAAAGATGGAAATTTACGTCATAAACTAACATGATACCGAACTTTACTCTTTAGCTGCTTCCTGAAGATAAAGCTAATTAATGGCTCAAGTGGTTCAATGGTTAGCGCGTTGGCGCTCAAGCCGGTAGGTAGCAGGTTCGAATCCTGCCAGGGAACAAAAAAGTTTTCTGTGTATAAATATTATGTGTATCATATAATAAAAATCTATACATCTATACAGATAAATAAAATTGGAGTGTCTGTTTGTAATATTAATATAACCGCTTTTTACTAAATGCATATTGACATATACACGGTACATATGCCAAAATAGCATTTTATACAATTTTTGTCTGTCTGACTGTCTGTTTGTTCCGGCTAATCTTGACAACGGCTGGGCCGATTTTGACGGGACTTTCACTGACAGAAAGCTGATGTATTAAAGAGTCACTTAGGCTACGAAAATAATCATCATCAATCTGCGTACGGCCGTAAACCTAAGTTAACGCGGGTGAAGCTGCGGGCAACAGCTATTCTTAAATATATGTATAGTAATAAAGTTATTAAATATATTTCCATTGTCTGGTACCCGTAACACAAGTTCTTCGAGAACTTACAACGTCCAGATTGACGAGGTGTACAAGCGTCCATAGAAATTATATTAAAGCGTCCATAGATATATTATAGTTTTAAGTTTCTGTTCACACTTATGTACCTTTAGCCTTATCTAACTTAATAATAGGTATATGTATATATTATTTGTGTCTTGTTGTAGATGGAGCAACAGATTTTAAATTATTTTCCTTTTTTGTCAAAAATTTGTACTCGCACAAAAACTTAATATCTTTTTTTAGTAGTCATTATAAAATAACAGAGTATATTCAATGACTCTGATGTTTGCAAAGCCTAGAGGACGCTGGAACTTAAAAGAAGAAGAACTAGAAGAAGAATTATTTTGATGACACTTTGTAATTTCTATTTTGTTGAAAGTTGAAACGTCAAACAATTTAATTTTATATGGATTAATTGTAAATTATATTCAATACATACATACATGCATATTGCTTGTAAATTATTTAAAATATAATTACGGTACATATGGCTGCGGGGCCTATAGCTGAAAGGAACCAAGGTAATCGTTGAAATACTCTTATTAGTATTTTAGTAGATAAGTAATCATAATAACTCCTATGTTTTAGGTTAGAATTTGACTAGGTTTATTAAAATAATAACAGAAAATAGGGGATTTCTGAAAATGAAAGATAAATGATATCAAAATCTTGATTGACCTGATATTATATACAAACGACTATTTTAATAATGGCGGGATACTTTTAAGCCAGATTAATGCCGGCGCTTTACATAGAAGATTGGAGCGACACTGTTAACCTAGAATATATGGTTCAAAATATCTTAATCTTAGGGATAACCTTTTGAGTTTTAATTATAATTTCTTTACTCAAACCTGTAACACAATAGATGAACATTTGAGGATCTATTTGTGTTTCCCGGTCGAACACAACATTGTGTGGACAAGCACCTTTATTTACAAATTTTTACATTTAATTTGATATATTTTATTGTTACAGATGCCACCATATATGTGGGAGGTTTGGACGATCGTGTTTCAGAGAGTCTTCTCTGGGAACTCTTTGTCCAATCAGGCCCCGTTGGTAAGAAAGTTGAATACTATTTTATTTATTAGGACTGTAACATCTGGAACTGTTACGCTTTATTGCCTAGGAGTAAAATATGTTTAATAATACATGTAAAGGGTTTTACAGAGTTTTGAGAAATATAAACTTGTTTGATGGTTTACATTTTTATCATTACCATCCATAAGGACATCCATAAATTACGTGAGGCAAATTTGATAATTTTTCATGACCCCCCTCTCCCATATATTAGATAGATATTGAGAGATATTGAGATTTGATTCGACCCCCTCCAATCTAATCTCACGTGAGGTATTTACATACACATAACCTCTGGTTGTGCAGATGTCTATGAGCATACCAACACTTCTACACATCTACTTGATTCATGCTTGGAGCCATGGTGACTACCGAGTCACCATGGCTCCGACTGCTAGGTTGCCTCGACATAAAAAAAATGCTTTGCAGCTGAATTGGGCTGGTATGACTGGGGTGGTGCCTCTCGCTCATATTATAACACTTGTGAGTTTCCAGTGGCCCATTAAAAAAAAAGGAGTGCAATGCATCTGCATAATAATATCTCTGGTTGTGCATATGTGTATGGGCGTTGATAGTCGCCAAAAGGCTTCGACAGCTCGTTTATAAAAAAAAATTACAACATTATAATCTAAAATGTAATTATATGTGTACATTGTATATAATTTTGCTACTTATACATTACGACATATTATTTCTTTTTCAGTCAATGTCCACATGCCGAAGGATCGTGTGACACAGACACATCAAGGTTATGGATTTGTTGAATTTATGGGAGAGGAAGATGCGGATTATGCAATAAAAGTATGCCTTTTGTATTTTTTTTTGTATAAGATAAATTCAGTTGTACTTATTTAATTAAAAAATAATTTTGACATATTATTTTAATACCCAGTTGCCATAATAAAAAAAAATATGTTTAAATTAATTTTGATATTCATTAAATAAATCGTAACAAATAAATACAAGTATATTAGACCCAGTACAGTCAAAAATATGACCTACATAAAAGCATATTTTTCCAACATATAATTCTGCATTTATAACATATATTCTGGACTTCAATACCTACAGACAGTGATAAATTTTGGTATGTATATTTAAAAACAATTTTATTAAAATGTTTTTCAGGTAATGAACATGATAAAACTCTATGGTAAACCCGTAAGAGTTAACAAGGCTTCAGCACATCAGAAGAATCTTGATGTAGGTGCCAATGTGTTCATAGGAAATTTGGATCCGGAGGTAGATGAGAAACTATTGTATGATACATTCTCAGCTTTTGGAGTGATATTACAAACACCTAAGGTAATTTACTTTGAAATTAGTTAAAATTCCAAGATTTAATTATTTTAAAGTTCCCTATTTAGCCTATTCACTGCTGTTTTTGTCACCATTAAAGATTGCATATGCATTAACACAATTAATACCTTTTTATGCCTGGAAATGCTCTCAGGCGTCCCGCGGGGGAGGAGGGTTTTCCCAGGCGGGTATGTGAGATTTACTGCTCCTGAAAGATGGTAAGATAAACGTAGCTCTACCCACTAAAACCCTGCGAGTGCCACCAGTGCCGCCTTTGGTGAGGTGCCCGGATCTGTTGAGCAACAGGTCACCTCGAAGGTTAGTCTGTCCCCCACAGAACAACCCAGGAGTTGGCCCGCAACGCAGAACAACCCATACCAACATTGGGACAGTGCAATGGAGTGAAGTTCCCATCCTCGCCCCTTCTCCCCCCCCTGCTCTTATGACCACCACTATTTTTATAAGAGGGGTACAAAGAGAAGCTCCCTTGGTTCAATTGGCTTCGCCCAAGGTGCTAGGTTCACCTCATTCTACTGAGCCCCACCACCACAACAAGGTTTGAACCATGTTGGGGAACACAATTTATACCTTAACATTACTTATGAATATCTTTTTCAGGTGATGAGAGATCCGGAAACTGGAAACTCCAAAGCATTTGCATTTATTAACTTTGCTTCGTTTGAGGCATCCGATGCAGCCATTGAGGCGATGAATAATCAGTACTTGTGTAATAGACCCATATCTGTGTCTTATGCATTTAAGAAGGATGTCAAAGGAGAGAGACACGGTTCTGCTGCTGAAAGGTGAGATAAATATTGCAAATTCGCTTCCATAGTAAAACATGTTCTATGAGTGTCAGTGATCAATAGTCACATACCACCGGGTGAACCTCTTAAGCAGCAAAAGTGCCAAATATTAATAAATAGTACTGAATGAATTAGTGACCATAAAAAGAAACAAATATGAATTTGTGACTCTGAACAATATATTAAATGTTCCTTTCAGGTGATTGGTGACAGGATGATTCTTAATATCATGGACATGTCCTAGTCCTGATTGTGATAGAAGTGTTAAAATTTTATTTCATACAGACACATAGTATGATGACTTTATATCTTGTTGGCCACCATCAATATCATACTATAAAGATATGTTTGAATTCCAGGTTATTGGCCGCACAGAACCCACTGTCGCATGCAGACCGACCGCATCAGCTGTTCGCGGACGCTCCACCCACTTTAATGGGACCGATACTGATGGCCCCGCCCCCTCCGCCCACTCCGTCGCCGATGCCGCCCCCCGGGCCTCCGATGTCCAGACCACCACTTCCAATGTCGGCACCACCACCGCCGCCGTCGTCAATGCCTCCACCAGGACCTCCCCCGCCTCCCGGACCTCCGCCCCCTCCCCCTCCATTCCACCACTTCCCACCTCCGCCGTTTGGGCCACCAGGATTTGGGCCTCCTCCCGGTTCGAGGCCACCGCCACCGTGGCGCCCCCCACCCCCTTCATTCAGGCCACAGTTTCCTCCCCGCGGGCCGCCGCCGTTCGGCCATCCGCCGTTCCCCCCGCACCACCCGCCTGAGCCAAATTATAATTATTAAGTGTATTTTTGTAATACTGATAAATAAATAAGTTTATAAGAGTGTATGTTTTTTTTAACTTCTCAGTCGTCCTCCATGCACGACAGATTTTGTTTTTGATAATATCGAATAAAATTCAATAAAAAATAATATATCCTTAGGTACATACAATTCAATAATACATTCTTCCACACAGAAGTTAATTATTACCTGCCTTGATTTTTTTTTACTTTTTATTCTGCAACGTAATATTGTTCATATAGGTTAGCACAATTTCATAAAAGCGAATTAAAAAGAAAAGTCTAGTATCATGGGCAAATAAAATTAATATCCTCACGCGTTTTTTGGAAGTCATTGTTTTGACTTTCATTGACAAAGATGTCCGGACACAGGGCTGCCAGATCGTATACTTGGATGCTAATTATAGTTTATAATGACATGGTTATTGGTTATCTAATGTATTCAGTTTGTATCTGCTATACAGTATATGCCTTGTATAATTGGATGCAAAAATATATATTCAAATGTGAAGTAATTTTTGTGATAGTTAAAATATGTACCAATTATTATTGGAGATAACGAGAGAACGTTTCTTTGACAGTCCTTCCGTGACCATGGTTGCTGTAAAATATCTGAAACGTCGGACTTGCAAAAAACTTAATAAGCCGCGATAAAATCCGTAAAAATTGTTTCATTATACCTAATGATAATTATTAATTGTTTTGTGTCTGGGTGTAATTTATCTATAGTATCTAGAATATATGTATTAGTATATATGTATTTAGAATCTTTATTGGCGCTTGGCGCTCTTTCTAATTTTACTATAATCGAAATTAGCGCTCTCTGAGTAAGTAAATAATATTTGTTAGCGTTACAACTTACAATTAAAAGTGACCCAGCGCCACATGTTTTTTTTTGTAAGGAGGCAACCGAGCAGTCGGAGCCTTATGGCGACTACCGACGCCCATAGACATTAGTACAACCAAAAGTTATGCAGATGCGTTGATTGAAACTTGAGATTGTTGATGTTGAAACTCCGAACCGCACGTAACGCGACAGCAGAGCTGTCGTTTGACGCCGGCATTATGTGAGCGAGAGGTACTACCCCGGGCCGTGCCGGCCCAAGTCGGCAGCATAGCAGCATGGCACTACCTCTTTACCTGCTACTGGAACTGTGTTTAAATAAATTCAAAAACAACCTTCGTATTATTTCGTCTTTTACATGTAGTTCGGACACTATTACATTTTAATATAACACCCACCTGGAGTGGTTTCTTTCATATTGTATAAGTTTTTTTATAAAGACTATTTTTTAAATTCTGTCGCTTTGTAATAAGATTTGATTCTGTATGATTTCCGTGCCCGAGCGGTATAAAATAAGTTTGCTCTACTGAAAGCCCCCTCCGGCAGTGGACGGGAAAAGGATGATAATGATTTCTATATTCTGTACATTTTTATTTATATATTCATAATTATGTTGATAACGCAGGTAAAGCTGCGGGCTACAACAGCTAGTTCATAATAAACATTGTATTTAAAAAGGTTCGAAGATTCGCAGATCACTATTATTAGAAAAGTAAAGGTTTACCTACTACCTTAATGGTTATTTTTATGGGTTATTTGATATTTCAAAATTACTATACCTTAATTTTGAAACGACATCTCTGCGAGCAAAATGCATATACGAATACAAAGACTCGAATCACATATGTAGTAATAATATAGTGTTCTGTGCTTCTGATATAAGTCTTTGGTTACTCCATGTTTACACAGTAATATCACAGTATGTTTCCTACACTGTGGCAATATTATATTCAAAGTTTCGTTTGTGGAGAACTAGATGGCGCTAGCTGTTACCTTTTTTAATTTTACGCCCGGGAAATGCTGAGGCATCCCGCGGGGGAGTGGGGACTCCCCAGGCGGGTATATAGGACTCGCTGCACCTGAAAGATGGTAAGTGGATGCAGCTCTACCCACTAAAACCCGGGGTGCCACCAATGCCGCCTTTGGTGAGGTGCCCCGGACCTCAGCAAACAGGGCACCTCGACGGCTAGTCAGTCCCTCAAGGGACGCTACCTCCACAGAGGCATTGTCCCGCATTATAGAACAATCCCTCCCAACGTCGGGACAGTACAATGGGGTGAGGTGAGGTGAGGGGATCCTCACCCCTTGTCCCCTCCTACTCTTTTGTCCCCTATTCTTATAAGAGGGGTACAAAGAGCACCCCCCTTGGTTGACTTGGTTCGCCTAAGATGCTCTGTTCACCTACTGGGCTACTGAGCTCCACCGCCACGCCTACTTTTATATTTTATAAAAAATGTGAAACTCAATAGATAAACGAGTAAACGAGATAATTGAGTAAGTCCTCATAATTTATTCTATACTTACCAATGTTTCTTTGTTTGAACGCGATATTTTCCGCAACTATCAGTAATATTTGAAAAACGTACAGTTATAGCTTATTAGCTACAATTATTTTAACTTACCTACCTAGTACAAAAAGACATTCATCGTCGATACAGAAGTTATATCAACAGGAAAATATATTTTGATCAGCTAATGCCAAAGAATTTCCATCAATGCAATTACCTAAGGGTACGCCATATTATATGTAACAATATAGGATATCGAATAACCGTTCTTTGTTAGAACTACGATGATATCTTATCGACAAATTGAGGATTTTTTTCGATCCCTCATAAAACTTATTCGATACGATGATAAACGAAATATTTTATATTTTTGCGTCTTGTATTTATTAGCTGTTTCCCCATTTATCTATTTGCAATGTTCAATCAATAATTGCAAATCTTTAACATTCGATTGGTATTCGGATGGTTCCGGAGATAAGCTAGTCTAATTTATTTGGCACGCTTGCCGCGTACTTTTTTATGTTAGTTGGATAGGCAAACTGGCAAACGTACCACCTGATGGTAAGTGGTCGACGTCGCCCATGAACATAAACTAGTATACCTGGAACGAGCCCAGGCAACTCATTTATGTGTTGCCTATCCTGAGACGCCTCGGTGCCAGTAATTACACTGCCTGTCTTGCCCTTCTCTCCGAAACACAGCAAAGCTGTTTCACGGGAGAAACAAGCAAGATGGTGGTACCCATGCAGCCGGGAGCGCGGCACAGCGCTTCCCTCCCACCGGAGTAAACATATTAACATATTGCAAATCTTATTGATAACCCAATGTGGGTTATCAATAAGATTTGCAATTTGTTAAAAGTTGAAAATGTTATAATACATCCGTGATATTGCCTCCATTTTCCGGTTATAAATAAATGAATAAATAATATGTTGGGACAACTCACACACAGCCATCCGATCTCAAACGAGGCCAACGAGCCTGTTCTTATGGCAACCAGACAACTGATATTATATACTTATATATTTCTAAATACATATTATAGATAAACTACACCCAGAACAAATGATCATGCTCATCACACAAACATTTGTCCTGGGCCCACCCAGGAAATCGAACTCACGACCTTCTGGTTAATAATAGTCAGGGTCACTAACAACTAGACCAACAGGCCAGTCATTATTGTTTTATTTTTTAGACGTCGGCCGTCTTGGCGTTCATTGAAAGAAGTCTATGTTCAAGTAGACGGATAGAGGTTGATGATGATGATGATGGTGATTGTCTCCATTTTTACGACAAGATATTAAGTCAACTTGAAGTCTTGATAAGGAATAGATTTTCAATTTTTAGGGGCACGATTAGCAGGATAGGCAAGCTGACCAAACCCGAGGGGGCCCGAGGGTTTATGTGGGACTCTAACCGCGCTAAAACCTCAACGTGTTCGCCTCGTCGTTCAGCTGGCCCAACGCGGGTAATATGAAGACAGCCGCACCGGGCCACATCGCTGTGCCCATCGGCACTTCTCTCCGCAAGTAAGGCACTCTGATCACTTAAGGGCGTCTTACTGCAAAAACCTTCCTCGTGCGCGGCGGACCTCCCGATCGGCCGCACGCAGGTCTCTTGCGGCGGTGCGACATGCCGCGTCTCTACTCTCTCCTCCTGGCGGGCTCTTCCCTCTTCACCGATAGCGTCTTCTTATTCTCTCTCACCTCTTCGTCCGACAACGAGTAATGCGCCCTCTTCCCTCCAAGACATGAGCCAGATGACTAACTCCTGTCGCTGTAGCTCATCTCTTCTACCTCCGAGAAAATTCTCGGGGAACCTTACTTCGTTTTTTCTCTCTCCAAATCGCGTGCAATCGAGTGCATTATCAAGCCTGGCTCGCCGTCACTAGAACGAGCAGAATGCTGGCTCCTGGAGCAAACGGGGACCCACCTGGGGACTATTTTTTACTTTGCTTTCCTTATCTATTATGTAAATACATGCTCATTAGGGTAGAGCGGAACCCGTAATCACCTCGAAACACTGGCGCGCTCACGGCTGGATCTCCTCCAGCCATTCAACCCCTTAAGAACCCCCTGAGTTTATATTGGGATTGGGTAATTTTGATGAAGGTTTCTTCCTCAGGGTCTTAATTTCGACGTGAGGTGGCGACCACCACCCCCGGCGCTATGTACCGGGGAGCAGCTTGGCCAGCAGTGGCCAGAACCAACTGCCACCCGATTCCGATTTGATTGGTCGTCCGAGGTGCTGAATTGCACCCAAGGCATAAGCAAAATATTATGTCTAACCCAAATAATAATTAAAAAGCATTGGACTTGTTTTATCTGAAAAAACAAATAAAATCATAATTTAAATATTTCTCGTTTCTTTACATCCTAACTAGTTAGATGAATAAGGAAAATTTTATACGTCAATCCATTTGAAATATTTTAATCATCAAATAGCAAAATATAATCCAGCATGCGCTTATTTTGCATTTCATACATCGCAATCAGAACGATTACCTTCGGCCAGGGCAAAGGATTAAAACATCGTTACCTGGCAAAATGAAATACAAATATTTGTGTGTATCAAACGGATTATGTTAAAATGATCTTTTGATTTTATATTTGTTGGGCAAGAGTTTTTAATTTGCATGTTAAAATACCTGAGCTAATGCGGGGAGAAAATAGCGATTTATTTTTACGGGCGCCATTTTTTAAATATAATAATCTACCTCTTGCCCTGCAGCTTCGGATTTCGGAAGCTTATTTTCATAGCCGCATCCGGACTTAAACTGGTGGGATGGAAGCGCTGTGCCGCGCTCCCGGCTGCATGGGTACCACCATCTTGCTTGTTTCTCTCGTGAAACAGCTCTGTTTCGGAGAGAAGGCCAAGACAGGCAGTGTAATTACTGGCACCGATACTTAACATCTTATGTCTCAGGATAGGCAACACATAGATGAGTTGCCTGTGCTCGTTCCAGGTAAACTAGTTTATGTTCATGGGCAACGGCGACCACTTACCATCAGGTGGCACGTTTGCCAATTTGCCTATCCAACTAACATATAAAAAAACACTGATTATTTTTGTAAACTATGTCATTTCAATGTCACCATAGCATTATACTGCTGTGCTGTGCTGTGAAGTAATTGTTTTTCTTTTATATAGAAGAGGGGGCAAACGGACAGTTGTTTAAATCGGAACATAACATATAACATAAAACGGACATTTGGAAGATTAATTACCTTCTATATCCAACCTTACATTCCTCTTTATTTATAAAATTTTAAATTATGTAGTATAAATCAACACAGAGCATGAGTCAGGACAAAATATCATCCCCACCATGGTTCAGGCCTTGTCGTGGCGGTGGGGCTCAGTAACCTAGGGTGAGGGTGCACCTTGGGCGAAGCTAATTGGGCCGAGGGGGCTCTTTGTACCCCTCTTATAAGAAGAGGGGACAGAAGAGCAGGGGGCAAGGGGTGAGGATGGGAACCTCACCCCATTGTACTGTCCCGACGTTGGGAGGGGTTGTTCTGTGGTGCAGGACAACCCCCCTGTGGAGGTGGCGTCCGTCCTTTGCGGGACTGACTAGCCGTCGAGGTGCCCTGTTTGTTTTCTAGATACGGGGCACCTCACCAAAGGCGGCATTGGGATTTGGGGGCACTCGCCGGGTTTTAGTGGGTAGAGCTGCGTCCATTTACCAGCTGTCGGGCGCAGCGAGTCCCACATACCCGCGTGGGGAGACCCACTCCCCCGCGGGATGCCTCAGAGCATTTCCCGGCGTTAAAGAAAAAAAAAGACAAAATATCATAGTAGGTACTATATGATCATATTCTTAAGAGAACCATTATATTATTATTCCACCATTAAGGCTACTAATATCACGCAAAAAATAAGCTCGTTGAAGTGGCAAGAATAAGCCGGGTCAATAAGCTTCTAGAGTGGGGGCCACGTTTGGGTAGGCGAAGTGTTGGTCGGCCATTAACCAGGTGGGAAGACGATCTCCGTACAGTGGCCGGTCCGTGTTGGATGCGAGTGGCAAGGGAGCGATCGTCTTGGCGTTCATTGAAGGAGGCCCATGTTCAGCATTGGACGGATAGAGGCTGATGATTATGATTATAAAGTAGCGTTTCAACTTAATAAAAAAATACGAAGATGTAGAAAACTATATTATGTTCTAATATGGAAATAGCACAAAAAATCGAATTGAGCGTTTATGTGTTTACGTTGATTTTATCTACTTCTAGGTGTTGGTATATGAAAGAATGTGGCTTTTCTATTTTGTGCAACTTTTTTAGTATGTTGAATATGGATTTAACATTTCGGTACTATGTAAAAGGAATACAAGATTAAATGATTTAAATGCAAAGCTATTTCTCTTTTTTACCTTTATCGACACCACGGCGTAATGCCTAAGAGTTATTAAACGAAACTTTAAAACATAGAGAATTATCATAACAAAGTTTACTTGAAGTAATTTTATTTTTTTATTTTATTATATTGTAAAAAATAGAGTAAATTAGTTTTGGCACGTACGTCGTTTTATTCCGAGCACACACATTATAGTCACTCTTCTTTTGTGTTTCGAAAGTAATTGCATCACTTTTGATCACTAGATCAGTTGCACCATAGATAATACACTAATGGGTGAAATGCAGAATGAATGTACCTTGTCTATGTCCGACCATTAGTTGAATATTGAAAAATAATAAAATATATTTTATAAATATATCTATTTCTTTGTATTCCATAAAACTTTATAGTAAAATACCCTTACATTACATTGTAATAGGTTTTATTTCAGTTATTATGAATTTATTATGAATTCGACATATTTTAAATCTTCCATCATATTTTTTTAGTTTCGTTACATCAGGTTGAATGACGACGTTTATGCTGAAAATATACATAATTCTGGTTAAATGCCGCTTCAAAATTGGCAGCACTGATAGTCGTATGTCAGTGTCAAACAGACGTCAATGTACAGCCATTTTGTTTTGCAATATTCACGGATCTTACGCAGTGCTGATTTTTGTGCAAAAAAATTATCAGTCTTACTTACGCTCATCTGTGTCATTATTGATAAGTTTATTTAACTGTTCTTTTTTATTTCTATTGGAATATAGATAAATGTGCTTTCGAACACGATTAACTCTCGATTTCGTGAGTGGTATCAACACGAGATTATTTTGAGGTTAGATTTTCTCAGATTTTGTTATCAGTTTCGTTGCGTTTCGTTACTCATTTTCGTTACGTTTCGTAACTCAGTTTTGTTATTCTTCTGTTACGTTACTAAGCTGAGAACCTAAGGCCTAGTTCATAAGGGTCAGACAGACCCACAGTCATCGTTTTTTAAGCTTTATGCAGTCATCGAAAAAAAGTTGCATAAATCATACGCAAAGTTAATGTCATTTGACCTTTTTATTAATTTAAGTTTATTTATTTATAGTTATATATATACTGGATGACTTTTTTTACCGTGAGGAAAATAAACGTGTAAGATAGGTAAGTGATATAGGTGACGATGGCATGATCACTTTTAAAAACAAGATTGATATTTTTTATTTATTTAATAAATTACCTATCCTCATAACAGTCAAATTTTAAGTAAATTTTCATTAACATAACATTTATAAAAAGAATATTGGAGAAATAATATTAACAGTATTTTTAATACTATTTTTCCATAAAAATGTACTTAGAATTAGATGGTTATGATGATAGATAATTAAAAAAAAATTAAAAAAATGTTTTTTTTAAGTTATCATGCCATCGTAACCTATCATTTACCTATCTGCGCCGCTGTCTAATGCCGAAAGGCAGAAGAGGTATAGAGAACGCCTGAAACAAAATAATCCAGAAAAGTTTGAAGAGAAAAGGAAGGCTCACCCGGAAAAAGTAAAGCATTTTATAAACAATAAAAAAAAGTGTTTTACTTTATTGGTATACCTATACTCCGTTACAAATAAAAGAACCTATATTTATATAGGTTCTTTTATTTGAATATAGTTTTAATATAGTTTATTGCACTCTGAAATCAATACATAAAATAGCATAGTCTTAAAATATAAGAATAATATGATGTAATACTGAACTGCATAGGTAAGTCTAACATTTCATTTTGCAATTTTTTTTCTTATAGGTAATCCATTTTATCAAATGATTAGAATTTGTATATTCATGTACAGCTTGGCAAAAAAGAATATGACGTGGTGACAGATGGAACTAAATATTTTACTAAATGGAAACCTATGATGTTAACAATACTTGGCCGACAAATACTAGATTTTGAGCAAAGCTTAGTGTTTCAGATTTATTTTTACCGACTTGATTAAATCATCTTACTGATTTTCCATATTATGATGAGACCTAAGTGAAAGTGGCGCCCTCATTTTTTCCATACTCTTTTTTGCCAAGCTGTAAGTAAATTATTATATTATAGTCTTCAGTTTTTTAGGACATGTGGTCTACCCCTTACTTATCAGTTTCGATACAATTTCGTTACGGATTTTTACACGTCAGTTTACTTACAATTTCGTTACGGTACATCTATTCTGCATTTCACCCTAATATATTATGATATGTTGGCCAGTGCACTTCATCTACGAGGAACCTATGACATTTATTTATTCGTTCTTCACGATTTATATTGTATTCGCCGCTTTCCGCACAGGGGGCTGAGTCACGCCCATCGAGCTACGATTTTTTTTCGAGAATGTGTATTTACAATATAAAATGTCACACATCGTGGGACACAAGGCCGGCAACGCACCTGCAGCTAATCCTCTGGTGTAGCAGGGCCTGTAGACAAAGTGACATCGCTTTGTAGCCGAAATTCGTTATCGTCTTTGAGATAACGATAATAATTTTCTAGCCAATGATCAATCAAAGATCGTGACAGTGCAACGACAACAACTGTCAAGTGTCAACAAAATTCAACAAGAAGTGTCAAATCGGACCAAAAAATTAAAATTAATATCATATTAAAATTGTGAAAATGTTGCCCTCCATGGCCCACGCTCACGGATAACGAATCAATATCAATAATAAAATAACATAAGTTTGACATAAGTGTTCGATAACCAATTGACAGTTTATGATTTTGTTACGAATTTTAACATTGTCTACCAACTTGCGATAACGATAACGAGTGACATAATTGACGACGGCTTATGTCAATCCCATACATTTTATTCTTTTCGAACTTCGTTATCGTTTTTTTAATGTTACTTTGTCTAAGGCCTCTGGTGTCTATGGATGTCAGTGTTCACTGTTCACTTCTTCTTCGTCGGATTGCCCCCTCTTCTATAAAAGTCAAACACTACACATCTCGTTACTTACCAAAGAATAAAACATTCATATTATATTTACATAAACCCCTTAAACATAACCTAGAACATTATAATGAAACAATTTTTACGGATTTTATCGCGGTTTATTAAGATTTTTACAAGCCGTCGTCGGGCTTGCTGTAAAGTATTCGAAACGTCGGGCTTGTAAAAATCTTAATAAACCGCGATCAAATCCGTAAACAATTGTTTAATTATAATGAGTGAAATTCGCGTAAACATTAGAAAACAATATAACCTAGAACAATCGGGTAAAATATACACAAGTCTTTTACCAAGCCCGTACAATAACAACCAACGGGACATTATTTAAATTGTTATTTCCTGGGGAATATACGTTTCCGTTCGGCTCTCAAATAAAATGTATTTCGGAGATATCTTTTAAATTTGAAATCGGTAGCAATTTTTCAAATCGTGTCCAGTTACGAAGCGTAGCCAATGAGACGTACCGTCTTAGATTCTATTGTGATAAAGAAGTGTTAAAAATATTTGTATAATGGCGTACTTAGTTGTTTGTTTGTGCTTATTAGATATAGAGGTATATTGATTGATAGAATATTTCTATTATTGATTATATATTGATAGAATATTCTAGCACGGGAACTATATCTTAGTTAATAAATATTATATAGTATATATTTTTTAAATAGACTTACGTAATCCTTTGAACATAGCATACATAACATGATAGCTGTCATTCTAATGAAGCGGTAATGCTTCATTAGAATGACAGCTATCAAACGAATACAACATCTTCTTTTATTTTTGACAAATAAATTGCAATAATAATAATTAATCTCTGTGAAACTATGTTATGTACGATTATGTTTTGATCCTTGTTGTGGACAATAAAAGATTTTTCTTTCTTTCACAAAATTGCAATACCACTGGTTTGATAGCTTTAATTTCGAGTCGGACTGTATATTAAGATTTCATTTTTTTTTCTTTTACCCTGGGAAATACTCTGTGGCATCCGGCGATTGAATGGGTCTCCCCAGACGGGTATGTGGAACTCGCTGCGCCCGAAAGGCGGTAAGGCGGACGCATCTCTATCCTCTAAAACCCGGCGAGTGTCACCAATGACGCTTTTGATGAGGTGCCCCGGACCTGTTGAGCAAACAGAGCATCTCGACGGCTAGTCAGTCCCTCAAGGGACCGACACCACCTCCACAGAGGGGTTGTCTTGCATGATGATGTATGAGATTGCCATCCTCGCCCCTCGACCCCCTGCTCTTTTATCCCCTCTTCTTATAAGAGGGGTACAAAGATTTGCTTCGCCCAAGGTGCTGGGCTCACCCTAGGGCCTATGGCTACAGAGCCCCACCGCTACGACAAAGGTTGAACTATGGCGGGGAAGAGTTCACATTACGCCCACGTAGACTTAATGCATTTAGGTACCTACTTAAATTTTGTTATTATAACTCGTTTAAATATTATTTATGACTAGTTGGAAGTTTATGGAATAGTTTCCGACTAGACTAATAACTAAAACACTAGACGTATGGCAACACTAACGCTGACATAAAAACTTTTTCATTGGTCAGCTAGATGACACATTGCAGAGATGTTAGTGTGTTAAGCTTCGGTCAGTAGGGCGAGCGATCGCGAAGCTGTAGCGAATGATATTATGAGGTTGAGGGATTTTAAATATTGATGTAGTATAAGAGGTAGTGCCATGCTGCTATGCAACCGACTTTGGTCGGCAAGACCGGGGTGGTACCTCTCGCTCACATAGGAACGTCGTTAAGTGACAGCTATGCTGTCGCGTTTCGTGTGGTTTGGGGGGATAGGGAAAAGGAGGGCAACACATCTGTATAATCTCTGGTAGTGCAGACGTGTATGGGCGTCGGTAGTCTAAAGCTTCGACTGCTCGTTTGCCCTCCTATGATATAAAAAAAATAGTATGGTAAAACAAGAGAAAAACTATAATATCTGCTACTTAAGAACATACCAAAAATAATAATCGCAAAATATGGAATTAGCATTGCCGTAACTAACCTTTTATGCGACCGGTGTCAATTCTACAAATTGTCTGATAATTTCTCCTTAGAGTATGCGTCTTGTACTTAGGCATTGCAACCACTACCCTTTTTTGGTATCGCAGGGCTTTTTACGCATGTAGCCAGGATCTCGGGTAGAAGATCCTGTTGTTGACTGGCTTGTTGGTGTAGTGGTTAGTGACCCTGATTGCTAAACCAGAAGGTCGTGGGTTTGATTCCCACCCAGGACAAATGTTTGTGTGATGAGCATGATCAATTGTTCTTTGTCTATAATATGTATGTATTTATAAGTATTTATCAGTTGTCTGGTTACCATAAGAACAGGCTCTGCCGAGTTTGGGATCAGATGGCTGTGTGTGAGTTGTCCCAACATATTATTATTATTATCCTACTCCCATGTGGAACTTGCATCTAAGAGTGCCCTACCCGTAAACTAAAATCGCAGTGAACGCCTTCAGCCGCTTTTTGAAGGTCCCGAATTCGTAGGCAACAGGATCAGATCAGTGACAGGCTGGCCCCGGCGACGGCCAGACTACTCTTCGTAAGGGGGGGGGGAGTTCCCGTTCGCTGCTAAGCAGTCTACACGACGTCGTGCCATACTGGGCCCAGGTTCCCATCCTGAATCCGACACGAGCACAGGGGCGTTACTGGAGGTGAATTAAGTAGCGCTTTCTACGCATCCCCGTTTATCACCCCCGGGAGGAGGCCTCGTCGGCGGCCTCCCCTCTCACCCACTTGTCGGCCTCCTTCTGGGATATTACTGCCTCGCAGAAGGAGACCATCGCCGTCCAGGACTCGTCATCACGGAGCATCGCGGCAAAGAAGCTCGGCGGAGAAAAGATCACGTTGCAGCACCACCCACGCAGCCACGCCACCACCACCCTGCGGTATGTCATTGTTTATTTGCAGTTACAAAGATTTCTATCCTTTTGACTTACAATTTTAAAACACCGCATTGTCTTGGTTACGTTCCAAACTTATATTTTTTTTGTTACAGGTACGAGGAAAAGGAAAATGAAAGAAAACAAACGTTACCATCTATGACCTCGGGATGCTTGCCCCTGCTCATAGCGGGATTTGAACTCGCAACTTCGGATATCCATTTTTTTTATCACCGCCAATACCATTGCGGCCTGTAACTGCATTATTGCTAGTAACTGTAGCTTCGTATTCGCTATCGCGTGGCTTTGTCTCTCCAACACAACCCTAACTATGAAATTTAGCCAATGTTTGTGCTAGGAAGCATTTTTCGATAAAGTTACCGCCATAAAAGCTTATTGAAGTCTAATAGTTGTGTCGTGACATTTCTTAACTTTTATACTTCCGGACCGAAGCTACATACAGTTAGTTTGGTCTCTATGTCTGCTGAAATATGCCTGTTTAATAGTTCTTATCTGTTATACGGCTCCGGAAATAAGGATCGTAGATGAACTAAAATAACTGGTAAAGGGTTTCTTTTATTTATTAAAACTGCTTAAAACGGGATATGTACCAAGTTTTTACGTCCATTTTTATCGAGCAGAGCTCTATATTTTAGCATTGCCTGTGAAATTGTGAATCCTTTACTAACGAGATTGTCTTTATTAATTTGCGTTTATATTGACGACCTCGGCGGCTCAATTGTTAGTGCGTTAGCGCTCAAGCCGGAGGTTGTCCGTTCGAATCCCGCCAGGGGAAAAAAATCTGTGTTCCTGGGTCAAAATTTTTTATGTACAGAACAACGTCTATCGTGACAGTTTGTTTGTAAAAAAGTAGCAGTATCAACCAAACCAAAGCTCTTTTGTTTTGTACGTAACTTCGACCATGTATGTTCACTGCTGGAGAACCCATCTTTTGATTAAGTTTTAAGAATCTTTCGCCACTCAAATACCATTCGTATACGTATGGTAATCCAAATAATATATTTTCTTCTTGTTTTGTTAACCTTTTTTCCTCATGTTTTTTTACTTTTAACCCCCTACGCCAAACATTCCTCAATTTTGTGTTTGCACCGTAGAACCCTGACGGTCGAACCGACTTAGCGTTTTTTAAATAATATTTGATGAATTAAAATAATACAGACTTAACATACATCCCCACCATGATTCAAGCCTTGTCGTGGCGGTGGGGCTTAGTAGCCTAGCCCAGCACCTTGGGCAAAGCAAATTGAGCCGAGGGAGCTACTCTTTGTACCCCTCTTATAAGAAGAGGGGACAAAAGAGCGGGGGGACAAGGGGTGTGGATGAGAACCTCACCCAATTATACTGTCCCGACGTTGGGAGGGGTTGTTCTGTGGTGCAGGACAACCCCTCTGTGCAGGTAGCGTCGGTCCCCTGAGGGACTAACTAGCCGTCAAGGTGCCCTGTTGGCTCAACGGATCCGGGGCACCTCACCAAAGGCGGCATTGGTGGCACTCGTTGGGTTTTAGTAAAACAAAAATAAGACTTAACATACATAACGTTGACCCGCAAAAATATTTTCACTCCCTAACTGTAAGTAAAATGTAATCATTGTAATCTTTCCCGTGGAAAGTAAAGGAAAGTATTTCCCGGTGCTCGCTCTTGTGACTTAACACAATACCGCTTTTAAGCTCTGACTTGACAGCTTTACTTTAATACGCCAAGGTAAACTTTGAAAGCACCTTAATGTTGGAGCTTTTTATAAGAGACGTTTGATAAGGAACGGCAAAGGCAATAATAACTTAATACTTTGTTTTGATGGTCGCACGCTATTTTGTGACGCATGAGCATAATACAATAACAGTTTTACAGTATTATATTTTGGTCTTATATTTCTTAAAAGTGAACTTTCGTCATTTTGCTGCACAACTTTTACTCTTTTTGTTTTATTTAGTACTAGCTGTTGCCTGCAGCTTTGCCCGCGTTACTCAACTCCTATAAGTCACACCGTGATGTTATATGCCTATAGCCTTCCTCGATAAATGGGCTATCTAACACTGAAATAATTTTTCAAATCGCAGTACGAATAAAAAAAATTCAGTGTAGCGCAGGAACTACACTGAATTTTTTAGCGCGTTCAAACAAACAAACAAATAAACTCTTCAGCTTTATAATATTAGTACCTATAGGTTGTAAGACAGCGGAACCCTTTGTGTGCGAGTTCGAATGAGACTTAGCCCATTTACATATTCCAATTGACAATATATATATACAAAATAATAAGCTTTATATATTATTATATTATTCTAATTGAATACAATTTTTCTATAAAGTAAATGCTTTCGTACTTTATAGCTTTAAATCAAATTTAGCTTTAAAGCACTTTAATAATAAATAAACACATTTGATGTTATTATTTTGAATATTTGTGGATCAAATAAAATTTTAAATAATCATATTTTATTTATAGATTTAATGATATGGTATATGAACTGTTGAAGTTAGAATGGTATCGATAATTATCAAATCAAAGCAAAACTTGTACTTTTTTTAATGTTAGTTGGATAGGCAAACTGGCAAACATGCCACCTTGGTAAGTGGTCGACGTCGCTCATGAACATAAACTAGTATACCTGGAACGAGCCCAGGCAACTCATCTATGTGTTGCCTATCCTGAGACATGAGATGTTAAGTCCCGGTGCCAGTAATTACACTGCCTGTCTTGCCCTTCTCTCCGAAACACAGCAAAGCCGTTTCACGGGAGAAACAAGCAAGATGGTGGTACCCATGCAGCCGGGAGCGCGGCACAGCGCTTCCCTCCCACTGGTGTACACTTGAAATACGTAAAAAAAGTAGTCGTAACATCGTTTTAATATCCGCGGCATTCCCCCATAGTCAAATGCCGTAAGACCATGATATCATCAACACACACACAATTAACATCAACACGTCTATCCGGGATAATCCAGGCTCCTCTATACTTGACCTCAAGCCTACTTTAAGACAAACAATGATTGGCCCCAGTGATTGGCGCGAAAACTGCTTAGAAGTTATAGAATTGTGACGATGCTCTTAAGTGACGAGGGCCCCCCATAAGGACCTTCGTTCTCCAAGTGTATACACTAAATACTTTTTTATGGCAAAATAAAGCAAACGAGCTGTCGGGGCCTTATGGTGACTACCGACGCTCATGGACATACGCACAACAAGAGGCTATGCAGATGCACTGCCCTCCCTTTTCCTCTCTCCCCAATGGGTCACCGGAAACTCACAATCCGCACGAAACGCGCAGCGTAGCTGTCACTTGACACCGGTTTTATGTGAGCGAGAAATACCACTCAGGTCGTGCCGACGAAATTTGGCTGCAAAGCCAAAAGGTAAAGGATATAGGTTTAAGCTTCGTGGCCTCACCAATAGACAGATGAAGTTAGAGCTAATCTCGATCTACTAGCTTAGGTTTTAAAAAAAATGTCTCTTCAAGTATTCATACTTCGTACTTATCTATTTTCTCTTGATAATATGTAGATCAATTAATAACTGTGGCTTATCCTTGACGGAGGGTGGAACTTCGGCCTACATTAGTCATCGGAGCCCCAGAAGGAGGCCGACAGGCAGGTGAGAGAGAGACGGTGACGAGGCCTCACCCTGCGGATGACGAACAGGGGTGCGTAGGAAGCTCTACTTAATGCGCCAAAAAGTTATTTTGTTACTGCATTAACCATGCCATTAGTGATGAGATGCGAGTGGCAAAGGATCGACTGTCATGGCGTTCATTGAGGGAGACCTATGTTCAGCAGTGGACGAATAAAGGCTGATGATGATGAAAGTTAATTTTGTTACATTCACCTTTGCGAGGAAAGAAATCCATTCATTAATTTATTACATTTTATACAGTAGCTACACCTATCAATCTACAAAAAATGTCTTTTATCTGGTTAAATGTTTATATATAAGCATTAGACAAATCGGCACAGTTAATTATAATAAAACAATTTTTTTTACGGATTTTATCGCGGTTTATTAAGATTTTTACAAGCCCGACGTTTCGGATACTTTACAGCAACCATGGTCACGGGAGGACTGAAACATTAGAAAACGGCACAGTTAAGTTTGAATTAAACACCTTTAATTTTTTATAATCCTTTAATTTGAAATTTTTCAAAACAATTTTTATTTCATCTTCAGAATATGATAGAGCGCTAAATGTATTTTAAAATCATATCACGCAATCATTATTTATTAATTAAAGACATTTCAAATTGCCCAATCTTCTTAAAATCTATCGATTTATGTTATTATGTGAATTCTAAAGGATATTTCTATTGAACCCCAATTAAAACTTCAAGGACCTATAGTGTTAGGGTCTCTTCACAAAGAATGAGATTAATTTTCATCTATTGTCTTAAAAGCGATGTTTCATTTATTGTTCCTTGTTCGCAACCATCAGAGAGATTAATTAATTATTATTATTTTTAGTATTTTTATACTTTAATAAAATGAAAATATTCAGTAAAATACTGAAATGTATAACATTTATTTATAATCTATATCCCTCCACATAGGCCTGTTACAATGAGCCCCACTATGGTTCAAGCGTGGCGGTGGGGTTCAGTAGCTTAAGGTAAACCTGGCACCTTAAGTAAAGCCAATTGTACCGAAGAAGCTACTCATTGTACCCCTCTTATAAGAAGAGGGGACAAAAGAGCAGGTAGGGAGGACAAGGATGAGGTTGGGAACCTCACCAGGGGTTGTTCTGTGGTGCGGGCGACCCCACTGTGAAGGTGGTGTCGGTCCCTTGAGCGACTGACTAGCCGTCGATTAGCCCTGTTTGCGCAATAGATCCGGGGCACCTCACCAAAGGCAGCATTGGTAATAAACCACGATAAAATCTGTAAACAATTGTTTCATTATAATCGCCAATAATGTTAATAAAAATATTTAAATAATAGAATTAATAACGTGTATGAGCATGTGTATGTATGTGTGTGTGTGTGTGTGTGTGTGCTGGCGCGTGTGTGTGTGTAATAAGACTTTAAATATTTAAAGATTTTTCTGATAAAGCTTTAAAGACGAAAGTTGTCTGTCAAATGCAGTGATTCTATGGTCATTATTTTGCCGTTTTGAGTAAAGGTAGCTAAAGAAGATAGAAGGAAGTGTTTTGAAAAACATTTACGTTTCATCCGAGTTGCTTAAATCGTTAGTACACTACGTTCCAAAATAAAAAATAAGTAAAAACAGATAGCTGGTGTTACAGCTGACTGTGATATTAAGTTTAGAATACACAGTTTTACAGTGTTTATATTGACACGCTCTGAAAACTTTTAAATTACATTAATAAGCTAATCTTCATTTTCCGGTGTTAATATTTTCACTGGTGGGAGGGAAGCGCTGTTCCGCGCTCCCGGCTGCATGGTACCACCATCTTGGATGGTACCAGCATCTTGCATGGTACCACCATCTTGCATGGTACCACCATCTTGTTTCTATCATGAAACAGATTTGTGTTTTGGAGAGAAGGGCAAGACAGGCAGTGTAATTACCGAGACTTAACATCTTGAGGATAAGCATCAAATAAAAGCCTGGACTACCTTTCAGGTAAACTAGTTTATGTTCATGGGCGACGTCGATCACTTACCATCAGAGGGCACGTCTGCCAGTTTGCCTATCGAATTTACATAAAGAAACTTTATGTCATCATCCATTGCTTGCAAATATGACTTTTAAACATAGCTAGGCACGAGTTTACCTATTTTGTCAAGGAAGGGAAAGGACTATAGTTCGCAAATGCGCTAGGCTAGGCCATCATTTGTTTCCAGTCGATGTCTTTTGTCACGGATGAGCAAGCAATGTTGACGTGAATTCGATATACTTAAGAAACGAAAGTATTAAACAATTGTAATAGTACTACTAGTGGCACCGACAGACGTTGTCCTGTACCAAAAAAATATTTTTTTGTGAATCTAAACCATTCTCAAATCCACTTGAACACACACAAAAAAATCATCAAGATCGGTCCATCCCCTTAGGAGGAGTTCAGAGACATATACACGTACAGAAGAATTATATCATATACTAGCTGTTGCCTGCAGCTTCGCCCGCGTTACTCAACTCCTATTTGTCACCGCGTGATGTTATATAGCCTATCTCTATAAATGGGCTGTCTAACACTTAAAGAATTTTTAAAATCGGACCTGTAGTTCCTGAGATTAGCGCGTTCAAACAAAGAAACAAACAAACTCTTTAGCTTTATAATATTAGTATAGATAAAGATGTTCAATTTAAGTAATTCGTTAAGTTACCGTATCGTTCTAAATATAATGATTGCGTGATATGATTTTAAAATACATTTAGCGCTCTATCATATTCTGAAGATGAAATAAAAATTGTTTTGAAAAATTTCAAATTAAAGGATTATAAAAAATTAAAGGTGTTTAATTCAAACTTAACTGTGCCGATTTGTCTATAGCAATAAAACATAAATACAGCAATTACAGAAGTTTAAAACGCCAACCGCTTAATATTTACGTAATTTATAGTGGTCCCGTTCCGCTCGACTTATTTTCCCTCCCCCGGGACCTAGGAGTGATTTATCGGGACAGAAGTATCATTTTCGATATGGGACGGGCACCTGGACATACTGGGATAACTCCCTTGGGATTACCTCGTAAAAGGTGACTTATAATGAATTTCATATTACGCTCTTGTGGGGTTTTATTGGGAATTGTGTGTGGTACTATACTCACTCAAGATATGTATATTTTATAGGATAGGAGGGCAAACGAGCAGTCGAAGACTTTTGGCGACTATCGACGCCCATACACCTCCGCACAATTAGAGATTAAGCACATGTGTTGCCCTCCTTTTCCCTATCCTCCAAATGGGCCACCGGAAACTCACAAACCGCACGACACTATAGCTGTCACTTTGAGCGAGAGGTACCACCCCGGTCTTGCTGGCCCAATTCGGCTGCAAAGCAGCATGGCACTACCTTTTACAATCTGAAGATAAAAGATATGCAAGGAATTTAAGATTTTTTTTTTCACCATTAAACCTGTTAAAATGTCAGGTTTGCCACGAGTTATACATGAGGCCGTTCGTTGATAGTCCCGAAATATCGAGCTCCACAAAATATAAGTGAAAAACATAGTTTTATAGGTGGGAGCGATGCGAGCCGCGCTCTTCCAGGGTTCCACCATCTTGGTAATTTCTTTCAAACAGCTTTGCTGTGTTTTTGAAAGAGGGGCCGGACAGAAAATGTATCCTGGCACCGAGGATAGATATGAATGAGCTGCCCAGACTTATTTTTTCTTTAACGCCGGGAAATGCTCTGAGGCATTCCGCTGGGGAATGGGTCTCCCCACGCGGGTATGTGGGACACGCTGCACCCGAAAGCTGGTAAGTGGACGCAGCTCTACCCACTAAAACCCGGTGAGTGCCACCAATGCCGCCTTTGGTGAGGTGCTCCGGATCTAATAAACAAACAGGGCAGGGACAGGGTCCCGCAAGGGACCGACTAGGCATCCACCACCTCCACAGAGGGGTTGTCCCGCACCACAGAACAACCCCTTCCAACGTCAGGACAGTACAATGTGGTGAGGTTCCCGTCCACATCCCTTGCCCCCCGCTATTTTGTCCCTTCTTCTTATAAGAGGGGTACAAAGAGCCCCCTAGGCTCAATTAGCTTCGCCCAAGGTGCTGGGCTCACCCTAGGCTACTGAGCCCCACCGCTACGACAAGGCCTGAACCATGGTGGGGAGCTGCCCAGGCCTAGGTGCAATAAACTAACGACCAAAAATATATAAAAAACATACAAATATCTGAATTGAGAACATCATCCTTTTAGAAGTTGGTTAAAAACGGATTCAATACCGCGAAAGTGTGCAAAAATAAATTATCCAGTAGAATATTATATTTCCATAAATACTTACCTATAATAAAACACGCTTTGAGGTAAACGAAGGTCATTGTATAAAGCATTAAATGAAAAATAAAGTGTTTGAGCCACACGGTTATATTAAAGCGTAATTTTGCGCCAGGAAAATGTTTTCCTATGTCTGTTTAATATTTGTTGGCAAAGTGAAAAGAAAAATGGGCTTAACGGTGTAACTTCTTAAAGTCCCAGGTTTGAATCTTAGCCTCGATTTATTTATAATTTGATCGCCGTTTGACCAAGTGATCAGACTTGAAACTATGCAGGGCGCGGGTTCGAATTCCGTCAACTGGATAAATTGTATGTTGAATAGAGGTTCACTATCAGTCAATCTGTTATATATAGTACAAACTTCTTAAGATTTCCGTTGCTAGTGCCTTGAGGTGAGGTAATTGTTGGTAAAAAAAATATTACTCGCTTCCATTGCTGAAACAATTTTTTAAATCGTTTCAGTTGTTCAGGCGTGTAAGCGTAACAAAACAAACTCAATTCACATCATATTGGCTAAGAATATATATAACCTCCCCAATTAAATCGGGACACAGTACAAGATGTTTACAAATACCTGTATAGTAAGATTAATAAAGGTGCTAACTATGTTATTATGTATAATTTCCCCATCATGGTTCAAGTGGCGGTGGGGCTCAGTAGTCTAAGGTGAACCCAGCACCTTGGGCGAAGCAAATTGAACCGAGGGAGCTGCTCTTTGTACCTATCTTATAAGAAGAGGGGACAAAAAAGCAGGAGTCAAGGGGCGAGGATGTGAACCCCATTGTACTGTCCCGACGATGGGAATGGTTGTTCTGTGGTGCAGGACGACCCCTCCGTGAAGGTGATGTCGGTCCCTTAAGGGACTGACTAGCCGGCACCTGTACCTTACCGCCTTTCGGGCGTAGCGAGTCCCACATACCCGCCTGGGGTGACGCACTTCCCCGCGGGATGCCTCAGAGCGGTGTAAAACAAAAGGTGTTAAGTATGTTATTATGTATAACTTCGGGTTGATATATTATTATTAAAATTGTAATAATAATTGTAGTTTGAAATCGGTTTGTACTATTAAGTTGGGAAATTATTACAATATTATAAAAGAAGCATGAATTATTCAGAACGTACACGTCGCACATCATATAGCATATATATAGCAATATAAAACCCCCGATACCACATGTAATGAGTACGGTCATTACCCCGGTGAAATTGAAAATATAACGAGTATCATTTCCTTTATGCCGCCCTCGGTTCTCAGAAAATTAAGATATAGTGTGTATTATGATTTTATTTTATTAAAATACTACCTTTATGCATGATATTTTTAGTCATTATATAAAATTTAGACTTTAACATCTATTGACGATGGTGATCGGCTGACTGATCGTTGGTCCTTCTCATGTGATTTATTATAAAAAAGTTGACTTTTATCAACGCTGTCCCCGCGACGTCGTGTCATACTGAGCCCAGGTTTCCATCCTGAAGCCAGAAACGAGAACAGGAACATTACTGGAGGTGCATTTAGCAGCGTCTCGTACGCACCCCTGTTCGTCGCACGCGGGGGAAGGCCACGTCGGCCTCTTTCTGGGACAGCTGCCTTGTAGAAGGAGACCATCGCCGTCCAGGACTCGTCGTCACCGAGCATCGTAGTGATGACCGTATGTGACACTAACACTTGGGCTGTGTCTACTTAAACTCAAACCACTGTGAGCGCCTTCAGCCACTATTTGAGGGTCCCAGATCTGCTGGCCACAATATCCTATCAGAGACAGACTGACCCCGGCAAGGCCCCGCCTCGTAAGGTAACTTATTCATTTCTTTATAATGAAACAAATTTTACGGGTTTTATCGCAGTTTATTAAGTTTTTGACTTGAAATATTTTATATATATAAAAAATAATAAATTTTACAAATAGTAAAATTTGAACGGATGAAACGTTATGAAAATGTGCACAACGTTTTGTCCAAGAAGAGGGAGAGAGTAATTGAGACCGATTGTGAGAAAGTGAGAAAGGAACGAACGTAGCATGACGCACATAGCCATGGAGTGAGAAAGATCGAGAGAGATAGTGAGATAGAGCGAACGTCGCATTGCAAGTCTCGAAAAGTTAAAGCTTTAGTATTATAAATATAAACGAGATTTAAAAATTGGTTTGCCAAATATGTTTAAGTTTGGACAAGTGTATTTTGTACGCACGCACTTTTTTACATGAACGATGTTACGGATACTTTACAACAACCATGGTCACAGGAGGACTCTCACACTCATTCATTTCTTTTCTTTTCATATTCACTCCATATCCTTTATCGATTCGGTTACTAATAAACAGTACGTACATTTATTCGCATGTATAATATAGTAATGCGAAACATTTGAAACGATGAAAGAAAGGATTTCAGAAACAATATTATATTTTCGGCTACATCATACATACATGATGAATTCATCACCATCACCACTGTCTTCCACTAGTGGATATAAACCTCTTTAAATGAACGCCAAAACGGCTAATCCCCCGAGATCCTCGTCCCATATAATTCTATAACAAGTTATCATAATTTAAATGGTCGTCTTAGTGTTTATTGAAGGAGGCCTATATTCAGCAGTGGACGGATAGAGGCTGATGATGATGATACTTTAATTGCAGTAACATGTAAGTGCCATAACAGTTACTAAGAAATTAATATCGTTCCAATACTCTGGCAAGTCTCCACATCTACATATGCATTAAGGCTTCTTAGTAAAAGGATATTTTCGGTGAATTGGTGCATAATTTTTACATTCAAGCACTCTTCAGTGGAGGGTTATGAAGTGGTCGGTCACAGACGGACAGAATTCCATTTGTGAGTTTTGGAAGGGTGCCAGAAAAGGCTTTTTAATTTTTAAGGACGAAAATAGGTGTCCCCTTAATAAACTGTTTACAAAATGTTTTATTTTAATTGTACAAATAGTTAATGAGGATATTTTTAAGTGTACCACACAAAGGTTGATAATGGGAGTAAGGTTCTTTTTGATGTGTAGAGTTTGAGACATGTTAGTGGTTATCGTTTGAAATTAATATTAAAGTAAGTGTTTGCGACTGTTTAAAAGTATTAAGTTTATAGTCACGCCCACACGTACTAACTACTAACATAATATGTAGGGGAGGCCGGGGCAATACGTTATGCGTATATCCCGGGCTAAGGAAGAGTGAATTAAAGTCTACTTAAAAACAATTAACTTTCATTTTTTTTTTCTAGTTTAGGTATTGATCTATTAAAAAAAAAACAATGGAAACAAAAGGAAGTTCTAAACCAAAATGTATTTTTTTAAATACACCAATTATCCATTTTCCTCGGCAAAACAGATAGCCCTTAAGGACAAAACAGATTAAACAATAACGTACCGATTAATTATGAAATTCATCACAATTATAATAGGGACCAACTCTCGAACATGAAGTGCAGTCTCCGTGCGCCCATTTCTTGCACTCGTTACACAGTCTTCAGTTGTCGGTGTGCGAACCAAACAAAAAAACGTTGTATTTTTAGCTTTTTTAAAATTTTAAATTTTTAGTTGTTTAAAACTTATTTAAAGCAATAAACACCATTGCCGTACCAGTTCTCACTTACACCTTCCGTATAGTTAAGTGGCCGCAGACCGAGATAGAAGGCATTGAAACCAAATACAGAGTTCATCACCCGAAGTCAGCGGTTGAGCGGATTACTTTGCCAAGAGCATTAGGTGGTAGAGGCATGGTGTGCTCAACAAATAGAGTGTCTACAACAATACTTCTGCACTCACAACACGTCTCCCCTGCACCAAGCGGTTGTGAATGCGGATAACAAATTGACACCACTTGACCTCCTCCACTTTAATAACACCATGACTAAGGATTCGATCACGGACTCCGATCGCATCAGAACCAAAATAAATCAGTGGACCTCAAAACCTCTCCATGGCCGTTTTCCTCATGAACTGAGACAACCGTATGTGGATCAAGAAGCCTCCAACGGCTGGCTCAGTTTTGGAGGAATATATGCTGAAACGGAGGGATTTATGCTGACGATCCAGGACCAGGTAGTTCCTACTAGGAACTACTTAAAATACATAATAAAGGCTGAAGTGGAGGATGACAAGTGCCAACGTTGTCACCAGGTAACGGAGACAATACAGCACATAACGTGTGCGTGCCAGGCCCTCGCAAGCAAGAAGTACACTGAGCGCCACAATGACGTAGCCAAGGTCGTTCATCAAGCTTAGGCGTCTAAGTATGGCCTGCTTTTGGAGACTGAGGTGCCCTACTGGCAATACCAACTGAAGTCAGTACTAGACAATGGCACGTACCAGCTGTATTGGGATAGCTCTATTCTGACTGACAGGCCAATGCCTCACAACAGACCAGATACCGTGCTCGTAGATAGGGCAAAAGACGCTACGTGGCTGCTAGACGTAGGTGTACCGAGCACACACAACATCAATGGGTACACCGATGAGAAGATAAAGAAATACGAGCAGCTTAGCGAGGAGATCCGCCAAATTTGGCAGCAACGAGAGGTGTTCGTTGTGCCCCTTATTCTCTCCAATACAGGCATTATTCCTAAAAGTCTGTCGGAGAATCTAGTCAAGCTGGATCTTCCGGTGACTCTAAGGAATAAAATGCAGAAAGCTGTAATACTCCGCACAACAGCTATAGTGAGAAGACATTTAAACCTACCATAGAAGGGTAGTTCTTTCTTCCCCCTTTAAGGTGATAACAAAAGATCATAATAAATAATAATAATAATATGTAACCTGTATTTATATGAGCAGTGAATTATTTCCAAGATAAGAAAGTTTTCGCAAACACCAAGATTCGAGTGCACCAAAATATTCATTTATACGATGCGATCTTTCATGTTGTGCCACCAAATGCATCATATGTAGGGTTGTCACGTTCCAAATTATAAATTTATGAATACATTTTATGTTTTAAAGCTGTTTCTCCGGAACTAGGTCGTACCGTTGTGTGTCTATTACTGGCAAATCTTATTCTGATAAATCGCAGGTTTAAATATGGCCAAAAGAAGGAATCCTAAATGAACTGAATGACATTAGTGTCTAAAACTTTTTTTTTTATGTTAGTTTTGTTTCACTTTTGTTTCGCCAAGCTCAATATTTCGACATTATTTATGAATGTCTTGTAACGAGACAGTATGCCGCGAATCAAAAGTGAAAATATGGTAAATATCCCAACTTAAATAGTTTTACACATTAGCATGTTAATATTGAACTTAATTCAGATGATTGAGTGACGGGACTGACTAGCCGTCGAGGTGCCCTGTTATCCGGGACACCACACCAAGGCGGCATTGGTGGCACTCGCCGGGTTTTAGTGGATAGAGCTGCGTTCTTTTACCATCTTTCGGGCGCAGCGAGTCACACATACCCACCTGGGGAGACCCCAGGCGGGATGCCTCAGAGCATTACCCGGTGTTAAAGAAAAAAAAGCGTGTAGTATAAGGCTTGATGTGATTGATGAAGACTTGATAAAGTCTTGATTAAAAAATTATCTCTCTAATACGAAATGAGTTGTTCTAAATAACTTAATTCTTCGATATAGAGGTCTTCTTCCGGATCTTAGAGTCTCGATGGCTCCTAAATTTTGTCAGCACAGAACTCAGCTACGAGTATTGCGTTTTCAGTAGAGCACCTCTCTTCTGAGAACGCAATACTCGTAGCATTGGTGGTAGGGCACGCAGGACACGACATGAGGTGAGCCATTGTTTGTGGAACGGCACCGCATACACACTCTGCTTTTGAGGGATCTGTTAGTCCCCACCAGACATAGTTGCTCCGGCAAATCTGAATTCGAAGTCTATTCAAACACTTCCAGGTTTGCCACGGCAACTTTTGTCCAAGTGGGAGATTCTCGGGAGGGAAAAACTGTCTCGTTACGGTCTGATTTTAGCCTGGGATTGATCTTCTAAAAGAGGGTGTTGTGGCTATTAAGCTTTAGCGGAACTGGGATGAAAAAAGCATGCCGGATAGTCACTGGCTGTTTAAAGTCAACCCCGGTTCCAAAGCTGTATCCCTGTATTCCTGGCAGGCTCCACTAGAGGTCCTTAGAGTGGTGGTAGCATGCTTCAATGAAAGAGCCAAAATGGAAAAGGATACGTACCATCCCATGACATAATGGTAATAAAGTAGCATTACGGTAAAGTAGAAAAAAATGCGTAATAATAAATTCGAAGTATGCAAGATTTTAATTTCTTTTGGTATCAATGAACAATGTCTATTAAAGCCGGCAAAGTACTGCTAAAGTATAATATTCTCCTCGTACTACTCTCTACTCGTACAAGGATACTCAATTCTTTACTAATACGTTATTTATTAATGTAATATCAATTTCACTATTGTGTTTAACATAAGCATTCATTTATACCAAAATTAACTTGGTATTCACATTCTCTCTCTTTATTAGCCTCTTAGCCTTGCTTTTGTGGAGTAATCGCCAATCCTTTCTTCTCTCTGCGAATTTCTCCACCTCCTGATGCAATACGAGCTGTACCTTCTTCTTTATCGGCTTATTAGTTTTCTCGTCTACATCTTCCTCCCTTTCCCTCATTATCACATTATTTTGGAGAATTTTGTAATTTTTACTTCAATAAGACAAAATTACTTCATAGCGATTGTTTTCATTATAAATATCGGTGTTTAATCAGTCTCGTTCGGCCGCCAATCGATTCGGACGTACTGCTGACAATTACTAAATAAAAGTAAACGTGTAGCGCGGCGCAAGCCGTCGCTCGTTATTATATCTCGTCATGAGTCAACAACTTGTGGCGAACGAATTGCTGGCGTTTCTGCAGCAAAAGCTGGACGTGACTATCCGTTTGCCCCCTCTTCTATATATAAAAAAAAATGGATGAGCTATCCGCCGTTCAGATCTGCTCAACGAACTTCAGTGAAGACGACATCGCCGCTGCCAAGCTGCTGCTGTACAGGTCACTCAACAAGAGTGACCAGATGGTGTCCCGCCGGCGTGACGGGACAAAGAAGAACGTGCAGGACATTATCACGCTACTGAAGGAGACCGACCTCGACGACGTCCCGACGTTTGTGGCAAAGGACTTGGGAAAACTCCCTCCTGTCACCTTCGACCATGTCGACGTCACGAGCCTGCTGAAGGACATTGTCTTTTTGAAGGCTAGCTTAGTGGATGTGCAGAAGAGGTTAGATGCATCCCAGAATACTGTCGCTGATTTGCGCAATGAACTCACAGAGTTGCGTAAATCGGTAGTAGTTACTGGGTCACCAACTAATGCTTCGAACGTCAATACGCGTCGTGGAGCGTGCCTCGATTTATCGAGCGTCAGCTTCGCGGAGAGTGCAGCTGCTGGAGTCGCGCCGCAAGGTCAATTTCAAGGCGTTCGTGGTGCGAGTGCCAACATGTTTTCTGCACCTCGTCATGCAGGAGGACTTCTGGCCTGGTGGCCAGGGCGTGGTGTTCCGCCGCTTCTGCGGACAAGTGCCACCGGAACGCACTAAGACCTAAGTGCAAGTGAAGTGATACTAACATAGTTTTAAGTTGTATTTACTAACAACCTTGTTTTATAATTATGTATGTTTAGGTTAAGGTATTTATCTATGGGCCTATGCAGCCCGAAATAAAGGTTTATTATTATTATTATTATTATTATTAATGGTCTTGACTATCTCCATGCAGTGGCCGAGCGTGAGTGGCAAGGGATCGGCCATCTTAGCGTTCATTGAAAATGGCCTATGTACAGCTCTAGACGGATACAGGTTGATGATGATGATTCTTGTGACATTTAAAACCTAGTGCCACCCCTAATCACTAAGAAATCGAGATTCAAGCTCGTTTGTGAATTATACATGAGATGTGATACTCAATATGTTGCACGCGTCCGCCTTATTATGACCCACCGCGGCCCGCCCCACCGTACACCCCCCGGAACACGGGTGCCGTGTAAAGGATCAACTTACAGTGGCCGATTTTCGAAGAAAGTTTGACAAATAAGTTAAGATAAGCTCCATGGCCTGCCAGTCGATGTGATTTAGGAACTTGCTTGTTTTTACACGCTTTATAATAGCTTCACCTGTATGTTTGTATGTATGTTTGTAACCGACTCCTTTAGACTTGATTTTGACTCACTTCTAACTACCAGATTTGGTTCAAACTTTGTAGATTTATCGAGGACCG